>JAWNLW010000133.1:0-700000 GCA_035042075.1 Drosophila macrospina | reverse complement strand
TAATACATGGAGTAGCAGTGAAAGGCACGACTACAAGTTACCCTGTACTCAGAAGCAATGCTTAAACTGATACTTATTGCAAATAAAATAATATAACTGATTAAATAACTTACAATTTTACACATTATAAACATTTTCAATACCTCTTACTTTAAGCTATAGTTTAATTAACAAAATAAACAAAAAATAAACCAAAATAAATAGAAAATGGATGTAGTATGAATATAAATATCAGACACTGAACAAGTAGATATTATTCATTGGAATCTGTCAAGTTTTGACAGAGTTATGAGAGTTGCAAGATTTGAAATAAGTTGTGAAATATTCGAATTAACGTAAATATCAATGCGCAATGCATTTAAGCAAGACAAGACCAAGTTGTGAGTGCTTAAAGTATGTAGATAAAGTAGGCAAATAAGCAACATGTTAGTGGCACAATAAGTACAGGGTATAGCGAGTAATAATACACAATGCTGAAAGCTACGCGTATATGCAGTCGTTTGAAAAGCGATTCGACAAAATTTAAAACAATTTAGCTTATGTCACGTCACGTCAGGCGCGCAGAGAGAGGGAGAGAGAGAGAGAGAGAGAGGGAGTGAGGGAGAGAGAGAGAGAGGGAGAGATAGAGAGAGAGAAGACGTGCTGAGGGGTAAGCACAAAGTGCCGCAGTGCACAAATTGTATTGTGTCATGCTCGATCTATGTACAACAACAACGACAACAACGACTACAACAATGTGTGCACGTATGTGTGCCTGCGCATGTATGTGTCACGTCTCCACATCGTTCGCTATTTATTTATGCACATTTTTGTTTAGCTCAATAGTTTTAATTATAATTAACGCCGCATTGCTAATTACAAACAAAATTGCGAGCTTCGCCTTCGACTTTGGCTTTGGCTCTGGCAGAGTTGCAATGCTCAACAAATGCAATGTGCAATGTTTATTAATAAAATAGTTAATAAATAATCAAATAAATAAATAAAATGCATTGAATAATTATTTGTATCACTTTAACATTCACAACTTTGTCTTTTATACAAAGGAAATAAGTGATAAAAGTGTTGGAAAATTCTTTCACTTGAATAAGCGAAAGTTTCTAAATAATCTATGAAAGGGAATACCCTTATTGTGGCAATTGTAAATATTTTTAAGAATACTTAAATGATTGAACATTTAAATTTGAATTTGCAATTATTTATTGGGAAAGGAATACCCTCAATCTTTTGATTTAAGCAATTGCTTAATGTCTGAAATATTCTATAAAGTAAAGAAAATGTTTAACGGGAATTTAAGCAAAGGAATACCCTTAATATATGTATTACAAATATTTATTAAATAACTACAAAGATTGTAAATTAATGTTTTAATACTTAAATATGTATTGCTGTCAGGAAATATCCTAAATATTTGTACTTAAACGAATACTTAATGCTTAGAAAATTCTATTATGTATAGAATAAGTTTAGCGTGAATTTAAGCAAAGGAATACCCTCAATATATATATTATAAATATTTATTAAATAACTACAAAGATTGTAAATTAATGTTTGAATACATAAATGTTTATTGCTGACAGGGAATACCCACAATCAATTAGATCTAGAGCTCTTCCCTTATGATAGGGAGCACGTAGTTGTTGCTCTTGTTATCGTTATCATTGCTATCGCCTATCGCAGTGGACATTAACATATAGTGTGCAGTCCATACCACACCACTGACCCCCTCCCCTCTACCCAGCACACCTCCCCGCGCTGCTGCAGAAGCGATAAATGTGGCTCAAACTTAAAGCCAAAAGAGTTGGTGGCAGCTGACTATAGAGATAAATGTACAAGTAATGAGAGAGCGAGAAAGGGGGCGGGGGAGAGGTGTAGCGGGGGGCATGTAAGGGATTTATGACACTTGAGTGTTGCCGTGTTATGCATGCAAGCCAAGTTAAAATCCCACTGCCAAAAATACGCGAATATTGTGTGAAAATGCGAGAGTTAGTTGCTTAGAGCAACTGAGTGAGTTTTAATAATTGATCAAGCAGAGAAGGGGGGCAACTGGGGTGGCAAGTGGGGCCTGTCGTGTGGCACAGGCATCAGGGCGAGCCAAGGAAGCGTGTGAAATCCCATTTGGCTAATGGCCAACGGCGTCGTGAGTCGCAACAACAGGAAAATCAACCTGTTTCCACTGAAGAAAAAGCAACTCGGCAACTCGTGACTCAACCTCAACTGCTGCTGGAAAAACCCGATTCGCGTTAGTCTCTGCTCCCTCCCTCTCCCCTCTCTCCCTCGCTCTCTCAGAGTAGGGGAGTAGGGAGCGGAGGCGCACCGCAATGTAGGGCACAAGTACGCGCACATTTTACAAATGTCTCTGCAACAAATGCAACAACAGAAACAGCAAAAGATGAAAAGTAAGTCGGAAAAACTGGTTTATTTTCTGGCTGTTGCCGACTGAGTTTTCCTCCATGACACCGTGGCCTGATTTCAGATTTTTCCGCGACTCGCTTTACTGCCCGCAAAGCAGCAGCGGCACACCTCTTCCACTTGCCACTTCCCACTTGCCACTCGCTGTTGCAGGATCATCAGCAGCAGCAGCAGCAGCAACTGTGGCAACAACAACTGTGGCAACGTTATACAACGCGGATTTCCAGCGTCTGTTTCCAGTTGGCGGGGGTGGCTATACAGTTGGTGGGGAGGGGCTTGTGTAGTGGGAGGCTCCAACAGGGTGTGGCGCCCCCTAGAAAAAACCTTGTGTGGGCATTCGAAAAGTATGCGCAGGGTTTGTCGGGTGGTTAGTCGGGTGTCGGAGGGTTTGTCGGATGTTTTACGGCTGCTGCTCGGAGGGTTTTCGGGTGGTGCTCGGCTGCTTTGCAGCTGGTTTTCCGCTGCTTTTTAGCTGCTTTTGCGGCCGTTTTTTGCGGCTGCTTTCTTGGAGGTTTGTCGGACGTTTGTCAGCTGGGTTTCCGCTGCTTTTTAGCTGTTTTTGCGGCTGTTTTTTGCTGTCGGTTTCTCGGAGGTTTGTCGGATGTTTCTCGAGAGGTTTTGCGCTGGTTTTCAGCTACTTTTGTGGCAGGTTTTTAGCGGTTGGTTTGTCGGATGATTCTCGGCTGCTATTCAGCTGCTTTTCCGCTGGTTTTTGGCTTGTTTTCGATTGATTCCCGGCTAGCGTATCGGAGGTTGGTCGAATCTTTCTCGGTTGGTGCTCGTCTAGTTTTCGGCTGTTTTTCAGCTGGTTTTCGGCTAATTTATTGGAGTTTTATCAGACGTTTCAGGGGTGCTGCTCGGCTGTTTCGGTGCTCGGAGGGTTTTCGGCTGCTCATCGGCTGCTCTTCGGCTGCTTCTCAGTGGTTGCGTGTGCGTGAGTTAGTTTCGTTTATTTGTTTGTTGTCATAAAACGCAAACAGTATGGCGACTGGGTGGTTTGGGTGGTTTCAGTGGCTGCCTGGAGCTGTTGCAGGAGTTGCCCCAGCCGCCAGCTCGATGGCCATGCGATGATATCAGCCCGAAGCAGTCGCTGTGGCTCAGTGGTTGTCATAGCATGCATGCATATTGGCCATAAGGGCTGCCAATTGTTGTGTGTGCTGCCAAATCGATGGACAGCATTGTGACAACTGCTCCCAGCTGGTTGCCAAAATAATGAAAGTTCAATACGTGTTGACATTTGATTGTCTGATGCACAGTGTGATGTAACTTAATTAAAAGTGATTACATGTCACCATATGCTGCACACACACTTATGGCAGTCACTGTGCGGCTGCTGATGAACTCTTGAACTTGTCCGCTGTTTGTTATGGAGAGTTAAGGAGAGAAAGAGAAGGAGAGGGAGACAGAGAGGGAGAGTTCCGCTTTGATTGTTCTTTGTAGTTAGATTACTCTAAGCCTCCCACAGCTGCCACGCCTCCTGCTGCTCCTGCTACCCCCTCTGCTGCCCCTGCAAGAGTCTAACAACCTTTGCGTTCTTCAAATCTCCAATCTTCCCAGCAAAACTCATCAAATTGCCAATTCTCAAATTGCATAATTCAGCTGTTTGGACTTTGAAGTGTTGCAAATTTATGTATGCAAGCCCAGCTCTGCCCCAAGAGGGGCAACAGAACATAGTGACCCATATAAATCGGGGCATTATTGCTTTATTGGTGTATTGCTTTGCCCGTGTGGCAGATCCATTTGAAATTCTAATTGGCTGACAACGAGGCCACAACAACAACAACAACAACAATAAGATAGAGATGCTTCACGTTTCACTACAACAACATACAAGTATATATATATACATATATGTATATATGTATATATATACATATATGTATATATGTATATATACACATATATATCTGCATTCTGTTCTTCTTGCTTCACGTTTATTTTGGATCTTTTGGTTCAAGAACCTGCAGATTTATGCCACGACTTGTGCTTCAATTAACATTGTGGGAAAAAGCGCGATTCGGAATGCGAAAGGAAGTCAAACACACTATACACATATATATACATACATATACATATATATACCTACATATACATATATACATATACATATATATATATACATATATACATATATATATACATATTTTCTCCCTTGAAATGTACATCACAAAGCACCTCCTAGTCTATTCAAATTCTAATTTAAGCAAGCCCATCAGTCGAGCGTGCGGGACAGTAGAATACCCTGTACAGTCGCGTAAAAGAAGTACTTTAATTGCAATATAAGTCACTAACAGCTGCTTAAAGAACTACACATACTCGTTCTAAAGCTGACTGCTACGTCACTTCATTTACATATATATATATATATATATATATATATATATATATATATAAGTTAGAAGTATCTACACTCAGAAATGTGATCAGATATCTAGCATAAACTCGATCTAGAGTGGATATACAGGAACACTCATGCCCAATTTGGTGACTCTCGCTCTCCTAGTGAACAGACGCAAAGACAGACAGACAGACTTGGCTCAATCGACTCGACTATAGTCACTAATCAGGAATATGTACTTTGTGGGATCGGCGCTGCTTCCTTCTGCCTGTTACATACACTTGCACACAGCTATTCTACTCTTTTTGCACATTTGTGGCTTTATTTGAAGAGCAATTAGCTTAAGCGATGTTTGGAATCGGAAATATATATAAATTAGCATTAGCTATATATCTCTATCAATGCTCAACTCTTTGTCTAGGGAAATCACAACAAAGGGTATCTGCTAGTCCATTTAATGTTCAATTTAAAACAAACTTTGTTTGTCAGTTCTATTGCAATTCAATCAATCAGAATCAGGAATCGCAAATATACATAAATTGCATTAGATATATAAGTATATCTATCAATCAATCAACTCGTTCTCTATTGACATCACATTAAGAGGTATCTCGTAGTCCACTCAAGCAACGTATGTTTTCAAATCACTTAGCCGAGGGGTGCTCAATCCTTTGGAGCGTTAATTAAGCCATTTGATATGCCAAGCAGGGCATCAACACGAGCCCAATTAGTTAACCTGGTAACATGTTATTAACCACAACAGACATTTATGTAATTATAATTGAAATTGATTCAATTACGATTACGATTGGAAAGCGTTTAATTGGCCGCTTTCGGGGTATATAAACACGTTAGCGGGGATCCTTGGCAATTAGTTCAGTTTGGGTCAAAATGTATCCACGCTTTCTCGGCAGCAACTTTCCACTGGAGAAGGATCTCTTCTTCTCCACGAGGTACTCCTTCAACCTGCTTGGCCTGCGCTTCGAGCGGCAGGCAACAATGTGGTCCACGCTCTGGTTGATCTTCAACTTTGTGAATCTGGCGCATTGTTGCCAGGCCGAGTTTAGTTTCGGCTGGTTCTACATCACCCGCAGTCCGGTGGATGCCATGGATGCCTTCTGCCCGCTGGCCTGCAGCCTGACCACGCTCTTCAAGATGGCCTGCATGTGGCGGAGTCGCACCGAGGTGGCGCTGCTCATGGCGCGCATTCGCCAGCTGACCGAGCAGCAGGGCGGCGAGGTGCGGGAGAGGCTGAAGCGCGGCTACTACAGAATGGCCACGCTGCTGGGCATGCTCATGTTCACGCTGGGCTGCGTCAACACCGCCGCCTTCGTGCTGCGCTCCTTCTGGGAGATGTGGTCAGAGCGTGGGGAGCCCTTCAAGTACAACATGCCCTTCCGCATGCAGTAGGTTCACTCTGGAGCTCCTCAGCTCCTCAGCTCCTACTTCATCAGCTTATCTACTTATCTTCGTCTCCCCTCCGCGTTAGCTTCCCTGCCGTGGCCCATCGCCTGCCCCTGTATCCCCTGGCCTATCTCTACTCCACTTGGAGCGGCCAAGTCACGGTTTATGCCTTCGTTGCCACCGACGGCTTCTTCTTCAGCTTCACGCTCTACGTCACGTTCCTGCTCAAGGCCCTCCAACTGGACATTCAACGAGTGCTCAAGTCCGTGCAGGGTGAGTCCTATCGCTCTATCGCTATCGATATTCGCTCAATCGATAAGTTGCTCATCTGCAGATCCAAGTGAACGCGACTCCGACAAGTGTTGCCAGCAGTTGCACAATATTATCGATAGACACAACGATATTGTTGGCATCGTTCAGCGCTTCTCGGCGATTATGGCCGCGCCCACTTTTGCCCAGTTCCTATCGGCCAGCTTGGTGATAGCCACCAGTGTTATCGATATACTTCTGGTGAGCATTCTTAGTGTTATGCTTAAGTTCATTGAAGCTTGAATGGGGTTTGTATGTTTGTATTACACAGTTATCGATAACTTATCGATCAATTTATTTAATTGTTGAAATAATGCAATTAAACCTCCCTTACTTCGCTATTGAACAGATTTTACTCAAACACGATCGATATACACATCGATATATTAATACATTTATCGATATGTACTTATCGATAACTATTTGAAGTAGTTATATGTTAAAATATTGAGAGAAATCAAGTAGCAGTTTCGCTGCACAGTTAAAGTAAGCTGCTATTCATACTATCGATAGCTGGTACTATCGATATGTGTGCTTATCAAACTGCCTCGTTCAGTAGCAGTTGATACTCGGCATAATTTGATAGACACAGCACATGAATAAGCGACTGCATGAAGTCTACACTTAAACGACTTTCTATGATCTATAATTCCGATAACTCTGGAGTGGCTCGCTCATCTTATCGCTGTGATTTGTGAATTTCCCCAGTATTCCGGCTATAATATCATACGCTACGTGGTCTACGCCAGCACCGTGAGCTCTTGCCTGCTGCTCTACTGCTACGGGGGCACCGAAATGTCGATGGCGGTGAGTTGAAGGTGGAACGTGCAGAGCTTGACTAGATGACATATATAATCTTGTATCTTTATAGAGCCTCGAGCTGGGTGAATCGACGTACAACAGCTGCTGGTATCAGTGGGATCGCAAGGTGCGACAACGGGTCTATCTGCTCATAATGCGCGCCCAGCGACCCATCCTAGTGCAAGTGCCCTTCTTTGCCCCCTCCCTGCCCGCATTTACAGCAGTGCGTAGCATAAGTTTTGCCAACAGTTGGAGTTCTCTCTCTCTGTCTCCCTCTCTCTCTCTCTCTCTCTCCGCAGGTCATCAAGTTTACGGGCTCCATTGTGGCGCTGGCGAAGACCATTCTCTAAGTCAGAAGCAGAACTTCAATTGTTGGCGCCAAGGGACGAAGACTTTTTGCAGTGTCTGTGCCACTTTGCACTGCTCCCAAAAGTATGCAGCACTTTTTATTGCAATTTCCGTTTAAACATTTTGTGGCATTTTGTGTTAAGTTAACTTAACTGAATAAACAATTTGTTGTCTTAAGTTCAACTTTATGGCCAGGTAATTTGAATTTAGCCAAGTTCATTTCGTAACTCATTCTGGCAATTACGTCAAAAGGCTTCAGTAACAACAACAACAACAACAGCAACAACAACAACAACAACAACAGCACAAAGGACATTGCATCTATGTATATATGAAGCTGGTTGATTAAAAGCGCCCGCAGCCTGCTGACATAAGAAAATGCCAGCCAGTTTTCCTGCTTTTCAGCTTTCCAGCTTATAGTGTTGTACCCTGCACCCACTGAAAGTGCGCCACAAGGGTATAATAGCTCTGTGCGAGTGTAAGTAACAAGCAGAAGGAGCAACTTCAACACTATTAAGTATATATATTCCTGATCAGTGTCAGCAGTCGAGTCGATTGAGCCAAGTCTGTCTGTCTAACTGTCAACTAGCAGAGCGAAAGACACCAAATTGGGCATAAAGGTTCCTAGACCCTCTCTTAATCTAGTTTACTTTAGATTTATGGCCACATTTCTCAGCATAGACACTTATAACTTAACAGTTGCTTAAATAATATCATACAGAAGCAATGCTGAAAGTTTCATCAAGATCGCTCTATAAATATGAAAGATAACCGGGCAAGAAATGTTTGTATGCTCTTTGTGGGCAGCACTTGAGTGCGAGCGAGAGAGCGAACGACTGCGATAGATGCATGTAAATAAATAATAAGTGATGTAGTACTCAGCTTTATAACGAGTATGAGCTGTTAGTAACTTCTATTGCAATAAAAGTACTTCTCTTAGGCGACTGTACAGGGTATTCTACAGTCGCGCATGCTCGACTGATGTGCTTGTTTGCAGTTTTCAGTTTGCCGGACTCGGAGTCGCATACGTAACGAGCTCAAAATTGACTGTGGCTACTTTAGCTGTTGCTGCTGTTGTGCCCCTGCGCAGGGTATTATAGGCGTGTGCAGAGACATGTAACGCATCAAAGGAAGAATGTTACTAAGTCTGTTTCTAAGGAAACTTATCTCCCTATTTAAACTTTATACGGTTGCGTTCTGGTTAGCTCTGATTGCTATATCACATAGCTGAACTAGATACACTTGACTACAGGGTATTGCATGTGCGGTAAGTCCACTTTCCGCTGGCTGCTGCTCTGTGGCTGATGCCACATATTTGCATGCTGTCATAAGCTGCCCCAGCTTGCTTACATCAACGTTGAGCCCCTTGTCCGCCTTTGCGGACACGTGAATTCATCTTTCGACGTGCTTAACAGTTAATACCTCAATTTGCTGGCCATAAATCCATTTGTCGATTTGATTTTGGCATTTTGATTAGCACGAATTGCTGATTAGATTCTCTTTTCCGCATACGCTGCCCACAATGAGCCACCCAGTTGCCCACACACGTCAGTGCACTTGCGAAGGCGACTCTTGCCACAAGTCTGTAGCGTGAGCATCGCAATGGGATACAAATCAAGTCTACGGCTGCTCGCCGCCATTTTGCTCATCAGTTTGGCCAGCGGACAGAGAGGTGGGTAGCGGTTGCCAAGGGGATATCAATTTCCCACAGAGGAGTTCATTAAGTTCCCTTGAAATATGCTGACAAAAGTTACGAGATCTTCAAGAACTCAGCTTCGTTCGTGTAAAGGAGATTAAAGCACATTTTTCTACGTTTTTACACATTTATTTCTATAATTATAAATGTACATTTGTTGAAAATTGTGCAGGCAACAAATGCATGTGCAAGTGCGTATAAAGTGAGGAAAATGTGCATAAACTGAAAAGACCCTGTACTTAAAAAGCACAAACGGTTTGCTAAGTTTGTCGACAGTAAAATGTGTGTATCGAGCAGAAGCAGGAAACCTTCAACCCCCAAAAAAGTAAGCGATTTATTTATTAGACCCTGTACTTAGCATGCATAAAGAGTCTTTTAAAGTTGTGAAAAGTAAAATGTGGTAAAAGCAGGAAACTCCGACCTCCAAAAAGTATATATACTCTTAAGCAGATATAGTCATAGATATAGTCATAGTTCGTCTATTCCTCTGTCAGTCTGTCCCTGTTTTTATATTATTTATAATAGGTACAGGGTTTCGCACAGTCAAGTTCACCCGTCCGCAGCATTTACAAGCAGTTTTCCCCAGATATTTGCAATGGAAATTACCTCAATGCGTGGAAATGTTGTATTATTATCAATGAAATAGTTCAGGATGTATTGCTGCTTAGCTTGTTTGGCTATTCCCAGTTCCCAGATCAGAGCTTATCTTGGCCATAAAATAGAACCGTCAAGGTGGGCTGAGATAAGGCGATAAGCACATGACCACATTGTCGATTAGTACAAATTGAATTTACACCGCTCGACTCTCGTCCAGTAAATAATCGTGATAAACCCTTGAATTGCAGACCATCAACATGCGCGCTCTGTACGCAGCTCCAAGGGCTTGAAGAACGAGGCGGAGGCGGAGAGCGCCTACTGGCGGGAGAATGCACAGAGGACGATCGCAGCGAAGCTGGAGCAATTGCAGGCGGCGCACACAAAGCGGGCCAAGAATGTGATTATGTTTCTGGGAGACGGCATGTCCATCCATACGGTGACAGCGACACGCAATCTGCTCGGCGACAGCTCGGAGAAGGTCTACTTCGAGCAGTTCCCCTTCACTGGCATGTCCAAGACGTACTGCGTCAATCGCCAGGTGGCAGACTCTGCCTGCACGGCCACTGCCTATTTGGGCGGAGTGAAGGGCAACTACGGCACCATTGGAGTGAATGCGAATGTGCCGCGCTACGATTGCAAGGCTGCGAATCGGACAGAGGATCAGGTGGAGAGCATAGCCCAGTGGGCACAGGCAGCTGGCAAGGATGCTGGACTTGTGACAAGCGCTCGCGTCACACACGCCTCCCCCGCTGGAGTGTACGCCCACATTGCGGATCGCAACTGGGAGAACGATATGGAGGTCGCTGAAGCTGGCTGTAATCCCGAGGAGACCATTGATATTGCTCGCCAGCTGGTGGAGTGGACGGTGGGCAAGAACCTCAAGGTGATTCTGGGTGGCGGAAAGCAGAACTTCCACAACACCACAGTTCGGGATGAGGTCGGTTATCGGGGCTATCGTCAAGACGGACGCAATCTAATCAACGAATGGCTGGCCGACAAGCAGGCCAAGAACGCCTCCGCCAGCTACGTGTGGAGTCGCAAGGGACTCACCCAACTCGATCTGGACAACACGGACTATCTGCTCGGCCTATTTGCCACTGGACATCTGCCCTACGATGGCGATCGTGCTCGCAATTCCGACCTCAGTCCCTTGGCAGATCCCTCCCTCACCGAACTAACCGAGGCGGCTGTTCGTGTGCTTCGCAGGAACGACAAGGGTTACTTTCTGTTTGTGGAGGGAGCACGTATCGATATGGCCCATCATTCGAACTATGCGCGTCGCTCTCTCGAGGACACGGCGGAGTTTGCCAGGGCAATACAAAAGGCGCGGGAAATGACCTCCGAAGAGGACACGCTCATTGTGGTCACCTCGGATCACTCACATGTCTTCAGCATCAACGGTTATCCAGTAAGCAAACTTCAGATATATGTATATATCTATAGATTCAACTTAATGACTTCACTTTCATTCTCAGGATCGCAATCAGGATATAACGGGTCTCTCCGATTCCCTGGGCGATGACAATAAACCATTTAACATACTCTCCTATGCCAATGGACCGGGCTACGATGGAACCTTCACCAAGTCCGACGGTCGCAAGGTCATCACAGAGAAGGACACACAGAATCCGATGTTTGTGAACCCCTCGATGATACCGCTGGACTCCGAAACTCATGGAGGTGACGATGTCGCTGTCTTTGCCTCGGGTCCATATGCACAATACTTCAGTGGCAACTACGAGCAGACCAACATTCCCGCTTTGATGGCCAGAGCCGCCGGCATTGGACCCTATGCCAATGTCTAGTCCCTTACTTCTCTCCCTCCCCCACTGAACCGTGGCAAAGAGCGGGTATTCAATTTCTGTTTTATCATGCAAAATGCGATTAAAGCGTTCATATGTTTACGTTTATTTGAAGTTCTTTTTAGCCGCTTTTGGTCAATGGCAATCGAATTGCTTTTAATTGAATGCCAATTTGCCAGCGACAGAAGCGCAATTTCCTGCCAATTCCCTCATAACAGGTGCACCTCAATCGCAATCGCAATCGCAATCCGTTTGAGACTCAGACTCAAACTCGAATTCAATTAAAAATCTCCAACTGCAGTTCAGTCCGTTAATTAATGCAAGTAAAGTGATTGATTGCACGCAGGAAGAGTGTAAAGATACCAAAAAATACCAGACACATTTCCATACAATAAGCAAAAGTAGCTGCCATATATTAAAAGTGCCTAATTTTGTCATTGATCATATAGAATTTTTAGTATTTTCTAAAAAGTATGGCTACCCTACGTATTCAATGTCTCATTGCTGCGCTAAAGTACCGTTGCACAAAAGCAAAAGTGAAGCATAAGCGCAGAGTAACAGAACTACACAACTACATGCAAACATGTTTGTAAGTGTGTGTGTGTCTGTGTGCTCTAGTTACGCCAGTTGGCGCTCTCACAATGCGATTGCATTTAAATCCCATTTGGATTGACAGCGTCAGCTTCTAGTCTATGGTTAAGGGGGACAGCAACAATTTGATCGTTGGCCCACGACTAGGCCAAAGCCACAGGCAGCAAGTTGGCAACCGCAGCGCATGTGCTTGCACTTGTAATTGCGCAAATCTGTGGACAGCACATGCATATGTATGTCTGTATATATGTTTGTATGTAGGTGCTGCGAGCTGCAAACTACAAACTGCGGTCTGCGGGCTGCGGGCAGCCGGAAGCAATGCCTGTTATTCCAATTAGATATCTCCTGTTGGCCAACCAACATACAGCTTTGGGCATTGTCAAGCACGTAGTGGCTGCCATTAAGACATGGATGACAGCACACAAATTCACATATTCCACAATTTCATTAAGAGATTAAACTTGTCAACTCACCCGCCTCAATTCCCATTTCATTTCATTTCATTTGGCAACAATTAACTTTACACACGCACTGCACTTTTCACTTGCAAACATACACTACATACACAACAACTGCATTGTTAAACTCTAAGAAAAAGCCGGCTATCGATAACTTTGATTGATTGATGCCCTTGTTTCCTATTAGCGCCACCTGATCTTGTGTTTTTGAACACTAAAAAACTGCAGTCTCGATTACTTTTAATGATTCCAGTTGGCGCCCTCATGCTAACGATAGTTCAAAATATCGCACAGCGTAGAAGTATCGAGCACAGCGGAAATTAAATTGAAAATTGATTGCGATCTTGATTTGTGTAATAACTTAACGAACAAACAATTTCTTGGCGCTTTTATCAGTACAATTAAAACACAGAATGACATTACATTTGGGAAATTAAGTGATAGCAATAGGCGTAGCAATTACATTAATTAATTAAAGTGTTGTTGCCGCTGTTGGATTAGTCTGTGTTCCTTTCTTAGTTCAAGTTATGGCCATGAATTGGCTTGTGGTCTGCACTGTATGCTTCCTGGCCATTAACGGCATGATCTACAGCTATCCACAGTCGCATACATATCGGCTAAAGAAATCGCGTTATTTGCAAATCTATGGAATTTTCCACAATTTGGCAGCAACTCTTGGCTTGCCAGTCTTGCTGCACGATCTGTTTGTTAACAATCCCAAGGCGCGAGCTCAGGTGCAATCGAATCTGTCCAGGTTGACCAACATGATCGCTGGTGTCTTCAATGTGCTGCTTATACTATCTTGTGTCTATTGCGTCCAGAGATTGCAGACTCCACTTTGCGGCATGTTTGAGAAGCTGCAGAGGTTGGAGAGCATGAACTGGAGGCCAGCAGCTGCTCAAGGACAACTACAGCTGCTGCTGTCGCTCAAGCTGATGCTCGTCCTCTGGCACGTGGGACTCCAGCTCTGCTTTTTTGCCTCCCAATTGGGCAACTTATCTACCTATCAACTGCTGGGCAACATTTGGAAACTCTGCACCATCAACATGATCTGTGCCGCCTCTCTGTTGATATTCGTGCTGCTCTGGAAGATTTGCAACTGCAATTTGCGACTGCAGCTGAGACTGGACCAATGTCTGACCAGCAGAGCACAGCCCGAGCAACTGCATCAGCTTTATAGCCAGCAGCAAGAACTAATCCAGATTATTGTCGACTTCTGTCGCATCTTCAGGCACATCTTACTCTGGTACTTGATGTGCACCACTTTCACCGGCATCCAGGGTGGATATTATCTGATTCGCATTAAGTTTGGACGACCCCATCCCCATTTAAGACTGCAGACGGCAATCACGATATTTCTCGTAGCATTCCATTCCCTAGCTGAGTTCTATGTTCTTAACTATTTGGCCGAAGCTGTCGAGGAACTCATTCACAACACTAGGCGTATCTTACGACAGTCCGAGCCACAATCCCCGGCTGTGGAACGTATTGTAAGTGGCACGTTAGAAACTTCAGTGTAGTTGTAGCACAACTCTTTTGGATTTTTACAGAATGCCTGGATGATGCTACAGCTCTCATTCCAGAGCACAAGGATTCACATATTCGGCACAGATAGCATTAATCGTTCTCTGGTATTTAATGTGATGGCTCAGATTGTGGCCCACACACTTTACATGATTCAACACGATTACGAGACTGTGATGGTTGAGTGAAGATTCAATATTAACTGTATATATTCAAGTGTCCCGAGGTGTGTTTACATGTGTGTTTGCGTGTGTGTGTGTGTGTGTTCCTGTGTATTTGTTCCTCTTTTTGGCAGAAGACACGTTCCACCAACGCACATCGGAAGCTTGCAATTTATTTTCGATTCTACGTGTCTTTCGAGCTTTTGTGTAATTTCCGTTAGCATTTCAATTTAACAAGATTACATTTTAATTTGTAAACTGAGCATTGCCTGGCGCATTAAACGGGGAATGGGGAATCGGTTCCAAAAGTGGACTCTAGTTTGCCAGCACTGGTTATGCCATTAACCGCAGAGGGAGGGGGAGAGGGGCATGGGAAAAGGGTGCGGGCGACAAGAAAGTTGTGCGTTGTGAAAGCCAAGTTAAAATCGAACCCAAACCCCAAAAACCCACTTGGCCAGTGGCAGGCCTAGGAAACTAGGTCAGCAGCGACATGAGTGCGGAGTGAGCTAGAGCGCGAAAGTGTGGCTAGCGAGAGATACAGAAACACAGAAACATACAAACACACACACACACATACACACACATGTGGATGGCAAATACAGGTAGAGAGCGTGTCAGAAGCAGCAAGAAATAGAAAGAAATCCAGTTGTGGTTTTTCTGTGGTTTCGTGCGACCATCCACAGCAATGTTTTAAGGTCTGCCTAGTTGAAGTCCATTGCTGTCCCATGCACACATATACATAAACATCTGCATATGTATATGTGTGTATCTGTCAGCTCTTGCAACGCTGCATAAACATTTGAAAGGCGACAGCAGAAATAAAAAATAAAATGAAAAGCAACAACAATTATGCGCAATGCGCACAACAACGCTGTACTTGTGAGATGAAATGAGAAGACAAAAAAGCGCTGGAGAAAAAAAGAAGCAAAACAACAACAACAAAAAGCGTAGCCCGTAGGCAGCATACAGAAAATGTGTTCAAACTAATGGCGCTGAGTCAGCCAGCGTAGCCAGCGCAGTCAGCGCGAGCTTACCGTGCGCCACAAAAAGCTCAACGCTGAGCTACAGCAACTACAGCTGCGCGGCATATGCACAAATACAGATACATACACATTGAACACGAACACGTGACAGCGCTTGTAATTGTATTGGTTGGTCGCTGTCGTTGCTGCTGTTGCGTTGCCTCTGCCGCATTTGAAGCTTTTTAACGAAACTCTGCTCATACTCTCACTCTCCCTCGCTCGTACGCTCTTGCTTGTATTTGCTCTACTCGACTCTCTCGCAATCGCGCGCGCGCACTTCTAAGCACATTCAAATTGGACGCGCTTTTTTGTATCTTTCGGATACACATTATGTACATATCGTGTATGTAGGGAGCCCATGTGGCCGAGAGCAGGGGAATTTTGCGCAGCAACTGCGACGTCGACGCAGCATTTAAGTGTGCCACATTTTTTTATGTTGTTGCTGCTGCTGCTGCCGTCGCCTGGTTGCCAAGCGCGCACACACACACATACTTGTATGTACATGTACATGCTTGTATTTTTCAGCCTTATGTCAAAAATTCATGTGAATTAACAGCCAACGATAGCGATGACTGCAGCATTTCAATTAATACTGAATTCGTGTCAATAGAAACACACACACATACAAACGCGTATATGTATATGTATGTATCTATGTTATGTACTGCCAACTCTTTTGCGCTATCCGTTATCCGTTTATCGACATTTCTTTGTTTCTTTCTGTTTACTTAACCTAAATGTGCAGCCCCTGCTCCCTACTCCCTGCCTCCATCAGCCAACTCCCTTGCCCTGCCGCCCACCCATGTGACTATCACGCGGGCTCTTATGTAAGTCTGGGTGCGGAAATGGGCTACATATGTACAAGCATTATATCATGAGAGTGAGAGAGAGAGAGAGAGGGTGGGGAGTGTTGGCGTGCTGCTCCCCCCAACCTGAAAAGCAAAGCCCTTTGATCCAATAAATAGAGCTTTTTAAGTGTTCGCACACTGGCTCACACAAGTATGCGCCCGCTTCCATATTGAAACACGGAATTTGTAAAATTTTTGCCATTTATACATATATTTAATATTATCTCACTTAATACATAATGTTACTTATCTCGATTGTATTGGATTATCATATTATAGATTTATTATATATATATATATATATATATATTTATATATATATATATATATATATTTCACTTTGTTTTCTCTGTTCTTTTGTTTTTGTTTTACATATGAATCGGAAATCGTTAACACTTTTATATATAGTATTAACATTGATTTTGTTAATACACATTTATAGCTATAAACTGCAATTAATGAAATCAGTTGTTGTTGCTGCTGCTGTTGTTGTTGTTGTTGTTCTTGCTGTGGCTGCATAATTCAATTAGTCTATAAATGAGTTGTTATTGGTACGGTGTATGTGTGTGTGAGTGTATTTGTGTGTGTGTGTGTGTGCGTTTGCCCGCCTTGGGCTATCTGCTTCTAATTATTGTACACATTGGCCTAGTCAACATCAAAGACTTCAACTTGCTGACGTACATAAATTCAGCTGTATGTAAATGTATGTATGTGTGTGTGTGGTGTGTGTGTTTGTTGTGTTTGTTTACATAAACTAATGTTGGGCATGTCTGTTGTTGCAGTGAGGCGGCTTAGTTGTTGGCTAATAACACTGAATTAACTTTAAAATAGTCTAAGCATAGGAATTTAAGGTTTAAAATAAACTCGTTTCATCTCAATCATCAATCATCAATCATCGAACATCAATCATATAATCGCTTTACATTTACGTATATTTAATATATTTTATTTTATATTTTAATATGCAATTATATATATATATATATACATATACATATATATATATATATATAGCTATACATCTGCTTCTACTTCAACTTCCGTTTCCGCTTCAGCTGCTGTTCTTCACAAATAACAAGGTTTGGGTTTGAATGCAATTATTTGTGTATCGTGTTGTTAATAATATTAAAAAAATTAAACGCATTTATATATGCATATATAACTGTTGTTGTAGTTGGGAACATTTTAAAAATTAATCAAAATTTAGCAAAGTTATTTATAAAAATGTAACAAAAAGTTGCTGACTTGAAATTGTTGTAAACAATAATTGCTATATATACATACACATATATATATACATATATATATAGATATATATATAAATACACACAGCTGATGAGAATATTTAAGTATGTTATTTAGTTACATGTGAATACATATATATATATAATTTATATGTGCTTGTTGTTGCTGCCATGTCTTTTCATTAATATAATATATAATAAAGTAGCCTTTGCTATTATTGTTGTTGTTCTTCTGCAACAATAGCAACAACAACTACATATTTACATCGCATTTGTTAGTTTTTTGCATTTTCGAGTACATTTTACAATTTTTTTTATTTAACATTTTTATTAGTTTTTTGTTTTTTATATTTTAGAAGTAGATAGTTTTTTGTGTTTTTTTTGTTTTTGTTTTTCATTTGTTTATATGATTTTAGTTTGCTTTTGTTTTTGGGGGCATTGTGTAGCGTTCAGCTAATTGGCTAGCTGAGCCCAGGTGTAAAACCACAGGTAAATACAGGAGTTTCATTTATAATTATAATACAACTCAATTAAAATGTGTTTAACATTCGCGGCCATCGTTTAAAATGTTTCTCATTATCTCGTTTATCTCAAAACAATTACTACTAAATACAGTTTGAATTTCCATCGTATTTCGTATTTCGATTTTCTCTCTTTTCCTCATTTTTTTTGCGTTTTCTTTTTTCTTGTGATTTTGTTTGTTGTTTGTTGTTTTATGTTTTTTGTTTGCTCAGCGTATTTTCATTGTTTCATCATTTGCTTAAAACGATTCACTAAAAACTAAACACATTCTGTTAGTATATATATATATATAATTGATTTCATGGGGTTTGCCTTTGTTGTTATTGCTGCTGCTGCTGCTGCTATTGTTGTTGTTGTTGTTGTTGCTCCGCTCGCTAAATCCGCATCCAGTCCAAGTCCGCGTTGACTCAGTTAATGTTGACCACCTCCTGACTCTCCCCATCCACGGCCATGTTCAGCTGCTGCGTCACATTCGACTTGGCCAGGCAGGAACGCGCCACGGACTCGAATAGCCTGCAAAACGGAGCACAAATGGCAAATTGTATAATTGAAGCAAATCAAATCACAACTGATGCGAACTTACACTATTTATGCACACATATATATAGATTTATATATATATTTACACAATAATTCACTTATATATATTATATTGTATTACAAATCATTAATAAATAAAACTTTGCAGAATTGTTGGCATTGGGGATTGGGGATTGTTTGTTACATGCATGCATTAATTGAATGGATTGTCGACTATGCTTTTCATTATCAATATCAATATCATTATCATTATCATTATCGTTATCATTATCATTAGCTTAATCATTAATTGAACTCTTGCTAGGCTGCACACTGAATGCCGTTCAATGTCTCAAAGCGATTAAATACAATCAGACATTCACCAAAATATCTGAAAACAAAACGAACGAGGAAATCATAAATTCTTGCTTGTGCTTCTTGTGGCATCAGTGTGTGTGCGCAGAAGAGTGTGCGGGTGTGTGTGTGTGTCTATCCATCTACTAGTAAAGAGCACTACCAAGAACTACTACTACTACTACTACTACTACTACTACTCTACTACTACTTGAAGTTGAACAGTTGAACAGCTCCACACTCACTTGGTTATCTCGGGTGCACAGTGCACGAAATCGTGATCCCAGAACTTGTAAATTGGATTCTTGATCAGCTCAATGAATGTGATCAACAGTCCCCACGGATGCGGGCGATTCACAATCAAGCGCTCGAGCAGCACACGTGTTATCTGCTCCTGTATCGCCTCCGAATTGGCCTCGGCAAACAGATGCAGCACCGCACAGCTGAAGTAGTGCGTGTGACTGTTGGGATAACGCAGCTGATTGGCGATCGCATTCAGGAACAGATAGCGTCCCTCGGTGTCCAGATCAACGGCCAGATTCTGGAAGATATCCATGTGGGCGCTATGCGCAATATTCGATGTGTTCGGCACAAAGTTCTTGTTCCTGTCGTGTTGCAGAGATGGCAGTTTAAATGTAGCTCTCATCATATCACAGAGTACCACTTACCTGATCAGGGCAATGGCCTGGGTGCCCACGTACATGACAAGGGCGTTCATCAGGGTCATGTTGTAGCGTGTGCCCGGCTCGCTGGCCAACTGCAGATGGCCGCGCAGCTCCGAGAGGAATGTGACGGGAGCGCGTGCCTTCAAGTACGAGTCGAGATCCTTCTTAAAGTTGGGCGGCTGTATGTTCATGATGTAGCTGCTGCAGACCTTGGGGGCATTGCTGCTGTCCGACAGCATGTCCACCTTCAGGTTGGGCGTGAACGGATCCGGCAGACGCATGTTGCGCGGAAACGCCGACAGAATGATGTTGCGCATCTGGACGCAGTTGGGCGGTATGGTGTCGCAAAAGCCGAAGTGATAGTCGCACAGGAATTCGGGGAAATCGTGCAGCAGGACGAGCAGGACGCGCAGGGTGCCCTTGTAGAGCAACTGGACGGGTTTGCCCAGCTCCGTGTTGCGCAAGAATGGAGCGAGATATTTGAAGAGATCCTGCAGGAGTTGCGCGTAGAGGGGCCAACCCTTCTGGCCGGGTATCTGCACCAGAATGCGGCCGAGGAAGACGCGATGTGAGATTAGCTCCAGCCAGGCAAAACAGAAGCCGGGCGCCACGCTCGGATTGAGCAGATGATATGTGTAGGCAAATGCCGACACGATGCTGTGCATCAGCGACTCCAGATTGACATCGGCGGAGCACAGTTCCATGAAGAGCATCATGAAGAAGCGATGGTAGCCCACCTGCTGGAAGCCAACGCCGCGCATCTCGTGATCCTTGAGCAGTGTGCCCAGCACAATGCCCAGCACCTTGTTGAGCAGATTGATCTTGGTCGTCGGATTGCCCGCCTCGCCGGAATGACGCACAAGCATCGCAATCAAATGCACAAACGCATCGATCCATTGGAATATCTTGTTCTTGGCCTGGTTAATGGGCAGACTTGGTTCCGCAAACATGCGGTACACAACATCCGTACAGATGTGCGTCGCCTGGCGGAAGAAGCGCGTTATCAAGTCATCCGTCTTCAGTATGCCATATGTGTTCATCTTCTGCACGAAGGCGCCAAAGTTGCGGGCATCGCGTGTGGTCTGCTGATTCTGCTGTGTGTAGAGAGCAACCCAGTCCTTGAGCAGGAACTCCGTCTTCTCCTGCAGTCCTGGCGGATCGTCTGTGTCGCATGACTGTAATATATATGATTAGTATCGTTCTCCCTGGTGGCAGCTTCTCTTTGAGACTTACCCTAACGTGCTGCATGCCGGAGTAAATGTAGTGCGATGTGCCGGCGAGGTAACGCTCGCCGGGATTGAAGGGACCATAGTCGCTGGCATTGAGATTGCCGGACCACAGCGTCTCAATGGCATTCACAATGCACTCGGGATAGCGATGACGATGCTGGGTCAGACGACCAAGCAACTCCACCGTGGCCATGAACTCATTGTCGGACACTATGTTAATCGCCCGATCCTCGATGATGAGGCGCTCCAGCAGCGCAATGCCAAACGAAATGGCCACATAGTTGTTGCCATTGTCCATGCAATCGCGGAGTAGGCCATCAAACTGATTGAGGTTCACAAAGTGCGATGTGATGAGGGCCCGTGCCGCTTCCACGTTGTAGCGCACCTCCTCGCGGATGTCAAAGAAGCACTTG
Organism: Drosophila macrospina; assembly: GCA_035042075.1. Classification (NCBI taxonomy): domain Eukaryota; kingdom Metazoa; phylum Arthropoda; class Insecta; order Diptera; family Drosophilidae; genus Drosophila; species Drosophila macrospina. The sequence continues at coordinate 678,746 of JAWNLW010000133.1, read as the reverse complement.
GTTACCGCACGCTCTGTGTTGGGTGCCCCAAAGCTGTTGTGCAGCAGGCTGAGGATGCGCAAGTGTATGTCGCGATAGAGCTTCATTTGCTCCATGTGATCCTGGACATTGATCAGGCCCTCGGTCAAGCCCTCAACCGCACGTGTCAGTAGATTGAAGGCCGACTCCTGATCCCTCAAGCGACGGGTGGCCATCAGAGCAGCCAGCAGCATATGCATCTTGCCGGCCTGCAGACCCAGCGTCGGCACATTCATCGCTGTGTTCATGAACGCCTCCATTTTGCTGGCGACCTCGGCATAGACCATGCTGCTCTCATCGTTGGCAAACACGTTCGGTGGCTGCAAGTCCTGCGGCTTGGGCACGAACAGGGCAATGTCGCGATCGCTCATCTGCTGGAAGCCGGGAATGCTGCGCGCAAACTCCGAGTAGACGGCGTATAGTGTGGGCGGTGCTGGGCCCACCTTGAGACGCACTGGCTCCGGCAGACGCTCCTGCTGGTAGCTCAATATCTGAGCGTCCACAAAGCGGCTGCCCTCCTCGCGGGCGATCTTCCTCGTCTCAAAGTCGGTCGACAGACGGCGATCGATCTCGAGGGCCGACTTCTCGGCCGATGTCTTCTGTATGAAAGCACAGACGAGCTCCACATTCTCAGTGGCCAGCTGCACGGATGCGGCCTGAATGTCGGCCATGCTGGGCACTCCGGTGAGTGCGGCCATGAACGCCTTGTGCAGGTTCTGACTGATGGCACGGGCAATCTCATCCTTGCCGGTTATCATGGCCATGCCAGCGGCAAGATTGCGCACCATTTGATGGGCGGCGGTGCGCATGCGATTCTCATCCGCATCCAAGGCGAAATCTTTGCGTATTATCTGCTCGGTGGTGGCGCACGCAATGCGTATGCTGCGATCCACGACGGGCTGCAGCCAATCCGTAATTGTGCGTTCGATGGCATTCACCACGATGTGCTTGATGCCGGGATTGGCGTGCAGGAACGGTATGTTCGCTGGCAGCACCAGTTGCTGGGCAATCAACTGGAAATTGGTTACATTCACCTCGACGTAGGAATAGCGTGGCTCCGGCGGTGGCAACACCACCTGGCTGGGATCCGTTGGCAGATTTGGCGAGGATACGGAGCCAGGCGCATTCGTGTTGTTCATCATCATGGCCTGGGGATCCACCTCAGCTGAGGACGGTGGTGGCGGTGGTGGTTGCTGCTGCTGCTGTTGTTGCTGCTGTTGTTGTTGTTGCTGCTGCTGCTGCTGCTGCTGTTGTTGCTGTTGAACCTGTTGTTGTTGCTGCTGAACCTGCTGCTGCTGCTGTTGCTGAACCTGCTGCTGCTGTACTTGTTGCTGCTGCTGCTGCTGTTGCTGCGGAGTCTCCACGGCCTTCGGCTTCGGCTGCGACATCTGCTGTTCGATGAGCAACGCACGCGTTGGATCCTTCAGATAGATGATCGGCTTCAGCTTGTCGAGCTCCAGGTTAAGCGTTTTGCACAGCACTTCAATTTCGAATTTGAGGTTCAACTTGAGATCCGGCTCCTGATGCAGCTCACCCAGCACATACATAATGCCCATGGTCCAGGGATTTGGGGACTTAAAGATGCGCGACTTGGCCGACGACTCCAATATTTTGGCCACAAATGGCACCACAAACAACAGCTCCTGCTGCCCCTTGTGATAGGCCTCCGCTAGCAGTGACTTTAGATCCAAATCCAGCTGCAATATGGGACGATTGCGTCCCAGCGTCATCATGCCCAGCCAATGGCCAAGATTCTTTAACAGACTGCGATCCGAGAAATTGATGACTCCCTTATCCGAGCGGAGCAGCACCTTAATGTTGCGCAGCGTCTCCTTGGTGACAAATCGATTGATTTCGATGTTCTTGAGGGCATCGAGGAAGTTGTAGTAGAGCGTGTGGAAGTTGAACTCCATGGAGGCGCGCTTCAATACCAGATACTGCGCCAGCCAGGGCCAATAATCTTTGGTCATGATCTCCTTGATCTCATCGCATTTCTGCGGTATATTCAACTGACTCAGATTGTTAAAGATGAACGCCGTCTTGTCCTGCACCGGCTCCGGCGGCACTGTCACCTTCTCCTCCTGATTGGCCACCAGCAGCGTATCAATGTTGGTCGCATTCGCAATCGACTTCATCCGCGTGGCATGCGAGACCACAACGGGAGGTTTCTGTACATTCGACGCAGCTGGCATGTTACCTGCAGCATGTCGAGCAGCGAGAGAGAAGAGGATGTGGCGGTTGTTAGCAAGAGTAAACTCTGCAATGGGATCGAGTCAATACTTACCGGGCATGGAGTTGGCACGGTACAAGGGCTCCGCTGTTGATCCCTGCGCAATGGCCGATGGTATGGTGTTGCTGAGACCAATCAGCTTCTGCTGTGGTGGCTCCTGGCCATGCATGCCATACTCCACATACTGGATCAGGTGCTGGGGAAAGTCGTTAAAGTGCGTTATGGAGCGTATGTGCTCGCAGTACTTGTTGTACGTATGCAGTCGCGTCTTGAAGCGATCCAGTGCGGTCACACCAAAGTAATAGAGCTTGGAGCCCTCGGGCTTGCGCAGGGCGTCGAGCACACAGCGCAGCGAGAGTCCCAAAGCCACAAACGTGGGCACAAGATTCCGATCGATGATGCCGCCAAAGAGTTGAGCGGTGATCTGCAATTCCTTTTCGGGATAATGGGCAAAGAAGCGATACTCCTCGAACAGGTTGCGCAGCATGCAAAGGAAGACCTCCTGTTCGCGGCGATTGCTCGACTCCTTGAAGCGTTGCAGTATGTCGAGCACCTCATCAATCGACAGCGTCGGATTGGGCTGATGGTTGTAGATGCGTTGAAAGTATGAGTTCGCCTCATCCTCCACCTCCTTGGACACGGGCATCTGCAGGTCGGCCATCACCGAACTGTTGGGATTTGGTGCCGCTGGCGTTGGTTGCGGCCCCGTTGGCAGCATACGTCCCAGATTGCCAACATTTGGTGGCGGCGGCGCTGGGATCTGTATTGGAATGGGCGGATACGGATTGGCGCCGGGATTCATAAGACGTGACGGAGATGCTGGAGTAGAAACCAAGTTGTCTGTAGCCGACCATAAAGATGGGTATAAATGTAAATCCAAATTACAAACATGCACACGTAAAACAAAAGCAACATTGGATAAGCCACATGAGCAGAGATCCTGTTGAGGGATTAGAGCAGCTCTGGACGAGGCTTTCAATTCGAAAACGCTTCTACTGGGAATATCATCTGTCTGAAGGATTGCAGGAGTTCCTGTTATGAAATTGATTCTATTCAAATGGAACTGCCTTGTGGATCAATTACTAATCTTGCTGAAGGATTAGAGGAGTTCTGGATGAGGCTATTAAATCTAGATCGATTCTATTTGAATGGAACTGCCTCATAGATCAATTACTAATCTTGCTGAAGGATTAGAGCAGTTCTGGATGGGACTTTTAACTCTAGATCGATTCTATTTGAATGGAACTGCACTATGAGTCAATTGCTAATCTTATTGATGAATTAGATCTGTTCCTGATATGAAATCTAAGTCGAAATTGATTCTAATCAAATGGAACTGTCACATGGATTAATTTCTTATCTGCTTGAATCTTTAGCAGAGTTCCTGATGTAGATTCCAACTAAACATTCTATTCAAGCTTTCAAAGATCTCGTCTGAATGATGCTAATTCTCTGCTCATGCTTAAGAAGAATTGTTATCACCAAAAAATATAAATAAATTAATGAAAGATACTTACTCAGCATGTTGCCAAAGTTGAAGGCGCCATTGGGACCGCCTAGATTGAGGCCAGCCAGATTGTTGGACATGTTGGTTAACGGATCCATGCCGCCTGGTCCAAACATTTGCTGTGCATTGAGATTGCCGGAGAACGGCTGCTGGGGCTGTGGTGGCGGCGGCACAGAGCCGGGTACAATGCCACCTCCTGGCAGATCCATGCCGCGATGTCCACGCATAATGCTCGGCGGCGGTGGCACCAGTCCTTGTGGTCCGCCAGCCTGCTGCTGTTGTTGCTGCTGCTGCTGCTGGGCGGTGCGAGCCTTGTTGGCCATGATGGTCACGTTGGCGACCATCTGCATTATCATTTCGGCGATTTCGGGCTGCATGCAGCTGTTGATGCACGCCTGCAGGCAGGTGATCATTGTGGTGACTGTTTCGGGTAGCAATTGTGCCTGCTTGGGCGGCAGCTGGTCCTCGGGCAGCTTGGCGTTGGTCACCTGAGGACAGCGACGCTGCAGCACCTTGATCATGGCCTGTATGAAGGGCTCCCCATGCTCCCGTATCTTGTCACTCAGCCACTTCTCCAGCTTCAAGTACTCGCGACGGGAGGCCAGACAGGCCAGGTCAATGATGAACAGAAAGGAGCGTGCATTGAGCAGGGAGGAGAGTGCCTTTAGATCCTGGGCCAGATCCAGAATGCGCGACAGCTTCACTTGATCGAATTCGCTGCCGCGCAGATACCATTCGGACATGGCGTTCATGATGCTGGGTCGCAGTTGAAAGTTGGTTGAGCTCCAGGCGCTGGCCAGTATCACATTCGAATTGGGATGATTGCCCAGGAAAGTGGGTATCAACTGGTTGAATAGATCCTGCCTGAGTGGCGTCAGTGGCGGATTAATATGCAGCAATGCCAGGAATAGCACATCGGGACAGTTTTGCGCTGGAAACTTGAACAGCTCGTGCACCTGACTAAAGTAACCCTTGTCCGCTATGGAGAGCAGCACCTCGACCAAATGCAATGATTTCCATGCAGCAATCTCCTTGTTATCTGCATCGGGTGGCGTCTTCAGCACATCCAACGTCGGCTGACTGAACACGTAGTCGGCAAACGAGAACAAATCGGGATTCTTCAGCATTATCGTAATCAACGACAGCTGCCCCTCGGTGTTCGCCCAATGGCGATAAATGCATTCCGGTTGTGGAAACAGATTCGATTGCGTGGCCAACCTGAGTATGGTCAGCAGCAGGTCCAAACCGATGCGATCCTTTAGCACGAACTCGGGGTGATCGAACTCTGTAATTGTAAATTTTGAAAATATTGAAAATGTGAATCTGCAAATGCTAAAATACACTCATAAAGTAGACAATAATTTAATCTTTTGGATCTAACTTTTGCTAAATTTCATCGAAATTATAAATGTGAAGAGTTCTCCAAACAAAACAACTATGAATACAAAATAATACGAACTGACGGGAACATCAAGTAAAATTGTAAGCGATACGAGGAGCAAACGAACGAAGTAATTGACATAAATATCAAGGCAAGTGATGACTGACTCTTAGCTGGACTAGGGGCAACACTCACCCATGCAGACATCCTTCCAGTTGAGCTGTGGCACCAGCTCCTTGAGCGCCTGCACAAATACGTCCGGCTTCCATGTTTGTGTTGCATCTGTTGTCTCCTTTTTGTCCTTCTTGTCGCTGGCCGAGCTGCTCGATTCACTGCTGCCATCGTTGTTGTTGTTATTGTTGTTGCTGCTAGAGTTCTGTTGTGCGGATTGTGACGCCGAACCGGAGCCATTGCCCCCTTGCTGTCCCTGTCCGGGCCAGAAGTTCGCTGGCGTCGGTAGATTTACATTGCAATCGAGCAGCGACGAGTGTCGCCGACACATGAGCCCAATAATTTTGGCAACATCTTTGGGCTGCACTTCGCGGGAGGCGCCGCCGCAACACAAATGATTCTTGCACTCTTCAACGCTCGATGTAAATTCATAACCGATTTCAAGGATTAAATTAATCCAAGATGTGTCCATAATATTATTTTTGCCCTACAAAAAGCCAAACAGATTGTAAGTTATACGATAAAATAGAAGAGGGGAGTGTGTGTGTGTGTGTGGGGAGAGGGGAGATTAGTTTACCTGTTTTGTAAATATTATCTCGCATAAATGGTCATAGATATCCTCAATGCCAACTTCATTCAGATTATCTGCATCGGAGCTACTCCAACTGCTGGTGTTCGTCGTATTCGTGTGCGTCGTTTCCTCCTCTGCATCAGTTTCGTTGGATCTGGAGCTTGACGTTGGAGTTGGTGTGGATGCCGTCGTCGTCGTCGTTGTCGGTGACGTCGTTGCGCTGCGATATAAAAGCGGCGCTAGAACCAATGGCACCGCTTCCCGCGGAAACTCCTCGCGTAGTTTGCCTAAAAACTGCGCCTCCAACTGCGGGGATACGTATTCGTTCAGGCAGCAGAGCAAGTACTGCAATAGATCAAACGAGATCTCGTGCAATCCACTGGCAGCTGCTCCAGCGGCTGCGTTTTGACCCAAATACGAATCGAGAAGATCGGGTAGCAAATTCCGGAGACTATCGCGTGCACACTGTCGAAGTTCAGGATGAGAGCTGTGGGTAACCGCTAGCGCAAATATGCACTCGCAGAGTTTGTTTATGCCGGTTTGCTTGGCTACCTGTCCAACGAGCTCGGCAAGAGCAAACGGCTTCAGACCCTGTTAAAATATATATTATTTGATTACATTGAAATGAGCGATTAGATGCTGTAGATGGAACACACCTTCTGTTTGGCAAAGTGCTGATCGAAGGCAGTGCAAATGTTGGTCACAAACGAGGAGCTCTGCAATTGCCGCTGCAAGTGGGCTCCAAGCAGCTTCGCCTGCAGCTGCGCAGCGACGTTCGGAGCCGAATCGTTCAAGTTTAGTACCGTGAACAGATAGCGGAGACAGCTACGATCCGCTTCGAGGCCGAAATCTTGGGTAAACTGCAGATCGAAGATTCATCATACAAAACAATAGAGGAAATAGAAACAGAGAGAAGATTGTGATGATTAATTTCGTGGCAAACCAATCGATTACCTGTGCATGTTGCCGTGCGCGGGCAACAGAAGTTAGAGATCGATAACAACACATGAGCAATTACAGCAGGCGCGCACACAATTAACAGGATTAATTGATGCAATTATTTAATATCTTCTTTTTCTTCGATTTTCATTGCACACTTTGAAATTTTGACAAGTCATAAACAGAAATATTAGGCGTAGCTAACTTCACATTGATCGGCAAACAAAATTCTATAAACTAATAAAAACACAAACACACACACACACACACTCATTTACACACAGCTTTTCTATGTGTGCCTGAGTGTTTGTGGTGTGTTAACTGTGAAGGTTCCAGCAAAGGCAGAGAAACTACAACTCAACTCAAGTGTACGCAGAAGCGAGACAGCAACAGCTGTGGCCGCGCAGCTGCTGCTCCACAACAAAAATGCAAAGTGATGAAAAAAGCGACATACAAAATGTACTTCCCGTTCAACTTGGGAATTTTAGGCCTAAGCGAAAAAGAATAAGTAAGAGGTGAAGGGAAGGATGTATGGCAAAAGGTTCATATGTATCTAAAGATGTTCCTAGAAATTTCGAAAACCAAAAATATAAAAAATGTACGAAATTAGGCCAAATCTTAACCATGTCCTTACCAAGCTCCAATTTTATATGAAAATATATATGTTGGATTTTGCAAACTATTGCGCACACAATAAAGTAATGTAGACAAGTCCGTACACTGAACTTGAAGGGCTGGCGGTAGCGCAGCTGGCAGAAAAGTTTGTACTCGTTTTTTGCACAAATTCACTAAAGTTTTTACACTAAGGCGCACGCATCAGCGGCATGCATTGTTTATAGTTAATAATTAAGCTAGTTTTATACATGCTAAATAACTCGCAACTTAACAAAAAAGGCAATTTTTTACAAGAAACTCGCGCAACTCGCAACGCAGAGAAATTTTCTGGTTTTACACAAACTGTAATGGCGTCGGCAAAAATGCATGTGCGAGCGAAATGGCGCTATTGCTGCTGTGCGATTAAGTTGGCAGCTCTGGTGTCCTAACCGATATGTGCAAATTTGCCAACACTCGTAAACAGTTTCATTGTCGTTGACATTTGTTGCAGTTGTACTCATTGTTGTTGTTGTTATTATTATTATTTGGTTATGTATTTAAACAAGGTTAAATGTGAAACGTACCTGCTTTATTTGCTCGCTGCTCTCATTAAAATTTCGTTTGTTCACGTGTTTGACCAAATTACGAATCTGCGTTAGCGGTGTCTTCAATTGGTTCTCTACGTTCATAATTCTACGTATCAAATTGTTGGTTGTGTGTTCGGTGAGCTTTTTCTTTTCTTTTCTTTTTGTTGTCGTTGTCTTTGGCACTTTCAGACGACTAAGCGTTTAATTGTGCTGCTGGGTGGGTGGTGGTGTTGATAACGCCAAAATTTGTCGAAAATACTTTTCACACAGTCATACATATGTATATGTGTACCTTCTTATACGTATTTACCAATACGACCAAATTCCAATTTGCCTTGGTATTGGTATTTTGACGTATTTATTGTTGCTTCTTCTTAAAACGTAAACGTAGTATATTGACGTACGATTTCGTCTTTTAATTTGCGGCGCAAATATTAATATTTAGTATATGATATTGTTCAAATGTTTGTTTTTGTCTCTTGCGTTTATTCGTATATCATGGCACTTGGCTGAGGCCCCCCTTCGTAGGGGCCAGCAGCAGCTCTACATTGCTAGCATCTATTTTGACAATTTGAACAACAACAACCAAATTGTACAAGTCATGGGCTAGCTGTTGCTGCTATTTGGTTAACTTTTACCCCGTCCAAACCTTGCCAGCACACACGTAATGGGAATGAATGAATCGCACGTACGCACACAGACAGCGACACACACATGCACTGGGATAAAGAAATTTCTTGATTTGTTCACGCTGCACGGTTTTTCCCACGGATTCGATTTGTAGAATGTACTGAGAACTGTGATTCTCAGCTCAAGTTTTTGAATTTCGCTAGAAAATTAGATTATTTCAACACTTAATTCTGATTAATTTAATCGCTATTCGATCGCTTAAATTTTGTTCGTGTCTGTCTCACAGTTAGAGATGTACAGGAAACATCGATGCAATGTTGCTATCGATATGGCTAAACAGCGATAAGAGGGACAGTGTGGCATAGCGGCAAATATAATCGATCAGCTGTTGCAGACGTTAATTATTAATGATTTGTAATTACATTCTTTTTTTTAATTTGTAATGTATATGTTTGAAATGGTTTTAATTTAATGAAAATAAAGCGAAACAATAACACCCATGTTATTTGTAGGCATATGTAAGCAGATTATCGTCGAAGAGGGCTCTCAAAAGGCCATCATGCAGTCTGCTCGTGTGTCGCGTGGTCAGCGCGCAAGTGTACATAACAAGCATTATATGAAGAACGCAGCAGCAGTTAAATCAAGCAATCAAGTTAAATGTGTGCAGCGCGTAGTCCAATTGTTAGTGCATTATTGAAACAAAATGTGGTCTTTGGATGTACTACGATCACTTTCTCAGGCCGAAATGCCAGCAGGCTGAGGAATAAAGTGAACATATCGCGGTATTTGAGCACCAGCAACAAAATCATTGATACGGGAGAAACCGTTACATCCCACGCTCTTATCAATCCCAATCCTAATCCCAAAACGTCAACGAGCCCAAAAACAGTGAGTGATTTCCAAGAGCTCTACGAAGCAACAAAAAAGAAATTTCAATGTAAGCCTTAATAGTTCATTTGGCACAAACGTATATTTAAATATATTTACAAATAATTAAGACAATGCTATTATTAATTGATTTCAATTGTTTGTCTGCTTGCTTGTCGTTGTTGCGTGCAGCAAAAAAGCTGCCCGTTGACGTACACCCAGACGCCGTCTTTGCGTGCAACGAACTCGACCTGAGCGAGGTGCAGGTGTATGGCTTCGACTATGATTACACGCTGGCATGCTATAAGCCCATATTGGAGGACTTGCTGTACAATTTGGCGCGGGAAATGCTTGTGAAACGCTTTCGATATCCCGACGATATCTTGGAACTGGAGTATGAGCCATATTTTGCCGTGCGTGGCCTGCATTATGATGTGGAGAAGGGTTTACTGGTCAAGCTCGATTCGTTTCTTCAGTTGCAATTGGGTTCGGTGTATCGTGGACGGACCAAAGTGGAGGCGGATGAGGTGCTCAAGCTCTATCACAATCGCCTGCTGCCCATTGCGTATGTGGAGGGTCCCAATAGCACCTATCAGGTAAGCCAACGCCTGATGCTATGCTATGAGTTCTGTGAGTTAATCCGCTTCCTTTCCAACTTCCCGCTTAGCACAATACAAACTCGAAGATGGTGCAGCTGGCGGATCTATTCTCGGTGCCAGAGATGTGCCTGCTGTGCAATGTGATTGAGTATTTTGAGCGCAATCGCATCGACTACAATCCCGAAATAGTATTCCATGATACGAGAACCGCCATGGGCTCCTGCCATCCCATCATGCATGCGACTGTGATGAAGGATACGGAAAAGTACATTGAGCGCAATGCAAAGCTAGTGCAATACTTTCAAAAGCTGCAAAATGCGGGCAAGAATCTCTTTCTGGTGACCAACAGTCCCTTCTCCTTTGTGTAAGGCGAGAACTATGATGAAGCTTCGATGTTATTGACTGACGAATTGAATCCTTTTCAAACAGCAACTGTGGCATGACGTACCTGGTGGGCGCCAATTGGCGGGATTTCTTCGATGTGGTCATTGTGCAGGCGCGCAAACCCAAATTCTTTACGGACGAATCTCGGCCCATACGGCTGTACGATGAGAAGACGCGCTCGCATCTCTGGGATCGTGTCTTTAAGCTGGAGAAGGGCAAAATCTACTACGAGGTATGGTGGGAATCTCTTTTTGGGTTATGGATGTTCATTAAGTGTCCTCTCCTTCCACAGGGTTCAGTGCGTCAGCTGCAGGAGCTGAAGGGCTGGCGTGGCCACTCGGTGCTCTACTTTGGCGATCATCCCTACAGCGACCTGGCGGATGTCACACTGAAGCACAGCTGGCGCACTGGCGCCATTATCAGCGAATTGGCTGTGAGTAGCGAGCGATCAATTGATGCAATTGATTGAGTGTAATTATGATTGATGATTGCAGCACGAGATCGAGACGCTGAATCGCGTGGACTTCAAGATGAGCGCCAACTGGCTGCAGATGCTGACGCAGCTGATTGAGGATACGCAGGATGATGACAGCGAGGCGGCACAGCTCTGCCTGCGCCAGTGGATGGATGAGCGTGATCAATTGCGGTTTGTTTGCTGAATGGATGAATACAAATGATTCACAGCTGCTCATTAAGCATTCCCTTCCCTCTCTCTTCCTCTCTCTCTCTGTCTCTGCAGCAACAAAACGAAGAACGTGTTCAACGAACAATTCGGCAGCGTCTTCCGCACGTATCACAATCCCACGTATTTCTCGCGTCGCCTCTTCCGCTTCGCTGACATTTACACCAGCGACATCACGAATTTACACAAGTTCTCCACATCGCACACGTTCTACCCGAGGCGCGGCGTCATGCCACACGAGTATGCCTCACATTTCATATGAAGAAATCTCTCTCTACCTATATCTATCTATATCTGTATATCTTGCCTTGAGGCTGCTTGCAACGCGCGTAGTTTTAGTTGAGGAAGTTTGTTGTTGTTGCTAGAGAATTTATATTATTGTTAATTACTGCTCAATAAAGTCGTTGTAATAGTTATCAAAGATCTGTCGCGTCTCCGCGCCCAGGTAAACGAAGGCCGCCTGCAGCCGCTCCTTGGCGATGCCTTTGTCCTGCCGCCAGGCGTGCAGGTCCAGCAGATAGCTCAGCTTGCAGATGTATTCATTGGAGCCACTGCCACTTTGGGCCGCAATCCCCGCCAGCTGGAACTCTATGATTGCCGACAACTCCGCATAGTCTGTGTCATTCCAAGCGTCAGCTGTTGACCCCAAAGAATATTAGCTAGCTGAACCCGCCGCAGTGTTCGCCACCACTTACCTGGCTTAGCGGCAAAGCAGGCCGCGACGAGCTCCTGGGCCAGACTCAACTTGAGGCTATGGTAATCCAGCAGCCAAGTGTCGAGTGCTCCGAATGCCTGGTAAAGCTCACGACGCGCCGTGGGCTGATGACAGCGCTCTAGCAGCTGCAGGAACGGCTCATACCATGCTAGTAGTTGGGTTCTCCCGCAGACAGAGCAGCGGATGTTCACGTCTTCAGCGGGTTGCAGCCACCAGCTGAGATTGTCTTGGTGGGGCAAAGACTTGGGCACAAAGGCCTCGCCGCATTGTGAACTCTCGCAGCGATAGCGATGAAAGGCAAACTGCGGCACAGGCAAGGATTACGTCAATCGGGTGCCAATTGAAACTGAATGAAGCACTCACATAATCCTCGTCCTGGACTCCTTCGTCCAGACACTTCGGGCAACGGCAGCGGAACTTGTAGATGTCTTCCAATTGCGCCTGACGTTGCGTGCTCAAACTGTGCCTGCAGTCCCTGGTGTAGCAGTTGAAGATCTCCTCGCCTGGTGAGATGTCCACGGCCGCAAAGTTCCTCACCGCGCAGCCATCGAACTTGGTACTTATGGAGGCGGAGCAGGCATGATTGCAGAGACTCAGATGCGGCAAATTGATGGCCGTTATCAGCGGCGTCGACTGGGCAAACTTATGCAGGCAGCCCAATCTCAGATGATACGGACGTCGCCACAGCTCTGGTTGCAACAGCGCAAACTCATTGGGGGGCAGAGAAGCGGGCAAGATGGCATCGCCTGCGTGGCCATTGACGAGCAGTTGGCCCGCGTTGCGCAGGATTAGAGCCGCAATAACCAGGTGCCAATCCTCGCTGCTGGCCAGCTTCAACTGCTCGTAGAAGCTCGTGCATTTGTGGAGATAAGTCTGCAACAAGTTGGCGCAGAGAGTGTGGTAGATGAGTTCCTCGGCGGGAACTTTTTCCAGATGTGTGATCATGCGCAGACTCTGCAACGCTTGGGGAGCAGCCTCACCGCTATCCTCTCTAGCTGCCAGCGCCTCAAGAGATTGCCACAGTTGCCGGGCATCCGTGCAGCCATGCAGCTCTCGCAACCAATGTGGAAGATACGTGAGCAGCAGTCGCATGGCCAGATGTGAGACACCAAGCATGCGGAGCAGATCTCGACGATATGCGGCACACTCGTAGCTGTGTATGGTTGCATGCAACTGGCGACAGCGGCGGGAGCAGTACACTACCCGCTGGTGGCACTCTGGACAGGGAATTGGGGCACAGATCAGGACGGCTGCACATTGCTGGCAGATGAGTCGCTGTTCGATTGGCACAAAGCAGTCGGCCTGCTCTGTGAATATAATGTCGCCTTTGTCAATGCGCTCCATGGCCACCATGTGGCGTCCTCTGCTGCCCGGCTCCGTCATGCTGCGGGAAGAGGATTAGAGAAGCAGCCAAAACAACGTTTACTTAACTTACATTTCATGACGCTTGCTTTGCGCTATGTGGGACTGCTCTGCCCTTGGGGAGCTGCCCTGCAATTCGAGCTGTTGCAGCAACTGCTCCAACTGCTGACGATAGCTTTCATTTAGCTGTAATCCCTTCAAGCTTGTCGTGTGCTCCTCCAGCTTCTTGGAATCACCCAACTTCCAGGCGCAATAGGCCTGCCGCATTACTAACTTGTGCTGCAGTTTCTTTGGATATCCGAACTCCAACGCACACGCACAGTCATCATAGGCCTGCTTAAAGTAACCAAAATCCTGGAGCGCCATTCCACGGTTCGCATAGCCCAAACAAAGTTCGTCGTATGCATTCTCCGCTGCCAGTATAGCCTGTGTGTAGAGGCGACAGGCGGCAAGCAAACATTCCCCTGTATTTGTGTCGTTTTTAGCTGATTTTGATCTGTATACGCGGTTGCCCTCTTCCCTAAAAGATCGGGAGCGTTTCGCACATGTTTCTCTATCCGCAGGTTGATCCAAATTGTCTAGCAATTGGTTTGTCAGTGCGTTGAAATAGCTACGTTTGTTAGCGGGCAGTTTATGCAAAAATCTGATCGTTTCAAATTCATTTTTATAAGCACTATTTAAATTAATTAATTCACTTTGTTTCGAAAAAGTTTCTGCCAAGCCAAACATTGTTGTGATTCGATTAGCCGGCTATCAGCTGATGGGACCCTCTGCTATCGATGCGATGCAATATCGATGTTGAGTGTGACCAGTGCTACCCATTAGTATGGCATAAATCGTACTGTTGGTAGTGTCGCCAATTCGACACTATCGATACCATATCGATATTGGCTTATTATTTACAGCCCTAATAATCGTAAGCGATATTACTCACAGAAGGTGCAAGAATATTTCCAAATGGCAATTATGGGTTTGCAAGAATTGGAAGAGGAGGCGCGCCAAGCAGCGTTAAAGGATATACAAAATATGCTGCAGCGGCCGGGCCAGTTAGAAAAGGTGGAACAGTATCGTCATCGCATAGCACGCAAAAAGGCGTCCGTGGAGGCGTTACTCAAGACGGGAATGCAAAATCAACTGGAGGGAGTACGCGTAGGTTTGAAACTGTTGGTAACCTGCATGCAGGATGTGCGCGAGGTGCATCGACGCATGAAAGAGGTTGAGCGACTGCTGGAGGGCGTGCCCTATGTGTACGACGCTCTGGAGGTAGTGCGGGAAGAGAACACTAAGCATTCGCAGTACGCCACGGCCATGGAGAATCTGAAACACATCTTCAATGTTGATGCCAGCGTGCAGAAGACAATGGCACTCATTGACGAGGACAAGCTGCTGAATGCCCATCAGTGCTTGTCCGACTTGGAAAACTCTCGCGACGATTTGCTTTATGAACTACATAAACAGCCCAAGCAACATGCCTCCGACAAGATTACGCTGAAGCGTCACTTTGAAAAGGTGGACACCGTCTCACAGGCATTGGAGAAGAAGATCCGCCTAATACTCAGCCGCACACTGAACACAGTGCGCAAGAAGCCAACTGTGATTGTCACCGCGCTGCGGATCATCGAGCGGGAGGAGAAGAACGATCAGTTTGCGCTCCAACAGCAAAAGGTAACGGGCTTCCTGCCACCAGGTCGTCCAAAGGCGTGGCGTAAGATGATCTTGGATGTGCTCCAGTCGGCAGTAGGTACCCGCATCGAGGGTTCAAAGCTTGAGGAACGCGCTGACAATAAAATGTGGCTGGTGCGCGACTTGGAAATACTGCGTCAGATCATTCTGGAGGATCTGCGAGTTGTGAAATCACTATGCGTGCCCTGTTTTCCGCCACACTACGATATATTCAATGAGTACGTCAAGTTCTATCATGAAGGACTATCCAGTTATGTGAGTAACTTGACTTTCTATCTTTATTCGTTGATTCACTTTCATCATGATTTGCAGTTGGACAACATTGTGAGATCGGGACTGGAGGGCAATGAGTATGTTTCCATGCTGGCATGGGTTACACACACATATCCGGGCGCTGAGCTGATGTCGCATCCGGATCTCAATGTCGAGGTGCATAAGCTGGCAGGTCCGCTCCTGCGGCAGGAGCACCTCAAGTCGCTGGAGAACGAGTATCTGCAGAATATGCAGCGTAATTATCAGGAATGGATGACGAAGGCTGCACAGACTGAGAAACAGGAATGGTTCTCGGAGATGGTGCCCGATCAGGATGAGCATTATTATCACACATCGGCGCCTGTGATCATCTTCCAAATGATTGATC
The DNA here is from genome assembly GCA_035042075.1 of Drosophila macrospina. Lineage (NCBI taxonomy): Eukaryota > Metazoa > Arthropoda > Insecta > Diptera > Drosophilidae > Drosophila > Drosophila macrospina. Next base: position 663,186 of record JAWNLW010000133.1, on the reverse strand, counting down.
AGCATCTGCAGGTGACCAATACCATACACCAGGAGCTCACATTTAAGGCGCTCGTCATGAGCATCCAGCAGGTGGAGATCTTTGGACAGACCTATCTGAAGAACGTCATTGAACTGAAGGAGCATCATTTCCGTAATCGTGACCAGATCAAATACTTTACCCATTATATCATCACCATTGTGAACAACAGCCAACAGATGGTGGAGCTGGCGCAGCAGATGAAGCAGCTCTATTGGCCCAAGTCCCGCACGGATCACTACGAGGATTTCGAGAAGCTGCTGGCCACGTTTCAACGGATACGCGCCCATGCCGCCAACTATTTGCTGGAGGAAGCCTTCCTGGACATGGAGTGCCATTTCAACGATCTGTTTACCGCCAAGTGGCTGGCCAGCACCATTGCTGTGGACACCATATGTGTAACATTGGACGACTATTTCCAGGATTACAATCATCTGCGTCCCGCCAACTTTGAAATGGTCATCAATGAGGCCCAGAAGCTGCTGGCCAAGCGCTACATACGTGCGCTGCTCTCCAAGCGTCTGTCGAAGCCCCGCGTTGAGTGTGATGCCATCACTCGGAAGATCAACCAGGAGGCCAAGCGCTTTAAGCTATTCTTTGAGAAGATTGCACCCAAGATCTCACTTAGTGATTCGCCTCTGGATTTGATAGCCACATTGTCGGCGCTGCTCATCTCGGATATTGAGTTGCTGATCTTGGATTTGCATACGCTCCTGGGTAGTTATCCTTCGCTCAGCGAGGATCATCTGGTGCGACTTTTCTACATACGCAACGATGTGAAGGCGGCCGAGGTGCGAGAGAAGGTGCAGGATGCGATGAAGTCCAAGAAGTCCATGGTCAGCATTGCCAAGCAGGATTGCATCTTCAAAGAAATTGTGTTTAGTGACAAACTGTGGTAGACCAACAACAACAGCAGAAATAACAGAGACAGCAATAGCAAAAGCGACAGCAACAACAACGAGTAAACATTACTACTACAAACATATAAACCACCCAACACTAACCAATGCTTCCCTCTCCCTGTCCCCTCCACAACATTCTCAACTCATTCCATTGGCCGGTCAGCTGTCTCGCATACTTTGGCGCGCTTTCGCTCAGAGCTTTCATGCGGGGAAAGCTTTCAAGCAATGCGCAGAGCGCACAGTGGCGTAGCCTGTTAGTTGCCTTGCCCTTAACATGCTCATGTGGACAACGGGTGGGGGTAGCAGGTACGCCACTGCGCTCAGCATAAGCATTGTGGAGCAAGCACGTTTCCATATGATTTTCAGTTTTGTTTGTGGCTATAACACCAACAGCAGCAGCAGTAGCAACAGCGGCAGCGGAGGAGCGAGCGATAGCCGTAGTCAATTTTCAATATTTATTTATGTTTATAGTGCAGTAAAACTTATGTTTTAAAGTGAGCGATTTATAAAATATATTAATAATTAATAAAATTTATACTACATAATTACGGTGAGTTCAATGAACACAACTAAACCGGAACAGTGTGGACTAGGGTATATACTTATGCATGTCTGTTATGTGCATAGTATAAATACACATACATATATTTTAAATTATTTATGTGAAATTGTTTAATGCATGCCGTTTTGCTGTTGTGGAACCTTGAAAACTTTTTGGTTATTTTGTTTATCGAGTATAAAATCAATGCTATGCTCTCTTTCTGGCAGCAGGCTTTCAATGTGTCTGTGAAAGTGTGTGAGAAGAAGAATTGTATAAGCAGCTATTGTATTGGTATTGGTATTGGTATGGGTCTTCCGCGGGGGTTGCTAGCGACGAATTACGGTAAAGTAAAGTGGTCCAGCGAGATGCAAAGTGCAAAGCGGCATTTTCAATGTCCGTTCACCCACAAAAGCGTCTATTAATAAATCCATGTTGAACTCTGTGCGTGCATGTGCATCTGTGCATGTGTGCGTATGTGTGTGTGTGTGCGCGCGTTTGCTTGACTGTGTGTCACTGCGCGCTTTCGCTCTCACTCTCTCTCCTTTGTTTGCTCTCCGTTCTTTACGCTCACTTCAAGCGACTCTTATCAGCGCTTGTCGCGCGCCTTTTCTTATCATTATTCAAACAAATATCCGTTACTTGATTCATTACAATCAATTTAAAGTGCTTAATGTTGAACAGCTGTTTTCAAATGAACTTTCTGTAGTCTAACTAACTGTAATTGCAACTGTAAATACAAATGAATGGAATTTACATTTGCCGGCAGCTGTTTCCCCCTGTTCCCTTTTCCTTTAAAAGAGCGTGCAAAACACACACACACACACCTATGCAAATATACAATTAGCGACTGCTCTGCCGGCTTTTCATTATAATTCTCCACAGCGGGCGAATAAAAATGCTATAAATGGTTGCTATAATTTTTATAGTAAATACTTAATCTCATTTGTTTACAGCTCTCTTATGTAAAAACTCAAAAATATTATTTAAATATATTTCTAAGTGCAAGAAGAAAGAAAGAAAATAAATCCCAAAGCAATATTTATATTCAATAGAATATTTAACTGAGCATAAATATTGGAATATAAGAATCGAAGCTTAGATGAATCTTAATTTCTAATAGGAAACTTCTCTATAGAGTATTAGACTTTCTCCACTCTGTTCCGATCTTTGCCAACTTCTCATCCTTTCTCTTCCTTGCAGTTCTATATTCTTCTATATTGGGTTTGATCGAGCGCTATGAGTAAATCGCATGGGAATAACAAGATTGTTATCATCGGCGCTGGAGCATCGGGTATTGCCTGCGCCACAAAGTTGCTGGAGTATGGATTCCAGCAGGTGCTTGTCATTGAGGCGGAGGATCGTCTAGGCGGTCGCATACATACGATACCATTCGGGGACAATGTTATCGATCTCGGCGCACAATGGTGTCATGGGGAACAGGACAACATTGTCTATGAGCTGGCCAGCAAACACGATCTGCTCGAGTCGACTGGACCGGTTTATGAGAACTATCAGTGTGTGCGTAGCAATCGGGAAGTGCTTCCGGATAACGTGGCCAATCGGCTGAAGGCGATTGTTGGCGATTCACTGGTCACACGACAGTTGGAGCTGCGTCATTGCAGCGGCTCGTTGGGCAGCTACCTGTCCAACAAGTTCTACGAGATGCTGCAGCGGCCAGAGAATGCTGACATCGATCAGGTTATTGCCGACGAGTTCTTCGACAACTACAAGAAGTTCGAGAACTCTGTCGAGGCGTCCGACACGCTGGAGGAGGTGTCGGGTCGCGGCTATCTGAACTACTGGGAATGCGAGGGCGACATTCTGCTCAACTGGAAGGACAAGGGATATGTGGAGCTACTCCGTCTGCTGATGCGCATTCGTGAGCTGCAATCCGACTCCGATCTGGGTATACTGGAGCAGCGTGTGCTCTTTAACAGGTGCGTGAAGAATGTCAACTGGAATCGCAACGATGCTCGGGTGGAGCTGCAACTGTCCAATGGAGAGAGCTGTGTAGCCGATCATGTGATTGTCACCGTCTCCCTGGGTGTCCTCAAGGAGCAGCATTTGCAGATGTTTGAGCCGAAGCTGCCGGTTGCCAAGCAACGTGCCATCCAGGGCTTGGCCTTTGGAACAGTAAACAAACTATTTGTGGAGTTTCCCCAGGCCTTTTGGCCCGAAGACTGGACGGGATTTACGCTGTTGTGGCGGGAAGAGGATCTGGATGATATACGGAATACCTCGCGTGCCTGGCTTGAGGATGTCTTTGGCTTCTATCGGGTCAGCTATCAGCCTCATATACTAGCCGGTTGGATAATCAATGCCAACGGCCGGCACATGGAGACCCTTCCGGAGGATGAGGTGCTCGCCGGCTGCATGTATCTCTTCCGACGCTTCCTAAACTGGCCGATACCTGAACCTGTTAGCTTTCGCACTTCCGCCTGGTATACAAATGAGCACTTTCGTGGTTCCTACTCGTTCCGTTCCATGGACACCGAAAGACTGGGCACCGGAGCCAGCGAACTGGCCCAGCCTCTCACTGTGGTCACCATGACACCCCAATCCCCGACCCGGGATAAGTCCATGCCCCAGCAGAGTCGCTGTGACAAGCCCATTGTGCTGTTCGCTGGCGAGGCAACTAGCGAACATTACTACTCCACGGTCCATGGCGCCGTGGAGGCGGGTTGGCGGGAGGCCAAGAGATTGGCCGACTTCTATGGCCTAACTGTGACCAAGTCGCAGCTATAGCAACGGATGCATTAAACGATGTGACTGTGAAATGTGTGAATTGTGGATCGTCTTCATAGGTCCTAGGACTAGAACTAGGACTACAATCAATCAATCAATAATACTGAATAGACTTCATATATATGCTTAAGGTATATAAGGAACTTACTTTAAGTCTGTGACATGTTATGACATAAATCACAAATGATATATGATCCAGGTATATAAATGTGCTGAATTCTTATTATATTCGCATCTCGCAGCTGCCCAATAAAGTTGTTCATTGAATCACTTGAGGAAACCCCTCGCAGCGAATGCTCAAACAGTTTTGCCCGGGTGGGAAGGCTTGTCGCAAATGTAGATTCCTTAGTCTACACTGGCCTCGTCTAGTCTAGTCTAGTCTAGTCGAGTGGGGAGGCAAGCTGGGCTAGATAGGCTAAGTTAACAAAATTGCTTGTCAGTTTTCCAAATTTATTACAATTACGATCTATGGGAAGCGTAAGTGCTGCAAAGGTCTCCGATTGTTGCCTAACTTTCTCCATTTAAATCCCTCCCGCAGTGCTGGTCGAAAAAGACGCATCGGCAGCTCCACAATCGATACCATGCATCGAAGAGGAAATCACCCAAGAAGCTCAGTCAGTCCTTCAACTCGGAGCCGAATATAATCATACTTGGCGCTGGTGCCGCTGGCTTGGCATGCGCCATGGAGCTCAAGAAGCGGGGTTTCCAAAAGGTTCGCATTGTGGAGATGTCGGATCGTATTGGGGGTCGCATAAGGACTATGAAATTCGCCGATAACTATATCGATGTGGGCGCCCAGTGGGTGAACGGTGAGCATAACAATGTTGTCTTTCAAATGGTAAAGGAACTAAATCTCCTGGACACAACGAGAGATTACTTCTTGCATTGCGACTGGATTCGCTCCAATGGGCAGAGAATGCGACGCACCCTGGTCGTCAAGCTCGTTAGGGTCATGAGGAATATATTCAACAACAGGCATACGGATCTCATGGACCATGAGGGCACCTTTGGCGAGTATCTTGTGGAGAAGTTCGCCGAGGAGCTGTCGAAGCCAGAATATAGGAATGTAGATCGTGTTCTGGCTGCCGAGTTTCTGCGCACCTTCAAGAAGATGGAGGGAGCTGCTGTCGACACGGATCTGAGTGCATCTGGCTATGATTCATTCAGTCCTTGTCAGGGCGACGGCTTGCAGAATTGGCGTGACAGCGGGTAAGGGGGATTGTTCAGTTAATCGGGTGAGCAGTCAACTGAGTAAGCTGTCAATCGGATTACCATTTCATCCGAATATATCATTCTAAACGGGTAACTAGTAGATAGGGAAACTAGTTTGTCGGGTATCCAGTTTGTCGGATAATCATTTAACAGGGTAACACATTAACCAGGTCACCAGTCCATTCCATTGAATAACCAGTCAATCGGGAGACTAGTCAATCGGGGGACTAGTCAATCGGGTAACCAGTCTATCGGGGCACCAGCCAATGGGCTAAGCAGTAAGACGGGTAACCAGTCAATCGGGGGACTAGCTAATCGGGGGTCTAGCTTACCGGATGGTTAGTTAATCGGGTAACCAGTCTATCGGGTGACCGTCTAATCGGTTAACCAACTTACTGGATGGTTAGTTAGTCGAGTAATCAGTCCCTCGCGGGACCATTAAATTGAGCAATCAATCAATCACTTAACCCCATCTAATAAGCACCTCTACCCCTCTCAGTTTCAAGCAGTTTCTGCGCATCCTCGTCAATGGTGATGAGATGAACGAGCATGGACTACTCAAGGACTGCATTGATTTGAATACTCGCGTCTTGCGGATCAACTGGGATCGTTGGGATGGCACTGTGCATCTCTCTTGTGAGAACAATGATCAGTATGTGGCAGATCATGTGGTGGTCACTGTATCGTTGGGAGTGCTCAAGAAGAACCCCCAGCTCTTTGAGCCCATATTGCCATTGGCCAAGCGGAAGGCCATTAACTTTCTGGGCTTTGGGCAAGTGTGTAAGATATTCGCAGAGTTCGATGAACCATTTTGGCAGGAAAACTGGCCCGGTTTCAATGCCATGTGGAGGACAGACGATTTGAATCAGCCGCAGTTGGAGTGGCTATCGGACATTTACAGTTTCCATCCCTATGCCTATCAACCTCGGGTGCTGCTTGGCTGGGCAACCGGACCCAATACGGAGATCATTGAGACAATTGACTCAAAATTGTTGACCCAGGGCATAATGTATATGCTGCGTCGTTTTCTGCCCAAGATGAAGATCACACAGCCGAAGCGATTGGTGAGCAGCAGATGGAGCATTGATCCTGCCCATCTGGGGGCATATTCGTATCCCTCTTTGCTGACCAAGAGCTACAACACAGGGCCCGATCAACTGGCTCAACCCGTTAATGTGCTGGCCTATGAGCCACCAAATCCTTCATTCGTGTCCTTGTTAGACATTAGACCCATGTCTGTACGACCAATCATCTTGTTCGCCGGCGAGGCGACCAGCTCCAAACACTACTCGACAGTACACGGGGCTGTCGAGACGGGGTTACGTGAGGCTCGTCGACTTACCGGCTACTACCAGAAGGACTTGTAGTAAAAGTTCAAGTAGAAGTAGTAGCAGGAGGTTATTCAAAAGCTCTAGTTATATATTTTCCAAATAAATAATGCGTCGCGTTAATGTCACTCTACTTTTCCCTGATGATCTGCGGCTTAAAGTCCAGCTCGGATGCCTTTTGCAGCGACTCCGCGTAGAGGGGCAAGCGTTGGGTCAAGCGGAAGCCCCAGAAGTCCTTCACCTGACGACACAAGTTCAAATCCAGCTCCGTCACCAGCAGACCATCGTTGCAACGCGATAAGCTCTGAAAAGGAGGCTCAATACATGCCGAGTTCACAGGGGGAGTTTTGTTTTCCTCTTACCGGAGTTCTGGATCCATCCGGAGCAGCCACGTAGGAGGAGCCATAGAACGGTCCGAATTCCTTGTGCGCTGGGCGTCCATCGCCCGAGGTGTATTCATTGGGGAACTGCTCGGTGCCCACGCGATTGATGGCCACAGTGAAGTAACTGTTGGCAATCGCCGCATTCCTCGCCTCAATGCACCACAGTGGCTCCGAGAGTCGTCCGATTGTGGCCGAGGGATTGAACACGATTTCGGCGCCATTCAAGCCAAACATCAGCCAGTTCTGCGGATGATGCCGGCCATAGCAGATATTGATCGCAATCTTACCGAATTCTGTCTCGAATACCGGATGCCCGGTATTGCCCTCCATGTAGTAGGTGGACTCATTGAAGTCTCCCACACGGGGTATGTGATTCTTGCGATGTTTGCCCATGTAACGGCCACTGTTGGAGATGACCACGGCCGTGTTCCAAATCGTCTCGCCATGCTCCACATCCCTCTCGAGTATCGAGTGAACGATGACCATGTTGTAGGCCTTGGCCAACTCGGCCAACATCTTGGTTGTTGGCCCCGTCTCGGCTTCCTCGGCGAACTCGCACCAGGGGAACTTTTCGCGTGTGCAGAAGGCAAAGGGCATGGCTGCAAGCAGGCAGGCAGTTTAATAGTTAGAGAGAGAGAGAGAGAGAGAGAGAGAGAGAGAGAGAGAGAGAGAGAGAGAGAGAGAGAGAGAGGGAGGGAGAGTGAAAGAGAGAGATAGTACTAACTCCATGCTTCTTGCGTGCACACAATGTTGCAGCCCGCCTCTGCCGCCGCCTTGATCATGACCTTCACCTTATTCCAGATGCCCTCGCGCTGCTGCTCAATGGGCGCCGTCGTGGGCAGCGCTATGGAGTTCTGTATGGCGCCCACTCGCACCAGGCGCGGCTTACGCAGCTGCTCCTGGCGAGCTGTGAAGCGACAGCCCTTGATCTCAAAGCCATGCTGCTTGGCGGTGGCTAAGGCATCAGCTGCCAGCTCGAGGGTTTGGCTAAAAAGGGTTGAAGAAAGAGGAGTGACGTGTAAGGGAGAGAGGGAGATAGCAAAAGAGAGAGTGAGTGAGAGAGTCAGTTGTGTTTTACGCCATTAGCTTCTATTTGCTGCTTCGTAAACATTGCAATCGCTTTTCACTTCATATTTTATGTATCTGTTTTTGTTTTGCTCGTCAAGCTTTTGATATGCGCCACTGTGTGCGTCTGTGTGTGTGAGTGTGTGTGTGTGTACGCGTGGCGTATACTTGATATGTATAATCTAATTTTAAATTTAATGTGCATATATATATCAATATATACATATATATTGATAGAGGCGATGCTCATCAAAGTTCGCTACAAAGTATTTGACTTGCTTCTAGACTTATCTCTGGCGCCTTGTCTTCTTCTTTATTCTCAGCTGTCAGCTAATCGCCTGTTAAGTGTGCATAATTTGTATACCCTGTATGAAAGCAGTTACTTACTCCTGCTCCACTCCGTAGAGTATGCGCTTCACCTCCTTTAGCTCCTCGGCTGGCAAATGCTTTTCCAAGCATTCATCAAGACTCTTCAGCTCAAATGTAGACATTGTTGTCGTTAGTTAATTCACACACAGAGAGACACACACACACACACGCACACACTGTTAGCAACGCAAATTGAATGAATTTAATTGATAACGGAAACAGCAACCACTTGTGATTAGCGCACAATTCGGAATGTGAATGCCAGCGATCGCAGCCAGCGCCGCAGTAAATTTCAGTTTCGTTGTCGCTGCCGCTGCCTTTGCTGCTGCCTCAGTCGCTACCTCTGCAGCTGCCTCAATAGCTCCCTCTGCCGCTACCTCAGTCGCTACCTCTGCTGCTGCCTCAGTCGCTACCTCAATCGCTGCCTCTGCTGCTATTGCTCCCTCTTGCTGCATCTCACCTTCCCTGCTCTCTCTTTGCGCTGGCGCTCGCTCTAATTGGCATTATCTCTGTCAGCAATGACGCAGCTCATGTGCAGACCTACGCCAACTGAGCAGTCGCTGCCTTAACCCTTATGCGCGCCGCTGTCTTTAATATACTCTGTCAACGTTTAGTTATTTACAGCGCCTTAACAATGCTGAACTTCTACACTTTGTTATAATTTAGCTGCTTTATCTTATCGTCTAAAGTTTAGCCTGTAATTAACCCATTTGAGTTTGTTTATCTTCCTATAAAACAATACTTTGTTGAGCTTATCAACATTCACTTGCACCTTGTGGTTAAACTGTTGACTTATTTCACACAAAACATATGCAAATACCATGACATAAACTGTTCATATTATCACCTATGTGCGTAGTATACTTCTGTTTTAGATAAGTCTATTAAAGTCTGTAGTAGTATTTGCATCTGTTTCTATGTCTCTCAGTTTTGCAGCTATGTTGCTGAAACTTGGCAGAGGTTGGTCTTTCTACCGAAACTCAAACATATGTATAAATCAGATCGATAGGACTACTATAGCATATAGCTGCCATACGAACCATCGGCTTAAGATCAAGTCTTTGTATGGAAAACTTTTCTGTTTGTGAAGTTATCTCTACCAATCTGACAGATTATAACTTATTTACTTTCTTTTACATACTGAGAAACTTTGGTTAAGATCGGTTAGCTATATCATATAGCTGTCGTACACATGCTCGTTAAAAATGTAATACAGGGTATCAAAATTTTGGATAACCATTCGTTGTTGCTAAATTGCATGAGAGCAAGAATAATTTCGATCCCAAAAGTCAGTTTTTGTGGAATTTGTAACACATTTATAATTTTCTCTGGTTTGTCTATAAAATTTAAACATTTTATATATTTAATATTATATATAGTTGAATTTTTGGACATCATTATTTGAGTAAAATAATTGTTGTACAACGTATGTTTCTTTAATAATAATAATCATAATAATAAATGTTTGGTTAAATGAGTTATTGTTTTTAATTAGTTTACATAAATTGTTTTTATTTGATTTCCTTTCTAATAATGTGTAATTTGTTTTAGTGTTTGTTTTTGTTTTTCTGCTTTGTTTTTATTGTATTCTTTTCATTGTTTTCACTTTTACGCAAAAAGGTACATGTCGTGAAAAGGACTAACGCTGGACAGGATTGCCCCGAAGGACTGCCTAAGGGTTAATAGTGTAGTATATTCTCTCTCGCTCTCGCTCTCGACTGTATGTCTGTCTGCTCGTCTCGGTTCATCTCTGTCCATCTCGTTCTATCTAAATGCCGTCCAACATTGGCAACTAACTGTACATTTAGCTTTAGCGGCTTTGACGTTGGCTTAACAACAACAAGAACCAAAACCAAAACAAGGGCTAAATTCGTATGGCAAATACTTTGGTGTTTGTTCAACAAATTGCAAATTGCAAACTGGATGCAATGATCCTTGATCCTTCATCCTACATCACTGGGCATTACTGCACCCAGATGGAGGGCGCCCACAGTGGTTCGTTCTCCAGCCGCTGCACATTCTGGACGAGTTGCTCGAAGGCATTCACCAGCTCCCCGTTGACGATCTCCACATCGAAGAAGTGTCCATAGAGGAAGTCAATGCGCTCGGCGGACTTCAGCATATCCTCGAACTCCTCGTCCGTGAAGCTGCGGGCATTTGCCTCATCGAATGTGGACTTGGCACGCGCCTCGGTTCGCGTCGACTTCAGCGTGTCCAGCTCCGGCGGCTTAATGTGGACGAGGAACGGTTTCAGCTGCGCCGTGCGTAGCGTCTTGATCGCCTGGTAATGTGGACTCAGCACACAGACGCAGCCGGCATTCACAATCGACTTGACGCTCTCCGCCGAGGTACCGTACAGATGCCCCTTGTACTCGCCGTGCTCCACAAACTTGCCCGCCTCAATGTCCGCATCCATTTTGTCCCGCGCCACAAATATGTACTCCCTGCCAGGGACTTCCCCCGTGCGCATGGGTCGCGTGGTATCTGCAAAAGGAGGGGATTGGATTGGATTGGATTGAGTAAGCGCTGCGAGGAGGAAGTGCTCCGCTTACATGGCACCGGGCTGCGAAACTTCTCGGGATCCCGAGCTATCAGGCGACGTCGCAGCTCGTTGCGTCCGACTCCGGGGGCACCAATGAGGACGACGGGCCGATAGATGCCGGGGCGAGGATAGAGCTTGGCCACCTCCTCATATGTGGCTATCAGCTCCCGATCAAAGTCATCGTTCTCTGTCAAATCGTACATGATCTTTTTAGTCTTTGGCTGACGGCAGGAGCTGCTGCTGCTGCTCGTCTGCAGTCGTGGCGAGCCCGGCGGGGTGGTGCAGAGTGAGGCGCATGAACCCGCTGTCCGCCCCCCCACACAGAGATGAGTTCGGGTTAGGAATGGTGGTGGTGGTGGTGGTGGTTGTAGTGGTTGAGCGATTGTGAGTGAGCGTGCGAATGGTTAAGAAATGAAACGAATGAATCTCATGCCGGGATCGATGAGAGCAATTGAAGGTTAGTGGAGTTATTCCCTTGTCTTTCATCACTTACGCTTCGAGTCCATGTCATTGGATTCCCGTTGGGTGCGTTCGTGCAGTATGCGCCGCTCCTGCAGCGCTCGACTGGGTATGAGTCCCGCTCTGGCCGAGCGCTCGTGATCCTTGCGCGCTTGCCACCAATAGGCATCGTCCTGTGCCACAATATGCAGCACATCGCCACGCTGAAAGGCCAGTCCCGCCTCCTTGCAGGGTATATACGGATCCACATCCGGATTGTAGTCAAAGTGTGCCCGCACCCGCACCTTGGACTCCCGCTGGGCGCCCTTGGTGTCCGCGGGCACCAGCTTAAACGTAATCGTGCCCTCCGAGTTTTGCTGCAGTTTGATAAGTGGACAATCAGTAGGTTAACATGGAGGAAAGATTGAGTTGACTTCAGATTGGATATGCTTACAGCTCGCTCTACTCAATATGGACTGTTCTTTCCCTCGACTGAGAGACTTATTTGCATTGAAACAGACAGACGGACTTGTCTACGCTTCTCTAAGCTTATTTACCTGATCGGGAATGTATATGGGCTATAAATATGTTACTAAGTTCGTCACAAAACTGTACTACTCACTTAAATATATGTGTGATAAATAAATAATTTCAAAAGCCAACAGACGGCCATGTCTACTCTTCTCTTAACTCATCGTTCTGATCAGAAATAAGTCAGGAATTACAGGAGTTGCAGTATGTGTTACATAGTTAATGACGAGGCTATAATACTCTTTCAAATATACGTATAATATACTATACTCTTCTCTTTCAACGCTCATCTTTCTGATCAGAAATATCTATAGCTTACACTATACGTTAATTAGTTCGCGACGGAGCTATAACACCCTTTCAAATATATATGTGTATATATATAACAGATATTTAAATGAGCAACTTAAATTGCTGAGCAATTACCAAAATGGTGAGCACATCGCCGGGCGTCTTGCCCTCCACATTGATGCTGTTGACCTCGATGACCTCGTCGCCCACGTGTATCAGGCCCGAGCGATCCGCAGCGCCGCCGTGCATAATTCTCGCAATGATTATCTTGCCCGTCTCCTCGTCTGTTTTTATGGTGGCGCCCTAAAAGTAGGCAACACTTTTATAACCGCCAAGCAGCGAAGCGGAATTGCATGTGCATGTGTGTGTGTGTGCGTGTGTGTAAGAGTTGTTGCACGTGTGTGTTGAGCGTGTGTGTGAGTGTGTGTGTGTCTTTGATAGATTTGTAGTTTACAACAATAAATAGTTAACAAAAAGCACAACAAATTGCGTGTTTAGCTACAAAAGTTGTTTTGTTGTTGTGTGAAGAGTTCAGTGGTTGTTGTGGCTGTTGTTGTTGTTGTTGTTGTTGCTGTAGTTGTTGTTGTTGCTGTTGTTGTTGCTGTGATCGCAAGTTGAACAACTGCTTGATTTTCATAGTTGGCTGCTATACAGTAAGGACATTGTTTACTTACAACAATCGGTTCCGCACTTTGTGCTCCTGTCTGTGTTCATTGATTGATTTATTTATTTAATTGTTTTATATATTTTTATGGGCGAGTTTGGAAAATTCAATTCGATTTTATTCGATTTTTGAAATGTTTTGTTTTTTTTTTTTGTATACAAAGCAAAATGTACAAAAGTTTTGTTAGCGTAAATAAATTTGAAAAGAAATGCGATTTTTGTTTCGGGGGGAAATGAATGAAAGCGCAGAGAGGAGCAGTTGGAGCAGTTTGTAAAGACATAGGCAAAAGCTGAGAGCAAAAGCAAATGAGGGACTTACTCATCGTTATGAGGATGAGGACGAGTAGGACTATGAAATGTGGACAGTTGACACTGGTAGACAGTGGACAGTAGAGAGTAGACAGTAGAGAGTAGACAGTAGTCAGTTAAGCAGTTGTAGCATTATACAGTTTGATGGACAATGAAGCTGAAGATGGGCATGAGTTGGCATTGCGATTTGTGGTAGGCATAACTCACCAGCGGCTCATTGCTCTTCACAAGCTGCACTATCTTAATTGTCTCCTCATCCTCGTCCATTTCCATGGGCACCTCCGGCAGATGCGGATAGAAGTCCTTCTGTGCAATGGCATCGTGTGCAAATAGCAAATGCTGCCAGCAAAAGTAGAAGTTTAACAACTTTAACTCATTTTAATTGGCTATTACACGCTCACCTGCACGTGGGAGTCTTGTAGCAGGTGGAAGGCCTCCTTGCAGTCGTCGCTTAGGTGGCAACGCTGGGAGAGCTGTTCCAGCACCTCGTAGAGCACCTGGGCCGAGGTGGACAACACTGGCGCTAAACGATCATCGCGTCCCACCTTCGCCACCTTTGTGTGCACATTGACCAGGGCATTCAGCTCCTTGGACTCCAGCAGCGCCTTGAGAAAGTCAATCTCCTGGTCATTGGACAGATTCTCCGACTCCTTCAACGTTGTTATCAATCTCGACAGCGCTGTCAATGGATTCATTGATTCAAGTTGCAGTTTCTGTTGGGTAATTGCCTTGCAACTCACCTGGATCCCAATTGATGTCTGAGGCCATAACTGCAGCTAGCATGCTACACGAACACGCACAGTTCGTTATCCTTAACTATGCTTGCTTCTTGTTTATCTGAAAGATGATTAAAGTGTTCAAGCTTATCAATCAATCAATCAATCAATCAGTTTATCAGCAAAGCTTTGTAATCATCTGCAGCTCAAAGCTGAAGTGAAACAGTTGCCAGGAGAGGCAGGAGAGGGTTTGCTTGCTCTGACTGAACTGGGATCTGAAAATGGTGTGTTAAAAGCTGGCAAAAGTAGTTGCCTAGCTGCTAAATTAAGTTAAAGTTTGAAGGGAAACGCTTCAGACGAACTCTTTATACCCTGTGACCATTAGAAATGAGCATGGGGATAGAACTTTGTGCAAATGTAGGTAACAGGCCGAAGAAGTCATCTCTGAGCCTATAAGTATATAGGCGAGTCGCTAGAGCCATGTCCGTCTGTCTGTCTGTATGAATGTGATGAAGCTAGCAACTATCAGGAAGAGCTAGAGTCAACAAATTCGACATGAAGCTGCCTGCATAACCTCTCCAGTTGAGTAACTTATCCCCCCGATTTGTGGTCACATTTCTGAGTGTAGACACTTCTAATAAATACTCCATTTTAGGCGATTGCACAGGGTATTCTACTGTCGCGCACGCTCGTCTGATCCGCTTGTTAGCCTTCTAACTCTGCACAACTCGGAACTTGTCAGACGTCAGCTGGCACACTGAAAGCAGCCCAATATACTTAGTAGCTGGCCAATAATAAACGAACACAATGTGCATAAAAATCAATAACTGAATTTAACTCAATTTATTTTGTCTTGCCTTCCCCTGTTCTCTCCCTCTATTCTACCTCTCTCCCACCCTCCCTCATTCTTCCTCTTCTCCTCGCCTTCCTTCTTCCGCTGCCCTTACACAAAAGCATCCTTTGCCGTCAGCAAGGAAAGTGAATACAAAATGAAAAGTTGATGCGTGCTTAAAGTCAATTTACAAACATTTTATAGTGATAACAGTGAGAGGGGGAGGGGGAGTGAGTGGTTGGGGGCCGCCTAATGTCTTCCTTTATGACAGTTTGCCAAAAAAGAAATGGAAAATGGAAAAGAAAGCAAACAAATTGTTGACAACGCGTCGTATACGTAATGGGGGCATTTGCGCTTCATTAGACTTTTGGCTGGCGTCAGCTTGGCGACGTCTTCCCCCTTACACTGCCCCTCTGCTCCGTTTGGCAAATGCAATTAGCTGGCTTTAGGCCCAGTTAGGAGCTGCTCCACTTGCCACTGCTGCTGATTTATGTGCAACGGCAGTCAAAGGGGCAACTCGATTAGAAATAACACAATTTATGGTCACTTGCACAATGAAAAGGGCTGACAAAGAGAGAGGGAGGAAGGGAGGCAGAGCGCTGCCATATGTGGGGTGCTGTTCCGCTTTTAGTGACAGTCATAAATTGCAGCTAGCTGCAGCGCTGAGGCAACTTGGGGCAGCTTGGAATAGATGGCAACAATATGCCGACTGCATACATTAAATGTTCAATGGCTGCGCTTCCTGTTGCACGGCTGCTTGAGCTGGAAAATAGGCAGAGCCCACCCAGCCAACACCTCGCTGTGCTGCTGCTGCTACTGCTTCTACTGCTGGACAGCTGCCAAGTGCGGCAAAAGCGTCAGTTCACTGCCACTTGCTGTGGCTAATGGCCTCAACTCGCTCTCATGCCAGCCACTCATTAGCGGCTTCCCTTTGACCTGGTCGTGGCTGCCACACGTTATGTGCGCGCTGAAAATAGCCGCAAGTTGATGAACCTTAAATGACATTCACCTGCCTTAAGCTTACAGTGTGTTAAATAACATCTAAAACTCGGAGTTACGCAGAGAACTTGACAATGTTGAAGCTGTTGTGGTGACGCAGCTGATTGCGCTTATCGTTGCTCTACTTTCAGCTCCCTTTCAGCCATATTAGGCCACAACGTTTGGTTGACCTTGAACTACATACAAACAACACACACACACCCACACACACCCACACACATGTGAGTAGTGTGCCAAAAGGCGTTCAAAAACAACGTCACTTTCTTTTGTCCGAGTGAAACGACGTCAGCTGCGTGGGAGTTGGGCGTTTGTGCAGAGGGGGGAGAGGGCTTGCAATAAGGGGAAGGGAGGGGAAAGAGAGTGCGTGAGAGAAGGGAGAGAAGACTACTGCATATCATTGCAACTGACTGCAGCAAGGCTATGTTACTTCATATTCAATGCAAATTGGCAAAGAGCGCTCTTACATTTTAGACCCTGTACTTAAAAAGTGTATAGTCTATTAAGTTTATTGAGTTGTATAATTGATATATTGAAATTGTCTTAACTTGAGCTAAATGTGCCGCTTTAAACTGTGGTTTATGTACACCAATTCTTAAGTTAAGCAAAAGTTGCTCTGCATTAACAACATATTATTAAACTAATGCCTATATATGGCTGAAAGCATTATTAACTTAATTTAAAAGCAAAGTAAACTTATTGTTTAAATATTAAACTTAAGCAAAAGTTTAACTTTTCTTTGCTGTTCAGTCAAATGAATTAGTTGTGGGAATACTGCTGCTGTCTTGTTGGTAACGTGGCTGATGAGCTTGTCTATCAACTTGCCAAATGATACACCACATGTGCGTGTCTGTGTGTGTGTGTGTGTGTGTGTGTGTGTGTGTGTGTGTGTGTGTGTGTGTGTGTGGAGTGTGAGTTGAGCTGCAATTACGCTAATTGCATGTGCGGTTGCACAGGACTTCAGGACATGCCAAGTGCTTAAAGTCTAAGGCGTGTTGCTGTCTTTATTTTAGTAATAGACTACAGTCTGGAAACGGCACTTGTTGTTGTTATTGTTGTTGTTGTAGTTATTGTTATTGTTCTTGTTGTTGTTGTTATTGTTGTTGTGCATAATGATACGTGTCAATGGGCAGACAAAGCAAGCCACTGTGCCCATAAGATAAGACAGGTAGCAATATGCAAGCATTGTGCTTGGCAGGAGAGCAGCAGTTCGAGAGAGAGAGAGAGAGAGAGAGAGGGAGAGTGGGAGAGAGCGGGAGAGTGGGAGAGTGCGGCAGACAAGGGTTGATAAATCTCAGAGAAAGCTGGCAATTACTACAAAATAAGTCGAAGGCTCAATATGAACCTCAAGACAACAAAATAGTTAATGTAACAATTGTTTATGGCAATGAAAACAAGTGAATGTCACGACAACAGCTGGTCACACTGCAAAAGAGCGCAGGGCAGAGAGATAGAGAGCGAGCAAGAGAGAGAGAGAGAGAGAGCGAGCGAGAGAGAGAGAGAGAGCAAGAAAGAGCGCAGCGTTAAATGAAAAATTTTCATTTGAATTTTAATTAAAGGAAGCAAAAATGTTTTTAGAGGCAAATTGTGAAGCTGAGTGCAATTTACCTCCGATCGAATGAAATTACAGTATACAGATGTTAACGGTGGTTGTTGTGGTTGCTGTTGTTGTTGTTGTTATTATTGTTGTTGCTGCTGTTTGTTGTTTGTTGCATATGCTTATCTCCACTTTTGTCAGCTTGTGTGCTCAGCGAGACATGACATGAAAAACTGTTGGAGCTTTTGCTCGGCGTTTTGTTTTATTTTTAAACAGTTTTCCACTTGGCGCACAGCACAGACATATACAGATATATACATATATATATGTATATTTACAGTTATATATATACTTAATATAGCTCAGATTCGGGGCTATTTTTAGTCAGATCTGCAAGCATTTGTAGAGCACACAATTGCCTGATTTGATTTGCTGTTCACACTTAACCGAGTCACAGGACAATGAATCGAAGGCTCAACGTCAAATTGCCACAAGGAACTAAACGGTTTGGCGGCGCCACTTGGACACAGTTTGATAAACGAGACGAAGATAGCAGCGAGCACAGTCTTTGCGTCTCCACGAGCGACTGCAGCGAGCGACTGACTCGAACTGAGGCCAAGTCTCTAGCTGTGCCTTGCTGCCTGGCTGCCCCATTCAGTAAAAAAGCAACACACACAGACACCGCCGACACCGCCGCACCACCAGCGCAGCAAACTGAGCATGAGGGTTGAAATTGCGCATGTCAGCAATTTGCGCGAGCATAACAAAAACATACATGTCTGTCTGTGCTTATATACAGGGTGTTTTACACTGCCAATTCTTGTTGCGAACAGCAAGATTTGATGCCCTTGTATTCAATGTGGAGTATGTGTTCCTTTGGCAACCTGATGATATAGTAATTCCATTCAAACTACAGTTGCTCAGCAAGTATAAAACAAAATTAAGTAAACAAGCAGTGCGTTAGTTTAAGATAACTGAAGAGATAACGAAGATTCCCTTACAAAGGTAAACTTTACACCGATTGTTCCCATGGCAGCTATATGATATAGTAGTCCGATTCTAAGCAAATTTGGTCAGAATATATAAAACAACGCTACAAGCGTAACCTGTGAGATTGATAAGGATATCTGAGCAAACAAAAAAGTTTTCCATACTAAAGATTGATTTTGTAGCGATTGTTCCTATGACAGCTATATGATATAGTAATCCGATTGGGATCAAATTTAGTCAGAGTATATAAAATGGTATCAAATGTTATATTTGTGAGTTTGGTTAAGATATCTGAAAAAACAACGAGTTTTTCCGTACCAAGGGTTGAGTTTACACCGATGGTTCCTATGGCAGCTATATGATATAGTAATCCGATTTGGATCAAATTTACTCAGAGTATATAGAACGGTAATAAATTCATAACCTGAAGGATTGGTTTAGATATCTTCAGAAACTACGAAGTTTCCCATACAAAAGCTTGACTTAACACCGATCCTTCCTATGGCAGCTATATGATATAGTAATCTGATCTTAATCAAATTTAGTCAGATAGTATTAAACGTTATCAAATGCTCAGCCTGAAAGATTGGTACAGATATCTCTAGAAATAAAGAAGTTTCCCGTACAAAAGCTTGACTTAACACCGATCCTTCCTATGGCAGCTATATGATATAGTAATCCGATCTTAATCAAATTTAGTCAGATAGTATTAAACGTTATCAAATGCACAATCTGTAAGATTTGTCAAGATATCTCTAGAAACAACGAAGTTTCCCATACAAAAGCTTAACTTTACCCCGATCCTTCCTATGGCAGCTATATGATATAGTAATCCGATCCATTCAGCACTGACTTATGTGCTGTCTGCAGCAAAAAGACACACCTGTACCGAGTTTCACAAGCACAGCTCTTAAACTGAGAGACTACATCACTTTGGCTTTATTCATCAATTGTTCACTTAGTTCAAACTTATTTTAGCCGAGGAATCCTGCACCACCTGCTCCCAATAGGCCAGCACCTGCACCGCCAAAGCCACCAAAGCCACCGGACACCTTTTTGGTGTATCCGCCGCGAAAACGTCCGCCGCCAAAGCCACCGCCGCCAAAGCCGCCGCCACCGAAGCCACCACCCAAGCCGCCGCCTCCGAGACCACCGAAGCCGCCTTTGAAGCCACCGCCTCCAAATGCTCGTCCTCTAACGCGATAGGTCTCCCGATAGCTGCCAAAGCCACCACCGAAGCCACCAATGCCGCCAGCTGCACCACCAACGCCACCAGCTGCACCACCGAACGCCTCTGCTCCTATCGCCAGTGCAACACCGATGATGAGCAGCAATTGTAAATGACACCACTTCATCTTTATCGTATCGTTAAGCACGTTGTGTGGCGCCAGCGCCGCTCTGCCTGCGTTTTTATGTGGTGCCCACACTGTGGTGCGTCATGAAACCACCGAAAATTCCCCCACTTATGCTCTGTTTGCTTACACATTAACCACATTAAGAGACGCCCAGAGTTGCGCCTCTGTCCACGTGGCCTGGCAGCGTTGCTGACCTTCAC
Organism: Drosophila macrospina; assembly: GCA_035042075.1. Lineage (NCBI taxonomy): Eukaryota > Metazoa > Arthropoda > Insecta > Diptera > Drosophilidae > Drosophila > Drosophila macrospina. The sequence goes on along the minus strand of JAWNLW010000133.1, from coordinate 643,223 downwards.
TCGCAGTTGATCAGGTGTGAACTACACTGGGAGAAATAGTTTAGTCAAGAAGCTGAAGGAATGAAGCCTAAAGAATTCCTTTTATTTATGGAACTTTGTGATACACTGAGAGAAATATTATTATAAACAATGTAATAAATAATAATTAATGTAAATAATTTCGAAATACACTGTGAGAAATACTATAAAGTTGAGCATACACTATCTCTCTCACTTATAGTTTATCAACTGTGCTTACTCAACATTTCTCTCAGTGCACGCAGCTGGCAATGAAACTATGATGAGCATTTCCAGAATACAACAACAGCTATGGCACTGAGCCACTTGGGGAATTTCTGGCATCCCGATTTGTGAATTGGTAGCGCAAATAGGCCAACAACAACAGCAACAGCAACAGCAACGCGATTGTGGCTCAACGCGACTTGGCCAACTAATTAATTTGCATAAATAAGCAGCTTGGGTTGGGGCAATCTTCAGTAGTTGACGCAGAGATGATACGGCAAACGGTTTACCTGCTGATCTGGGCACTTGTTGTGGGTCCAATGGCGGCCACGCCCATTGTGGGCGAAGGCAATGAACTGCTGCGAAAGACGCGGCACATTGGCGGTGGCATTGTTGGTGGTGGCATTGTTGGCGGTGGCATTGTGGGTGGCGGTGTTGTTGGTGGCGGTGGCGCTGGCTATCTTGGCGGACCTACCATACACACTGTGCCTGTGGTGACCACGGTGCCAGTTATAACCACAGTGCCAGTGGTGTCCACCATATCCACAGTCCAAGCAATTCCCAGCTATGGCTATGGACGAAGCTATGGTGGAGGCGGCTTTGGTGGCAGTGGCTTTGGCGGTGGCGGCTTTGGCGGTAGCGGCTTTGGCGGTGGCGGCTTTGGCGGAGGCGGCGGTGGCTTTGGTGGTGGCAGTGGCTTTGGCGGAGGCGGCGGTGGCTTTGGCGGTGGCAGCTTTCTTGGCGGTGGCGTTGGACTTGTCAAGATAAAAGGCTTTGGCATCGGCGGCTTCTTGGGTTGAATAAAGTTTCAAGTGTAAACAATTATTAAACAAAAATGCTGCGAGTCTGATACTTTCTTGGTGTGTGTGTGTGTGCTCGAGTGTGTTTGAGTGTGTGTTTGAGTGTGTGTTTGTCTGCTGAACTTCAATGGATTTCGATGATGCTGCAGTTTTGCCGTGGAGATTAAAGTTGTGGCTGTTGTTTATGATTTATTTCGAGTTTCATTTTACGTTTTTGCTGCTTTGTTTGTCTATTATTTTGCCTTAGCTCAATATGAATGTAATGAACAGCTGATGGACCAGCAGTTACCCTGTATTTAAGTAAAGAAATGTCTGTAGCGTACTTAAGCCATTTGTCAACTCTAGCTTATGTAGTCTCTCTGCTAAGTGCTTTGTAAATGCCCCATACTGATTACAGGGTATCTTTATAGGCTGTTTCAAGCGCAGTCAAGTTAGCCAAGTGCTGCTTTGTGAAGTAAGCGCTTAAGTAGCGTATAATTATATCAGCCACTGTGTGCTTAAGCAGGCTCCGCATTCAAGTTACAGTGGGTGCAAGTGTCCCATTACTTTTGATGGCGAATTGGAATAGGAGAGGCACAAAATGACACTTGAGTCTAAGCAAACCACAAATGGCACTTGAATTTAAGAATGTAATAAATTTAAAAGTTTAAATATATTTTTCAGTTATTTTATTGTAATTTTATATATGTAACATAAAATAGAGACAAACTTAAATAAATAAATTCAAATAAATCTATAAATTCTTAAGAAAATACACATTAATTTTAAATATTACTAATAATTTTAAATAATTATAGAAATTAAAAAAACTCAAATAAATTTGTAAATATAAATAATGTAAAATAAAATAAATAAATAAAATTAAATAAACAAACACAGATAAATGTATAAATAGTATAAGAAAATATATATAACTTTAAAATAAATTACTAATAATATTAAATTAATTATTAAGGTGCTTAGTCGCAATACATGAAGTCGCCAAGTTCATGATATGTCTGCGCATAAACATGCAAGAAGTTGCCGAAGCTCAATAAACGAACGCAGCTCAACTTCGGCACTCGGCACAGGGCAATCGGCGCCTCGACTGGAGGAGATCAAATAAGTTGGGCATCGAGTGGTGCCACTGTGGATCAGGCAGACACTTCCGCATCAGCTGTGGGTCAATTTCAGGTAAACAACTCAAATGCTTTTAAATCTAATTAGTTTTGGCTTTTGTGTGCCTGTTGTGGCCGAGACTTCAATGACAGTCGAGAGATGGCGTTGAACTCCAGTCAATCATTTGGCTATAAATGAAGGCCCGATTCGTAGCCAAGTTTTAGTGGGCAACAAAAGTTCGTTCTGATTGCGGCTGATGTGAAAATGGAATACGCCAAAGTCTGTGTGGTACTCTGCGCCTTTGTGGTGCTGTGTGGCGTGGGCAGCGCCCGAGGAGCCGAGGAGCCAGAGCAGGTGGCACCAGTGGTTGAGCTACTGGCTGCGGGCGAGAATTCACAAGCGGATGTGGATGTGGAGGGCGTGCGCAAGGCGCGGCAATACTTTGGACCGCCACCACCGCCGTACTTCGGACCACCGCCACCACCATACTACGGCGGTGGGTTTGGTGGTGGCTATGGCGGCTATGGCGGCTTTGGCTTTGGTGGTGGATATCAACGCACGCGTGTCGTGACACGCACACGCTATCGTGGTGGATTCGGTGGTTTCGGCGGTGCTTATTATGGATAAATGAATTCCATTTTGTGATATTTTCTCTCTCTCTCTCTCTCGCTCTCTCTCTGTCTCTGTTTGTGCCTCAATAAATGTGTTTGTTTGTGCGAATGCTGGAAGTTTATTTTCTTATGGTTGGGGGAGTGCCCCACTTTATGGTGCGAAAGTGGTTGCGTCCACCTCAGAGGGCTCTGCTTATAAGTAGATGAACTCCGTCTTGTTGTGTGGCTCAAGAGCGATGCGTCTCATTTGGCTGCTGTTGCTGCTGCCACTCGGTGGCTCAGGTGCCCTGGATAAGCTGGAGATTGATGCTCAGGTGGCACCACCGCCAGTGGGTAAGATTACGCTAGGTGCTGCAGAAGCTTAAGTCCTTAATTCAACTCCATTCTTGCAGCCCCAACGCTCAACTTGTGGCGCAGCTTTGTGGTGCAAGTGCGTCAGGCGTTGCAGCGTTGGCAACCCACCAAGAGCCCAGCCACGCCACCGCCTCGTGTGCAGTTGCGCAGCACCACCACGCCACCCGAGCTGCAGTTCTACGGCGCCTTGAATCCCATTTATCAAATGCGCAACTTTTGACTTTCACCTAATTATAATTTGTTATTTATTACTAAACTAATTTATTAATATACAAATAGTTAACATAGTGGTTCAGTGGTTCTTAGCGGAAGTGCTTGTTGAAGAGTCCCTTGAAGCCGCCCAGGCCACCGCCAAAGCCATGGCCACCAAAGCCACCGCCAAAGCCGTGACCCAAGCCAAGTCCACCGAAGCCGCCAAAGCCGCCAAACTTGCCGCTCAGTCCGCCCAAACCACCCAAACCACCAAAGCCACCACCGAGTCCCAGGCCACGCGCCACACGCTCATTATCCGCGCCGGGCGCCTGCTGCCCCACATCCTGATCCACAGCCAGCAGCGTGAGTGGTGCACTCTCCAGCTGCTGCAGCTGCTGCAGCTGCTCCAGCGGTGCCGCCCAGCTCAGGCTGCTCAGACTGCAGCTGGCAAAGAGGAGAACACACACAGCTAGGAACTTCATGTTGGCCAAGTTAAAGATGATTACGCTGATGATGAGTGCTTTGTACTTGCTTAGAAATGTGGAAGATTCATGCTTTTATACTGGCCATGGCTACGCTTCTGGCCCAACTTCTTGGCCAAGTCAGGGCTCGTGCGTGGGGCTGTTAATTGAAAGTGTTCACATTGCGTCTTAACTCGTTGTTAACTGGGCCCAGCCAGTGTGCTTTCATTCATTGATCTTCAATTTAACTTGGCTTACGTTGGGTGGGGCTGCTGTCGTCTGTCTTCTGTCCTCTGTCGTCTGTCGTCTGTCGTTTGCTTAGGCCACTCTTCAAGTTGGTTACATCATGTTTGCCATTGTGTTGCCTGTTTTCTGTTTGAGCTTGAAACGTTATCTAATTGACCTTAGCCGCCAGTTGTGTGTATCTGTCTGGTTAACATTTACAATTGGCCATCGCCATTGAACCAGTTAACAGAGTCTGCACTGCGAACAGTTTCTCTCCCTCTCTCCCTCTCTCTCTCTCTCTCTCCTCTCTCTCCTCTCTCTCTCTCTCTCTCTCTCTCTCTCTTCAGCAAGAGTTTCACATTTCTTTTGGCTACTTTTCTCTCACGAATTTCGTTCAGTGTAGTTGAAGACGCTAATTTGCTTGTTTAAACTATTATTATTATTATATTTGCATTATTGTTTATGCTAATTGAAGTTAATTTTAGTTTAGTTGCTGCTGATTTGCTTAGCAACGCGTTTGCAGCATTAACTTGCGACGCCTGTGCAGATACTTTTGGTAGCTAGTTTTGCCGCTGCCGCTGCCGCTGCCTCTTCCCCTTCCTCTGTCGCTGCCTCTGCCGCTGCCTCTGCTGCTGTCGCTGCCGCCTCCTCTGTTTAGACGCAGCTTTCTGAACCATTTGAGAGTCTGTTGCCTCCTGCGCTTGAAATGCGCTGCACAAGGCTTCTGATGTTGCCACTGCTGCTGTTGCCACTGCTGCTGTTGCAACTGCTGCTGCTGCTGCTGCTGACTGAGCTGTGTGGCAATGCGATGCCGGCGCACCGTGTCCTGCACAAAGGGACGCGACCAGACCAGAGGATCCAGGCTGCCATCGTAGCTGGCTTCGTTGTGGCTCAACCAGGGCTTGGCATCCGCCTCGCCCACTTGCCACACTAGCTGCAACATGAGCCACAACACTAACAATTCCCAGCCACAACTCAGTCTCCGTCTCGTAATAATCTTAAGTGCAACGCCGCTCATTGTGTGTGCTACTTGCAACGCGGGTAATTAGAAACTGTTGCAGCTGCAGTGCAACTCGCTGTCTCTTATACTCGCCGAGGGATTTGGGCAACGAAATGTTGCACAAACAGACAGAAGAAACCTTTTTAGCTGCCTCCTCAAAGTACCTCGAGTCTGTCCTCAGTCCAAAGCGGCGCTTTACCTGCCGCAAATTTGTCAATGACCTTTCTCATTGATAGGCAAACATGTTGAGCAGGTCAGCAAATTGCTTACCTTGTGGGTTTTTCACATTCGAGGTAGATAAGGCTTGGAAGCGCTTATGTTGCGGTATCAGTTCTGCAGCTGTGGCAAGCGGGATAAGAGATAAAGTGTAGCGCTTATAGAGTTGTCTATCGCTTTTAGGGAAATGTTAATTATTGTTACTCTTCTTTCTCTCTCTTTTCTCAATTGCCTTAAACTATTAGCAACCAAAGCAATCTTCACTGGCTTCATTCGCAATCCTTTCTATTCTCCGTTTAGGTAGAACTATAACTATAGTCTCAGCCTGCATTCACGACTCTTTGAGGTCGCAGTTACAGATAGAAAACTTCAAGGATTTCTAAGTCTTCAATTCAATAGAAATCTGTGGCAATCTGCAGTTAATTAAACTGTTAGTTATGTGTTCTTCACAGGGTATTCTAATGTCGCGCACGCTCAGCTCATGCGTTGGCTTAAACTGACATCAATCAAAGCATACTCTCACCTACCGCTGGCTTCAGTCATAACCCTTTGGGCGCCTACACTTACAGCTAGAACCAGTCAAGGATTCAGACTTCATTCACAACCCTTTCCCTCCTTTCCCTCAGTTACAGGTAGAACTAATCAAGGCTTCCTGCGTCTGGCAGACTTAACTACAGTGGAAATCACTGGCAGTGGCTGGCTGAGTGTTCCGTGTAACACAGCATGTGTCACTGTCATTGTCAGTGGTTGGTAAACAATGAGTCTGTGGATTTCACTTTCTAAGTACAAGGCGGCAAGTGAAATGAAGTGAAAGAGCCAATCGGCCAAATGACTAAGAGACCAAGAGACAAACAGACAAACAGACTAACGGACTGGCAAATTGGCAACACAGGTCGCAAAGTGTCGTGTCAACACTCAAGCACAGCTCACGTTGCAACTTGTTGCCTTGCACTTGACTCTGACTCTGACTTGAGTCTGTCTCCTGCCTCCCGACTTGACTTCGTCTGCGTCTCCCACTGCGACTGCGACTGTGACTGTGATTGTAACCGTGACTCCGGCTAGACAATTAGCGTGACTGAAGCAGAAGAAGCAGAAGTTGCTGAAGAAGACGGTGCACTATGCGCAAGTGGCACAACCAGTTTGTGCAACACAAAAACTCACAGCTGCCAAGTCGAGGGCAAGTAATCCAAAGTCCCAGTTAGCCCACTTTCGACTTGGCTAACAGCAATTGACACATATGAGCAGATACATGGCAATGCCTGTTGCAAGTTGTTGCCAGTCGTTGCCAGTTGCAGCATGTTGCAAGTGGCACAGGCAGCCAGAGTTGCATAAAAGCTGCTGCTGCCGCCAGAGCTGGCCACAGTTCTAGCCAAGATGTGCAACAAATTCCAACGGCTGCTGCTGCCACTGCTGCCGCTTTTGGCCATCTGCCTGCTGCTGGCCAACGCAGCGGCCCAACACCCAGAGCAGCGCCTGCGCCTCCGTCTGCCCCAAGGCTACAACATGCGCCTGGGCTCAGTTCCCACGCGCTTTGTGGGCAAAGGCGCCTACACGCTGGCGGGCAAGCGAGGAGCAACCGCCTCCAAGTGGCAGCAGCAAGTGCAGGCACAGGCGCAGCTGCCGCAGCAGCAACAACAGCAACAACAGCAGCTGCAACAACAGCAGCTGCAGCAACAGCAGCTGCAGCAACGCAGGCAGCTCTTTCAGTGGGCCACCATGGGGGGCAAGAAGTACAACTGAACCATGGAGCGATTGATGTGCACGTGAAGAAATATAAATATATATTTAGCTAAATAAATAAAATAAATAAAATTGTAAATATGTTTTGGCTTAGATGAAGGCATCTAGAAGGCGGGCGCATAGTGATGCAGGTTGAGGCCATCGGCGCCGGCGCCAATGCCGGCTCCATGGCCGCCGAAGTAGCCGGGCAGAGGCATGCCAGCTGCGCCAACTCCACCAACTCCGCCAACTCCAGGAACTCCTCCAAAACCAGCAACTCCTCCAACTCCTCCCACTCCAGGCACTCCTCCCTGTGGATACAGACCAGCAGCAGCGCCAGTGCCCAATCCCTGTGCATTGGCCATGTTGATGATGTTGTTCAACGCCGCAAAGTTATCCACACCCGGCTGTGGTCCAAAGCCATTGCCGAGCTGTGGATTGCCGAGCTGCGGATTGCCGTACATGGGATTGCCGTACATGGCATTGCCGTACATGAAGCCGTTGGACTGTGTAGTGCTGGGATAGCCGCCAAAGCCCAAGCCATAGCCCAGACCCAAGCTGGGATCACCTGGATAGCCGGCATAGTTGTTGGCTATGTTAGGCGCGCCCAGGAAAGGCGAGGCGGCACCAGCTCCAGCGCCAAATGCCAGACCCGAGTAGCCGGGATAACGGGCCAGCTGCATTGTCATTTGATTGATGGGCAGGCCCGACATGGACAACTGCATGGGAGACGTGGCCGGCGTCATGTTGGCCGTCATCATCTTGACATCCGCTTCTGTGGCACTCGCCGGACTCTTCAGTTGACGCTGCTCCCGAGCGGGCTGAGCACGACAGCTGCTGAGCAGCATGAGAGAGATGAGCAGATAGGATTTCTTGGCCACACACTTCATCTTGGTAACGGTAACGCTGGGCAACTGTTTGCTTCCGGCTGGGCGAAGGCGCTTTTTATGCGACAACGTTTGCGAACTTTCTTTCTGCAAAATGATTCAAGTAAACGCGTTCGGTTTTCTTTTTGGCTCGTAAAATTGTTTTTTTTCCCTCTATTTCTTTTGGTTAAGTGAATTTTTACCATTTTATGGTAGCCCAAAAAACTGAGAAATAACTAAAATAAGCCGAACAGAGCAGCTTGTCTGCGTTTTGTAATCTCTTTATAAACAATTCGCACATTTTGCCTAATGCCAACCGCAAATAAGGTGCTAAGTGTCGTCCCCGACGGCGGCAAATGTCCGAAATCTGCCAGCCAGAAAATTTGTATTTTTGTTGTTGTTGTTATTGTTGTTGTTATTGTTGTTGCTTGTGGTGGATTTGGCTTACGCATCGGCTTTGTGAAATGCTCTTCAATCGCCTTCAATTGATTGCTTTGTCAAACGAATGACTTAGGCAACGAACTTGTTTTCAACTGCCGCCCAAAAGTATGCTGTGAATTTTTAGCAGACCACATGACTCATGGCTTCAACTCAACTTCAACTTCAGGCGTGGCTCATAAAACCATTTAAGTTTTATGCATCGAAATACTTTTAATGAGCTGACTTTAGTTTCTTTCGGAGGTCTCGCTGCTGAGACAATGGATCCTATTGTCAGGGGGGACCTCTAAATTCGAACAGCCGTATAGTTTTCAATTTGATTCACTCCGCTTGTAGCTCTTGACTAAAAACTTAATAAACTTGTTGGTTAAATCAAAGAAATCAAATCATTTAAGTATACCCTGCACTGGGATATATGTAAATGGCAGAAGCAGGCGTGCCAGGCACTATAAAGTATATATATTCTGGATCAGTGTCAACAGACGAGTCCAATGAGTCACGTTCTGTCCATAGACAGAGCTAGAGACACCAAACTTAGTATGAAGGTGCCTGTATACTGTCTGCAGATCGAGTTTACTTCCACTGGCAAGCTAAACTTATCCATTATTTCTGCTTGTTATCGTAAATAATACGCTTTTTAATCATGGCTGAAAGTTTCATAAGCATTTGTACAGAAATAAGCAAATTATGCAGATAAGAACGAGGAGAGAAAATAACATTTTGCACTGCTTTGCTGTGATAACATGTGTGCGAGCGAGACATAGCTATATGTAAGCACACTCATTCACAAGCTGAGTGCTATGTCAGCGCGAATTCTGAAGCACTTTCGTTTAGAATTTCACAACCCTGTCGAATATTACACGAGGAGGGTAGAATACCTTTGCTTTTGTTTACTTCAATGTGTTAATATTTTAAATAAATTGATAAAAGCTATGAAAGCACACATGTAGCTCAATAATTGATTGAATATCAAATAAAAACAATGAGTTTTCTGTTGTCTTAAATTGGTTTAATGTCTAAAAAATAAATAGGTTCAAGTCTTTGTAAATTCTATGCACTAAGTAACTATTTTAAGCAACTGCAGCTAACTATTTGCCAAAGCTGTCCTTGTAGGCGGCGCGATCTCTGTCCGCTTGAGCTGTGAGCGCGTCATACGAATCGAAGGCGGAGACGCGACGCTCATTTAGTCCAGTGCGGCGATGCGGCAGCTCCAGAGCATTGGGACTGCTGTGATAGCCGTAGACGACGCTGCTGGGATAGCAGATGTAGTAGTCCTGGGAGCGCTTCTGCCGCACAGGCTGGCCACTGATGTCGACTGGAGAGTTGAGCGCCTCATAGGGATTGCTGCTGTCGATGGGCGCCGTCTGACTTGGCTGCAGGACAACGCAGAGTGTCAGCAGGATAACGATGAGGTTGTAGGTGCAGTTCATGTTGAGTTTATGGAGTTTACTTTCAGTTTCAGTTTCAGTTTCAGTGAAATTGCGTTTGGTACTCCGCGTGCTGTTGATGAGTTGCTATCGGAGTTCCTTATGGTTCTGTGCCTCAGCTGGGAGTGCGCGTTTGTTTTATATGTGAATATTTCACACTATGCGCTAATTATTATGACAGACAGAGCAGCAGCAGCCCAGCTATACTCGTATTGAGGCACTAATTCAATTTGTTGTACATCTTTCACTCTGTTTAGCACCCCACAACATTTCCGTCAAAGCTATTTCGGGGCACTTAGGGGGGTGTTGCCGTGACGTCCACACGGCGGCTGCTAATGGCCCATAGGGGCGGCATTTGTAGGGTATTCACTTGAGGTCTTGTTGCGGTAGGTGCTGCACTGAGTCAGCGGCCTCTTTTCACAATTTGCAAGTTTTTCACTCTCAACTTTTGCGTGTCAAATGATGTAAACTATTTCATCTAAGAATAACTCATTTGTATTCATTTGCTCAGTGCACTTGTCTTGCTCTAGCCAAAAAGGCGTTAATTAATTACCAGTAATATAAATATGAATCACATTCCCAATACGTCAATATTGTATGCGGTTTCCGTGTAATTTTCCAATTAAACGCCGTGCAAAATATTTGCTTTGGCTAATTTTATGCATGATTCAGCTCAGTTACCGTTTAATTTACACATATAAATAAAAGTTAGTGTTTCTCAAAATTATCCAAGGTCTGTAAATAGACGCGCCTACAATATCCAAGTGCCACCCAGGCACCCAGGCGGTGCTAGGTGCCAAGAGTTACTTTATTTCAACAGTAAATCGCCTGAGTTGTGCATATTTCATCAAAAATCGAAACCAGAAATGTGTATTTAAATAATTATATAAATGTTATATTTGTTATATTTATTTTTATTTTTTAATATTAATATTTATCTTGTAATTATCAACTCAAGTTCAGCTTACAATTTCTAGTTCCAAGGGGCGTAGACCGGAACATTCCATTTAATTATTCATTTGCCTACAGGTTTCTGTTGTCTTCGCAATGATTAATTCGATTCGTCGCTGTTCAAATATCAATTTAATTAAATTAAATATTTTTAATTTCGTTCGTAATTTCATTGGCGTCATCAAATTTATATTTGTTTGTTATCTCAGTTCGTCTGACGTCTTTGCGCTTACAGATTGTGAACATGTTTCATTTAAATTGATTTATATTCATTAAGTTTGTAAAGTGTTATGTTAAACAAGCGCATTAGTCGGCAGCGTGATACTCTGTGTAGTCTTCTAAATTAAGTACTTTATTCATAATAGCAGTAAGTAACTAAAAAGTGTTTAAGGTACTACACATACTCGCTCAAGAGCTGACTGCTACGTCACTTCACTTACATATGCATGCAGCGCAGTCGTTCGCTGTCTCGCTCGCACTCAAGTGCTGCCCACAAAGAGCAAAGCAATGTAATGGTTGGTGAGATATGGTCGTATTCATCTAGATGGATGGTATTGATAGTGTTTAAGTAATGTTCAAGCATATATATATACTCTATAAGGTCTGCTTTAACTCCTTCTGTCTGTAACATACTTTCTGCACAAGGCCGTACAGGGTATAAAATGTCTATCTATTTAAGAAATTCACATTTTAATTGATCTGTCTGCTTAGCTTAATTGCCGTGAAGTGATTAATCAAATGGTTTTGGCTGCATTCAGTTGAAATCGTTTTGCTGTCTCCACTTTCTGCTTATCGAATATTCATAATCGTTTATAGCACCAGCCTCTAGAATAAAGTAAACCTAACATATTTCATGAGCATTATGTGGCATTTATTTGTTTTTGTCAAATATCATTAATAAATGGAATTTTTTTAAGTCCATTAGCTGCCTGGAATATTTTTACAGACGATAAAAATAATAACACAAATATTTATATTTATTTATATAGTTGTTGTTGTTGTTGGCGTTGTTGGCGTTGTTGTTGGCGTTGCTGTTGTTGTGGTGCTGTGAAAACCGGCTGGAGTAGGTGTCAACAATGAATGAACCGATCGACGAATGCGTAGAAACCACAGCGGTACCTGCCCCCAACTCGGTTGTTTCTCTTTGTTTGTTTTGATTTCATTTTATTTTCGTTTTTGTTTTGGCTAAATTTAATTATATTTAGTTCGCTTTTGTCCGTCTTAACCAAAGCTGGCCGATGCCGATGCCGATGCTGAAGCCGATGCACCGCCACCGAAACCACCATATCCACCGGGGTTTCTGTAGCCACCGCCACCACCGCGATATCCGCCACCACCGCGACGGTATCCGCCACCGCCGCCGCAGCAGAAGCCACGACGTCCGCCTAGAAAGAGGCGTGCCACACGTGCACCATCCGCATCATTGATTGGCTGAGCATCCACATCCAGCAGCGTCAATTGCTTGAGCTGCTCCGGCTCCACGGGATGGCCGCTGGCATAGGCCAAGAGCAGGCAGCTGATCAGGGCTAAGACCACAAAATGTTTCATCTTGAACTACACAATTGCTTCTAGGTGCAGTTAAACGACATCTCAGTTCTTTTATAGTCGCTGAAATTTGTCGATTCGCTGCGGGAATCCCCTCAATGAGAACCTTTCGCTTCTGGTTACTTCATCCTTAGAATAGATCATTAATTTTGCTGGCTATCATTATCTTTTCGTTGTTTTTTTTTTGCTGATTTCATCAGAAATTGTAACTAGCGGCCATTGGAAATCCCAGAGCCAGACAATTTGGTTGCCCCGCCACCTTCCCGTTGATTACACCCACCTCCTTGCTCCCTCTTGGCACACACTTGACAAATTGGCCTAGAGCCAAAGACCTACAAAAGATGCTCAGCGGCTTTGCTTGTTGTTTACTTCTAGAAAGACTCGAAATACAAAACGAGACAGAGTGTAAACTTCTCACATATATTGTGAACAAGCCCCTTTAGGCGCATGCTTGCAATGGGGGGACTCACTTTTGGATACCCTGCAGTTAGGCTGGGTACAGAAAAGGTTATACAGTTTGCAGCAAGCGAGCGAGCAGTCGACCAAAGCAGCTGCCTTTTTAGGTAATTCGACTAAGAGATACTGTTTAATATATTTACCAGCCAATTTATAGGGTATATTTGGATACCCTGTGATTAGAATGTGTGTAGAAAGGTAATACAGTTTGCAACAAGCGAGCTGCTGCTTTTTCAGGTACTTAGGCTAGGAGATACTGACATATATATATATACTTATTCATTTACAGGGTATTTTGCTCAACAAAACTCCCAGTTTTAGTTAGAATTTGTTCTCGTAATGTTATTGTCTTCACACGTCAGCGCTTTCAGCTTTGTTTTTGCACCTGAAATTATTGAAATTAGTTAAGAATTGAGCTCACTGACCTCTCGTATGTGACTGCAAATTGCGCAGTATAAGTTGGGGTTGCATATACTCTTTATTTGGATAAACATCAACGAGTTTTGCCATTTGCCAGTCACCCATTAAATCTTCAAATGCTTAAACTAATTTCAATATTTGTTAAATAAACAATAAAAACAAAGCTGCAATAAACAGAAACACTTTTAAGTGTGGCATTAAAATGCGTTTACTTTTGATACCCTTTAGAGAGACACATTTAGTGACATTGAATATCATTTATGACAATAATAATAATACTGTTCGACTATTTGTTGTGTTCAAAATATAATGAGTATTATTTAATGCATACTTTTGGGCGATAGCAGTGGCTGAGTATAGAGTATCGCAAAGTCGCCGCTCAATTCTTTGACTGCACTTAATTGATCTGATCTTATTTACGAAGGTGCCTTTAGTACTTAGGAATGATTTATAAATGGATTAGCTATAATTTATATAGAAATATAGGTTCTCTAAGTGGATTAAAACTGTAAATTATTTATTGCAGAGCGGCAACAAGTGGCGATTAATTGATTAAGTTGTTTGTGAAACGAAAGTTAAATGAATGGAACAAAAAACCGGTTTTGTCCGCAACTCTGTTGAATATTTGCATGCCATCAACTGTCTGCTAAATAATAAGTGTAATTGGAGAAACAAATGAATACGAAGATATTCAAATGTACTCACAAAACACTCATATATATCAGTTGCCACAGTTTGTTATAAAAATTTGCTATAATTCTCGCTATAAACAATAACAGAACTAAGTAAAGCTGGAAGTACTATTAGTATTCTAGAAGTATTAACACTTTAATTTGCATAATTGAGCTGCGAATGAATTGTAGGCGTGAGAACTGAGCAGTGAGTAGTTGCCTTGGCTGACACGTGTCGCCCTTTAGACGGACGCAAACTTAAATAGATTTTTATTTCTATTCGCATTGCAACTTAATTGAAATTTACTTGTTTATTAAAATTTAATTATAAATGTTGCTAATTCATTTTGCTATTGAATTTTTACTGACTCACTAAAAGTTGAATTGCCTATAAAATACCAAACACAGCAACTACAAGTTGAGAGAAACAAAAATAGAAAAAAACCCGCGGAAGTAAACAAAAAGCGTTAACGGCGTGAAACTGATTTTAGCCAATTCTTGATCAATATTTGTCGAGACGTTTTTTGGTCAATATTTGCCGAAACTTCAAGCAAGGCTAATGTTAGTACATGGAAGCGTCTGCAGGCGAGGCGATCTGTGAAAGCATGGAACCAGAACCAGTCTATGACGACGACGCGACTTTGCTGCGTTAACGGCGCGATTTCCACGCGTTTCCCCAGCGTTTTCCACGCGTTTTCGGCGCGTTTAAAACTCGCTTCAACGTATTTCGTGCGTGTTTCCGTTCGCTGTGGCGACTTTTAATGATGCGACGCAGACGAAGGTCTGCAAGTTTGCGAGACATTCACACATATTTGGAAATCTGCTGAAGAACAGTTGTTTTTGGGCTGGTCATGGTGTGGCTGCTCCATGCTCTTGACTTTGCATATAAAACTCATTTTAGTTGTGTGCTGCAACTTTAGTTGCCAGCTGCTGTTCCGCGTGTTTAGTTAGTTACTAATTCGATCTTTGACTGTAGCTCTTGGAATGTATTTGCCAGCGCGTTTAGGCCTGCTGTGTCTGCTCTTCACACTCGCCGCTGGTCAGAGAAGCAAACCCAAGTCCGAGCGTGCAGAGGGGCGCACGCTGGGCTTGCTGTCGCCGCTGCTCTTCGGCACAGCTGGACCTTTGTTCGATGTACCCGTGGCGCCAGTAGGCGGAGGCGCAGTTGGTGGTGCTGGTGGTGCTGCTGGCACGCAGTCGGATCAGTTCTATGGCGGCGGCGGAGGCTATCCGAGCTATGGCAATGGATATGGCAATGGGTATGGCAATGGGTATGGCAATGTCTATGGCTACAGACCCAACTATGGCTACGGCTATGGCTATGGCTATCCCGGCTTGGGACTTGCTCAGAGCTTCTTCGGCTATCCAGGCTATGGCCAAGGTTACTACAGGCCCAGCTATAACTACAACTACCAGAGACCGGTGCAATATCCAGCCAGTTACTACGGCTCAAGGCCCAGCTATGGCAACTATGGCAACTACGGAGCTAGTCCGTCTTACAGCAATCTTGTAAGCGCTGCACCCGCTGCCAGTGTGCCTCAGAGACCAGTTGGCGGTGGAGTGGGCGGCGGAGTAGGCGGCGGAGCGGGCGCCCAGCTCAGCACAGCTCAGGCCGCACAGCTGGCTGGTCTCTTGGGTCAGGCACTGGGCAGCAGCCTGCGCCCCTTGGTGGCCAATGGAGGGGGCGTTGGGGCAGCTGGTGCGGGCGGCAATCAGCAAGCGTTGAGTGGTTTGTTGGGTTTGCTTGGCTAAGAAGCGATTCCCTTCTTCTCAAGTTTCTCAAGTATTCTCCATACGTTTAAAGCCTAATCTTAAGCCAAAGCTGGAGCTGCAAGTGAGTTTTAAGAAGTATTTCGTGACTAAGCATAGAATCAAAGTAGTATTTATAGTTTAAGAAATGTTTTTTATATTAGTTGTTGATTGTTGAATAAATTTGTTAATGTTTATGCTGAAATATATTCAATTATTGCACTGGAAATACGTAAGTTTCTTCAGTGTATGCAGGCAGCCTAAAAGTATAATTTATAAACAAATAAAGAAGCATTAAACATTAAGAATATTCTCTTCAAATCACGCTCACTTGATTAAAGTTTGCTTGATTAATTTTAGAGAAATGCTTTAAATCAATTTGTTGTCGTTGTTGTGGAATTGCCAGAGCTTGTCCATGTGGGCTGCCCTGCGTCGCCGTTCCCTGCGCTCCTCCATCTGATAGAGCTGCGCCTGCTTTGTGGCCAGCAGAATCTGCTTGGATTCCAGCTGACGATGTGCCTCCGAGTTCTCACTGTAAGCCAGAGCAATCAGTTAATCAATCAATCAATTAATCGATCTTTAAGCTCACTTACATCTCCCGCTGTTGCTGCTTCTCTTGCAGCAATTGCTGCTCCGCCTGCTCGCTCTGCATGAGCGCCATTTGAATCCACTCAATTCTCTCGTTCTGCGCCGCATCGTCCCGCGCCCTCAGCAGCTCCGCCATCTCCGCCTGCAGCTGCCGCTCCTCGCCGTGCAGCTGTGCTGCCAGTTGCCGACGACGCTGCTCCAGATCCTCACGACATTCTCCAAGTCTCTGCTGCACTTTGTACTCAATTTGGGCATTTCGATTGCGGCGATTCGTTCGCGTTAGGAATTCAGCGACGTGTATTCTCCTTGGCCTTGTTTGTTCAATGAATTTGGCTTGGCAACAGTTTCTGTTATTTGATAGAGTGTGACCAGACTCCATGTGAATTGGTGAATCCATTTGAAAGACAAGTTCAAGCAATTACAAATTGAATTAAATATATACAAAAATTATATTCAAGCAGCCAATTACTTTTTATTGACTTCTAGGGGAATCTTTTTATAGTCTATAAATCTAAATAGTCCATAAAGTAGTTGTAAAACAACTGAGAACGTTTATAGCTGTGCAAAGTGTGATTTGAGATTTCAGAAGTTCATCTGTTCTCTGCATGATGCATTTAGTTACCTCAATTTAACTGAGAATTGTTGCTGTTGGTTAGATAAATTTCACTATAATTTATATATAAGCTAGCAACTACTATTCATGCTTATTGTTAAATATATTTAGCAGTTTTATTCATCCAACATATTTCCTTTTTACATTGATAAGTGTCTATTAACTCAGCCTGCTTTGGGTGAGGTACATTTTGACATCTCGAGCATCACGGCTCCTAGCAGCTTATGCTGCTGTTTCTATTGCTCATCTTCAAATATAACCTATAAGTGGTTACTTTCCTAATATCTGGAATGTTACTGCAAGGCAGAAAAGCAGCCAGGATCAGCCTGCTGCCTTCACTGGGCAAAATGCGAGGGAGACTTCTCGAAATACGCTTCTACTCAAGTTACTCTAGCAATTCCAAGCTTCCACTTTTGTTGTCAGCTGTAGCATTGATACACCAGAAGAGCTGTTAAGCGTAGGGAATTAGTTTGTGACCACTGCTTTGTTGATCAGCCAGCAAGCTTTAGATAGAATGGGTACAGAACTTCTTTACTACACACACACACACAATCACTCCAGCTGTACTTAGCTGCATTCCAGCAATGGGCTGAGAAGTGGAACACTGGTTGTCAAAAAGTTATAGAGAGAGGCTGGATTCACAGCCAAGCAGCCTGGCCAGGCTTCGCGGTAGATACCTGCTAGCCACCACACTGGAGTAAGACAGAAGAAGACTCAGACAACGCCTGAAGACCTGCCTTGATCTATAGATTGTCATCTATACCCAGAAAACCTTCTCTGTGGCATTCACACCTTTTAAATGCTCCACTCTCTAAGCTACGTATTCCATCCTCGCTTCTTCCCCTATCACTAAAACATATATTACTCAAATTCCGATTAGATTAAGCTGCCTCTTAAAGGCTCTACAGGGAACTAGAGCCACTAAAAATGCACTCAGCCTAAAAATATGCTTCTCCTTTTGCATTTACAACTGTCACACGTGTGTGCTAATTATTATGATATCAAAGTATGATTACTTAATCTTAGCCAATAAGGGATTTTTTTATAGACTATAAACCGTAAGCTACCTTAGGCTTAAGCTGAAGCGGGGCTTCCCTCTCGCCCTCATCTTCAGCTTGGCATTCGCATGATCTGTAAGCAAACAGCCGCTGTTTGCATGGCACTCGTGGAAAGCCAAGGTTCATGTTCAGCTGGAGACTCAAAGATTGCATAGACGCAGTCATCGTGTGTCTCGGAAGCAACGGCAATACTCGATGGATGTAAATAATTCTAATTAGAAGCGCAAAGTGTAAGACGCGGACCTATAAAAGTGGCAGCCACTCGCCAGATGGAGCACAGTGAGGTGAACGTCTTGGATCAGCATGAAACTGTGCGTCTGGCTTTGTGTGGTAACACTCGGCATGGCTTGGGCATGGCCAGCCAGGATGGAGCAGGAGGCAATGCCGCCGCAAGTGCCCCCAGCTGACTCTATGTCCAGCTTAGGGCTCCCAGCTGACTCTATGTCCAGCTTGGGAGAGATCTCTGACATGGGCAGCCAGCACGCCGAGGAAGGAGCACGCAAATCACGCTTTCTCTGGGGCGGCATCTGGGGAGGACATTACTGGCCCCGATACTACTATGGCTACTATCGTCCCTGGGGCTATCGCTATTGGTGGTAATGCGAATTCTCTGAACTCTCGCTTAAAAATAAATGCAATTTTATGAATAACAAACAAATGATTGAATGATTGACTGATTGATCTCGGTGTGGTCGGGTCAAGTCCATTTGCAGTGCCCAGTGTGAAGTTCTCAAGTCGATTTCACAAGATCAGCTAACAATTAGTGACTTGACCAACATTTCGAGTGCAGTTGCTCATCTTGCTGTTGTTAATTAGTTGAACTGGCCGAGGGAATCACAGCGTAAATGAGCTTTAATTGCCTGTTAAAAATGTGCAGGGTATATACACACATATATATCCTAACTTTAAATTACCCACGCTGGCCCAATTGAAACCGTTAATTAAAACTTTTTGCTCTTCATAAATATAACAACACTTAACAGGTTTTTACTTATGTTCGTTTTGTTATCCAGTCTGCTCAACTACTACTCAAATAGCGGTATGCTCGACTAGCTTATACCTGCACCAAATTATTCTGTGCTCTTCATATCTTACCCTAGCATATTTCTAACCTTTTTGAAGTCTTTCTTCTAACTCTCAATCAATTAAACTGCAGTCTACATTTATATATCTTGTGTTTCTAACTTGTTTTTTATTTCATGAACGGAAATTCTTAATTTATGGCTTTCAGACATGGCTAAAAGCCCTGCTTATTGCAAATTTAGCGTAGTCCGAGGGTGGGTTAAAGAGTTTATATTGACAGCAAGCTAATTAGTTTACGCAGCTATCAATTAGTTGAGACTGGATGATCGATCTATAAATAAGAAAGCTACTCAGAAGGGAAGAGAAATGTTTGCATTGCTTTGCTCTTTGCTGGCAGTACTTGAGTGCGAGCGAGACAGCAAAGAACTACGCTGCATGCATTTATAAATGAAGTGACGTAGCAGTCAGCTTTTGAGCGAGTATGTGTAGCGCTTTAAACACCTGTTGTAACTTACTTTTGTTATAATCAATATACTTAACTTAGGAGACTGAACAGGGTATTCTGCTGTCGCGCACGCTCGACAGATGCGCTTGTTTCTTTTGTGACAACCCTCGCAATTGTGCGACAACTTGTAATTTTTGGTTGAATAAACTGGCGACATTCTCGAAATCAATTAATTTTCATCATCAGCGAATGAATAGTTTTCTGAGAACTCCGAAATGGCAATTCATTTCCCGGAATTTTCCATATAAGACTCTCGCATTGCCATTAATAGCTTTAGTAGGACAGAAACCCTTGGGAGACAAGTAAATTGCAACCTCAAATTGCTGGGAGATGCGTTCAACTCTGCTGTTAGTCGCTGGCACAGTTTGCCTCGCCTTCAGCTACTATGCTGTGGCTTTGGATGAGGACACTGTGCTGACTGCTCCGTCTAATGATCACACTGTGCTGACTGCTCTGTCTAATGAGGACACTGTGCGCACGGACAAAGTGATTGCTCTGCTTAATCTGGCCGATCAGGGAGAACTTCATGCCAATGAGGGCGCCCGAGAGGCGCGTGCGTTTTTCGGCGGCCGAGGAGGCTATTGCTGTCGTGGTGGATATGGATATGGATATGGTGGATATGGACGTGGTGGATATGGATATGGCCGTGGTGGCTATGGGCGTAGAGGTTATGGCCGTAGAGGTTATGGCCGTAGAGGATACGGACGATAAACTATTAAATCAATTGAACAGTTTGTTCATTGATAAAGTTCGCAATGTTGTTGAAATATTAAAATATTATAATACTATAAAATGTGCAAATTAAATAAAGAGAAAAGGAAGAACAAGTTTACAACTCTTTGACAAAAAATATATAAAATGAAATAAATAAAGAAAAACATAAATAAATAAATCAATAAATAAAAAAATTAATTAATAATTAAATAATAAAAAATATAAATTAATCAATTAATAAATAAATAAAAAAGAAAGAAAGAAAGAAATAAATAAATAAAAATTAAAATAAATTTGATGAGTGGCTCAAAAGGGGCAGCACACGACGAGTTTGCTAATTGATAAACAAAATATGTGCGCCAGACTTTAAGTATAACAACAAGAATAACAACACCAACAACAACAATAAGAGCAACAACAAGAGCAACAACAATAAGAGCAGGTGTAATAATCTGTTGGCAAATGAGAAATATGAATAAAATGAAAACAAAATATCACGAAATTAGCATCACTCGACTTGAAAAAGTAGCTTCTAATTTGTTTGTAGCCTTATGGACAGCTCTATATGATATATGTAAGTAAGTGAAATTAGGTGATGCGTGATGAGAACAGAACAGGAATGACAGCTCATCCAGTTGTTTAGCGGATTAGGAGGCAAATAAAAGGCGGTTGCATTGTCGCCCCAGGCATCAGTTACACAGAAAGCATCGAGCTTTGAGCACATTCATTAAATTTAACCTTGAAGGAGATCAACTTCGAGATGCGTCTAACACTTTTGGCGCTCGTCGGCGTGCTCTGCCTCGCCTACAGCTGGGCCCTGGCATTGGAGGAGGACGATAGACAGATCGGACTGCTGGATGTTGCCGATGAAGGACAGGCCCATGCCAATGAGGCGGACAGAGTGGCTCGCCACTGGGGAGGCGGCTGGGGAGGCGGCTATGGAGGAGGCTGGAGAGGCGGCTGGGGAGGCGGCTATGGAGGAGGCTGGAGAGGCGGCTGGGGAGGCGGCTGGGGCGGTCGCAGAGGATGGGGAGGTGGCTGGGGTGGCTGGGGCGGCGGCTGGCATCGCCCTGGTTGGGGAGGTGGTTGGGGCGGCTGGTAGAGCCATGCGCATAGTCTCTACCCAAGCTAACCAAGCTGCCACTCTTGCCCACGTCCACTCCCAATTTCCAACCTTAATTTAATGAGAAAAATAACTAAAATGTTTGTCAGTTTGGTGTGTGTAAATAAAGAACATTCCGAAAAACAACAACTTCTGATTTGGATTTATTTTAATTCACAGATTTCTCTTTGATGGATCTTTACTACCTTTATAAAAAAAAGTAGTAAACTTATGCCTTTCTAAAAAGTCCTCAAATATATATATAGTAGTAGTTCAAATACTTAATTTTATATAGTATAATATCATATAATAGATTGGCAGCAGCTAAATCAATTAAATTTAATCAATTGTACATCATTTATGGCTTTCTAAAAAAATTCTCATTATATATATATATTTATATATATATTTATATAACAATCCAATTATATATGCTACTAAAATGTAATGAAATCAGCTTATTCAATTGAATACACTCAATACTTATTTGCAAATTATAACTATAATTATTTAAGCCTAAATTTACGCCTTTTTCAGAAGCTCTTATGTATAAATATAAAGTAGCACTCAAATACTTTCTTTATAAATAATTGTTGTAATAATTGTTGTCTTTTGTTTGCTGTTTCCTCCAGTCGTTTTGGGTTCAACTCTTGGCTTAATAGGTACTTCACCTGCCTGGTAGCGTTGAGCATTCTTATTGACCAAGTTCATTGTAGTCTGACGCACTCACAGATCACAACAGCTTAGTCACTGTTAACAATGTGCATGAATGCAAATGAAAAAAGAAAACAAAAACAAATTGCTTTCATTTTTTGATAATGTTTATACCAAAACCAAATGATCTGCATAATATTATAAATAAATTAATTTATTGAACAAGTTTCTCTTAGCTTTAAGATATATGTGTCTAAGAGCTTAGACATAATCTTGGAAATGGAGGAGTACTAATAATTCAGCAAGAGTATTCACAGTTTGCCGTTAAGCGATTATTTTGAATATCAGTTCAGCTCAGTTTTGAATAATTTCACTTGATTATTGTGGATTGTTTTTTTACTGTCCACATACTTATACTATACTCAATGTCTGTGTATTTGGGTACAAACAATGTTCCATTGGGAGGGACCCGTTTGACGTATACATCTCACAATGATGCGAGAAATTTAATGTTTGTTTTTTCTATACCCTGTGCAGGGTATATATTAGCTTCGTGCAAATATATGCAACAGACAGAGATACTGTACAGTTGCTTGAGTAATATCAGATAGAAGCAATGCTGAAAGCTTCATCAAGATCGATTCATAAATAAGAAATCTAATCAGAAGGGAAGCGAATTATTTGCATTGCTTTGCTCTTTGCGGCCAGCACATGAGTGCGAGCGAGACAGCGAACGACTGCGCTGCATGCATTTGTAAGTGAAGTGACGTAGCAGTCAGCTGTTGATTGAGTATGTGTAGTACTGTAAGTAGCTGTTAGTTGCTTGTATTGTGATCAAAATACTTAATTTAGCAGACTGCACAGGGTATTCTGCTGTCGCGCATGCTCGGCCGCTCCGCTTGTTTTTTCTTTGCCACACTGTTGAGCCCCAGCGAGTTTGAGTAATGCGAATACTTAGGATATCTGTGGCGAATACTAAGCAGGGCATTCAATTAGATCACCAATCACAGCAGATGATGGAGGATTCCCAAATACAATTGGGATTCCTACAGTGACAGGTTCACTTTCGAAATATTTACATACACTTAATTGAAGTATGTGTATTTAATGGATTGAGTAAAGTTGATTGTGTTATTGATTAATTAAAATGCGATCATCAGTGTCCCAGTTATTTGATGGACATCGGGTGGGGACAACTTTCATGTTGCTGCATTTAACAACCGCAGTCACAACAACAAACAACAAGTGTAATAATCTTAATAAATAAACAAATGCTGTGAATGTGACAATAACAAGAACAAAGACCAACAAAAAAACCCCTTCTAATACATATACAATAGCTTTAAGTATACTTAAAAGACAAGCGAAACACTTGGAATTAGGCGTTGCGTTTTGAGAACAGGAACGACAACTCATCCGGTTATTCCGAGGCTTAGAAGCTGCATAAAAGCCCGTTGCAGGGTAACTGTGGTCATCAGTTATACAGTAAGCATCAAGCTTCAAGCACAACAAATCAAAAACAATCCCAAATCGACAAAGAACACGAAGCAACAACCACTTCAAGATGCGTCTAACGCTTTTGGCACTCATCGGCGTGCTCTGCCTCGCCTACTGCTATGCTCTTAGTCCGGAGGACAGCGACAAGCCGATCGGACTGCTGGATGTTGCCGATCCTGGACAAGCTCACGCCAATGAGGGCGACAGAGAGGCCCGACAGTGGGGTGGACGCGGCTGGGGAGGACGAGGCTGGGGAGGACGCGGTTGGGGCGGTGGCGGTGGCGGCTGGGGAGGACGAGGCTGGGGAGGACGAGGTTGGGAGGCGGCTGGGGAGGACGCGGCTGGGGAGGACGCGGCTGGCATGGCGGCTGGGGTCGGTAATCTGACCAATGCCCCAATAGTCTTTCCTTCCTGCCAGCGCATCCCTGCGTCCCAACACATTGATGTGCATTGTATTGTATGTGTGTAAATAAAGAACATTCCGAAAAAGAGGCAATTGAGTTTTTACTTGACTTTATTTATGACTTAATTATAGTAGTAGGTGAGTAAGTTTTTATGTGTTCTTTTAAAATTTAATTTATGCCATATTTACAAATAATTATGATCAATTGAAGTTAATTACGTTATATATTCCATTTATTAATTTAAATAAGGAAATTCCAATAATTTTAAGCAGTTAGTAATTAATTATAATTATTATTTATATAAATATATATACCAGATGCTCTCTATGTCGGACTCTCTTTAAAGCACACGTAATTTTATCCTTAAGCTGAATTCATTACTCATTCATATGCGTACCGAGTCAGCTTTTTAATTATTATAATTTAATCGATTTAATTGATTGCATGCAAATTCGCAGAGCTAATTATATGCTCATTTTCCCACAGTGCACAGTGGTCAGGCATAGCATATTCATCTGATCATTTAGCAACTTGGGAATTTTCTTCCTAATGAAACCAATGAAATGATCTCTTAAGTAAATCAAACAGATTAAGTAAGTAACAGATTCCCCTTAGAAATTAGTTAACCTAGCAGTTCCCTTGCAATCAAATTGAACCACTGTGCAGCATTATGGACTATAAAAGCAGCTTTCGGCAGGAGTTCACAGTACTTGAGGCCAAACAGCAGGATGCATACATTAACCGGGAACTTTCTAAAGCTGCAAGGATTTTATTTTCGGGTTCTGGGATTCGATATATTTGGTGGCAAGCAGAGCTGGCTGCATCCTTGGAAGACCTTTTGGAGTCTGCTGTCCTTGCTCACAATGCAGTTAATGATTGTTGCTTTCATAATTGAGAACATTGAGGACATGGAGAAGGTGGTGGAAGCCTTGGCCGGATTTCTCAATAATCACTTGGCCTTGTTCAAGTTTGGCTTAATGATATGGCTGCACAAGGACTTCAAGCGCATAATTGACGAGTTTCAGAGTGTTCTAAAAAGAGGTAATTGAATTTGATAGGCTAATTAAACTTAAGTAAGATTCTGAATTGGCAGAGAGCGAGAGTGAGGTGCCAGCCGAAATAATTGCGCAGGAAAATCGTCTGGAACAGCGCATCAGTGGCTTCTATTCGAACTGCTTTATACTTGCCGGAATCTTAAGCTCTTTAAAGCCCATTATGAGAGTTGGATTCATCTACTTGACCACTGGTGAAGTGCATCTGGCGATGAATGTGCCTTGCAGGTAAAGTTGTCTAACAATTGTAAGAGTTTCGATCGAATTCCTTTCTCTTCTTCAGTTATCCATGGGACAATCGAAAGTTGATCAACTTCCTGTTTTCCTTTGTCTTGCTCTGTGCGGCCAGCTTTGGCGTCGTACTGCCCACCGTCTGCATT
Source organism: Drosophila macrospina (assembly GCA_035042075.1). Classification (NCBI taxonomy): domain Eukaryota; kingdom Metazoa; phylum Arthropoda; class Insecta; order Diptera; family Drosophilidae; genus Drosophila; species Drosophila macrospina. The sequence goes on along the minus strand of JAWNLW010000133.1, from coordinate 618,212 downwards.
GATACACTTATCATTTCTTTAACTTTCAATTTAGTTGCCCTCTTCAAAACAGCGCAGCATCAAATGCTGTTCTTTGTGGGGAAAACCCTACAGGAGACGCAGCATCGACTTCGCCATATCTTTCATCTGTACAAAGTCAGCCTTGACTTGAGCGATGCCTTGAAGCGTTACTTCCGCCTGCTCATCTGCATGCAATTGGTGTTGGCCTCAATACACTTATGCGTACTCAGCTATACTCTTTCTGTACTGTCAGTGCGGTGAATACATAAAGGGGCAGAGCATGGAATTCGCGGTAGCCATCTACGATAGTCCTTGGTACGAGGTAATTGCCAGCAATCCAGAGATTGGGCGTTCCATGCAAATCTCAATGATGAGAGCGCAGCGAGGCACTTACTTTGATGGCTACTTCTTTGAGGCCAACATGGAGGTCTTTCTATCGGTAGGTGCTTTAATTGCCTCAGTTAAGTGCTAATTAGACTGAGCTTCTCTATGTCTTACAGATTGTTATGACAGCCATGTCGTATTTCACATTACTTCGCTCACTTTCTTAAGCGAAAGCTTAAATAAATTAATTATTAACACTACATTAACACTTTTATAGACCAAACACTAACGAGCTTATAAGAACTGTCTCTAAATCGAAGGGTTGATTATCGATTAAGTTGTGCGCAGGCCAATATATAATTATTTGTGCATTATTCGTACAGTAGTTACTGCTTAAATGCAACTAGTAAATATAGTAAATAGTAAATATTAATTTTAAATTGCGCACAAAAGTATGCTACACTTTTTATTAAATTCGCTTTAGGCTTCAGAACAAATCCATTCATGGATTATATAGAGTGATTGAGAACTGTATTCTAATTTAAGTGCTGTCGTTATTCTTACAGTAGTTACTACCTAAGTGCAACTAGTCTGTTAAAATAGTATGCTCACTTGCTTTATGTACTTCATTCATGAATACAAATAATAATTTTAATTTGCTCTGAAAAGTATGCTACGTTTTTTTATTATTAGTATTTGCTCTTAGCTACAGGCCAAGTTCACTCATTGCTTGTATCGAATGTGGGCGAACCGTGTTCTAATTTAAGAGCTGTTATTAAATGATGATTAAATATTCACCAATTATTGCTGTAGCAAATCTGGACTATAAAAGCTGCCTTCGTTTGAGGCCTGCACAAATTGTTAATTGAAATTGCAAAATGCAAAAGTTGACCGACGATTTTCTTAAGTTGCAAAGAATTTACTTTCGAATCTTAGGATTTGATGTAGTGGAGGGCAGTAAGGGTTGGCTGCATCCCTGCACAACTCTATGGGGTCTGGTTGCATTGGCCGCAGTACAGCCCATGATATTTGCCTTCATCGTGAAGAATGTGGAGAACGTGGACAGGCTTACAGATGGAGTGGGCTCACTGCTTGTCAATATGTTGGCCTTGTTTAAGTTTGGACTGATTATATGGCTGCATCAAGACTTTGAGCAACTAGTTGTTCAATTCCGGAATATGCTCTCAAGAGGTAAACTCAAAAATTCATTTTGCAAATCCTTCTTGTAGTTCTTGCTTTGTAGAGTGTGAGAGCGATGTCTCTGCTTCCATTATAAGCCAAGAGAATCAGCGGGAACAGCGTGTTAGCTGCTTTTACAAGAACAGCTTTATGCTCACTGGCGCCTTGTCCTCTCTGATGCCCCTTGTGAGCACCGTAATCTTCTATTGCCAGACTGGAGAGCTGCAGCTTCAACTGACCTTTCCCTGCATGTAAGTTGCAACAATTGAACCGACTTAGATGAAGCAGAGCTTATATTCCTGGTAGTTATCCTTGGGACAATCGGCAACTGCATAAGTCCATGTTCTCCTACGTTTTGGTGGTCAGTGCCAGCTTTGCCGTTGTGCTGCCCACAATCTGTGTGGATACATTCTTCACAGCACTCAGCCACAATTTGGTAGCCTTGTTCAAGACGGCGCAGTACAAAATGCAATTCTATGGACCTGATACGCTGGAGGAGATCCTTCAGCTGTACAAAGGCAGCCTGCACATGAGTGACACCCTGAATCGTTACTTTCGCCTCATCATCTTCATTCAATTGGTTGTCGCCTCACTTCTGCTGTGTGTGCTCAGCTATACCCTGTCGGAGAATTACGCCCAGCCCAAGATGCCTTTCTATGCCGTCTTCACACTCACAGTGCTGATACAACTGTACATTTATTGTTACTGTGGCGAGTACTTGCAGACGGAGAGCAGAGGATTCGCTAGAGCCATCTACGATAGTCCTTGGTACGAGGTAATTGTTAGCCATCCACAGATCGGACGTTGCCTGCAAATCTCAATGATGAGGGCACAGCGAGGTAGTCGTATTGACGGCTACTTCTTTGAGGCCAACATGAGGGTCTTTCTATCGGTGAGGAGTGTGAATTGAAGCCAAGACTGAGATTTACCTTTGTGCTTTGCAGATTGTCAGAACAGCGATGTCTTACTTAACACTTTTGCGTTCAATTTCCTAAGCAAACGTTGCGTATACTTGATATGCGATTAAAAAGCGAGTTCGAGCAATATTTGTTTTATTGCATAGCTTGCGTTATCGTACGACATTTAACAATCAAACTTACATTCTGTACAAATCATATTTTACATTCGTTACATACGTTAAGGTCTAGGTAAATGTGTGTGGATTGGACTGGAGAAGACTTGAGGAAGACTTGGAAAATGGAAAATGTAAAATGCATAAATACACACGTGAAATGCTGTGCAATGAAGGTGTGTGTGTGTGTGTGTGTCGGTGTGCGTGTGTGTGTGTTGAGTAATTATAGTACAGTGAAGAAGCGTTAAGTGGCCTGTGATTTGCTGCTGCTGTTGACCAACTGAGCCTGCTGCCCTGCAACTCCATCGCGTGAATCCAATTCAACAATCATTAACCTCACAACAATTATTTGAAGAATCTGCCAGGTCCGCCAGCGGGACGAACTGGCGGGGGGGTTGGAATATGAGCACCTTCAGCGCGGAATCCGTTCTCATCGGCAATGTAGGTAATGGTGTATACGATGCCATCGGGTCCAGTGTACGAGTACGAGCCTTGCATTACCTGAAATTACAATTTAACAAGCAGCGCCGCAAAGTATGCAATGCGAAATGCGCATGTATTTAGTGCAGCCCCTTAAAGGCGGCAATGGTATCTCACCTGAGCCTCAATCTGTGAGCCGGGATTCTTGAGGTAGCCCGCCTCATCAGCGCGAATGCCATTGCTGGTCTCGTAGCTATATATATTATTAATAGAATATTATATTTATTATTGATTGATAAGTACATTAGATATCTGGAGTTACTACTCACTTGTACTGATAGGAGCCATCCGGGTTCAGATCAAAGTTCTGCTTCAATATCACTGCGTTCGCATCGAACGAGTTGGAGCGCGGCTGGGGCAGACCGCGCTGCGGCTGCGCTGCAACTGCGCTGAGACAGCAGATGGCAAGGGCGGCAACGACGGCATAGGAGGAGCTGAGTAACTGCATGACCTTTTGGGTTGAATGATGGGGCGCCGGCGCCAGCATGGACGGGTGTTGGAGTGGGGAAGACAAGCGAAATAGTTAATGATTGTTAGATTGAGTCATAACATTGATTTTACTGCCACAATTTGTTGACCTTTATGCAGCCAATGATTATATGATCGTCAATATAATTGACTTTAATCTTTTTGCAGTTTTTCGAAAGTTAAACTAAATGGCAATGAGTTGGTCTTAGCTTGGGAAAATCAAGCAATCGATATGCAGACAAGCGAAATACGAGAGTCTGTATAAAGTATTTGAAGTCCTTTCTAAGCCAGCTGAAGCAACAAATCAACACGGAACTTTTACTTTCAATTGTTCTACTTTAAGAGTTGATGTATTTTTAAGTTATTTGTTATGTATTTTGCTTGTTTTTAGTCCTTTTTGTGTGCTTTTTAGATCCTTTCGTTAGCAATCCTTTTTGCACAACACCTGGAGCACAGCACAATTAGAACTCACTTCGAATCTCGCGACTTGTTTCGTTTGGGAATTGAAGGTAGAGCTTTGGTAGAGCGTTCGTCTGCGCTTGGAAGGCTCGTCAAAACTGTTTTGACTTGCCTGCAGTTGGCTCAAACGTTTTTATACCAAAAAATGCATTCACTGCAGTGCAGTGCAACAAACGCAGCAGCAGCAGCAGCAGCGACAGCAGCAGCAACAGCATCCGTAACAAGAGCAGCGCAGCAGCAGACGAAGCAGAAGTGGCAGCGGCAGCGGCTGCAGAGGGCGAAGAATGAGAATAAGAAGAGGAGATGGCAACAGGCCTAGTTGACAGCAGTGGCAGCAACAGCAACAGCAACAGTAACCGCAACAGCAACAGAATCGGAAGAGCTGGCCGCTGTACCATGCGGCGTATGCGCAACGAGTTTCAAATGCAAATGGGCGTTGCGCATACGCCGTGTGTGAGTGTGTGCGAGTGTGTGTGTGTGAGTATTATCAGCTGCTACACTCATTCTGTGGGCAAGTCAATGTGTGTGTGTGTGTGAATGGCACGCCAAGCTGTCTGTGTATTAATTTATGTGAATTAGCAATACGAAGTTCACTTGATTAGCCCACGCTGGCGTTTCACTCCCAGCTGTGTATGTGTGTGTGTGTGTGTGTGTGTGTGTTTGAGTGCCTATCCGATTCAATTTGCGATGCGCCGCAATATGCAATAATTTGTTAATTCAAATATTAATTAAAAGATTAATACTCGACAGTTGTATAGATGTTGCAATTGCCGCGCTTGAAGCTTATTCAACTGACTTCTAAACATATATAAATATATATATTATTATTATTTTGTAGCTTTTATTATTGACATTTGCAATGGTAAGCCGCGGGGCGGGGATTGCCACATTGTAATGTTTGCCCACTTGTTTTTTGTGGACTACAAAACTTGTGCATTGAATGCGCAGTTAAAATGTTTCATTGTTTGCCATTGTTTGTTGATGCATCATCATCTGACATCTGTGGCATCTGCAGCATCATCTGCTGCTGTGCAACCAAAACAATTTAGACATTTGCAGCGCTTAATGTGCATGCAAAGTTGGCCAATTGCTGACCAGCTGCTGTAATGGCCACTCCCTTGCACCAGTTCCCACTAAAGGTGAACTAAATGACAAGCAAGGGATCAAGCCAGAGAGCGCACAAGGCACAGGGCGAGGGACAGGGCGAGGAACAGGGGCAGGGGCAGGGGCAGGGGCAGGAGCTGCTGGTGGAGGTGGAGGTGGAGGTGACGTTAGTTATGCCGGCCGGCGCAAGCAAATTGCAATTTTCGGCTTAAACTTTAAACTTTTACGATCGCTTCAGTCTCCACAATCGCAGAGCAGCGACAGCGTGTAGGAAATGTCAGTTGCAATTCATAAAAATTGCAGCAATAACTGCGGCCACAGCAACAGCAGTAACAACAGCAACAACAACAGCAACAACAACAACACTCATCATCAACCATAAAGAGTGCGCGATGATCACGAACATGCCATGATGAACATCGCGCGAGATTAACGCGCCTCCAACAACAACAACAACAGCAGCAACAGCAACAACAACAACGCCTTCTCTAGCAGCACCTCCCACTGCAGCCGCCAGCCGCACTGCACTGCACCACTGCCCCACTGGCCCAGCATCAGTTGAAGTGGTGCCACCCTTTCTCAGTGGTTTAGTGTGTTTTGCCTTTCGTCTTGCATTCGCTGCATTTGCTGGCCGTCTTCTTCTTCTTCTTCTTCTTCAGCTGGCCTTCGTCGCCAGTCCGCATTTTTCGCTCTGTTTAAGTGTATTTTTCACATTTGACATACAGTCTCCACTCCATTCCTCTCTCACTCTCTCGCTCTCTCACTCTCCGTCTTGTAGTGCATATTTGCAAATGGTTTCACACTCCCATTACAGTTTGTTTCCCGTGTGCCCAGTGGCTCAGTTTTAGTTTCAGTTTCAGATTAAGATTCAAATTCAGTTGCAGATTCATTCAGCGTGATGAATGAATCGCATGTGAGGTTGTTTTGTTTGTGAATCTTATTCATTTCTCTGATTCAATCAGCGCATCTTAAGTGCGCTTAATATGCACCTTAATTTATGCATCTTTGTTTGCATTTTTTTTTTGTTAGCCAAGCTAGTTGAAAACAATGCGCAAATTTTATGCTAATTACAGTGCAGTTTCCTAAACATTTTCATACGATTTTCATTTGATACAAGCTCTTAAAATACTTTTGCTTGGCAGCTAGCCAAATGACAAATTAATTTATTTTTTGTTAAGAATTATTTTAAAATTCTACTTAATGAAGGAAGTTTATAAAATAGATTTAAGTTATAGTAAGAAAATAGATTATTTCTTCTTGTAATATTGATATTATAATTACATACATTTATACATAGAAAAATACGATTCTGCTCTCAGTTATTCACGCTCTCTCCAAAGAACGAACGAGAAGGAGAGAGCATCTTTGAAACGAAAGAAACTTGCAAAGCAGACAGCGAAATGAATATAAGCATTGCCAGGCTTCTGTCATAACTTCAATGCTCGTTGTTGTCTGGTTGCTATGACTGAATTGCTAGAGCGCTAGCAAATCAAATCAGTTGGTCGTGTAGAGTTCGATTCCCAGTCCATTCCTTTAACAATTTGCAGTGTGTGTAGAGTTTGTTTCTCACAATTTTTACTTTGCCACATATGAAATGTTTGTGTAGATATGAGTGTGAGAGTGTAGACAGAGAGAGAGAGAGAGAGAGGATCTTGCTGTTGTTGTATTGCTGTTACGTATGAAGTTGTTGTTGCTGTTTCGTATGCAGATGTTTTTAAGTTGTACTATTTATAGTACAAATAGAACTTTAAATACATAGGGCGAACCGTTGCTCTTATTGTTGTTGCTTTAATTGAAGATGTTGTTAACAATTTTGTTTTAATTGTAGTTCTACTATTTTCTACCAGGCTACATTAAGTTTGGCATCAATTTTAATACTCACTCAAGTTCAGCTGAGCTTTGAGTGGAGAGTCTTGGGTTTTTACAGTGTAGAATTGATAAATTTGCAATTTGTTTTTGTAATTGGCTCAGCGTTTGGCAAACGTGTTTGTGACGTATAATAATTAAAAATTAACATGTCCCAGCCGAAAGTCATAACTCATAACTCAGACCTGGTCATAGTGTGAGTCTCATGAGGGATTCTTAAGATATATGTATATGATGTGATCAATAGTCAGTTGATATTGAGCATGAGCATAAACATAAACATAAACAGCATCAAGTGGATCGATCATTGAATCATGTCTTCGCTGAATGGTTGTTTATGCTTTACCACTCGCTGAATCATGAATACTCGCAGTTATGCAAATCAAGTTGAGTTGTGAGTGTTTTATTAAAACACATTAGGTTCGTTTCTAAAGAATTTCTCTTGCTTTGCTTTTGTTGTGAAAAGAAACGTAATGGATGCTAATTTTTTGGGCAGCTGCTATAAAAGCGACGCTCTCGGAGCTTCTAGAGCCAAGTTAAGAGACAACGTTTGCAAGGAACGTACCACACGAAATGCTCAAGCTCGTTATCTGTCTGTTTGTGGCGGTGGCCAGTGGTGTCAGTGGTGCCAGCGTGGGACGCTTGGCCAATGCCACAGTCACTGAGAAGCCAATTATTCCAGTGCTCAGATTCGAAACGGATAAGCATCCCGATGGCTCATTCAATTTCATCTACGAGGGTGGCGATCAATCCTTCCGCCAAGAGACCGGTCACATCGAGAATGCTGGCACCGACGACGAGGCTCTCGAAGTTTCCGGCTCCTATCGCTACATCGATGCCAACGGACAAGAAATTGAGGTACACTATACCGCCGGCAAGAATGGCTTTGTGCCCGTGGGCACAAATATTCCCAGCGAGATCTCTCAGCTGGCAAAGGCAGCTGCCGATTTGCCCAACACCACCTATGAGGAGGAGCAGGAGCTGAAGCTAAAGCACCGTCGTGCTCGTGCCCAAACGGCGGAAACAGAAACCAAGGAAGAAGCCCAGCAACCACTGAAGGCAGCCGAAACCCAAATTGTTCCAGTTCAGGTCTTGATTGAGGAGAAGCCGGCCAAGCTGGAAAAGGAAAAGGAGAAAACCGAGAAAGCCGAGAAACCCGAGAAAAGCGAGAGAGTCGAGCCCAAGAGCGCTTAATACAAGCAGTTGACGACTAGTCTGAGATTATAGCATTTAACTACTGTTAGTCTTATTCACTAAATTAAAAGCTTAGCAATAAAATATAATAAAATCAAATGATATCATATCATTTCATATTATAGTTTTAAACTTAATATTGTCTCCCATCTTCAAGTAAGTGCGATTTATAGTCAACACTTTATGCTAATTAATTAATATATATACCCTGTATAGCATAGGGCATAATAATTTTGCGACAATGTATGTAACAGGCAGAAGAAGCCAGCTCCGACACTTAACAGTTGCTTGAAACATGTTATATGGAAGCTATGCTGAAAGTTTCATTAAGCTCAATTGATAAATAAGAAAGATAAGCAGGAGGGAAGAGTAATGTTTGCATTGCTTTGCTCTTTGCTCTTTGCGGCCAGCACTTGAGTGCGAGCGAGACAGCATATGACTGCATTGCATGCTTACGTAAATGAAGTGAAGTAGCAGTCAGCTCTTTATCGAGTTTATGTAGTTCTTAACAAAATACCTAATTTAGGAGACAGCACAGGGTATTAGGCTGTCGCGCACGCTCGACTGATGATGTCATAAGCTTGACAAGGTCGCCTAGACAGAAAGTGAAGTAATACCAAGTAGCTGAGCCCAATTTCATCGCTGTGGCTGTGGCTGCTGCTGTTGCTTCGTTAATAAGACAAACAAATATTGAAGATCACAAAAAACTATAGTAGACTTAACACATTTGAAGTGTTGTTTAATGCGAGAACTGTCGAAAGTTATTTGAATCCAAGAGTGAATATGATTTATGTGGCTTTAATGGCACTCTTCCTTCATAATTTCTGCATAATTAATTATATAATTAATCTTTCCCATGTTGTTGACTGAGAATGTGGCATAGGTTGCCAAATAATGATAGATACAAGCCCATTACTCAAGTCTGGGACCACAAAGCGAGGCTCTGCTGTACCGATTGCGATCTTCAAGGTCTTCTGCGTGGGGAATTTCTAATTTGTCGATTGGAATCTCAATCTCCACGTCCATCTCCGTCTCTATCTCAATCTCAGAGTCAGCGAGGAGTACGAGACACGAGCCACAAATTGTTATGTATTTGTATGTTAATAATATACAAATTGATTGTTTATGAAATAATCTCATTGTGACACAATTCGCTATAACTATTACATGTGTATATATATTAACTAGTTTTTGCCATATTGCGACACTGGCTCCGGCTCAAACTTGGGCAAATCCTTGGCTGCCTCGGCGACCTGGGTGATTTCCGGGTTGATGATCGTTCCCGTGGGCACAAATCCATTCTTGCCGGCTGTGTAGCTCACCTGCACCGTTTCGCCGATGTCGTTGATGTAGCTGTAGGAGCCATGCACCTCGAGCGAGGGATCACCATCCTCGCCGACGACCACAACGGCTTCCTGCTGGTGCTTAGTGCCATCCGCAGTCTCATAGGCGGCATCGTAGCTGCCATCCTCACGCTTGGTGGTCTCGGATCTTAATATCTCCACGGGTTCAGGGCGGCTCTCCTCCTGATTGATGGGCTGGGCCCCAGTGCAGGCGAGGAGCGCCAGGACGAGCAGTGCGAGCTGCAAGGAGGCGAGTCTGAGTCAATTCCCAAAACACACAATATTCAACTTGAGTTGCGTTACTTACGAACTTGAACATCTTGTGGCTGAAGGCGAAAGCGAAAGTTTGAGTGAAGCGTATTTTGGGTCTTGGCTTATATACGCCAGTGCGCCAGTGCGCCAGTATCTGGCCGAAATGCGATCAAATATACGCTTAAACATGCCAAACATGTTTGCATCCCGGTTTATGGCAGCTGCGATACAACGAAATTGCTTCGCTTTAAATGTCAGGGTCAACATGGATTGGCTGGTTCATTGGGCTCAAACCGACTAGCAGTTAAAGTTGCCTAAAGAAATGTGTCAACCACTTGGACAGCCAGACAACCAGACAGCCAGACAGCCAGTCGGACACACAGTCTGTTGTTCCAGAGCAGCTTCCGCATCGCATTGATTCATCCACAATCTCTTCACTGACATCCATTGATCAGTGCAGCGATTGCCTTTCAAATCTTCTTAAACTGTTAGAAGTGTTGGAATTGTGGTTGCTTCACCCACCTGAAGGTGTCGCGATTAATTGCCACTTGACAGTGGCTCTGTGTGGCATCAACATTGGCATCCACCAAGCCCACAAAATGTTTTCATTTAGCATGTAAAATGTCAGCGCTTTTGTGTAATTCTTCTTGTAATTTATTAGCAATCTGAATGTGACTCTGGTATGAAGTGCGAAGCAGCCAATGACAACTGCAGAGGAGGAGCCAGAGGAGCCAGAGTTCACTTGCAAAACATTGACACATTGAGAGATTAACAGATTGGCAGATTGGCAGATTTGCAGTTTGGCAGATTGCCCTGGGCATATCCATAGTTATCCATAGTCAAGTCAACACCCACTGCGCATGATTCAGCTCCAACTCAGAGGTGTGCACAGCAATTGAACATTACTTACACTCAACCTAGTAAAGAGAATCAAATTCTCAGTAATTATTAACTATGCGAATGCATTTGAAAGATTTATATATATAAAAGAACCGTATAACTAAAGAGAATATTATTAACTTAATAATAATGAAATTTATAGTTAAGCAACTGACTATGTTAGTCCAATAAACCATTCATTACAAATCAATTGAATATGAATACACTCAACTATATTTCATATGAAAGAAGTAAACAATCTGATAAAGAGAATTCTAATGTAATTAATTATTAACTATTTAAATGCATTTACGTAATTTACACTTAAGAAAATAACTATGAAAGAAACACATAAAACAAAAGAATATTTTTGTAATATTAATATTGAAATTTATAGTTAAGAAAGCGACCATGAAAGAAACGCATAAATAAAGAGAATTTATAGTTAAGAAACTGAATGTTAATTAAGTAATAGATTCGCAATGAAACAATTGAATGTTTATAATATTCAAGTATATTTCATTTAATTTGCTTCTATTAAAACAGAAAGTTATAGTGAAAGTTATAGCTGAGAATCTAACTATATTTGACACTACAATCCATTCCTTAAATAGTATGACTATTAATAAAGCTAATGCAGAATAAACTTGGTAATACAATAATCAATTCACTTGAATATTTTGTGCATTTCTATGTAAAATAAAAACAATCAAATAAATACAATTGAACTGTGTTAGTTACTGCAATCTGACTGACAAACTTATGGTGTGTAAATAAAAACAAATTATGAATGCTTAATTTATTTGTAGTATTTAATTTAATCACGCCGCACTTAATCGCTGCTGCAATTGATAAATGTGGCAAATTCAAATTCAAATGAGCCGCATAAATAAATGTCAATGGCGCACCATCAAAAGCAATTAACAAGAAATATGAAAAACAATCAATAAATGAATTATCTGTGACTTTCTTGGGCAGTAAAAGTAAAAGAATTTAAAGTTCCAATTGCAGTTGCAGTGTGACGACATTTGGCAAAGGGCAAAGCGACTGAGCCCAGTCTGAAATTAGCATGTTGTGGTGCTGGAAGCGGGGCAACTTGTATAAATTGCAACAATTTATATAAGTTTCTGACAGCCAAAGCGAATTCACAGCAACACAAAATAGTAGAAGTCAGAGAAAAAACTCGCATCGTCAAAATTAAATGCGAACACGAAGCGCAGCCTGAAGCAACTGACGAGGGGGAGGAGGAGGCTGAAGAAACCGAAGAAGCATAGCTGAGGTGTTCGTCTGTTGGCCACTTGGCGGCTTACTTGGCCAATTGGCGCTCCTCATTGGCATAGTTTGGCGCTGAGCTGGCGAGAAGTTGATTTGAATTTATTGGCCAGGCTGGAGCCTGTGCAGAGGCAGCTCGGCATTGTTTATGGCTTGTTTGATACGTTAATTGTTTCAATAACATTTGCAGTTTGAGTTGGGCAACACACACACACACACACACACACACTTCCCTCTCTCTCTCTATCGCTTTGGAAGCTAAGCCTGCTTAAGTGCTCGCACTTCGAGCGACTCAACCGCATTACGCGCTGTTTCAGTTATCTCCTTGGGTATATTTGTGCCCACGGGCCTAAAGCCATTCTTGTCGGCCACATAGCTGACCTCCACACGCTCCCCGTTGCTGTCAATGTAGCGATAGACCCCAGAGATCTCCAGTTCCCTCTCATCGTTCGCATTAACAACATCATCATCATCATCAGTAGAAGCAGCCACAACATTCGATCGCTTCACGATTCCCACCTCTTCGCGGTAGCTGCCGTCGGCACCTTCATAGGCGAAGAAGTAGGAGCCATCGTTTTGCTGCTCCCCAACTGACTTAATGATCGCCACCGGCTCCCCTTGCCCCTCAACAGCCGCGCCAACTCGCAATGTCAAAGCCAACAGCAAACACTGCAAAGATAGAACATTTAATGGGTATCTGACACTCAGTCCAGTCTCTGCCCAGCTGCTGCTTACCAATGCGAACATATTTGTGTCGATTTATGCTAATACTGAACGCCAGACAAAGGCCTTCTTAGCTTTATATATCATCGCCCATAATTTCTCCTCTGATTATGCTCTATCAATAGAAAGTTGCGAGACGAGTCGAGTTGGGAGTTAAGGAATTGCCGGCGGCAGTTTGTTGAACTTTGGCTATTGAAATGAGCCAGAATGTGTGTGTCATGTGTTATGTAACTAATTGGCCATTCTCTGTCGCGCTATTGGCCAAGTTACAGCAGCATCAACAGCAGCAACAACTCTCTCAGTGCGTAGTCTTTCTGTGAGGGAGTGCGAGATACTTGGATTTTTGGATACTTGGGATCAGACTCAGTCGCTGTCGCTCAGTCGCGTAGGCGCTGCTGTTTGCTAATGAAATTTGTTCAAATTGCTTGTACAAACATGTCGCGTGGTGGGCGGGGCGCGCCCCCAAAGGCGAAAGGCGAAAGACGCCGAAACGTTAACGGCTGAGTGGCTGACAAAATGGCTTGCAACGTGTTGCAGACTTGTAAACGTTTTCCACTTGACTTCCATGCAAATTCCGATCTGTGTTGCACTTTCCGCTTGCTCTGCATTCAGCATTTGGCCACATTTGTTGCCAGTTGCCAGTTGCCAGTTGTTTGTTGGAAGTGGCAAGTGGCAAGTTGCAAGCTGCAAGTCGCGGCGTCTGTTACAGTGGGTGGGCACTGAGAAGCGACTAACATTTATGCCACAAGAATTTAATAATAATTTTAGCAATTTCGCAATCTGGCGTCGCTGTAACTGCAGTAGTGCCGCTGCCAATACCCTGTAATCGTCGCAGCAGAGGGGTATATCAAAATGTTATGCATGCAGAGAGAGAGAGAGAGAGAGATAGAGAGAGGAAGAGAGCAACAACTGCAGCAAGCAGTAGATGCAGATGCCTTTTCGAGGGCATCCCACAGTCGTTGCTGCTTGTTCGTCTCGAGTCTGGAAGTTGGCATTTGCCTTGGCGTTGCCTCAAAGGCGTTGAACAGCGCACGACACGCCCAGCTGAGGCCCAAATTCAAGCAACGAAACGTATTAATAAATTGATTGTAAGACGAGTAGGACAAGTTCCATTACATAAATCCAGTGCAGCTTGGAGTTGTAATAGAAGCGCAGTAAAGATTCAATTGCAATGCCAACGAGTGCATAACTCAGATGCGACACATTAACCTTTAGCTGCAAATGAAGATGAAGAGGAGAACGCAGCTGAAGACTGTAAATGAGTTCGAGAAACCGGAACAGCAGCGGAATACGCACAGAACATTGGAACTGAATCAATTGACAACATTTGCGAGCAAGAATTGTAATCGTAATACTTCGCCTAATGGCACCACATTTGCAACTGCGTCGACCAAATGTCAAATGGCTTAATGCCTCCCTCCATTTCAGCCATAACGATTAATAATACTCACAGCCATGTTAGGTGTGTCCAGCTCGGGCTTCACTGCAATTTATTTTACAAGCTATTTACCATTTCTCATTGTTGTGTTTGCTCGTGTTTTGTTTTTGTTTTGCATTAATTTCAACAGCTTCAGCTATCTTCAGCTACCCTCCTCCTCCTCTAAGTCAACTTGCTTGTTGTTTAGTTTATAACAATTAAATAAACTTAAGCAATGCAACTGGAGCATCAGCTCAAATTTGATTGTATAACATTGCGTATACGCAATGAAGTTGCACTTACAAATTCACTTATTCCCAGCAAGATATTTAATTAGGTACCTAAATTTAATTGATTTCATATTTCTTCATTAATTTTATGCACATTTCTTTGTTTAAATTAAAAAATGAAGCTCGATTGATGATTTATTTAGGTGGCAATTGCTCACCAAAGTTCCGCGTAGCAATTGCACAATAATCGTAGATAATCTGATTGTCGTTGTTAAAACTTTGAGTTACGAAGCTAAAAGCAATAAGTATTATTAATAAGATTAATTATAACAACAATTTCATAAATTGGCTTGCTTGTTAGTCTGCTTAAAAATGCGATGAAGTTAGTTCAGCTTGTTAACATTGGCAGCATTTTCGTGCATAAATAGTTTTGTTTTGTAATTTTTGCATTTTGTTAGCTTAACTAATTTTAATTCATTTTGCTTAACGAAATTTAGTTTATATCTTTGATCTTTCAGCAGTCGCATTTGCTTGTAAAATAAATATACATTATAAAAAATAATAATATTAAACAATAATAAAAATAAATCAATATATATCACAATTAATTATGTGATTTATGCATTATCTATTTGTTGATTATGATTAAACGAAGACGTAGCGCATTGAAATGTTGCTGCTGCCTTGAAGACCAATCACACAAGTTAAATTTTCTATTGCATACTTTCAGGCGGCGCTTAAAAGTACCATAAGAGCAAGGCCCAAAAATCTGTGTGGAAATTAAAATTAAAATTGGAATATAACAAAATAAAACTGTAAGCGTAGCTAACACTTTAGCTAATGAATATATTTAATCTTGAATCTTTTAAGTACTCTATTGCCAACAGAAACAACACTTGACGCTGCTGAACAAATGTTGCTGCTATCACACAAATTAAACTTCTTTTTGCCTACTTTCAGGCGGCACTTAAAATTGCCTTAGAAGCAAGCATAAACTTGTGCGAAAATTAAAATAAAAATTCAAATATAATTAAATAAAACCGTGAACGTAACTAACTCTTTAACTAATGTAAATATTAGTGTTATTCACTTTAACTCTATGCTTACTTATGCGAAGTTGGGCCTTACCCAATCTGTGTGGAATATTTTTGGACTTGGCCCTGAGCAGCAGTAGCGCTGACCTTGCCGCAGTGTTGTGGTTGTCAGCGTGAAAAACCTCATAAAAATTAGCACATTCAATTAGGCAACGAAGAGTGCATAAAATTGGGTATGTTCAGGCAATGAATGCAAGCCAGAACGCATAACAAATGTGAAAATCGCATTAATGTCGAGTCAGCTATAGTTAAAAATGACTTATTGCAATCATAACAGGGCAACGCCTCGAAGTCTGACGAATGACGAATGGCGAATGACAAATGAGAAATGATGAACTGAATTCAACTGACAGTGGACAACAATGGATTATGTTAAACCCCGTGGGGCTGTCTGGTGTCTGCCTCCTTGATAGATAGTAGACGTAATTAATAAATGAGTTGAGAACATGCGAGCATGTTTGCCTCTTTGTGTACGCGATTAACCTTGACTATTGGGAAAAGTTGCGTATGCGCCCCAGTAGCCCAAAAATCAACTGATGCCATAACTCACATAAACACCTTAAGAACAAAAGGCAACGCAAAAAAAGATGTATGGCATTTGCATACGGTAATGTATCTAGTGGCATGTATCTGATGCATGCAACATCATAAATATACTTGCCTGCCTCTGCATAGACTACCTCCACATAGAGACTCGGGACAAAACGATGGAAAAACGATGGAAAAACGACGGAAAAACTCAATGCATGGCAATGCCAGCGCAATGAAGTTCTCTAACAAATTTGTTTGTCCTTCTGTCAATGGCCAATAAAAAACCAATAAAGCTGCCAACCAGCTACCGGCAACCGCCAAGTTTGCTGTTAACACGATTCGCAATCGCGGGCCGCAGATAAATTACAATCCATCTTCTGTTGTCCAGCGTCCACTGGTAGCAACAACAAGATCAAAATCAAGATCGCCAACAGTTGCGGTGCAGTTGATATAACAGATGCTCAGATTGTGGCAAGTGGCACGAGGCAAGAGGCAAGCGGCAAGCGGCAAGTGCACAGGAAGCGACGCCGCTGGGCGCCGGCGATTCTTATGATCGAGCTGCGCTTTAGGGCCTGAGCTTGGGCTTGGTCTATTGAGTTTCTGAGCTTGGCGGCCTGCTCGGAGCACCGTATAAATAGAGCTAGCCAGTTGTGATGCCGTTGCAGTCGTTGCACGTCAATCGGCAAGTTCTAGTGGCAGCAGTAGCAGCGTCATCCATTCCTTACCCCCACTCACAACTCATTGCGAAAGTGAAACGTCAGATTTATCGAGCGTGTAATTTGTTAAACGTTTTTGTGCGATTTATGACAACGTCGTCAGCGACAGATTAAATGCCATCCCAGTGCTGTGTGCGGCAGATGCGGGTAAACATGATCTCGTCTCTAACAGACTGTCTCTAGCAATCCAAAACTTACAAATGTCTCATCTCCCAGTGCTTAGTGCTGTCCGTTTTGTGGCTGGCGCTAATAGGCGCTGGCCGGGCACAACTTCCCAGTGCCCCCTTCCAGCAACCGCCGTTTCAGCAGCGACAACAAGGACTGCAACTGCAACAGCAGTCACCCTTCCAGCGTCAGCGACAGCAGCCACCAGGACAAGGCATCTTTCCTGCACAGGGCTCTGCGTTGAACCCCCTCAATCCGCTTAATCCTCTGACGCCACCAATCACACCTCTAGGCGCTGCTGTGCAAAATCCCTATCGTTATAATCAGTATCAGCAACAGAACTACGTTCCCATTACGGCCTATCAAAACGAACTCAACCTGGATGGAAGCTTCTCCTATGGATACGCAGCGGCTGATGGCACCACGGCCCAGGCACAGGGCTATGTCAAGAACCTGGGCTACGGCGAGGGAGTCGAGGCGCAGGTGAGCGATTGGGGTTACCTTGTTTGCTGTCTATCAGAAGTTCCAGAAAGTGTTGCATACTTTTGAGATGACTCAGTAAATTGTTTAGTTTCAGCCTCGCCGAATCGTTGCATACTTTTCAGCTTACAATAATATTCTTTGCAGGTTATACAAGGTTCTTATTCATACACCTCACCTGAGGGCACACCCATTACGGTGCGATATATTGCCGATGAGAACGGCTTTCGCGCCGAGGGCACGGGCATACCAGCCACTCCCCAATACTTTGCTGGCGCACAGCCTTACCAGCAAGGCGTTCTCAATCCCAACTTAAATCCCTACCAGACACCATATCGCCAGCTGCCAACGGCAACATCACAATTTCGCTCTGCTTCTGGGCAGCAATTGACGCCGCTACAACAGCAACAGCAGCAGCAACAACAACAACTGCAACAGCAGCGGAACTTTCCGAACTCCGGACAATATCAACCGGATCAAGCATTTAATGCGTTGAATTCGGGCAATTTGCCGGCACAGTATGCTGGTCAGTTTGGGCAACAGCTGGGCAACAACTTAACGCCCCAACAACAGCAACAGCAGCAACAACAACAGGCACAACAGAATCTTAACCAAGCGCAGCAGCAGCAGCAACAGCAACAGCAGCAGCAGCAGCAGAAGGATCAGCGCAATGAGCAGCAACAACAGGGATTGATCACACAGCAATTGAGAGGCAGACCAAACCAACTGGTGGATCCCTTTGGCTATAATCAGTACAACAGACGATTTAAGAAGTCCTCCACGTCCAACTGAGAGCCAGCTTAATCTTACATTTGTATTGTTTGTTACCAATCATTCCGCATCAAATTAATTGCGAATTAGATTTAGTCGATTAAGTCGCCTTCAAATGCATGCAATACATGCCCATGAAAAGCTAAGATCATGCTGATGTGAATCGTTTCATTGCCAACTGATACCAGATCTAACAGAACTTGTTATTGCTGTGGTGATTGGCCAGGGTTATGGGAAGAAAGGAACATAGGATGCATAGCATAGGGAATCGATGAATCAGTTAAGTTTATCTGGGTATATGTGACAATATTGAGGTCAAGGCAGGTCTTCAAGTTGGTAAGACGCCTGTCTAGGCTGTTTGCGGAGAATTCAGTACTATTCGGCAACCTCTTGGAGTCCGTCCATAATTCTTTGACACCTTAAAAGGTCGCTTTTAGTGTCGCTGGTTCTCATATAACAAAGAGCTGCAGTAAGCGTCCTTAGCGCACTCCCAGCTTACTCTGTTGCATCTTGGCCGCAATGCTATACAACTGAATGGCATAGAAGAGGCCTGGAGCTGCAATACACTTATAGACTTAGACCTAAGATCTAGTGTCAGCTAGTTAGGTGCCGACATCTTTTGGCCACCCTAGTCCACCCACCTCCTTCTTCTGCAATCACACATGAACATATTTGTCTGCAATTTGTATTTTAGATGCCACTAGAAACATTTATTATAAATTCGAAAACCTGAAATCTCATCTTTTCTGTTTTGACGTCTTATACATACGAGTAGAGCATAGCTAATTTTGGAAGTCATCTTCAAACTGTCTTTTAGCGTCGGGGAAACTTATATAAATACATATTTAGAATATTATCTCGAAAGTCGGGAAAGTTCTTAATTGCTACTTGATCTAAGAGTATTTTCCGGCAGAATGCGTTCTATTGAGATATCATCTATCTAGTAGATATAGCCGGTCTGGGGATCAAATTCGCCGTTTCCTCGTCCGCCAGCCGCCGGAGGAATATATTGTGAGCCTGGTCCGCCAGCACCTCCTCCTGGGGCGCCACCGCGACCGGCACCACCTCCAAAGCCTCCAGCACCACCAGCGCCGCCACCTCTACCAGCACCACCTCCAGCACCGAAACCTCCAGCACCTCCAGCACCACCAGCACCACCTCCGGCACCGAATCCTCCAGCACCACCTCCTCCTGGGGCACCTCCTCTACCGGCACCCCCTCCGAATCCACCAGCACCACCTGCGCCGCCTGCTCCTCCTGGGGCGCCACCTCGACCAGCACCACCTGCTCCACCACCAAACCCTCCTGCGCCACCAGCTCCGCCACCGAATCCTCCCGCACCACCTCCTCCTGGAGCACCGCCTCCTCCTGGGGCGCCTCCTCGACCGGCTCCACCACCGTATCCTCCAGCACCACCAGCACCTCCTGCTCCTGGAGCACCACCTCCTCCTGGCGCACCTCCTCTACCGGCACCACCACCGAATCCTCCAACACCACCAGCACCGCCTGCTCCTGGAGCGCCACCTCCTCCTGGCGCACCTCCTCTACCGGCACCACCACCGAATCCTCCAGCACCACCAGCACCGCCGCCGAATCCTCCAGTACCACCTACACCGCCAGCACCTGCGCCTCCTCCTCGGCCACCACCAAATCCACCGGCACCACCTGCGCCACCACCGTAACCTCCAGCGCCACTTCCTCCTGGCGCACCTCCTCTACCGGCACCACCACCGAATCCTCCAGCACCTCCAGCACCACCTGCGCCGCCGGCTCCTGCGCCTCCACCTCGTCCGCCACCACCTCCGGCACCGAATCCTCCGCCTCCACCTGCGCCGCCACCGTATCCACCAGCGCCAGCTCCTCCAGGGGCACCACCTCCTCCTGGTGCACCGCCACCTCCTGGGGCACCACCTCTACCAGCACCACCTCCGAAACCTCCAGCACCACCTGCGCCGCCGGCTCCTGCGCCTCCTCCTCTTCCGGCACCACCTCCGGCACCGAATCCTCCGCCTCCACCAGCGCCGCCACCAAATCCTCCGCCTCCACCTGCGCCGCCTCCGCCGAATCCTCCTGCACCTCCTCCTCCTGGAGCACCTCCTCTACCGGCACCACCACCGAATCCTCCAGCACCACCTGCGCCGCCACCATAACCTCCAGCTCCAGATCCACCACCAGCACCACCAGCGCCACCACGACCGCCACCACCCCCATATCCTCCGGCTCCAGCTCCACCTGCTGGTCCAGATCCACCTAAATAATTATTATAATAATTGAAATTCATTAATAATTGAGGAATTAACTCACCAGGACCCCCAGGACCACCAGGACCTCCACTGTACCCACCACCTGGAAGGGGAGAAATGCCCTGGGCCGCCAGGGCCTTTGCGATAGCTTCCGGAATAGGCGGTGGTGTGGGGAGAGCAGCACCGGAAGGCACGAATCCATTCTCATCGGCCGTGTACGAGATCTCGACCAGTTCACCCTCGGGATTGGTGTAGGTGTATGAACCCATTACCGATGGTATCTCGTTCTCGGATCCCTTGTTCTTCACGGTGCCCTCCTCCTGGGCTTTGATGCCGTTTCCCGTCTCGTAGCTGAAGCGATAATTGCCATCGCCATCGTTCTCATTCACAAAGGACAAAATTGGGATCTGTGGACCGGGAGGTGCAGCTGGTGCGGAGGGTGGACGTGGTGCCGATGGTGCACTGGGTCTGCTGGGTCCACCGCCACCCGAGAAGCCACCCAGTCCATTATTGATGCCACCTAATCCATTGTTGCTGCCACCAAAGCCGCCACCACCACCACCTCCACCACCTGGACCCTGTAGTCCTCCACCAACTCCACCACCCGCAGTTGCCGCATTCGCTGGCGGTGGCAGATATTTGTTATCCAGTTTCGCCGCCTGTGTCTGCGTCAGCGTCAGCGCCAAGAGTAGCGCCAGCAGAGCCTGCAACAGATAAGAAACACAGCCATGTGGCATGTGGCATTACTAATTTATGCTAGACATTCCTCGGCTCAGTGATGCGGGCAGACAATGTGGTGCCGGCACTAGGTCAGCGGTGCATGGCACAGATTCAGTGGGGCCTCTGCGCACAGTTCACACAGCACTCCCCCAATAAACGAGAAACGAGAAACGAGTAACGAGAATAGGAGAATACGAGAGTCTGTATGTCATCATGATGCACGTTTTCGCCTAGGGGGCGTTTTCTGGCGGCACACAAGCCATCAACCTGGGTGAACCTGCCCCTTGTGGGTGTACAACTGAGTACAACATGTTCAATACTCTTAAATGGTTAGATGAGTAATCAAGAGGTTAGAGCACTATGAGATGATCTCACTTAGAAGGAGGGATATGTTAATGCCTAAGGTCTACAGCTCAGGAAGAGTAAAGGTCTAAGGCATAAGGTAAAGGGTTCAAGTTTCCTTAGGAATATTATAAAGAAGAGTCAGGATAAAAGACACCATTTCAAAACGAATAATATGTTGTTAATAGTATATAAAGCTCACAGATCCACAGTGAAACATCTTATCAAACTTCAACACACAAAACTGAATAGATTGGAAGCTGATATATTAGCTTTTTCCCTCGCCTAAATTCATTATTTGTTTAGCAGGCTGAGAGTTAATGATGGCCGATGTGCCATCATCAGAGTAATCTCTTATCCCATGCCTCACTATAGACAACGTACGGGTAACTCGCTTTGCCAATGTAGACTAAGGAGAGCGAGCGAGAGAGTGCACTCACTCTCGGAGAGTTGAAGAGAGTCAGTCGGTGGAGAGTAGGCAAGTGAACAAGAAGATTAAATCTGATTAATTTGCCTAAACTCAGCAAAGTCCTTAAACTTAAAAAATGTTTACTAAGTATGTGTATTTAGTGTGTGTGATCAGAGTTAACCTCAGGTTCACATTTGCCAGCAACTATTGTGACATTTTAATCTTAGATCTGTGGCAACAAGCAACCAAAGAGTAGCGTTGCCCTTCTCTGAGATGTCTACACTGCCGCTGCCCCTCCCCAGGCGCTCCTGCTGCGCTGCGGTAAATATCAGAAGATTAAAGAGACTCGTTCTTTGGGGCAATGAATCATGAATCATTCATTTGCCGAGGCACATGTAAAACATGCCACACGACAGACAGGCAGACAGGCAGACAGATAGATGAGGTAGCTTTATGAATGAAATATTTATTTATTTATTATGGAAAACATGAAAAACTTTGGCATTTTTACAATGCGATCACGTTTTTTGCATTGGAAAAACTATTAGCGCTCTTATTGTTATTATTATTGTTGTTAAATGCAGCTATAGAAACAACTATTAGACTATCATCAGCATTATTATTATCGCATG
This sequence comes from Drosophila macrospina, assembly GCA_035042075.1. NCBI lineage: Eukaryota > Metazoa > Arthropoda > Insecta > Diptera > Drosophilidae > Drosophila > Drosophila macrospina. The sequence goes on along the minus strand of JAWNLW010000133.1, from coordinate 595,847 downwards.
AGAAGAAGAGCTTGCCACTTGCAGCCTGCAACGAACTCTGGTATTTGTGGTTGCAACTGGGAGTTGCAGCAGTTGCCGTAGTTGCAGCAAACAGCGTGTGAACAATTGTAAAGCTATTGGCAGATGCCACAACTTGTTGCCTGTGCTCAGCCCGCTAGAAGGTTAAGTAAGCGTTTGTGGCAGCAACTGGCAACTGGCAAACAGACAAGTGGCAAGTGGCAAGTGGCAAGCTACTGCGGCAAGTGTCAAGTTGAAGTTTAAAGCGTTTAGTTAATTGGCCACAGACACAACAGCTTTATAGACAGCTTCAATCAATGAGCCAAGTTACTTAGCTAAGATACTTGGCTGCCAATAATGAAATATTTGACATTTAAAGGCCCAAATCACTGCTGGCTTGAGTCATCCCATGTTGCATGTGTGCTGGCTGCAACGCCCGCGCCTTGAGGCCTCCTCAGCTCCCCAACTGGTCTAGTCACTGGTCTGGTCTGGTCTGGCCTGGTCGAGAGTTCGTGACCAGATCTGGGGATGTCTTGGGGTTCTCTTGTTGCCAACTGCTGCTGCTGCTGCTGCGCTGTTCGAGGCAATCGACTCGAGTTTAATTTCAACAATAAAATCCACTCTGATTGGTGTTGTTGTTGTTGCTGTTGTTGTTTGTTGATTTTTAATTTAGTTTTTTTGCCACAAATATAATTGATGCAATTTCAAATGGCCTGACAATTGGGTCGTCGTTGCATTCATTTGAGCCCAGCTGATCTTCTTAGTGGGCGGAGGCGTGCACGATGCCCCACGTTGCCCCACGATGGGGCAACTTGGCGTGCTGCAGCCGCATTTGCAGATTTTCCATCAATGAAGCAGAAGCTTTTCATCTCATTTTGCTGTTGTTTTTTAATGGCCTTTTAATTTATGCGTTTTGAGCAAATCTCTTTTGCCACATCGCTGTTGCAGTTGCAGTTGCAGTTGCAGCATGCCAACATGTTGCTGCAACATTGCGTGTGCCGCACAGAACGGAAACAATACTCGTACTATATTTGCTATTTGCTCTCAATTGCAAAATATTCAAGTAGATTTCATAGTCACAATACGAAATCACATAGAGCGAAATGTTAATTAATTGCCACAAGAACTTAATTAACAATTAATAATTAAATTAATGCTTTAATTTAATTTAAATTGTTATTGAAATCGAATCACAGCAGTCTCTTGCAATGATTATAAGTCAGCATAAGTCTATGATAATGAATATGACACACTTGCTGCACCTTAAGAGCTGCGTTTGACTGACTAGAAGATACCCATTACCTAGTTTTACCCACTTTGTTTATTGTCTTCTTTAAAACTCTTTAGCTGTCACTTACAGCTTCAGCTCCTATAAATATTTGGGTTCGATTAAAAATATGTACTGTTGTTCCTGCTACACCAGAAGATGCCCATTGTTTAGTCAACTAAACAGAGTTGTTAAGTAAATTAATTGAGCGCTTGTAAACATTAAAATACTCAGAATCATCATAAATGTGTCCAAGCTGCTAACATAGCTAAGCGACTTCCTTTCTTGCAGCATTCTCAGTCGTGCGAAGTGAAGCGTCTAATGAGCTCGTCAAGTGATTAATTCACAAGCGTTGACAGTAAATCTCTTAACAGGCAGAAGCGTTTACGACCAAGTTTTATGGTCGGTTTTATTCAACTCAAAAATGTTTAGTTAATTTTTAATATATATATAAATATATTTATGGATACTAGAAAAGCTGTGTGTGTCTTTTCACGACATAATAATACATATATGTAGGAGATATCATTGAATTTGTCTGGTTACTCATTCTCTTTCATTCTTTCATTCTATCATTCTAGTAGATGTGTTGTTTAAGCGCAGTGAATCGCTAATTGTTCGTCCTGCCCCTTCAGCGAAGCTGCGCACACTGACGGCTCGTTTCGCACTCCCGTACTCGCATGGCGTAACTCTACAAACCCTTGACTAACTACAACAATTGCGCCACACTCTGACTCTCTCGCTCTCGAGCTTCGCTCTCACCATTTACGAAACTCGTAGCCTTGCAAATTAGCTAACATTGGAGACGTGCTCCTCTTCGAGTTCTTCATTTACTTTACTTCGTTCTCTTGCTTACCATAATAATGTTAAGTCTCTGTAAAGTTTAACATATCTTCAGTTCAATTTATAAAATATATATCATTTAAAATAAACTGAATCCCTGACATATAATATTTCTAAAATCATCTATAAAAACAAAGTTATCCATAGCATATTGGTTTTTGCATCCATTTCGACATTTGACTTACCAATTGCAGCTCCATGTTTGTTGTCTTTTGATAGATTAAAGGACACAGTCTAATGTCTGTTCAAGTGGAACACACACACACAGCACACACACGTACACTCGCACACGCACGCACACACACACAGATCACAATTCACAAATCACAGAGTAGTTGCTGTCTCATCAATAAGGATTCCTTTGAGCAATATTTGCGAGTTTTTTTATTGGGTTGAACTGAATTGAGTTAAGTTCTGCTGCTTCTTCTACTTCTTGTGGAGAGTTGTGGCCTCGTCTATTGTCACGGAACTTGTGTGCCGATTGCAGTTGAGGCTCTCCAGCTTTATATACAAATGCACTTCATGGCGAGATCGCTTGGGCGCCAAATGCAATCGAATGGAATGGAATGAACGAAAACGCTGCCCAAGCTGAGGCGGTAGCAGAGGCAGAGACAGAGACTGAGGCAGAGACTGAAGCAGAGGCAGAGACAGAGACTGAGTTGAGATTTTGATACTTTATGGCATTTATTGCAATCGTGTGCAGCTGTGTGTGTATATTTGTGTGTGTGTTGTTGCTGCAGCTGGCAAAAACAATTGCCTGACTTACAAGGGAGACACGACAGCAACATCTCTTGGCTAGGTCCATTGTGCTGGCGTTTGCTCAATGTGACTTTGGTAGATCAGCAAAACACTCTCAGCACTCGGCACTCAGCACTCAACCCTTTAGATCTGAGATCTCATCACTCTCGCAGCACATCTTCAAATTAACAAGTTACCAGTTGGCAGTTGTTAGGTTTTTGCGCTCATAAATTGAAAGCCAATCGAAGCTGAACGCTTCTCATCAGCATTCGCTTGCAAATTCGAATGCGCTTCCAATGCAATTGTAACTGCAAACAGCAATTGCCAACTGCTATTTGCCAGTTGCCAGTTGCCAGTTGCCAGCAGAATTTTACAGCTTCATTATGAAACGGATGTCAATAAATCCGTAAATCTGTTGACCCTTTGAAGCGTGAAATTCTTAGCGTGAAACAGACAATTGGCCAATTGACTACAGTTGACCAAACCCTTTAACCTTTTATACCACTCGCAGCCTCTCTCTCTCTCTCTCTCTGTCTCTCTCGCTCAGTCGCTGGTCATAAATATCATTAATATCGACAGCGACACCCGAGTGGCTCCAGGGCAACAGTTGGCAGCAGCAACAACAAATTGCGCAAATAAGCAAAGCCGCTTCCGCTGCCAGCAACAGCAGCAACAGCAACAACAACAACAACAGCAACAACTGCAACAACAACAATAGCTGCAACAAAAAGGGCAATTGCTCTCGAATTTTGTTTAGCTTTGGCAGACGACTTTGTCATTTAACTCTTTTGTTTTTTTCCAGCTATGGCCAAGTGCAAAATGTTTAAGCCACAAACAAACACATAACTTGGGCTTGACATTTTGCCGCATTGTTGTTGTTTTTATTGTGATTTAGAAAGGCAACTGACGGCAGCAAACAATTCAAGACGAGCATTTTCAACATGTTGTCAACATATTTCTGTTGCTTTTTTTAGTATTCTTTGTATGTTAACATGCATTCTTGTACTCTGTGCAAACCAATTGAGAAACGGGTATATCAGTGCACTGTGCAGTTATAAGTGCATAGCATAGCATAACTTGCAGTCGAGCATTGGCCATGGACTGCAACTGGTTGTGTGCTCATTCACGCCAAAGCAAACATTTTGACGAGTAGTTCATTTGTTCTGGCTCCATTCAATTGTGGAGACATTTTGGAGCAGAGAGTGGTGAGGGCAGAGTGGAGAGTGGAGAGGGGGACCCAGAAGGTCAGCCAAGTGGCAAAAGGAATTTCAACGCATAGAAGCATACGACAAACGGTGCGTATACGTGATGTGCTGACTGTGCATGTGCCGAAGTTAATCATACGCCGCATTGGCCTTGCCAAATTTACACAAATTAGCACATAAATAAGCACAATGCATAATGCACAATGCATACAGTTAGATTCTCAATCAGAGTCGATAATTGATGCTTGCGGACAACAATTAACCCGTGAGTTACATCAACATCAACATCCACAACAGCCAACAGTGATGCAATGAATGATGCAAGTGTTTGCCGTGTGTGTGTGCTGTGTGTGCTGTGTGTGCGTGTGTGGCTGTGGGGTTTTCCTACAGCTCAATCAGTTCCTGTTACTTGTGCTTTATGGTTAATAATAATAATAATAATAACTACTATAAATAGCTACTTTCTTAAGCGAAACAACAACAACAGATTAATTGGATCAGCTATCAGCTATGTTTGTAGTCGTGTTTTATTCAAGTTGCAAAAATAAATATGTATATTTGTGGCATTCTAAGTATTCGAGTTGTTGTTGTAGCTTCAAATCCATTTGTTTACTCGCCCGTCATCATTTCCATGAATTCTGTAAATGAGAAGAGCACGCAAAGTGATAAGTAAGATACATCGATACAGATACATAGATACATAGAAACATTCAACAAAAGATACGCTAAATATAGAAAACAACAGATGCGTGTTCGGCTCAATTAATGGAGGATAGAAGGAGAACATTGTGTCGCCATGGCCGCATTTGTTGTTGGCTGCGGGCCAAAGTACTTTTTGGTAGTTGCGAGCCAAACACTAATTGGTCTAGCGTGTCGTGTACTTACCATCAAAGTCAACGGTGCCAGAGCCATCAGAATCGATTTCCTCAATCATAATGTCCAATTCCTCGTTGGTCAACTGATCGTCCAGTTCACGTAGGATTTCGCGCAGACATGAGGTGGGAATGTAGCCATTGCCCTGTTTATCATACAGGCGGAACGCTTCACGCAGCTCCTTCTGCATGGCCTCGTCATCCTCCTCCACGATGAATTTGGCGGCCAGTTGAACGAACTCCTCGAACTCCAAGCGACCAGATTCTGAATGGAACATAGGAATGTATTAGTATTTGAATTATTAACGATCCTCTGCTTTGTCTACTTACTGTCCTCATCGACCTCATCGATCAGCTCCTCCAGAATCTTCTTGTCAAAGGGCTGACCCATGAGACGCAGAATGTCGGCAACCATTTCGGTGGGAATGCTGCCTGTTTTCTGGTGATCAAAGCTGTTGAATGCCTTCTGCAGCACAGCAATCTGCTCTGGTGTCAGATCCTCATCCTGCAATTCGTATTAACGTGGCCATTAAAGCATCATCTCAATGGAGTCTATCGAGTTCTACAACTTACAATGTTTTCCATGTTTGAGTTTTGTGCTCGACGTTCTTCACCACAAAGATCACTGTTAACGACTGAATTAGTTCCTTAATTCTTTCGTATGTTCTAAGCACACTCGCACACACAACCACACATACCCACATACGCACACCCGCACACACACATATACACACAACACTCACGCTATACACACTCACGTCAGTGAACGCTGCATTCCAAAAGTAACAAGCTAATTTATGGTTTTCAACAGCATTTCGAAAATAAAAGCAGACAAAACAAACAAAAACTCACACACACACACACATACGTACATACTTTAGAAAATTTGTATTTATTTTCGAAAAACGAAAAAACTGTAAAAGCATCGAGCATTTAGAGGCCTTTACCCTGCTTTACTGCTGGCCAAACAGTTCACCAGCAAGAGCAATAATATATATACTTAACTTTTGTAGTGGTTTGCTAAGCTTAACGTGGAGAACAATGATTATATTTATACCATGCACTGCGAGAAACAGCCACCAAATAAGTCATTTTACACATAGACCAGCTCATTAAGCAACTTGTCTTTATTCTCTATTTCAATTATATTTGCATTAAATATAACATAATGTAAAACTATATATTAAAATATTTATTTAATGTTTTTATTAATTTATAAATGTGTACAACAAAAGAAACAATCAACCATGCAATTCCTTGCAGTGTATTTATTAGCAGCAGGCCAAGTTAATTCAATTACAATCCCAATTACTTTTCCACACATCTATTTGGTGAGCATATCAATCAAAGGCGCCTAAAGCATATCGTTTATGTGTAAATGTGATAATTTGAAGAAGCGATCACTCGTCTAAATAACCAAATTAATTAATTGGCTATAATCATTTTCCCCTCCACCCACGCACATATTTCTCATTTCCCCAACATTTTCCACAGCGACCCACACAGTTTACGGGAATTTTTATAAGCGATTCGAAAATTCGTGTATTTTGTGTCTCATTTCGTTATTTTAAATTTTAAGCGGCAATATTATTAACAATTAACATAAACAAATTTATTAATTGATTTATATATGACATTTAAATGGCAACTGTATCTATATCTGTATCATTTATTCATATTTATTCATTCATTCACTCATTAGACTTGTGGCTTGTTTCATGTTCTCGAAATTCAAAATACGCGTCTGCTTATTTATTTATTTATGAATTATGAAAACACTGCTGACAATAATTTTGACGTCATTTTGACATATTGGTCATTTGTTTTATTTACTTTTAATATGCGACTTGCTAAACTATTGGGGCCAATAACAAAGTGTGTAGTGGGTGGTGTGAAGTTGGCTTTAATTATGGCTAACAGCTGGGCAAGCTGACAAAACAAATGAGAGAGAATTGAAATATGGACAGAACGATGTTTACTGCAGAGCCGTGCACTGCCGTTGCCATTGAATGTGCAGAGTATTCAAATATAATTAGAATGCCAGAAGTATTGTATTTGATGTGGCATCTGTATGATCTATATGATCCCATGCAGATTTAAGAGCACACTTATGCTCAAGTTCTTTTCAAGTATTTCATAGTGGAGCTTGAATTCTGATGGACACTGCCAACATCTGGACTGGCATGTTGACGTCTCGGCATCTCGACAGCTCGACAACTCGTCAACTCGTCATCTCGGCATCTTAGCATCTTGCCATGACGATGGAAATTTGTTTTCGCTTATTGTCTGGTTGAGCTGCTGATACGATTAGCTGCTACGTGTTTCGGAAAACCAGAACAAGCAAGCGAATCAAAAATTTCAATGTTGTTGTTTTGACATTTGGCGACAACGACAACAACAATAACAACGACGACGACGTCGACGTTGACGCTGGCCAACTTCAAGAAGTTGATATTACCTTGATCATCGCCTTAGATCACTTTTACAAACTCAACTCAGCTCAACTCAGACGAGGCTCTTTCATGCTCTTTCATAATAAGTGTAATTGATGATGGCATTCACTTTTCCAAAGTCCACCTTTGCCCAATTTGCCAGTTTTTTAGTGTTTCATGGTGGTGGCAAATGCTAAACGATCTCAACATTGATCTATTGCCAACGCTGTCTAGGGCCATCAAAGTGGCAATCGCGATTAGTTATCTGAATTGAGATTAGTTCAGCGTATAAATTACACTTGTAACTGAGTTTCCGTACAACATTCATAGCTATCAAATACAATTTTTAATATATTCTAAGATAAAAACTAATTTAAATTGAGTGACATTAAAAACTATTGCATACTTTTAAGCTGCTGAATTATATAAAGTAACTATGCACACCAACAGCAAAGATAATATATATATATATTGTTAATACGTTTTAAAGTATTACATATTTCGTGTACAGCGTAGAGTACCTTCTCTGCAAGCGTATTATTGCAAGGTCAACTACTGTAAGCACTAACAGAAAATTAAAACAAAAGTTTGCCGACATATTTACTTTTATTTTAAAGCATACTTTCAGGCGATTTCATAAACCAAAAATTTTTAATTTTCTCTTTTGTTTCGCCGGTTTTTTTTTTCGAAAAGAAGACCCACACGACACCAGCCTGAAGAACTGTCTTGATGCAATATATATATGTCATATATTCCCAAAACAAAACCTTAACTGTGAGATTAATACAATTTAATGCTAACCGCTTAGAGTCATGTCCAGCTCAGAATACCTTCTCTGCAAGGTCAGGGACACAAAAAACTGAAATACTAAGCGAAACGAAAATGAAAACAAAAGTTTGCAGACATATTTTAAAATGCCGAACTAAAGATTGTCTACTGTGTCTACCGCTTGATTAAGTCTATAAATAAATATGAATTTATGTTAATTAAATGTTGTGCGTGTCTAAATTGACCCTCATTTGCATGTCAGCTCATTAATTTTCTGAACAACTTGTTTTCTGGTATCAAGCAAAAACGGAAATAAAAAATAGCATAGAATTTGTCTGATTTTATTGATTCCCTGTATTCAAAATTAACTATCCAATGGCTTTAGGACAGACAACGTTTTTAATGAAACGATTTATATTTAAGATATGCAATGGCACAACATAAAACGAAGTTTTAACTGAAAACAGGAATATTACATCATGAAATTTAAATTTAATAACAAGTCTTTTCAGATGATGTGGTCACTTTACTCTATGGTTATGATTCCATCTGTTGCAGTAAGAATATCTATTTTGAGCTTAATTTTTAAATAATAAATAAAAAGTGAGAATTTGTTTTTTTTTCATGTTTTAATGCATTTAGATTTCTTTATTTTTATTATTAAATTGACTTAGTTCTGATTTTCGGGGTTTGGATGAGCCCTAATGTACTCAATAGCCCGCAGGATATGTTCGGGAATTGGGGGTGGTGTAGGCAGAGGTGGGTTAGCATCCTGAACCCTGACACCATTCTCGTCAGCAATATATTTTATGGAAACTTGAACTCCTTCGGGAGATGTGTGCGAACTCTGGGTGTCTACAGTCCATGCATCATTATTCAGGCGTCCACTTTGCTCAAAATTCACACCATTGGAAAGCTGCAGATTGTTCGTAAAACTGTCGATGTTGACGTCTGCATCGGCCCTCAACACTTCAACGTTCTCGGCGCAGGCCACGGCCAACAGGCAAGCAAGGGTGATCTATGAATGCAAATTGCAAGGATTATTATTATTATTATTATGCGATGGCTTTAAGGACACCACTGTGGGTAACTCACAATCAATTTCATGGTGATTACTGGAAGACTTCTAAAGACTTACTGATGCCTACAGTGTGTGGCTGCAAAACTTTTATACTCTTTGCTCGGTCTCAGGCGAAGAGTATTTGGTTAACATTAATTATGTAAATATATTATTATTTTGAGTACAAATGAATTTTTAAATACTTCTTTTTCTTCTTCTTGATTTGCCATTGCTGTACAACGCGTATCGCTTATCACTTCATCTCTGCTACGATTATACTCGTTTTGGTTTATAAACATAACAGGTTCGCTGCATTTAAATAAGCGGAAACTGATGTCCAAGACATATACTATCTGTCAACTAGAAAACATCCATAGACGTCATAATTATGCTCATTTATTTTTAGTATTCCATATTCATAGATCCATATAGTTATATAATTATGTTAATTAATAAATTGTTATTCTCTGTCAAATACTAAATTCTGCTCTTTTCTGTTGATTTTTATACAAAATATTTAATTTCACTTTCATCACTTGGCGTCGCTCCCTGTCTTGTTAATAAAGTTGGAATATCAAAGAATTAATAACCTGACGATCGCAATCGAAATCCAATCAAAGGAGCATGCAAATAAACCCTTGCATTCTAATTGGGAATTTAATTTTAATTAGCTTACTGAATCTGAACACAATTGAAATTCAAGCTTAACGCACTTTTGTATAAAAATATTGAGTAATGTGCTTTCATTTAATTATGCACTGCCGTTCATTAATTTTTGGACTGCACGATCAAATTTCCTGCAAACAGAAATATGAGTTACCGAAATGAAAAGATTATTTAATAGAAAAATGAAGAACTTACTTGGAGAGCAATTGCTCGCCCGGAATGTAAAATGGATTACAAACAGCATCCGTGTAAAGCATATGTAAGTTGCGAAATATCTGCGTTGCAAAACATATTGATATAAGGAGCCGATTCTACTTAATCGCATTTATACATTTTAACTTACCGCCCTCACTTCGTTTTCACGCAGAGCGACGTTGCTTGAATCGATGACGACTATAAACTTAACTCGGGAGTTGGTGACAAAGCCGTAGCTGAAATTAGAGATAGCTCTTCAATCGAAATATTCGATAATTGCACATAGATGCTGTTACATCTTATGAATCTCTGTAGAATAGAGCAAGCCCAAGTAAAGCTCCTTAGAGTCGGGTGCACCCTTTCCAATTAAACACTTCTCTTCGACAACGTCGAGTGCTGCGTGTACATGATACTGCAAATCCAGTTCCCGTTCCAAGTCCGATGTGGCCAAGTATAGCGGCGCATTCTAGAAGAAGTAAGCGAATCGTTACAAATGAAATGTGCATTAATTATCTTCAACTCACATCTTTGCCAATTACCGCAATACAAAATGCCATTGTTTTTCTAATACTATTTGTATCTTATTAACATAACTTTGCCTCTATGATCAGCTGTTTACAAATCTGTTAACACATATCGGAGCTGCCAACTGGTCTGAATTGAGAGCTGTGTGATAGCAAACTGTGAATGTTAAAAAAATAAGAAGAGTCCTATACACACTTGTACGCTTTACAAGTTTTGACAAATTGCAATAATTAAATAAGAATTCATTCGTTTGCTATAGGTGATTGGAACATCCGTGAGATCGATATGTACCTACAAATTGCACCCAACAACCGCAATTTGCGGGAACAGGCGCAAGGACCTCAACAAGAAGAAGTCGAAGTATACGTGCTGTTTGTCAACACAACAAATCGCACTGTAGATTTGTACTGGGTACGTGAGCGCGAAACAGAAAATATTCAATATACATTAAAGCCATATGAAGAGGTCCGTGTGAATACTTACAATACGCATACCTGGTTCTTTCGCGACTATTATACTGGAGAACGAATGCACGTTCGGTCTAAGCGAGTGTTCTGCCCTGTGCGCATACGCATCCCGAGAGATCCACAGCGTCCGGAGGAGTTATGTGATGTACGTAGCCAAGTGTTGATTCACTTTCCCTTGCGAACGCTTAAGGATAACTGTTTATGGTTGATTGTCAAATGGCTGAAGCGTACATGCAACGCACCACGAGAATATATCAACGGTTACATGATACCGGCAACATTGAAGCAACACTTGCTATTACTTCTAAGTACCATCGAGGCCTATTGCAGCCAGGCTCATGCAGCCAGAATTCGCAGGTGAAGAGACCATGACGACATTAGGAGATCATCATAACATTTCCGCATCAGATGCTGATCGAATCGGCATTTCTCGATAATGTATATTAACCAATAGTTCTTAAGTACCAGAAACTGTTAAAGTGATAAGAGATAAGTGCTATTGTATTACGGAAAGAAAAGCCAAGCTTGATTTCCAAATAATTTAATAAGATTTTGATTGATTTGTATATTCATTTTGTTTTACTTATGTACAAATTGGCTGCATATATGCGTTTATGTTATTTGTTTTCTACAATTGCATTGTTTTTTTTTTTTTTTGTAATTTATCATATAACAGAATACTTAGAATTATGTTTATGTGTATAAGTGTATGAATCTAATTAAACAACTGAATTACGCCTAAGCGTTTAATATATGACATACATACATGCTACATATATTTTATTATATACGTCGGTCCTCTGGATGCTATTTCAAAACTGCTTAAAGACGGTGTTGTTGCTGTTGTTCATGTTGATGTTTTTTTGCCTGTGTATTGATGTATCTTTATTGAAATGGTATGTATGTATATATGTAGGTGCTATATGCTATATGTACTGTTGCAAAAACCTGATTATATCGTCTTAAATATGAACTCGCTTTAGGCCTAACAAAAACAAAAACAAACCATGCTCGTGTTATGTTTTTTTAGAGTAAGTGTTTGAGCAAATAAAATTTGAAGAATTTGAACAAACGAAAATGACAAATTCAAATACATATTCGGAACATACATACAAACATAAATGATTGATCAATTTGTAGCTCATTTAATAACGAAAGATCACATGCGTCTTGGGTAAGCAACGCCATAGGTAAAGCACAATAATCTGGCAGCTGATTGCGCTCAATACTTGCGAGTGACGCGCTCCAAACTATCACCGATTGAACCTATTGGGTGGATAAATACAACTAACAATTAGACTATAAAAATATCAGAAATCTCTCTCGGCGTATGTGGTGTGTGGGTGTATTTGTGTGTGTGTGTGCGTGTGTATCTATTGGGCTATGTGTTCAGCGTGTGCGTAAGTGCGTTGGCAATTTATATTATTTACCATCAAAATTAAAGGTTTGCTTTGTTTTATATTGAAATGTTAGATCAGTCGATTGCTTCCATATAAAATGACGTACTGTGCGAAGATCCATATTCGGATCAACGACCTAAAATCATAAAAGAGAAGAGAATACTATTATGTTTATTGCTCCAAGTTAAAGTATCCCCTTTTCTTTACTAACCACATCGTTGCACCATAATTCAATACGCTCCTCTGCTGGCAGCTGAGATCCCTCCGAGTTGGCATCGCTTTGACTATTTTGTAAGGAGTTATTTGCGTTGCCTCCACTAGGAGTTGTTTCTGCATTAAGCACTTTTTCGAGGACATGCTCGCATACCTTACGGCACTGTATAAACTCGTTAGCCACCAGACGATCCTGCCCAACAAGAGATAAGATCTTTTAGCTTATATTTCACACAATACCATTGCGTTTACCTTTTTAGTGCGCTCTGGCTTGGTCATCTGTGGATGTGGTTGCAGGAAGAAGGGTATTTTAAGGAATTTGGGTATATTCCTTTCGATCACAACGTCCGTCACCCATTGTGGGGCTGTTTCATGGAGCAAAGTACTCTCACTGTCGCCCGCCGCGTCGCGCACAAGCAGCCGGCACACTGTACGACCGCCCACCTCGCTACAACATCGCCACAAGTCAACCATTATAGTTATCCAAAGCACATTCCACAATCTCACTTACCTAAATATGACCGGTGTGTGCTTAGGCACTTGAAAGTAGCCATTACCACGCACATCAGGCTCCATTTCGTTCGGTGGTATACTGTGCGGTGGTGTCCAATACTCAAGCAATGCCTCTAGGAGCAATTTTCCATAGTTTATCTATAAGATTCAGTACTTTAGCTTTGCCAATGCAAGTTTATAAATGTTTACAATGCACTTACCTTTATCTCAGTCGTCGGCTCATCACATTCCGGCAGGCCGGCTTCTATGGAAACCCAAGCTGAGAAGCAATCAACCTCTTCCTGGCCCAAAACTATCGTTGGCATCTGCATGAATATAAAATAAAATTCCATTGTACAATTGCAACTAAACAATGAAGATAAAGAATATCATACGTACGCCAGTTTTTAAATCAACTGTAAACCAATTGGGAATGTAGACTTGTTTATTACGCTTCTTGATTTCCTCTTCGTAATCGACTGGGCCGAGGTCTTCTTTTTTGGCCACACGCAGCACATCATAGACGACAATTTGATCCTGTGAATCCTTTGTGATGATATATCGCTTATCGTTCAAAACTGTGCACTCTTTGATGGCGGCTCCTCCTTTAATACAGGCTAGTTCCGTACCACCTTGTGTCCATTGGGCATCCATACCTCCAGAACTGAGCGTACATCTATCATACATTGGTAGCTTCCAGCAGCGGATGTCCGAGTTCCAAGTGGTTGCCCACACACCAGTTTTGTCAATGTTATAGCCTAGACTGAGCACCGGTGCCTTCTCCTCACATACAAGCATTTTGTTGCTCGGATTTCGCATTTCCGTAACGATAATGTTGCGATCCCGGCTTCCAGATATTATGTACTGGAAATTTTCGCTCATTAGGAGGGACCACACTCCCTCCTTATGGACGTGAATCGTCTGTATGCACCTCTGTTGGCCCAGATTCCATACCTTGATGGTGCCGTCCGAACTACCAGAAACGACTTGATTGCCGTCAGGCGAAACAACCAGGCAGCGTACGTTTTCTGTGTGTCCCCGCAGCTTCATGCTGCGCATGCAAGTGCGAGGATCCCATATGCGCAATATGTTCTCCGTTGACCCACTCACAATAACAGTACCGGAGGGATTCATGGCCAGGCTGTAGATCGAGTCCTTCGAGCCTGTTAGACTAGAGGTTGTAACGGTGTTGTTGCTGGCAGTTAACGCTGTGAGCGTATTCACGTCCCACAGAAATATTGCTTTATCTAAGCCGGCACTGGCCACTTGCTCACGATCCTTGGCATAAGCCAGCGCCTGCACATAGTCTCGGTGAGTGCGTAGTGTGGACATACAGAAGCCTTTGTGTGCGTTCCACACTTTCACAGTGGTATCACAACTGGCGCTGATCACTGCATATGACATTTATGACGATTAGTTAGAATTACTTTCCTCCTTGGATCTAATATACACATTGTTCGGAAACAGAAAGACACTTACAATTTCTGCCGTTACAGCAGAGCACTATGTCGTTGACCCAATCGTTGTGATGTTCCATAGATTGAATGTATTTCTCATTGGACTCCGTACGCGTATTCCACACACGAATAATGGCATCGCGACCCGCCGAGTACAACTTGCCATTGTTAGCATCCAATTGCAGAGCATTGACACCGTTCCGATGCTGTTTTTCCTCCGCGTCTCGTATCACAAAGGAAACCTGTATCAATTCGGTAGCAAACAAGATATTTATCATTTAGCAACATAATTCAATTAGTTGCTCTAAACATAAATTAAATTCCGTGTAGTAATTAGCAACAACACCTACATTCCACACCCGGTGTTTCTTATTGGGGTATCCGCATTCACTCACCTGCATTTTTTTTCGTGCCTGGCAAGTTTTGTGCGTCAACATGTCTTACACGGCCCAAGCCTCTGAAGCTGTCGTAATAGCGGGTAATTTTTGGTGACTTCACGTTGAGGATGTTTACTTCTGTCGTTAAATACGAGCATTAATTAATTTCTTATACTAGTTGCAAAAATTTAGCACTTTATATGATTTTCGACCAATGCACGATATTTTGTCAAACCGATAAAAATGATATCGAAATATTTGATATAAATACATTTAATTGTTTTCCAATATATGGCAACGCTGAATCTTCAAATGCAAGCAATCCTAAAGGTACGTGTAGAAATACGATTCACGGGATGAAAGCAAAACGGTCAGCTTGGCAGAAATATGATATTTAACTAGACGAAAATATATAAAATTCTGGTTACCAACGGTTATTTGGCAGCAGCTAATAATGCAATTTGAAACACAAGATTGCCACTATGTTTTTTTTTCTGCCGGCGATTATTAGCTATAAAGCTAATTTATTCATTTTTATTTCAACATACGCGTTTCATATTTAATCAAATAAAGTAAACACAACTTAAAATTATACACATATTCTGATTTAGTAGAACTGAATAATTGTAGTTATTAAGATTCTTACAATAAAACCGGCATAATTTTTTATTTTAACCATTTGACAACACTGACATTTACATAACTGAGAGAGCAGCACTTTTTTTGCATTTACTGCAACCAAAAATTACAAACAATGGCAAACACACAAAACAAAGACGCCTGCACTATTTGTGAGAAAGTGGGTTTGAAACCGTTCACCAAAGACAACGTTTTCAATTATTACATACCACTACACGGTCTCGTGAGCTATGGAGCACTTAGTGTCAACGTCATGAATCCCCAAATTGTACCGAAGCTGCTGCCCAAGAAGGATTTGACAAATGTATTTCTGATTTCCGCGGTCGTCGGCACTGCTTTCTACATCTACGGTCGTCCACACTTAAAGGACATTAAGAACAGCAAGCGCGGAGCGTACGCATTACTTGGAGCTACTCTTTTCAGCATGGGCTCAGTACTCGCCTGGGCGTTAATCAAGTCCGCACTACCAAAAGACAATGCATTGCTAGCCACTGTGGCTGGTCTGGGCACTGGTGCCGCTATTGTAAAGATTGGCACGGATTACATTCAGGACGTTGATAAATTGAAGAACTAAGTTGCACAAAATGCAAAAGGTGCTGGCGATTTTGTTATACATTAGATTTGTAAAGTTACGGACATGCCCACATACATAACTTGCTCATGAACTCATAATGTGTTGCAAAATATGTACGTACACAATTGAAATAAAAAATTATTTAGTGAAAATAATTCGAATTTGTATTTCTTGTGTACATTTGAAATAGCCCAGATTATTCGATGAACAGTTTTAAGAAGACTAATTCAGAATATTAAAATTTGTTTTATTTAAAATTAAATGTACCTTTAATTGCCTTCTCTTAACTGCTAATAATGCTTAACAATTGAATTGTTTTTATTTATGTGTATATGTGTGTGTGTATAAATCAAAATCATTGCGTACATATTCTCAATTTCAATAAAGAATCATTCTTAAGCGCCAATACTTATTTACAAATTTATCTGGTTAAAACGTTCTACAAATTGCCTTAGCGACATTGAATTGACGACTACTTTATTGTTAATCATTTGTGTGTTTGTGTTTTCTTTTTTTGTATTGCAAAAACATACAAATTACTGTTAAACTTAACCTTAAATATGCATACATACTTTACAAACATACAGTGGTCATCAGTGGCTTAACTATTTTCTATTCAATATTTGAAAAAAAAATCAATCATCTAAAGACATCACTGTAAATATTTAAGATATTAGATATTGTAACGTAAATGATTTTCGCGATAAGAAATTCGAAACAACTAAATTATGAATACATATTGCATTTACAAAACTCGAGGGTGCGGCCTAGAAACAAATACAAAGCATGATTGGAAGATGCGAAGCGATTTTCGACTATTGCATTGCTGTGGTCTGTGGTCTTAGCTGTCGGCTGACTCAATCGCACAACTTTAAACGTTTTTGTTTGGTGACGAAGTATGCAACAAATTAAATACCATTCCAGCTGCTGTCCCCAACGCACAGCAGGTTTGGGCATTGAGGCCATTTGTGGTCCGCAACAATTGTCAAACTGTTTTCGCGTCATCTCGGAATATCAATAGTTGCTCCACTCCACTCACTGTTGTCTCTACTCCACTCTTAACTGCACCCCAAGCACTTCACGCAGTTCGTGCAGCTCCTGTGGTCCTTGCATAAGGCGTTTCACACCACGCGGTAGTCCACGGCATGATGCTAGATTAATTGAGCTCATGTGGACACAATTCGTGAGTATTTCCTTAACTGCCTCCTCAGAAACGGATGAGCCACAAAGATTCAAGTGACTAAGGAAATAAAGGATTGTTCTTTTATGGTTCCAACTTATAGAGGATGTATAATAATGTGTAAACTTACGCCAATGGAGACTCACTGCCCTTCTCAGCAAGTGCACGGAGAGCATTATCAATGGGTTGCTGGACATTCGCCCATGCAAGATCCAGTTCAATGAGACTATGCGCCCATTTAGATGCAATTAGTTCTAGACCCGATCTGTAGACGTTTGCAATTATTATTATTTCGAATACTTAACTCATCTTATTTCAGCTTACCCCATATCTCTGGTAACCGAGCAGCCCGAGAGGAATAAATGCTTGATATCCCAGGCAGGCAAACGTATAAGACTCTCATGCGTCAGACGAGTGCAATTGCGAACATCCAGTAGCTTTAACTTTGAGCTGCTTTTTAATATGCGCTGTAAATGGTCATCACTAATGATCCGTGATTCATCAGTCAGAGCTGCCACGGACAGCTCTTCGAGATTTGGGAACCCAGGCGAGTCCATCTGAAAGAGCAACACATTCAGTAAATCTCTAACGGGAATCAGTTCATCTTTCATCACTTACAATCTCCTGCATGCCGGCTGTGCTTGGTGTAATGTGTGAATTGGTTACACGTAGCACCTTAAGCTTCTGGCAACCATGCTGCAGCTTCTCTATGTACAGCACGCCGTGTGATGTTGCCTGTGTGGTCACATTTGAGAGATCCAACAGCGCCAAGTTCGGACAGTGTGTCTGTAAAGAGAAAAGTGAAAGTAGCAAGCAATTAATGAAGCTTACTCGCCTCAAACAAAATTGCTCCACTCACCGAAAGTACGCTGACAATGTTGGGTATGCCCGCCAGACGATTGTGTGCCAAGTAGAGGTGGGTCAATCGACTGCCCATTGTTTGCAATGCATTGCAAAGCGAATTAACGCCAACCGCACTCTTACTGGCATTCATCTCGACCTGAAAACAGTGAAAATAGTTATTAATGATTCTGGGATCTGCAATTTACATGGCTTACATTGATGGAGCTCAAGTCTAATCGCTGCAGCTTCTGCATATTGTCGACCAGATATGTCAAGTGATCCGAAGTGAAACCTTTCCAACCAGATAACGTAATGCCCGTAAGATTCGGACAGCCACTGGACAGTTTTGTAAGGAAGCAATTGATGTCTGATATCTTCCAATTGGCTGCAAAGTGCACATTGCAATTAGAGTATTATAAATTCTTGAATTATGGGATCGACATTACTTACAAACATTCAATTCAGTGCATGCACTGCATCGATTGTCCACAAACCACTTAAGTTTGAGTTCCGTGCGATACTTTTCTTTGATCCAGGTTGTCAAGTCCATGGTGCGCCATAATGTTGGTCTAAGTGAAACCTGTCGCCAAAGAGAACAAACGCGCCCCAGACGAAAGAGCGTGGGAAGGCAGCCCTCCTTATCGACAACGAGTTGAAAAATCTGTAAATTAGAATCATTGCAAAGTAGTATCTTTATCTAGGTTTTCTGTGTGTGTGTGTGTGTGTGTGTGACTGTTGTCTTACACGAAAGAGCACTTCTTCAGGTAACTTATGACCCCACGCACTCTGCTCGACTGGCTCTGTGTCCGCCTCCGCTGACTGCTGGGCACCGCTGCTAGTTGATATCTTTTTCTGACGTTCCCCATTGTTGCTGCTACTACTGCCGCCGCCTCCGCCAGCGACACCTCCTCCCCCTTTCTTCTTGCGCGGCTCGTACTCACTCTCGTCACTGTCTTGTGGCTTTGGTTTGCGAACGCGTTTACGTGCTGGTTTCGAGGGAGTTGCTGGCTTTTGGGCCAGCATTACCGGCGAAGCGACTGTCGCGCCAATTGATAGCTCTGTCGCCGCAGCAGCCGTATCCGACTTTTTAATGCACAGTTTGATACCGACTTTGTTGTCACTAATCTCGCTCTCGTACATTGGCAAAGTTTTGGTTTTGCGTGCACGCGACGCTCGCGGAGATGTGGATGCTGACTTATTTAGTTTCTTGTTAAGCGCGGTTACCAGTGGTTTACCCGACTTGGGAATCGTGCCATTGACAGTCGTTGCCTGAACCTGCTCCTGCTTTGGAGTTGTTGGCTCTTTAACTAGTCCTGGTGGCTGCTGTTGATCTGTTTCTCCCACTGGCGATCGCTGACCTTCTGATGCCGGCGAGCATGAGGTCGACGTAGCTGTGTTCGTTTCATCCGTTTGTGTCTCCGACTTGGGTGGAGATAATATATTCTCTGGTATGGCTGCTGCAGCTGCAACAGCCACTACTGTTGCACCTGACGTTGTTGTTGAAGCTGTTGTTTCAGCCGCCAGCAGCTGTGGTGGCGTTTGTGATGGTGTCGACGGAGTCAGCGTATTGATATCTAGTGTGTTAGCTGCTGAGTTAATCTGTTTGACACTTAAGCATTGATCGCTGTGGGCCTGCACATTATCAGTGTCCATTGGTGTTGCTTCTGACTCGATTTCTTTGGATTCTTTAACACTTGCTGATCGAGCAGCGTTTGCTTCTTGCTGCTCTTCACTCTTCACTGCATCGTGGGGGGCCGTCTCCTTCTCGATGCTTTGCGTTTCACTCATTTCCGTATGGTTTTTCTGCAAGTTTAAATTGGAAAAAATTAATGCGCGCGTTCATTATAGCGGCCGGAAAATCGATGCAAAACAAACTCAACCCATTTTGGCGGTTTTTCACTGTTCTCTATACGTTCTCATTCTTGAGTGCTCTCCCATCAACACAGCAACTCAACATGCAGTCGTAAATCTCACCTTCTATAACAAATTACATATGTATTTTTTTGTTTTTATTTTTATTCGTTTGTTCGCTTTTAATAAACAAGTTGTGGTAGGGTCGCACCGACTGTATTGTAACCTGCCTGAACCACAAATTGCTTACCACTCTGTTTGCTTGTAGTGAACTAAGCTTAGAACACAATTTTTATCATTTGCTGATAAGAAACTTCAGGTCATTTAGGTATTAATCTCAGATACATGTTGAATTTTCACTTATAGCTCTAACGCTGCACTTATATGCCGCGCGCCACAAATTGCGTGCAGGGTGCAGTAATCGGCATTCAACTCACCACTTGAAGAGAGGTAGGTACACAAATGTATGTTATCTCCGTACAGTTATGTTTAACTCGCTCACACTCACTGCGGTACGTATATCAGCGCAACGGTAAAAACAGTGCGGCACTATGTGTGTGTTTGAATTGCTCGATTCGGAAGAGATTTTTTCTTTTGGCGTTCATGGAATTTTTTACGCGTTTTGTTAGCAAATCTGTACTATTTACATTTTTGCCAAGCACTTGAGGCACTGAACAATAATTGATCACGGCATTGACATCGATGCGTGTAATTTAAACACCTCAATTCAACGAAAACTTATTTTACTTAACCACTACTGCAACGACGTAGAAGCAATAGCTAGATAGAGAGAGGATGTGTTGTTTGTGTGTCAACACACCACAACTGTGGTGAAATCTTAACATACTGTTGCTGAACTGTTATTAACATGGAGCGTTAATTTTACCTAGAAAACTGGCACTTTAATTTTGAACAAAAATTGATTTTTAATGGGTAGGGATTATTTTTATTTGTATATAGAAATAATTAATTAAATAAAAGGCTGACTGTTAGTTGAGAGATTTGGAAATAGGAATCTAATTTAAATTTAACAGGTTCGGCAAAACATGATAACAGAGGTATAACAGCAAAATAAAGCTGTCAATTATTATACGTTTTCAGATATCGATATCAAACACACGAATGCCATATTTGATTTTTGAATAGTAAATGAATTTACAGACTTTAATTTTCTGACATGCACAATACTTTATTTTGGGAAACCAATCATCAGGATATTGAAAACAGCAGAAGTAATCGAGCTGCTGGAACTTTTTCTAGTACTCATAATCCAAATTCGCGATCTCTGGCAGAACTGTAAGATCCTTGTGAATTTCAAGCCAGCGTTTGGCATGATAAGTGGTCTTTCCGTAAGTGCGGCCGTATTTGTACATATGTCCGGGAACATGACCCGCATAGCTGGGAATCATGCCGTGATTATTATGATAGAGAACAAAGTGTCCAACTGGCGGGCATTGAATGGCAGGTGTGGATAGGTCTTGACCACAACACCACTTGTCGCGCTTCTTTTTGTACATATAATTGGAGAAGCTGCAGAGGGCGTGATGTGTTAGGACCTTGCTTGGCTCGCCAAAACGTGTCACAGCCATGGGAATATGGGCGGCGTAGCCGTTGATAATAAACTTATCCTTGTCTTCGTCATCTAGGAAATGAGGCGTTGTAAACTTACTGTAGGTTAGCTTCTCCGACGTTGGCGGACACTTCTCATCCTTGATGCCTTTGGAACGTCCAGTTACTGGTATCAATGGTGCGCGATATGTGGTTCTCGGCAGCTGAAAGTCGTGATCACAGCTAGAGCTTCATCAATCATATGTTGGCTATAAGAAAACTCACCAGACGCTCGTTCAACTTGTGCTCGAAAAGACCATTGCCACTCTCGAGCAGATCACGATGACGTAGCGTACGATTGTCACAGCGGTAGCGCTGCATCAGCGTCTCATGCTGAGCCACACCGGCGGTCGCCGCGGCCACGTATCGCTTGCCAGTCTGCGTAAACAGATTTGGCACAAAGCCAGCATAGCCGGGTATTATTGGATGCTTGTAAACCGAGTCGACGAACTCCTCGCGATCATGAAGGATCTTCAGCTCATTCTGTGTTGGGTAATCCTTGAGATCGGGCTTTGCATCTATGGGTGCTACGATCAGTTCCGGCGCATGGTTGATACACGGATCGATAAGCAGCTTGTGGGTTTGAATGCCATACGACTTCCCCACGCGATCACGATTCTGGGCACAATGGCCAGTATATCTGTCAATAGATGACTTTGTCAGGCGGATATACTACTAACTATTCCTCTAAAGCCCTTACCCTGGCACCAAATGAGGTTCGGGCGTTGTGGTTTGGTCCATTTTTTGTTTGTTTTTTGCTAATTAAATAAAAAAACACGAGAAATTTGGAAACCTAGCTTTTAACTTAGCACAATTTAAATACAATATGGAAACATATTTTCTTATTTACAATCATTTACACAACAAAATTCTCTAGACATCTTGACTACCCTGATCCCAATACATACAAAGGAGCACACAGGTAATATATCGCCATCAGACGCCAGCAATCCGCAGCATTTCCGGAATACTGACGATCTTCTCACGGGGTCTACCCTTCGACTTTCCCGCCTCCGTTTCGTATTTATCAATGCGCTGCCAGCCTTCCCAAGTCACGATGCGCTTGTTCTCAGGCACGAAGCCAGGTTTGGGTGAGGTCGTGTCAAAGGCGTTGGCCGCAATGTCGTCGCAAATTGTTTTGGCCACCGTAAAGGCACCGTTCATGGTGGTCAGTATGACACCTGTTGGCCCGCTCCCCAGCCAGCCAGCAACATAGAGGCCTGGATCCACAAGCCTTGACTCGTTATCCTTTAAAACGCGACCTTGCTGATTGCACACATGTCCGCGCTGTGAATCAAAGTTAATTGCAGAATCTGCACAGCTGGACTTATAACCAATGCTGCGCAGGATTAGATCCGCTGGTAGCCGTTCCGTTGCCTCGGTGGCTACTGCTGTATTTTCCTTCAACTCAGTGATGGAGAATTCCATTTCCCGCTCGGCTATCGATTTGGGTGCACGCAGAAAGACTGGAAGAAACTGCTTCTTGCCTGCTCCCACTTTACGGCTGCTCTGTTCGCCAAGACTCTTAAGCATCAGCTCAGTTAGTCGCTTGCGTGGCCTCTGCAGTTTGTCAAGCTGTGCGTCAATGCCTATAAGTGTTGCAGTTGAGCAGACAGATACACAGACAAAGGTTCAAGTTGTAGTTGTTACCCGTAAAATCGTCTGGGCGCCAGCACGTCTCTACATTTGGCAATTTCAGCATCTCGCGCAGCTCTTTGATAGTGAACGCAGCTTGCAAAGGACCTCGACGCCCCACTAAGTGGACACGCTCCACTCTACTCTCTGCCAGAGCCTGCAGGGCGTACTCCGTCGTATCTGTGAGCTGTTGGAAAGCAGATTAGATTGACTTATTTCTTGTATCGCAAGTCGTACGAACCTTTAGGCTATCAATTGCACTTAGCAGCATTCGAGCTACGTCAACGGCAACGTTTCCCTGTCCCACAATTGTCACGTCTTTACCGCTTAAATCAGGCTGCAGTTCTTCCGCCCCGGGCAATCCATTATACCAGGCCACAAACTTACGTGCCGATACCACATGCGCCTGCCGCTCATTATCCAGATCCAGCTCACGATCCTGGTCGGCTCCATAGGTGAGCAGCACTGCATGGTAACGTTGTCGCAGCTCCTCCAAGGTCACATCTGTGCCGAGCGTTAAGTTGCCAAAAAAACGCAAACGCGGATTCTCAGCCGTCTTCGTAAACGAATTGATGACGTTCTTGACCTCCGGATGGTCGGGCGCAACTCCAAACCTGGAATGTTGATTTGCATAATGGGAGAAGTAATTAGTCGATAAGTGACAAGGTGTTTGGAATGCGCTCGCTACACACAACTATTAAATATAAACACCTAGTGATCAGTTGCCAATTGT
Source organism: Drosophila macrospina (assembly GCA_035042075.1). Lineage (NCBI taxonomy): Eukaryota > Metazoa > Arthropoda > Insecta > Diptera > Drosophilidae > Drosophila > Drosophila macrospina. The sequence goes on along the minus strand of JAWNLW010000133.1, from coordinate 571,810 downwards.
ATTTGTCACTGGGCTCAAGATGTGGACGGTCGCATTGGTAATCGCCTGTTTGTGGGCTCTTGTTGTAGCAGCTCCCTCTCCCATATGGAGTCCAGAGCAAGTAGGCGGTAAGAAGCAGACCTCGCATCCCCGGAATCATTGTATTTTGATCATTTTATTCACTTGAACAGACTACTTCAATGGCATCTTTCGCTCTGTTGTTGGACCGATCCTTGGATTTGATAATGGTGTCAATAACAACACCACAAGTAATTAACATATCTCTCCCTACCCTTACCGCACCAATCCAAAAGGCACCGGCAGTTTCTCGACGATGTCCACGGCACAGTCAGTCAGCTGTTTGAGCAAATATTGAGCCGCATAGAAACCGGCGGGACCAGCGCCCACAATGCAAATTCGCTTTGTTGCCGTCGCCTGTTGCACATTTTGTGATTTAATTGCACTTGTACTAAAGTTACTGCTGTAAATACTTATTAAATTACGCCTGCAATATGAAAAGTTACGCGCAAAACCCATTTTTCTGTTAATCAAGCAGAAAGAAAGCTGAGTAATAGTGAATGGCAAAAAAGAAACACAACAACGTAACAGTTCTGTTACTTTGGTACTTTAGTACAAAAACTGGTACCTTATTTGTTCGTTAGTACTTTGCTTGGTACATGGTGTTAGCTAACAGACCTGCTGCATTCGACAATTTTAAAAGAGAGACTGTCACATTGTTATTGTGCGCGCGCTATTTAAATTGGATTTTTTTATTTTGCGGTTTTTAGAAAAAACAGCCGTCTCTAGATCTTATGATTGCTGAGATCGATACGATACAAAAACAGACAGGCAGTCGAAGAACGAACTCGAAACTTGACTTGTGGATGCAATAACACTATTTATTAGGTGCTTAAATTTAGTACAACAATTTTGTGATAAGAATATTTATAGATTTCGATTTAATCGCGGTGCAGGGCCAGCCAGCGTTTAGCGTCGACTGTGGAACGTCCAAAGGAATGGCCCACGTTGAAGATCTCACCGGGCACGTGTCCACCGTAGCGTGGCAGCATACCAATCACACGAGGATAAATGACTCCATTGGTAATGGCAAACGAGCGTCCAACTCCAGCACTTCGCACAGGCACCCATTCGACACTACGGCGGAAGTACATGTCGTCCTTCGGATTGCACCAACCGCCATCAGGCAAATGGAAGTCAAAGCCATAACCTTACCGCAAACAAGTTAGAGTAATCAAGAAACAAGAACAACAAAACAACACCTACGATTAGAATAAGACATTGTAGTTTAATTGGGAATAGCAAACGGATCCGTTGAGCAGAGGCAATGCCAGGAAACAAACTATGACTGTGGCTGTCTCACGGAACTGTCTGTCTGACGGAATAAGCTTCGACAAAACGATTTATTCATTTGTCATGGCAACGGCAGGTGAGTTGATTGGGTGCTGACAGGCCATAAATGAATCTAAAGGCCAAAGCGAGCAGAGCAGAAGAATCAGCAACAAGTTCTGCAGTTAAAACCCGGTCACGGCATGTTCTTAATGTTGGCTTTAATGTCATTTTATAATGGCCATAAATAATGGTAAAAGTGAAGTCGTTTATGAATTAAACACGCACTTTCATTGCAATCTATATGTCTTGTGTATATTAAGCAATATGCATATTGTTGTTACAATGTTGTGTACAATTTACTCATTTGCATTTCGAAAAAGTGCAAAGTTTCTCAATTTAATATAAATTTAATGAATCTACACTGCACGGCGACACGGCCTGCCTCAATTTGCAAGTATTGGGTCTAGGAAACTACAGTCAAGAGCTGGCTTGAACCCTCTTCTAGCGCCACATCACATCAGTTGGACTTCTTGGACTTCTTCTGCTGTTTGCTCTTGAGTTTCTCCTGCTTCTTGAGCTCCTTCTCCGTCAGCGACTTGTACAGCTTGAAGCCAAACAGAGCTGCAAATGGAAAGATACGCAAGGTGTTAATGAATGTTTGCTCAATGTTGCAGCAATGCATAGTTAGTCATTAACCGAATACTGAGATGATCAGAAATATGACTGCTACTAAAATGGAGGTGGAATAGGTTTGAGCGAAACTCGTGTGCTGCGCCAGGCGACGCTCGATTCGTGCGATGGCCTCCTGAAAGGAGCCGCTCATCTCGCTGATGAACTTGTGGCGATCGCCTTCTGTGAGAGACTCCATTTTGGACTGCAGATTGCCAATCTTTTGCATTAAATCCTCAGCAAACTTGCTGTTGGGTCCGGTCTTGGCCACAATGGCCTCAACCGAGCGCTTCAGCTGTGCAATTATGGACTCATCGATATCGCCATCGCCAGCGATACCGCCAGCGACACTAGAACTCATTGTCTATATAACTTGAATAATTTGGGATTGAATGGGTTGATCGACATAGCCCGCCGCCTCTCTAGCGTGCTCAGTGCCGTGGTTAAAGCTTTTATCGCTGCGATTTGCTGCTTTTACAAATTTTGTGGTGGATTTCTCCTATCTTATCGAACATCGAACACCAATAAACCAACATTCTCAATAATATAATGTTTACGCATTGAGTATTTTAACAGCGCACACTATAGGAGCTATGAGAGCAGAACATAGTGTGATAGGTGTCACATTTAGCGAGGGTTGCCTATAGACTTTCGAATTTGTAGGTGCATTCTGATTGCGTGGGGGAACTCTGCTTACCAAAGACGAGCAATATGAGTGCTATCATCACAAAGAATGTCAAATACTCTCTCGAACTGTGGCCCGCAGGTCCGTATTGCTTCATGAAATCCTCCGGCGATGGTGGCTTTGGATTAAATATACTTTCGCGCAGCTCGGCACGTTCTTCATCCGAAATGCCATCCATGGCTTCGACCATTTTCCAGATATCATCGGCGCTGGGCATTTTGAAGTCTGGACTGCCAGGACCACCACCCGGAGGTATGGCAAAACCCTGATCACCACCAGCCGCTGCTGCGGCAGCTACATCCTCGGCGAATGCCTGCTGATTTAGAGGATCTTCTGCCATTTCTTTACTTGCCAACTAACGACGACGGTGCACGTGTTTAGCTTATGTGGATGTGGATAGATTTGCTTAACGGTTTACTGTGTCTGCATTGGGTGGAAGTTATAAATTCTTATAGTTGAGTCAAAAACATCCACAAATGAATACAAATTGTTTAACTAAGTTTCTACAAATATTTAAAGGAATAACTATTTTCAGCATGCAGAAGTTTTGTACATATTATAGTTTATAAATGCACTTTTAAATTTCATTGATATAAAACAAATTGTACAATAAATTCTACGTGGCAACCGACAGCCGATACAATGCGAACTTCCACGCTCAAATGGCACTTTAGACAAACAGAAGTAACAGCAGTCGTGGCCGAGTGGTTAAGGCGTCTGACTCGAAATCAGATTCCCTCTGGGAGCGTAGGTTCGAATCCTACCGGCTGCGAGTTGGGAAACTTTTTTTTTACTTTTTTTAAATCAAACAAGCAAAAATTAACAATTGTCTTTTGCTAGTCATGAAAACTATTCAAGTTATTGAGAAAATCGCGCTTTTTAAATAAATGAATAATTAGTTCTGCAATTGAGAGAGCTACTAACGTGCTGTAGAGACCGCTGTCTTGGCAAACTGAATGCTATAATTCAAATCTAAAATATAAATTGATACTTATTTGTAATCAGTTCGTATATATTTCATTATTTGCGAGATATATATTTGGCTTCGTTTCGCTTCGCTGCGCTTTGTATTTTGTTGTCGCCGTCAGCATATTTTAAAGGTAGTCCGAAGAAGTCCGTAAATAACAAATAAGCACAAACTACATGCGCGATAAGATTCTTCAATACTATTAAAGAGGCGCGCTTATCAACCGAACCAAAATATGAGACTGTATACAGTGAATGAATCTTAAGAACCAACTGAGTATTTACGTACATGCAGCTAAAGCTAAAGTGAAAGCTAAACAATATTATATAAAATATGCAAATGAATACATATAGAACAACTAATTTGTGGACATTACACTCAACTCACTGAACACGTGTACGACGAGCGATGAAATTAGCTAACAAACAATGTGCAATGCCTAATAGTGTTTGTTGGCCTCTTATCGCTTCGCACTTATCACTGAACAACTTCAGAGCGCCAATAATTTTAGACAAGAAAAGTTGAATACGTGGACAAAAAAATGAAAACCAATTTGTCTGATCACATAGATAGGCAGGATGTTTGAAGTACACGTATTCACTACGCACAAAATGATCAACTATTTCGAATCAAAACAAAAAACGAAGATAATGCACTCTAGAAGTCAGATAACGGCTTTCAAACCAGCTTAAGAGAGACAATGGCAGAGGCAGAGAGTTCAAAAGGGGTTATATGATTGGGTTTTTATATGCGGTGAAAGTTTTTTGACCCAAATTGCCATTTGTTGGGCTTTGATGTAGTTTAACTTGTTCGTATTGCTAGCAAAAGGTATATTTATAGGGTCTTAATTCATGCATGACGCAATATGGATACATTTCCGTGGATGCGTCTGAGACTCACCAGCTAATCCAAAAACAACAACAGCCGGCACATAAAATGCAAGATTGGGAATTGATTGCTGAAACGGTGAGCCGGCGTCAGTTAAATCAACCATTGTGTATAAATTCCAAAAAATTTAATAGTTCCTTTAGTCAGACAGACACTTAATGCAGCAGAGAAGTCAGCTCTGTTGTCGTCACACTTTCAAGTTTATCTCAGAAGTTGTCGAAGCACGACTCAGATGAAAATAATTGGTTGGCTTTGCCACCTATCTGATAATGTACAAGGTTGCCATGCTTTTAATATTATTTTCATGCCATATTTGACAACACTAAGAGTTCACAATTGGCCGTTGACTCACACTGTTTGTTACAGCTGTTCATTGGCGTGCGAAGCAATAGAAAATTTTGCTCGTAAAAATAAAATTTGAGCTAAAAATTTCGAAAAAATGAAGGTTATCTACAATACCCTGTTCAAGCGGACGTCCACCTTCGCAGTGGCGATCATAGCATCGGCATTCTTCTTTGAACGCGCCATCGATGTCAGCTCGAACATGATTTTCGACTCCATCAACAAAGGCGTAAGTTCATTTGCTGCTTATGTAAGACCAAATAGCGTATTTTCAAATCTTCTATTTCTATTGTAGAAACAATGGAAGGACATCAAGAGCAAATATGAATAGACGAGCGGTGCGAGGGACTGCAGCTAGTTTTTAATAAAACAGTGATGGTTCATTGTAATTAGCATAATAAAACCAACGTTTATTCTAAACGAACACGAAACCCAAACAAGTTTGCTTCTATTTATTATTTCTGTTTATTTTCTGCAGCTAACGTTGTTGGCTGTTCAGACACTTCCCAAGGCTTTTCATGGCGGTAAGCATCCCAAGGTTGTGTGTTTGGCAGTCTGGTCGGTTCCTTAAAGCTGATGCCGTCAGCTTGAACAGCCAATAGCAATTTTTCCAATTTACTGCCGGCAATGGTCTCAACGTTACAAGTCATTTCGGTAATGCCAGCACGAAGGCATCGCTGCGCTAGGACATGTCCCAGATTCACGAAAGCCGAAGTATCGTTGGTTTTGTATAATTGTTGCTTGATGGCCCACTCCGAGGTGCTAGCACTCAAGATGGTGCCGTTTTCAAAGTGTTTCACATTGGCGCTAACATATCGGCCGCTAGTGTTGATCTCAAGGGTATGCCAGTATGAGCGGCCTGGCTTCTCCAGGTGATATCCACTAGGTTTGTAAGCAATGCGTAACCTCTCCAGATTGCGAGGGTTGCGATTGGTCACGTAGTTTACATCACTTGCCGGCTTGGTCAACTCTTTTATTTTGTGAAATACACGGGCTGATGTAAGGGGACGTGCACTGCGGGACATGGTTTATTCTGAACGACACCAAAAAGTTGGATTTATCCACGCTAATATGAAAGCAATAATTATCACCGAAATTCTGTCGATATATTTTATATCGATTTTTTGTATTAATCAGCTGGCATTACTATCTTATGTAACTGTGACCTGTGAATGGCAAACCAATCAGCTGTTTTAGCTTGTTTACATTGAAAATTTATAAATTATTTTAGATTTCCATTTGGCCTAGAGTATTTTTATTGCTTCATTTGCAAAAACAATAAAAATTCAGACATGCGCGCTTCGGCCAAAGTGCGCGGAAGGCACAAATTCATATTTCACGGGCCGGAATGCGCGAACGTTGATGAGCTGAAAATTAAACCTACCGACGCGTCTCGTGGGCTGTAGCGCAAGTCCAAAATTTGCAAGTGTACCGTTGAGATAAATTACGCTTATGTAAAGAGTGGGTGCAATACTCAAAATTAGCCAGCAATTATATACGTACATATACATATCAAAGAAATAGAGTGTTCATCATGTTGATGGCTATTTTAACAAGTTTAAGGCGTATACGGCCTGATCACGTGTATCCATTGACCACGCGATGCTTGTGGCATTTGGAACTGGGACACCTGCAGCGGACTATTTATGGCCAGCGCATTCACGCATTGGGGGCGAGGGTAAGACCTAATATTAAACTCAAATAGAAAGAAGGGCTTGGTGAATTTCCATCGGCTGCATTTTACTTGTACTTGTATTTATTATACAAAAGCAAAGATTGAAATATACATATTTACATATACATATATGAACGTAGTATGTAAAAATAAGCCACACATTAAGGCCCCAAGGCATTTTTCACCACACTCTAACCCACCACAGACCAGGGGTGATTTTCGGATTTGGCGCACTATTTAAAATCAGATTGGTTGATAGCTTTTCTTTGCATTTTGAATTTCTTTCTGTCAGTGTAAATATGTATGCAAGGTTAAGTAAAATGCGAATCAGTGGGAAAACGTGCTTTCACTGATAGATGTTTACTGATAGCGCGCAAGCACTGCGCTTGCTGCCACTCTACTATTGTCCCCGCTCTCTTTGACACATTCTCTTGAGATTGTACGCCCTGCCACGCACTTAACAGTGCATTTGTACTTGCAAAATTGTCAGGTCTAAAATCAGTTACACTTTCAAGTTCCCACCGCACGGTTGTGTCTACAATTTCTTGCGTATCAAGCATATTTTCGTAACTCTTGTGCTAAATTTTAATAGTAGCTGACAAGAACAAAAGATAAACGAGTGACAAGAGACCTAATTGAACAAAAAATTGAAAAAACCGCGAACGCACGAATATATTTGGAATTAATTGAAGGCGAGTCAATTAAATATATGAATCTGTTTGATTGAACTTTGGGTATTCTATAAAATTGCTTAAAACGTAGTAATTGCCTTGCTTTGAAATGCGTATTTGCGACGCGTTCTTTGTGTTTCTTTTTTTGTTCTTTGTTTTATTGTTTATTGCACAAAAACAAAATGCAGTTTCATTCTGACTTCTTTCCCTCGCTATCCCACTCTCTCCCTATATCTTAACTCTTTCTATCTCCCCCCATCTTTCTCTTTCATGCACTGCGCATGCTGAGAACTGAGAGTCCTGGAGGCAATGCATTCTCCACTCTGTTGAATATTTTCTCCAAAAAATAATAGAAATTATATATAAAGGCGAGTTTAAGCAACTTCAATTTGCTGTCAATAACATAAAATTTAAGTGAAATGTGTAGAACCTTGAAGCAAATTAATACAATTACGAAATATAAAAGCAAAGTAGTCCTTGACCCTGCGTAAGTTGGCTAAGATTGACTTTGGCCCATGGCCTAGCATTTGATTCTGTCTATTGAGATGCATAACTCCATTTCCATAACTGTTCATAACTCGCAGCACTACGTCCAGGCCCCAGAGGCTCATCCAGTGCCAGATGGTAGATCCTCATCGGGACTGCAGCAGCAGCAGCAGCAGCAGCCGGAGAATCTTCAACTTCAACTGTCTTCGCATAGCATAAGACAGGCCACGGATCAGCCATTGAAAAGGCAGGACAGCCAGTCCCAGGGCCAGAAGCCGTCATCCTCGAATATGGCATCCAGTGTAGATGTACCCTATGACATCAGTTGGATATTCCCACGTCTGCGGAGTCCCTCCACACTATGGTATATCGCCAGTCAAATTGTGATAACTCTCGTTGGTATCTTTAGCAAGATTGTACTTGGTAAGTAATCATCCACTGATCATCTCCACAAATATTGAGAATGTTCACTGTAATTGTTAGCAACATTAAGATATAGATAGATGTATATATACTATATATATAAACATATTATTTATTTTTGGCGCAAATCTTTTAGTCCGTTTTCTGTTTTGTTCTCTGAATGTTCCATGGTCAAGACACTTGGCTGTAGCTCATCTGGCTGCTAAACGACATATATACTTCCTGTTTTTCACATTCCACCTATTCTTTCTGTACAATATAACATTAATAAACTTTGATTTGTTCTTTAATATAATAATATTATCTATGTTTCTGCGTTGCATCTTTATTTGTGGAGTTGAGAGTTAATCGACTTTTCCTTTGTTTTTTACTTTTAGTGGCATTGAACCAGACAAAAGTGTATAACAAGGATCGCCTCATCACAGCGGTGGCCAAGCGCCCCAAGGGCGTGCCCCTAGTCACAGTCTCCAACCATCATTCCTGCTTCGACGATCCCGGTGTTTGGGGCACGCTGCCATTGCGCTATGTGTGCAACACTCTCCGCATACGTTGGTCCATGGCAGCCCATGATATTTGTTTCACCAGGAAGCTCCATTCGATGTTCTTTATGTTCGGTGAGTTGTACGCGTTTACTTACCATTGTAAAATCTTTTATTAATGTCCGTTTTACAAATAGGAAAGTGCATACCGGTTGTGCGTGGCATTGGAGTCTACCAAGAGGCAATTAATCTGTGCATTGAGAAGTGCGCCTTGGGCCATTGGGTGCACGTGTTCCCAGAGGGCAAAGTGAACATGACCAAGGAGGAGATCCGACTGAAGTGGGGCGTGGGCCGTATCATTTATGAATCTCCGAAATTGCCAATTGTTCTGCCAATGTGGCACGAGGGCATGGACTCTGTGCTGCCCAATGTTGAGCCTTACATGTTCAAATTCCGCAAGAATGTGACGATCAACATTGGGCAACCCTTGGATCTCAATGAGTACGTTCAAGATCTGAAGAACCAACAAGTGCCTGAGCCCATTGCGCGAAAACTCATCACAGATAAAATACAAGAAGCCTTTTATGTAAGCTCTTAATATTCTTTATCATTTTGTTTGCTCACTTATCTCACTTTGCTTTCCAGACTCTGAGAATAGAAACCGAGAAATTGCACGAGGACCGCGCCTAGTGACCGCACAGCTTGGAAAACCGAATGAAAGACCTATATAAAGCTTATTTATTTCGATAGTATTAAGCCTAAAATGATGCCTCGATAAATTGTTATCACTGTATAAATAATGTATTTAGCATTTTTCCTATTTCCTGCGTATGCATACGCAGCTGTCTTTTAACTGAACAAAAGAGTTCTTAGCAAGGATTCTGATGACTTTTCTATAAATTATTGAATGTAACAGTTTTAATTTAAGTTAAAGAGTGTGGATCGAGATGAGTGTAAATATAAAGTAAAGTAAATTTAAATTTGGAGTTGCTGCATGATTTCTTGTGGGTATTTTTAGTATTTAGTTAGGCAGTGTGGCAACGCCGGCGGACTCGACGCAATGAAAACAAAGCAAAGCACCGTTATATGAAAAATGTAAGAAATTCACTTAAAATATATAAATATATAAAAATTGCAAATTACTTAATGTAAATTACATTTCAGGTCATATAAAAAAGAGAATGCCATTGTGTTAACGACACCAAAGCGCAATGAGTTGCTTAAAGACGGCCCACCAGCGTCCCTGGCCAACAGGTGTCACATTTTGGGTCGAGGAGCCTACGGAACAGTATTCAAGGCAATTTATCGCGGTACGTTCTACAAATGTTCTATTAAATTGAAATTCGCTAAGGTATTTACTACTTTAGAGCACGCTGTTGCCTTAAAAGTGATCAAGAACAGCGGCATTTCCACGTTGCACAATGAGGCACACGTCCTCAACTGGAAACACAAAAACATTGTGCGTCTTATAAAGCTCGAATCGACACCTCAATTTGGTCTGCTCATCATGGAGCGTCCCAATGGCCTGTGCCTGCAGCGTGTTGTGGACACGCTACCGCTGCCCTTGGTGCACAGAGTGCTGTGAGTACTTGACTACCCAAAAAGAACAATAAATGTGTTAACAAAGATGTTTCCACAGGATAACGCTTGATGTTCTGGCAGCTTTACGCTATTGTCATTGTCAGAATGTATTGCATCTGGATGTGAAGCCGCCGAATATATTGATTGCCCTGGGCATCAAAGAAAATTCAAATGGCAAACAATGCCAATATAATCGTCAATATATCTGCAAGCTGTGTGACTTTGGATCATCCATCAAGCTGGGCGACTCCTGCGGCGGTCAGAACAATGCAAAGGGCACCTTACGTTACATGTCTCCAGAAGCCTTATGCTCAGCGCCCCTGACCTGCGCCTCGGACATCTACTCCTTGGGCATTACTATGTGGCAGCTGCAGGCTCGTCGCTTGCCATTTTATTCACTCACCTGCAATGAGACCATTGCCTATCAAGTCGTTAAGCACAACCTAAGGCCGGATAACTATGCACTGCTTGAGGAACTAAAGCCTGGCTCGGAGCATGCTAAAAGTGGTCCGTTAGTCAGCTGCTACCGAGTGGAACGTGAGCATAATATAAAGTACAACACCGTCGGCCTTATATGCAACTACATGAGCAAAATGAATCCACAGTTGGATGTTGTTCTATTATCAAGTGATTTGTATAGGAAAGCTCGTCGTAATCTCAACTTTGATACGTCACACGGTCGTGTTAGCAAGCGAGCAGTCAAACAGCGTAATAAACCACCGAGATTAGCCCACTACTTTGATAATCTGCCAACAGTTGCCAACACGTGTCTGGAAATCGCGTATAGCGAGCTGTACAAGAGCTGCTGGTTCAGCCAACCTGAGTTACGTTTGAGCTCAATGCAATTGCAAAAGCGCCTTGAGCTGATATTGGCTAAATGCTTTGCTAATTGATAAGAACTATTGTAATATGCTTAAGTTAATTGTTTGTAATTATTTTATCCCATTGATTATGTTTAACTGTATGTAAATTCCATGCCTATAGTAAGTAAAGCCATATCAAATAAGTGCAAATGTCTTTACTCAATTGATTGTTGATTAGCGTAATGATTAATGTAATGTAGTGTAATGTATAAGTTCCATTTAAGTTGGTTTAATAATTTATTTTTCGTAACTCTTTATTATTTTTGTTTTGTTTATTTTGTACTTGCTACGCTAAGAAAATACATTTATAATGTTTATACGAGCTTAAATTTATAATTTATCATTTGTCGAGCGTAGTGCGTTTGCTATGGGTGTGTATAACTGTATATAACTGTATATACTATATATATTTATGTAACTTGTAATTAGGATGTGTGGCAGCCAATCAAGAGCAGTTAACTGATTGCTTCGATGCGCTCTTAACTGTTCCTTAGTCGCACATCGTGGCTACTTCAGAGGGACTAACTAGAGTGTAGCAGAGGCTCCTCCTCTATTTCTATATATATATATATATATATACAAATTATTGTTGTCATTTGTGTTATGTTCGCTGCGAAACCATATACATATCTGCATGTATGTTGTATATATAGTAGTAGTATATATATAAGATATTGTAAAGATGTCTAAATAATTTCACCCATTCATGCTGAAGTGTCCAACTGTGGTGTGTGTGTTCTGTGTGTGTGTTTAGTTGTTGTAACTGATAACTGATAACTGCTAATCTACATACATACATACATGCGCTCTCTTTGTGCGGAAGACTACAATTTTATAATATACTTTAATTAGTTTGTAATAGTTTGAAAAGGTTTCCCATTAGTTACACTCTGCTCAGACGCTGAACAAAGCCTTGGCTATTCCCAAATTAATGCTCATTATCATGTATACAGTTTATATATATATGTATAAGTGTGTGTGTGTGTGTGTAAAGGATTATTTATTTGTTTATTAGAGATTTCTAGTCAATTGGAAATGCAATTTGTCGAACACATGTCTTGGCACACACTGCGGACGCTGCTCTACAACAACACATAGAGCACGTCGAGTGCTTTAGCTCCTTGAAACGGGGAAAACATTTTCAAAAACTTACAATATTCAATATAAATATGTTGTAATCGTAGTTACACAATTAATTCTGCTGTTGCTTACTGTCTCGGTCTGCTCCGTTTAGTTTGAATATATCACAATTTAGTCTTTTTAAATCTTTAAATATATTTTAATATATATTATGGAGTGTATTCCCCCTCCTTTTTCCCTTCCCCCACCCCCTCCTCTACTGCACGAACTACGCTTACGTTGAAGGGAATCTGAACTCCTCTTAAGCTTACTTAACTTATTTAGGTTTTGCGCTTCTCGTTTGTTAAACTATTCTTCTCTTTATAAATAAATCGTTTGCTTCGTGAGATTGCTGGGGCGTCTCTTAACTGGCATAGGAACGACGCACGGGAACCGGTGGTGGAATCTTGGATTTGCGTTGTGGCTGCTGCGTTGGAAGCTTTTGCGGTGTCTGCGGTGACGGCGATGATGGCGTCGATGAGCTGGATGAGGTCGACGATGACGAGGTGTGGATGCACGTTGGAATTCTTGTGGGCTGCGCCTTGTGGCAGCTCTTTGGCAGCTCCGACGACGCTGACTTTGTGTCCTGCAAAGAGTTTCATACAAATTAAACTGTGCCCCAACTTGCTGCACGCCCTGCCAAGTTACCTTCTTTGGTGAAGCCAACGCTGCCGCCTGCACCGGCGACGTGACACGCTTCCAACCGTTGCTTCTGCGCCACGAGTTCGCTGGCGGCGCATGCCGTTGCAGCAGACGCTCCTTCAACTTGGAGACAACGGCGGGAGCCGGTGGCATTTCGTTGGCCATTTTGGCCATCAGGGAGCAACTGATGCTGTCGCTGCGCACCACGCTAGACTCGAGCTCACGCCGCTGATTGTGACGCAGTATGCAGCTGGGCTCCTGATCCTCCAGCACGGACTTTGACTTGACCAGCACATGCGGCGGGCGACGCAGCTCCGTCTTAATGATCTGTGCGATGCATTGCTGTTCATTGAGAGGCGCCGCCACGTTGATCAGCGGCACATCCTCAATCTCAATGTCACTGACTCGTCGTCGGCATTCCTCGATTACAGCATAGTCATGCTCCTCCTCATCCTCGTCCTCCCCCACATCCGGCACCGGTTGCGGCTGTGGCTGAAGCTCCAGCTCCAGTGGAGGCGGAGGCGGAGGCGGATGTGTGATTGAGTGTTCGTCGGTTTCGCTGGAGGAGCAACTGGTCAGCTGGGCACGACCCGCCTCGCTGGGCGTGGGACTCAAACGTGCTTTGGCCTGACTCTCCGACATACTGGAGTCCTGCTCTTCCTCATCCTCGCCCTCGTCCTCGTCCTCATCCTCATCATCGGTCTCTCCCTCCAGATACGAGAAGAGACTGCGCGACGAGTTGGAGCGTATGTTGACCAGCTTGTAAAAGTCGTTGGTAAAGTCCGTGCAGGCCACTTCCTCATCCTCCGAGTAGACAATCTGCACCAGAATAGAAGTATTTAGAATGTGCAGAGAGAAGAGATTACAAGGGATGGGCAAACCTTCTGCTGGAGCAGCTGAGCGATGCCGTCGGTTAGGGAATCAGTCTCAACGGTCGTCGAATTGATGAAGTCACTCGATGGCCAGAGCCAGTCGTGTTCCCGCTTGCGACGTTGCAGCTGCAGCTGCTGCTGTTGTTGTTGTTGCTGCTGCTGCTGCTGATGTTGCAAGTGGTCGCGCTCATCGTCGAAGGTTATCACAGCCAGCTCCTCCTGCGACATGCTCCAGTCTTCCATTTCAGTCGAGCAGGGCTCCGCTGGCAGCAACCATTGCTCCGGCTCCTCCGGCAGATCCTCCAAGTGCCCATTCGATGGCTGCGGCTGGCCGCTGCTCATCGTGCAGTAGCCCTCGTCGCGTCCCTTCACCGGACTCGCCGACAACGCCGCATTCTGCGCCTCCAGATCCCGCACTCGACTCTTCAGCATGCTCACCTCCTCGCGCAGATTATCCTCCGCCACAATGGCGTCCACCACCTTACGCATCACATCGTCCAAGCAGTGCTCATACTGCCGGATGCGCGTCAGCAGCGCCCGATTCTCCTGCTGCATCGAATGCAGCAGACTCTCCTGTCTCGCGAAACGGGTCTGTAGAGAGGAGGGAGTAGAGAGAGAGAGAGAGAGAAATAGCTTTAATGATGTACATTTACATTGGTACAGTTGGTACTTTATATAAAAAGGTACATTTTCATTAGAAATGCGGTACAAAGAGGTACACTTCAGCTTAACTTCATTTAGACTTTGTACCGTGCATGGTACATTATAGTAAAATGGTACATTTTCATTAAAAATGTGGTACAATTGGTACCTGACATTGGTACATTTTCATTTGAAATGCGGTACAAAAAGGTACATTTACTTAGGTACACTTTGTACTCTACATAGTACATTATAGAAAAATGGTACATGTGGTAAATGCGGTACAGAAAGGTACATTTTAACTTAGGTACATTTACATTGGAATAGTTGGCACCAGACATGGTACATTATAGAAATATGGTACATTTTCATTTGAAATGCGGTACATTTCAGCCGGGGAACCTTCACAGTTGACGAGGGTCGCCACTGGCTCATTTATCACACAATTTGTGGCACTTTGAGTTGAATTGAAGTGCTAAGTGAGTAGTTACATGCAACTACATGAACCCCTCCCTCTCTTCGTCCGATGTTAAGCCAAAGAAAAACCCATGAATTGATCAAGTAAACAACTGACAGGCAACTTGTTAGCTTGGCCCGAAGGTCAATGCAACTAACGTGACACAACAATGCTTGGAATTGAACCTTGGAATGGGTATTCAGATTGAGATTGAGATTGAGATTGGGTTCGGGTTGGGGCTGTGGATTAGATTCATTAGAGCCGCCTGACGAATGTGCAGTTAGCCCATTCAATTGGGAACTGTTTGCAGCAGCCACACACAGTGCGTGTGTGTGTGGCAAGTACATAAGAGACTCCTTCTCCTTGTGGCACGAGTAATGAAAAGACGCCGTTTGCCGCTCAGCGAAGCGTCTCTAATGCAAACGCTCAATCAATTTCACAACCAAAAAGTAAAAGACCCAAAAAAGAGCACAACAACAACAACAACAACAGCAATTTGAACTTGGCCAAGATAAGCGACAATTTGTATGCGCAGAATGCGAGCGAGGGGAAACATTGTTCTTTCAAAATGAATTTATGCGCTTATTTATGACTTTGCTGAGACTTCTTCGTCTGCGTCTCTGTCTCTGTCTCTGTCCCTGTCCCTGTCTGCTGCCTTGTCATCGACAGCGTCTTCAACTTCCATTTTCCATTTTCTCTTGCCATTTTGCAGTCACAGTCTAAGCGGGGGAAAACTTCAACTGTAAACTCTTTTGCCCCAACGCAGCGCTACAGCGCAAATTGTTTTCTTTTTCTCTTTGGCACATGCGAGGGCAGCTCAATGAGTTGCTTGATTGTATACAGTTACATTGTATACAGAATACCCTGTACATCTCTCTTTAGCAAGTGTTTTTATTGTAATAGAAGTAACTAACAGTTGTTGAAAGTACTACACATACTCGTTGAAAAGCTGATTGCTAGGTCACTTCATTTACATATCATGCAGCGCAATCGTTCTCTGTCTCGCTCGCACTCAAGTGCAATGCAATGCGAACATTTCCCTCCTGAATATCTTATTTATAGACCGATCTTGATGAAACTTTTAGCATTGCTTTTATAATCGGTGGTAATCGTCAAGCAGTTGTTAAGTAAGAAGTGACTACGCTGAGAAATGTCACTATAATGCAGTTCCTATTCGATTTACAGGGAAAGGTATCCAACATTTGAAATAAACTTCTTCTGTACAGGGTATTCAGGAAGCTTTATGTCCATGTTCTTTATGTTCTTAGCAACCTTTAAACTTGAATCACATTAATGCTGCAGCTTTGTGTATGCAAGTCATGAACTTGTGGTGCTGCCCTCGCTGTCAATGTGCGCCTCCCAAGCAGCGCATTAGCAAGGGGAATGGCAAATTGAACAGCAGCGCAGCAGCCAACAGAGCACCACATCCGAGTAGAGATACGTACCTGGAGTGCCTTGTGATCCCGACACGTCTGCAGTTGTTTGCGTTCTTTGGATTTCATAATGCGATTCATGCTGGTGCAAGCGGACGAGGCACAGAGGGGGACAGCGGGCAAGCGGAAGAAGAAGATGAAACAAAAATAATTAAAATGAATATTGAAAACAAAAACAAGTTGCAATGTGTGTGCGTGTGTGTGTGTGTGTGTGTGTGGCTAGTAACAAAAAACTAAGCGCGAATTTGAATTGGCTTAATTAGATTTTGGTGGCCGGCAAGTGGCCACAATTGCTGGCTTAGACGTATTCTGTTGCGGCACTGATTGATGGCGTTTGGCTCTAATGGCTAAGGGAGCATGCTCTGGTTTGGTTTGGTCTGGTCTGAACTGGCCTGGTCCTGACTGCAAAATAAATGCTTCCTGCTGTTGCTGTTGTTGCTCTTAACTTAAACTCTGACTTCAGTTGCTGCTGCTGCTTTGTGAGCCACATTCACTGCGGTTCTGGCCAATTCTTCTGGCGCTGCTCAGCAATTTGGAAAATTGCATTCAATGCCGTTAACTTGTCTAAGTCTTCGCTGCTCGCTCTCACTCTGTCTCTCTCCCTCTCCCCCTCTCTCCCTTGCTCTCGTGCAGTGCGTAATGCCGCTCTGCTCGGCTGCGCCGGGCAAGTTGAAGGCGTTCTCAGTCACGATTTGCTATGAAATATTTACGTAGTTTTTGCCAAAAGCAGCGCGAAAAACTCTTTTGCAATTGCATAATTATGTGGCACACTCGTTACACACAAACGGCAACAACAAACAACAATTCATTTTCATGCCTCTCCTCTGCTCTCTCTTTGTGTACGTTACAATTTCCCTTCGAGTTTCCTCGCTGCAGCAGTTTTCTTTAATGGAATGCATAAAACATCAGCTCGTAAATATTTAAATCTTGCCATCATATCATTTGCATAATTCACTTCTTAAGCTCCTCTCTCCCTCCCTCTCATCTCTCTCTCTCTCTCTCTCTCTCTAAATACTTGTGTTTTGCCATCATAAATGCGCACAATTCAAAGATACTTTGAGTAAGTTTGTGTATCTCACAGATATTTTGTATCTTTTGTACTTCTGCTTACTTTTGACATTGTTTTTGCTATTCTTATTTTATTATATTTTATGCAAAGGAATAATAATAATTGCATAAGACTGCTCAATCTGTCTTTGTTTTTGTGGCTATCAATTGTTTAAATAAATCTTTCGCATTTGGATTCAACAAACTTTTGAGAAAGACAGTAAAATCAATAGATTTGTTATGTGCAAAGAATTCTTTTGTTTTTATTGAAGCTAACAATAAATTAGTTAATTAAGATTTAATAAATAAATTATATGTTTTATTACTATAATAAGCAAACAATATTTAATACATTAACTATTCTTATTATCACAAAGAATTCATTTGTTTTTACTGAATCAAACAATAGCTTAGTTGACTAATCCTAATCCTTTTGAGCTATTACAGGGTATTTAGCAGCTCTCTGCGAACGCACTAAACGCTTCTTTCACTAATAACCCAATTAGGTGAGCATTGAGCACTGAGTATCTAATTGCAAGTGAGACTGGAGCTGTTTGTTAATAGTACTAAACGAATTAGCCATGTGGAAGTGTAAATAAATGAAAATAAATGCAATAACATGCTAGCAAACACACACACACACGCACACACACACACACACACACACATATATATATAGTTGTAAATAATAAATTTGATTTGTCACTTACTTCTCAATTTGCTCACGCAATTCCCGCTCGAATGTTGGTGACCCGCATTGGCTCTGAAAAAAGTGCATGAAAGATAGAGAGAGCGAGAGAGAGAGAGAGAGAGAGAGCAAGAGGTGGCAGCAGAGGAAGAGAAATGAAAAAAGAGTTTAAATGAAATGCGAAACAAATGAGACAAACAATAAATTAATGCATTTTCACAATGAATTAAGCAAGACAACAGAAACGCGCCACAAACTGTGGCAATCTGAGTTGCACTTGCAGCTGATGGAAGCCTGACTAAAGTGGGCGGCAAGGGGAGGGGCAGCGGCAGGGGAAGGGTCAGAGTGTGGGTTAACTGAAATTGATTAGAGCAGCGCGAAGCAGGTCGAGGTGTGCACACTTGAGAGAGAGAGAGAGAGGTCAAAGAGACTCGGCGACTTGAGAATGCGGAACAGCAGCTGGACGAGATGGCGCTGTCTGTGTGTTGCATGCAGCCACAATAAATCAGCAGAGTCAACAACCGATGCGGCATGGCAGTAGCATCAACACCCCAGCTACCCCCTGCCCCCGCCACTGCCCCAGCCCCTTTTGACTTACCCCTCGTTGCGTGCTTGGCGTGAAATGTAATCGATAAAAAACAAGAAGTTACATCACGGCGATTTCATCTGTGTGACGTGACGACAACTCAGACACACACACACACACACACACACACAACAGTTACTAGTGGGAATTGAACTCAAGCATTTGTAATAAATCGTTCAGTTTAGTGCAAATATAATGAGTGTGACAACACCATCAAGTGTAAATGAAACTCAGACTCTGAGTTACTTGTGTATTACGTAATACTGCTAATCAGCTCTATATCAACTGATAAACTGGTCAACTGTTCAACTGTTCAACAATGACAACTGAAAGTCTTTACTATAAATCACTTTCTTTGCAATAAAATTTCTATATTTATTTAATATTTAAATAGGAATGCATAAGGAATTTCTCAGCCTCTTTCTGCTCCCTGGCTCTGCTTCTTCTTGCTTGTAGTACTTCATTGTTCTCGTGGGGGTGAGGGAGCTGCGAGTTCCCCTTATTGAAATATCTCTGAAAACGCTTTCATGTGCAGACATTGAATAGAGTATGAATAGAAATGAAACAGTGGGGAGGAGTCGACTTTGAGTTATCCTGTAATGTAGCAAAACGCTTGTTTAGTTCAACAGCTTCTTCTTGCTTTCTGTTGCTAATCTCAAGTGATTCCTAAGTAAGTATACCCTACAATGTTAGCTGGTAGGGTCGATTAGTTGTGCTGTAATGAATTAGACAACTTTCGCAGACAGACAAGTCTTCTCTTCTTCTTCCGCTTCTCTTTCTATTGCTCTAAGTTATCTCTAATCTCGGGCATTTCCTGTACGTGTATACCCTACAATGTTAGCTCGGAGTGGGGGTATAAAGCGGCAATAAAAGCTTGTGGCACGCACTGTCGAAATGCCTGCAACAGACTGAAGTTCTTGTTGGCGCAAGGGGAATGACTGAAAATTGACGTCTGCCCCCCTATCCCCCCTATCCATTACCACCCCCTCCTGACTGGCTGAGACCCATTCAGAATTACAAATATATGCAATAATTTTTATTAATTCGGCCGACGTTAAAGCCAAACATGCAACAATATTAAAAGTATGGCAGCAGCCGTTGCCGGAGCTGCTGCTGTGGCAGACTGATTGCCGTCCAATGTTGCCACAGACTGTGGCAGTGGCAGTGGCAACTGGGAGGCGCCACTTGCGCCACTCTGTGTGTGGCATGGAATGATGAACGTGTTAATAAAATTAGAGCCAACACAACAAGCTGTGGGTGCTCTACTCCCCCCCCCCCTCCTGCTCCCCTCAGCCACCACCCTCGTGCCTCCCCCCTTCGACACACTTGACAAATGCTATTTTGGGCAACTGGTGCGTCTGTCGACAGCTGTTGACTCTTTACTCTTGACTGCTGACTGCGGCCTGGCTACTGCCAAGTCTTGTGCCTCATTCACATGCAACAGCGACGCGCATAAATATTCATTGAGAATTTTGGGCCATAAAACGGGGACGCGGCTGGCCCATTGATTAAGTTATAAAATCGAACGGGAACTTTCTTTTTGGGCATTAATTATTATTGGCCAAGAGCCGCCACACGCAGTGTTTAGGCCAGGCCTAAAAGTAAGCCCATGTACAAGTGCTGGACTCCACAAAATTTCCATAAGTTTCAATTAGCAGATGACAAACGACGCCCAAGTTGTTGGGAGTTGCCAGGGCTGCCAGGGTTGCCAACATGTATATGATTTAAGGGTGCACAACAAGAAATTAACAAAACAAATCCCGGCAACATGTTGCACTCGTGTCGCAAGGGAAGGGCATAAAAAACCCCGACTGAGGGTTACGGCACGCGTGGATCACAGGACAATTTGCACCCGCAACCAAATGTAATCCCCTGGCTAAGAAGCAACCCCAGTCCGAGTCTTGCGACCTGGCCGACGTCCATTGAAATTCCCCCTTTCAAATGGGGGAAGTTTATTAAAGGGGCAACGGGAGTACTCAATGCCTTCTTGGCCTTGGCTGATTGACGATCTGACCTGGCAATCACAGATGAGCCACGCTTAGGGTGTGTGGCATTCCATTCAAAATATGAACATGCTTATTATTAATTAACATGCAGTTTCAACAGCGGGTGGCACTTTGAATACTCGTTAAATACTGGGCAATAAATGGGGAGAACTTTGAACAACTGAAAACCCATCCAACTGTCATTGTAAATTGGCTTAGTAACTGTAGACTTGCTTATGAATAAGTAACGAAGTAAATATTTGATTTATATAGATGTACATATGCATATTCTAGCTTAGAACGGCTCTCAATTGTGATGAAAATGATGGAAACATTGAAAAAAGTGCAAGGTTACACATAAACTAGAGTAAATAACTAGCTCGGGGTTGTCAAAGATTGAATACCCTTGAATATAATCATCTATAATCTTATTTATTAATCCCAAGTCCAGCAACTGAAGCCTTCTGTCAGTATGAAGCTGTATTTATACTGCTTAGAGAACAGCGCTCGCAGCGGTTGTTAGATGCGGCGAGCTTTCTACACGCACGCTGCACACGCAATCTCTGCAACTGCTCACACATACAAGCATACTAACTGCAGTGAGCTTACCTAACGGATCACACGCGCTCACACCCATGTAATGACATTGTGCGCAAGCAGTGCAGCGTATTTCCTTGCGCTCTGTCACCCACAGGGATGCTAACTGCATTTCACACATACACACACATAGAAATAACAATGTGGTATGCTGAATGCAGCAGGTTCGCTCACACTCACAGCGAAGGATCGTGCAAGGCAATAGAATAGAAAAACAGCCCGCAGCTCTTTCTCTCCTTTATTCTATCACATTTGCTAGAGCTTGCAATTTAAATGTCGTAGTTCTGTGCAAATGCGCAGACTAATAATTTAAACTTTAAAATTCTAATTTCAATTCTTATAATTTAACCCAGTATTATATTTTTGTAGAGACTTTTACAGGGTATTATACAGTCTGTCGTTTACTGTTGTATCCGTTACAAGCTTTTTTTGCAGTCGATAGGATAACAAAATGTGAATAACTTTCCGACAACCTTATATACTGTCAGACATAAATACAGCCAATTTCTTGGCTATAAATCGAGTAAAACTTATCCAATTTATATCGAAATCTTACCATTTTAATATCAATGAACGTTTTTTATTGTTGTTTATCTTTCTGGTGTGTAATTTGTGCAAAGTTCTTAGCTTTCAGACCACAAAACCAAGCCGTAAAAATAACAAGCGGTCAAAAGGCACAAAAGCCACAACAACAACACCAACAATAACAGCAACCGGTAGCTGCAAAATTTGTATGTATATTTGCGGCACATGAATGCGTGTGTGTGTTTGAATCGAATACAAACACCGACAGAAAGGCGACGGCAAAACCGTAGACCGGCCGAGGGGAGACAAACAAACAGCTCGGGGTCTGTCCCCAAGCGTCATAATGTTTCGGCGTTCGGTGGCACTAAAAAACCCCAAAAGCGTAACTTAAATTAGAGGTAAAGTTATAATTTCCATGGCAAAAAACAGAACAAAACGAAGAAAAATGGGAAAAGCGTAGCAGACGGCGCGACCGATACAAAACTGTGGGGCAGACGCTGCCAAACAACAGTCCGCGGAACACTGAAAACGGGTAAACGGGCAAACAACCCTCGCTCACTAGCGCGCTCTCCATGAATGACTGTGAAAGGAGAGCAACAGCTTACGAATTCGCCGCAGGCTTGCTGAGTAGCCAGCGAGAATGCGGGAGTGCGAGAGAGCAAAGCGAATGTCAAGCAGCTGCCCGGCAAATGCTCGACTCTTTCCATCTCACTTCTGGACCAGCATCAGCTGGCCATGTTCCACATTCCATGTTCCCCATCCATGCCACAATCGGGACGCTTTTTGATGTATTACTTTGGCAACGCGAATTGGCTGTTTTTAATTTAATGAACCGCGACGGTCGCAACATCAAAACGTTGATAGAAACATACGGAAGGGGGAAATGGGAAGGGGAATGGGAATGGGAAGATAGCAGCGACAGATAGCAACAGCCCCTGACCGACGCTGGCTTTGTGTGTTTGGTAAACAAAAAAGCAAACATTTTACAGATGTGCCGCAGGGTTGACGTCGCGACGTACTGCTGCTAGGGATGATCTATTACTACCCGGAGTTCGGACTGCCTCAAAGTTCTCTGCACACATTAAACGTCACTTCAACAGCAACTTGTTCACCTCCCCACCCCTTCAAATACGCGAAATTTCCTTCACATAAGCGAAAACTTAATTGCATTGCACTTTTTTGTCAAGGGGTTTTTTTGTTAGGGCTGAGCACACATAAGCCCTATGTAAGTATATATAGTCTACAGGATATATAAATACATTATATAGTGGTGGTAGTTTTCGCATTCATATTTTAGCTGGTTTGAGGGGGCGTATGAATCATCAGCAGTTCAGCAGTTAAAAAATACCCGAAAGGGTCTCGAGGGTCAACAAATTGGAAGGTACGAGTAAGAATATATTTATAATGCGGACATAGGGTGGATTTCTTAAATGCTAAACAGACTTTTAACGCATGTGCAACAGTGTTAACCATCGATGTGCAACTTAAAGTCCGACCTACCCTAAAAACACTGGACTGTACAGCTCTTGGATGCTATAGCAGTTTCTAGATGCTTCGCTTGTGAAAGCTTTCGTGTTCTTCTTCTTCTTAGAATATCTGCTCTCTAATCTCGAGTGCTGCCTAAGCGCATATACCCTACAATGCTAGCTGGAACGGTTCGACTGTGAGTTATCTTGCAGTAAAGTAAATCACTTGCTTAGATCAACAGCTTCCTTGGTAATCTGCAATGATTCCCATGCAAGTATACCCTAGAATGTTAGCTGGTAGGGCCGATTAGCTCTGTACAGCATAACTGAATTTGACAACTTTCTCAGATAGACAAGTCTGCTTCCACTTCCTTTTCTACTTCTCGAAGTTATCTCTAATCTGGGGCAACTCCTCTGTGTGATTTCACTCACTGCATTCTTATTGGATTTCTTCTTATAATAGCGAACACTGCAGCCCCTCAGTTGAGTTGATCTGGCTAATGGAACAGTTTAGTTGTAATTGAATTATGCGATGCATTTAGTCTTTAACTAATTGCCTTTTAAGAGCATTTTATAAGTCCACCCTCTCCACCTCCCCCTCCCCTCTATCCACTCACATAATTAAAAGGAAGTGAAAAAAATGTTTAATTGGGCAAGGGACGCGACGCACTCGCGACATGGTCTTCAATCAAGTGGCGCACTCCATGGGGCGTCTGCCCTTGAGCAGAGAGATACTGGATGTGGTCGCTGAGCGGCGCCTTCATTTCCAACTGAGTGAACCATCAAATGTTTGTGACGAAAAATTATTAGCAATTCAATGTTGGACGTTGGACTTTAACAGATGATGATGATGAAGATGATGATGATGATACAGATGATGCTGATGATGAAGCTGTTGGACTAAGATGTTGTTAATAAAAAGTGCTCATGTTGCGACATAGCCAGAGCTCTTGCAAGCGACCCAAGTGCCACTCGATGTCGACATCAGCGACAGCCTCCTTGGAGTCGCCACCAAGTGTGGCAACTGCGGCGGCACGGGCTGGTCGCTCGGAGCGGCGCGTCGCGTCGCCTTGACAGTGACAGTTTGATATGCTTTTCAATTGCTTTCTTTGCTTTTTATGCGCGCTCTCACTCACTCTCGCTCTCACTCTCTCGCTTTCTCCCTCTCTTTGCTGCAACTGCGTTTATTAGCGCGCAGATTTTCAATGGAGTTGGGATTCAGCATAAAGTTGGAGTCGGAGTACGCGGCGAGCATTTAAATTAAAAATTGAGCACGTGCTGCTGTCGTAGCTTGGCCATTGTTGCCCCTGGGTGTTGCCCCAATCTGCGCCACAGTTGAGCTTATCCCGTGACACGAACAACACACGACCACTGCAACTGCAACACGACGCGTGCTGTTGCATGAGTTCCAAATCCTAAGCTATTCAGTTAAGCAGGCAGTGGAGTTGCGAGAGAGAGAGAGAGAGAGCAGACGGACTAATAAATTGGCTCACAAAATTTATAAACACACTTCGAACGCCTTTCTCACTCTGCGTCTCGCTTTTTTTCGACTTCATTAGCAAATGGGCAACCCGTTTAAAGGCAAGGGGAAGAGGGGAAGTGTTAGGGGGTGGGGAGAAGCCGGAGGAGGAATATGCGCAGTTTGCATTTTCCGCCTGCATGGCTTGTTGATTTATCACTGATGAAAAGCATACACAAAAACAAAGGCAAAACAAGCGCATCAGTTGAGGGTGCGCGACTGTATAATACCCTCTATAATTATAACTACTTAACTGCAAGTATCCCTATTCCTAGTATCGATATCACGATGATACATTTTAAGTGGCAGCCTCTCAAAACAAACGCAAATTTCAAGCTGAGCTATCAGGTCTGGCAACTCTCAGCTAATTTCATGCAGCTTGTTGCGCGCCAAATTTGAATACTCGATCAAGAGCTGAGTTCTAAGTCACTCTCCATAATTAATGATCTGGAGAGGGTATACAGGCACCTTCTTGCCCAATTTGCTGTCTCTAGTTCTTCTAGTTGCTGAGATCGACGACAGACAGAATATATAAGCTTTATAGGGTCTGCCACGTCTCCTTCGTCCTGTTACATACTTTTTCACAAAGCTTACACCTATCTCTGTACAGGGTATAAACACAAATACAAACACAAACACAAAAAACAAATCCCAGTCCTTCTTTGACACTCATTGGACTGTTTGCTCTCGCTATCTATATCTCTCTCCCCCCTCTTTCTCTCTCTCTCTCTCTGTTTCCCTCATTGTTTTTTGTGCCGTCCAAGCATTTGTAATTTCATGGCTAAATATTTGAACTATTTCCATACTCCACCGACTGAGTGTGTGCGAGTGAGCAAGAGAGTGAAAGAGAAAGAGATAGAGGGAGTGAGAGAGAGCGAGAGCCAGCATAGCCACAATTCTTATGCCCATTGTGATTCTGTTGCAAAGGGATTAAATGTCACATGAAGCACTTCAGCTTCCCTCGAGCTTCAGCTTTGAGCCTCATCTCCGTCTCTGTCGCTCCGTCGCTCTGTCTCAGCTGTTGTAACAAAATAGCCAACAAAATGCATGCAACAACAACAGCTGTCAGCAATTTGAGTTGGGTTAAGAGCTTGCCCCATCAAGTGGCATTCAGACTGCTAAGCATGGAGTTGCAAACTTCAAGTTGTCTATGGAAAGCGAATCGAAGCAGCTCTCACTCTCTTCCCCTCTCTCGCACGCACTCTCTCTCTCTCTTGAGAAACAATGGACAAGAGATCACAATACACAAATCACTTGATGCTGCTGCGGGTTAAACTCTGGAATCTCGCTTAAGAAAAGAAAGAAAATCTAGTTGTAATCAATTACTTTTATTGTAATCTTGTCTTGTTGTTAAAGTGGATATAAGATACTTTTAAATGAATATAGGATATCTTTAGGTTGCCATTCGATTGAGTTCTCAAACAAAAGAAGAATTCAATAGGAAATCTATCACAAATTGGGTTTTGTCAGGAAGAGAAGTTAACTTAACTTATTGATTATACAGCAAAAAACTTCTATGATCCTTATATATACAACAAGGGTTCTCTTTCAGTTCCCCTTCGATTAATTCTAGATTCTAGATTCTAGCGTCAGTTCTCTGTTCTGCTTGTTCTCCACTAAGACATCTCTTGCAGATTTGAATTTAACGAGAAGCGAAGCAAAGAGAAGTTGCCTTAATGTCATATGCTGCTACTGCAGTAAACAACTTCTATAATCCTTATATATATAACAAGGGTTCTCTTGTCTAGCAACAGTTCTCTGTTCTGCTGATTCAAATTGATATTTCTCGAGCAGAGAAGCAAAGAGAAGTTGCCTTAATGTCATATGCTGCTACTGCAGTAAACAAATTCCATATTCATTTGATTTGCACAATCAACTCTCGCAATAAATCATCATTTTGCAGGGGAAACATTGACATTGTGTGCGTCAATTGATAAATAGTAGAGTATCTACGGGGCATAAGCCAACTTGCATCGATTACGGACAAACTGTAATCAGATGCGAATCAATTACATTTCGACTACGCATAGAAGTAATCCGAGTACTCTTGTGCCTCCCCCCTCCGCCTCTTCCTTTGCTTTGGCTGACGTTGTGCTACTCAGCAAGTTGCCCAAAATTAGAAACAGATGATGATGGGAATGATAAGAGCATGGCGAATCATAAGATGGATATATTCATTGAATCGTGCCATTTATTGCATGCCACATGGCCAGCAAGCTGTCTTGGCCTTGCTTCCACTATCTCCCTCTCTGTCTTCCTCTCTCTCTCTCTCTAAGTGTCTCTCTCTGTGTTTTCCCTTGCGCTTGCCACAACATTTTGCAACATTCACACTTTTGGGTTGTCTTGTCATTGCTTGTCTGCCTTGCCCACTCTCCCCCGCTCACTACCTCTCTCTCTCTTCCCTCTCTTTCTATCATCCATGCTGTGCATAAACTCGTCGAGCCACTGATATGCCAATAACAATAAAGCACACACCCAGCGGGCGTGCCACACAGACGTCGACGCCGACGCCGATGCCGACGCCAACTTTGTCTAAGTGAAACCAAAGGACAGTGGCAACATTGCAGATGGAGTTCTGGGAGATCTGGAAGAGCTGGGAGAGCTGGGCGAGCTGGGAGCTGGCAGCAACATAGTTAATCGTTATTTACAGACAGATAAAGTGCAGAAATATTGTCGAGCAGCAGACGTCGAGGAAACGGTAGCTCATGTATCTCGTGCGACCACCAAATGTCGAAGTAAACGTAAGAAAAAACAAGTAAGCACGCTGCAGTTGAGTGTGCTCGACTGTGTGTTGCCCGGTAGTTGTTGTTTTTTGTAGTTAGACAATGCACTGGCAGTTTTTTGATAGAGAAACTAAGAGCTATTCTTCTAACTGTGAAAGACAAGGTGTGCTCGAATTTGAGTTGCCCAGTAGCTCGTTTTTCGCAGTTGGACAACCGTATGCAAACGTAATTATAGCTATTGTCATGTCAGTCCATTGATAGAGATACTGAGAGCTATTCTACTAACCGGACAGATGCTAGGTGTGCTCGACTGTGAGTCACCCGGTAGCTGATACTTCTTACTTTGGCTACACAAGAACTTAAGCAACTAAATGCTATTTTGCTAACTGTGAAAGACGCTAATATTGGTACAGCTATGAATGTAACTCAAGTATTTATATACTTAAAGGCAATAACGCTGCTATAACCTATAATACTTCACTGCAGGGTATACAAAAGCAGGAAAATGGGCATACGGCCAAAGTAATCGGATTCCCATGCATGAGCCCAGAAGCGGAGGCGAGGCACATGGTGTAGTGATAACGAGCTGGAGGCGGAGACAGAGATGGAGTTACAGTTGAAGCTGGAGCTGGAGTTGGAGCTGGAGCTGGAGCTGAAGCTGGAGGAAGGAAGCTAACTGGCGGGTGGGCCATTGCCATTGCCATTGCCAGGCTCGTAAATTTGCGCTTTGGCCGTGGCTGCAAGCCGAGTCAACGAAATAGAATAGAAAATCAGGCGCAGCCAGGGAGAAACCACTTCCAGAAAATGTATTCCTGTTTTTTTTTTGGTTAGGGGGGAGCTCCATGTTTTTGTCTCCGGCGCTTCCTGTGGCCGGGCGTCAGCAATTTCGTTGCGGAAATCATTGGGCAGCAGCCCAGGCCGGAGACAGCGATGTCGATGGTATTTGGAGCCTTTTGCTTGGGATCGCATGCTGCGCCTTTTCACACCATAAACGCTGTGCGTTTAACTCGTTGCGCAACCCAAAAAGGGCCTGGGGAAGGGGCAGGCAGTAGCTCAGTATTTTCGGGCTGTTATCAAATTCAATTACCTAAAGCCGGAAATGCGTATGCCATTGTAGGCCGAGTTGCCGCCCATAAAACTTGGCTTAACTGCAACTTTACGGCCCTGATGCCTCCAAGATGAGCAGTTTAGATTGAGATTTTCGAGTGGAAGGTGGAGGAGGGGGGGGGACACCTCTCGAGGTGTCAAGGCAGGGACAAGCAACGACAACAACTCAACTGTGTCACAGAAATGCAAATAGAAGTGGAAGTGGTCGACCCAAGTTTGAGTTTGATAATTTCATTTCGGACTCGTGTAATTAAAGCTTGTAACTTTTAATTACAGGTCAAAGCACAGGCGAGGCGACCTTGTGCGGCACTCTAAGCCCAGCTATGTGTGCGGACTGTGTAGTTGCTGACCACAAGAACCGCAGAGCTCAAGCGACTGGCAACAAGGCGATTAATGACCCTAGAGGCAAACAACATGGTCAAGCGCCTGGCCAAATGGTAAGCGAGAGCTACTGGAGAGGGAGCAGAAGGGAGCACGGAGCAGGAGAAGAAGGAAACAGCAGGGAGTAGCGAGAAGGTCATTTCCATGTGAGCCAGGCAGCAATGTTGTCAACCCATAACCACAAAACAGGAAATTAAAATCGTTTGGCTAAGATGGTGGCCCATTGTCTGCTGGCCTGGCCTGGCCCAGCCTGGTCTGGTCGGTTTGGCTGGTCTGGTAATATCCGGGGCAGCTTTATCACGCATATAGTAGTACTCACTTTGTGGAACTGCTCCTGCAAACGCAGCAGCGCGCCTTCGACTTCAATCATGCGCTTTTCCAACAAATCCTGCAAAAGAAAAACAGCAAAAGAAAAGAAAAGAAAAGAGAAAAGTAGGAAACGCAAACTAAAGAGCTGAATGCTATAACGGATATATATATATAGATAAATATATCGGACAGTTCCCAAGTAAGCTAGTAGAGGTAGTACTGTACAGTGGTAATACATATGTATGTATGTATGTATGTATGCTAGCTGTGCAAATACGTGGCTTGCAAATGAACCAAAGCGGCGTGAAAAGCGTATAAGTGTGTGTGTGCGAGTGTGTGTGTGTGTGTGTGTATGTGTGTATGTATATGTGTGTTGTGCAAGCTAAGCAATTGTTAACAACAACCAAAAAGCGAGTATAACTATAATTACATAGATTTTATTTAAGCAAATCAACAATTGACTTTTTATACCCTGCGCCCATTAAAAATGAGTATTATAACTTGTTGCAACTGCATGTAACAGGCAGAAGAATGCAGCTCCGACGCTTAACAGTTGCTTGAGGCACATTATATAGAAACAATGCTGAAAGTTCTATCAAGATTGCTCTATAAATAAGAAATAAATGAAGTGACGTAGCAGTCAGCTTTTGATAGAGTACTTTAAACAACTGTTAGTTACTTACTTCTATTATAATCAACATACTTAATTAAGCAGACTACACAGGGTATTTGCCAGTCGCGCATGCTAACCTGATCCGCTTGTTATCAGTTGGATTTGTGATTGCTAGAACCGATTGCGAATTGCAAATGTAAGCTTTGCTTTCAACTGCCTTTCAGTTGATTACGTGCCCCACTTTGTGGCAAGCAAATAGACAGTTTTAGTTTTGCACAATTCCAAGATTTCATTGCCGCTTTAAGGCAAATCGTCGAGCTGCTTATTCTATTATTCTATTTGTGCGGCATGTGGCATGTGGCATGCGATTTAGTTAAAGGTCTGCACAACTGCAGGTTGCAGTTACAACCAGATTGCAGGTGTGCACGTCCAATAATTCACCAACTGTGGCAGCATGCAACTAACTGTGGCACGAACCGAACTCACTTGCCATGCAACCAGCCAAAGCCAGAGCCAGAGCGATCTTTTGTATACCTGATATGAGTATCTATAACTATGAGCATTGACTCCACTCGCGTGTGTGCGTGTCTGTGTGTGTGTGTGTGTGTGTGTAGGCGTTGTGCGGCAAACAGGAAGTGGCAATGACAGTTTCATAATTGCAGTTGCAGCTATTTTACGGCCAGTTGTCGCCAGACAAAGCCCGACGACACCCGAGCGCAGACGGAGGAGCACCGCACAGGCGAGTGGTGGGGGAGGGGAAGCTTATTAGCCCAAGAGCAGCCCATAGCTTAAGGCGCTTGACAAAGTTGCGGCCACAAAACAGAAACACAACAATAACAACAACTAAAAAGGCCAACAAAAATTATATTTAAGTACAATCGTAAAAACAGCAATAAGTCGAGTAAGCGCAACTGTATATTACCCCGTATAATATAATATAATATAATTATTACTACTAAACCGAAATATAATAATGAAATATCCCTATTCCTCGATATCATGACGATACATTCTTAGTGGCAACCTCTCAAAACGAACGCAAATTTCAAGCTGAGCTATCAGGTCTGGCAACTCTCAGCTAATTTCATGCAGCTTGTTTGCGCGCCAAATTTGAATGCTCGATCAAAAGCTGAGCTCTAAGTCGCTCTCCATAATTAATGATCTGAAAGGGGTATACAAGCATTTTCTTGTCCAATTTGGTGTCTCTAGTTCTTCTAGTTGCTGAGATCAATCAGACAGACAGACTTGGCTCAATGGCCTCGGCTGTAGATACTGCTCCAGAATACATATACTTTATAGCGTCTGTCTGCTGCTGCCTGTTACATACATTTCTAGAAAGTTAATATATATCCCCGTACAGGGTATAAGAACAGGCAGAGACAATAAGAGTAACAACAACAACAGAAACAACAACAACAACAATAACAGGGAACAAGGCAAACGCTGCTCGTAAACCATTTTTCTTAAACACTAAAAAATTAGTTGGGGAAGTTGTAAAAATTATTGTTATTGCCTAAAAACAAAAAACAAAATAAACAAAATAAAATTTTTAATATTTTTTTGCTATATTTGAGCAAGAGGCAAATTGGTTATTCAGTGTTTGTGGCTGCCACATTTGGTGTTATGTGAAGTTTAGAAGTGCCACAACTAACTATGTAAAGATAGATATGTGTATGTATTTATGTATGTATGTATGTATGTATGTATGTATGTATGTATGTATGTATGTTCATCAAAAACGCCCACAATTGAGCTGAGCCTGAGCCTGGCTAAAACGAACTATGAATGGACTTGATTTGTGGCAGGAAATTACGCAGACGTCGAGTGGGAAATAGTGAAGTTCCTCTTATGGATGCACATACATACATACATACATACATACATACATACATACATGCATCACATACATATGCATGCATACATTCATTCACATAAACAATGAGATCGTTTTGTTATAAGTGTTGCTGCTGATAAACAGTTCTAATGCTGCTCTAACCTATTTCCAACTTGAGCACAAGCAGCAACTGTTGCAATAGTCGACTATGAAATACCCGGGCCTCAACTTAGCATAGAAAACAATCACATTTTGATACTCTCTTGCTTATACTTATATTATTTACTTCTTATTTCTATAAAGTCAGAGATGTGCTGCCTTCTATTGCCACTAATATACCCTGTCCAACGACATGCAGGGTATACAGCTGAATATATATATTTCACGCTTAGAGGTTCCCTTTTGTCTGCCATATTTATATTCACCCGCTTTGGGAATCCAGCCGGAGAGCATACTTCTCAGGCAGAGTATGCCTGACTGGCAGATACCCCAGTGTTTATTCTCAAGCAAGTTATTATCAAGCAAATACTTCTTTTTTTATTTACTCATATTTTGTTTTGTCTGTTATATTTTTACTTAAGGGACAAATGGAAGTAAATCACTAATATACTCCTTTTCAACTATTTACAGGGTATATAACTGCATATATATTTCACTCTTTAAGATTCCCCTTTGTGTTCCATATGTAAATTTACACGCTTAGCCTCTTAGATGAACAGAATAGTTCTCTGCTGGGATATACTCGACTAGCAGATACCCTAAAGTGAATATTAACGCTGCCGTACTTATAGTTTACCTTTAACAGGCTCAGTGAGTTGCTTACTTTCGTCTGTTACATGTGTTTCCACAAAGCTAAGATACCCTTTTTAGTTGTGTACAGGGTATTCGAAAGAGCAAAGCTACGACAAAAGCTACAGAGATTTATCGCTTTAATGCCATTCACAGAAATGCACGCAGTCGTTGACTTCTCAGTGTGGCAACTGTCTGCGCATGTGCAACTGCAACAGCGGCAGCAGCAGCAGTAGCAGCAACAGCTGAGCGTATGTGAACTCAGAGCTGAAACTGAAACCGAAGCGTTACTCGGCTCGGTCTGAGAAACAACAAAGCTAGAGAGGAACAAACGTTGCACATAAATTGCACAACGTTCAATGAACTTTTTCAATCACACGTCGCACAGCAGCAACTGCAACTGCAACAGCAGCAACTGCAACGGCGGAATCCACGCAATGTGGATGTGGACACGAACGTGACTGGGTTCTGGATGCCACAGCTGACATGGGATGCAACTCAGAAGCAGCAGCAGCAGCAGAGGCAGCGGCAGCGGCAGGTTTGTCTATTGTATGCGACGTCTGTCAGTCGAGCTGCCTCGCCAGACGGCATGTTTCAACAATAATCAAGATGCCATTTAGTGAATTTGCAGCAGCCTGACTGTGACTGCAACTGCAGCAGCAACAACAGCGAGTGGGTGTCGCTTTGTAGCCGTGCAACATGTGTGTGGCATGCCTCACTCTCTCGCGCGCTCTCTCTCTCTCACTCTCTCTTCTTGTCTCGCTGCCTGGGAAGATTCTGCTGCTGGGTAATCGATACACGGCGAGTGCCTGCAACTTGTGTCGTGTCTTGGCCAACAGCTGCGCACTTGGCTTTGAGCAGCCTCAATTAGGCAAAGCTGCAGCTGTCCGCTTGCCACAGAGAGAGAGAGAGAGAAAGAGAGAGAGGGAGTGAAAGGGAGGGAGTGAGAGTTCTGGGAAACATTACAGCATCTTTTGCCAAGCATTTACATAGAAGTTTTGCCAAGCCTAACTCAACCCAACTCAACTCAACTCGAGTCAAGT
This sequence comes from Drosophila macrospina, assembly GCA_035042075.1. NCBI lineage: Eukaryota > Metazoa > Arthropoda > Insecta > Diptera > Drosophilidae > Drosophila > Drosophila macrospina. The sequence continues at coordinate 538,375 of JAWNLW010000133.1, read as the reverse complement.
CAAACACAACTTGGCTCAGTTCATTTGCAGCTGCTTATGGGCCATGGCCATGACAGAGTGAACGTCTTGTTGTTGCTGTGCTCTGGCTAACCATAAATCAAGTGCTCCATCCACAGTCCGGGCATGCGCCATACTTAGCGCTATTAAAGCGTCACGGAAGTCCGAACGTGATCGGTGAACGGAGAACGGCGAACGGCAGCGCAGAACGAGGCTCCTATTCGTTGTCGGAGTCGCATTAACGCCGTGGCCTTAAAGCCTTAACGTCTTCGAATAATGCGAACACTTAACTCAAACATGTCTGGGAAAAAAGAGAGCTAAACTTTACTTTTTAGAAACGAGATCTAACTCTTCCAGCTGTTGTGCAAGTGCAGAGAACAGCAGAGTGTCAAAGGGTTTAACATGTCGCCTAATCATTCAGAGAAACCATTCAGAGACGTTTACAACTGAATGGCAAATGTATGTTAGTGTGTGAGAATCATTCTGATTGATTTATTTGTGTAATTGAGTTGCGAACAGAGGCAAGCAGCTGATCCTCGTATGGATTCATAGGGATTGCCACAAAGTAGCTACAGGGTATCACAATTAGTGTACAGGGTATCAGGCAAATCGTTTACAAGTGAATGACAAATGTTAACAGTTGAATGTGAATCATTCTACATGAATTGAGAACAGAATAGAAGATGATTCTCATCCTTATTCAGTAGTAAAGTAGTTACAGGGTATCACAATAAGTGTAGACGGTATCGCGCAAGTCGTAAACAGTTGTTCTTAATCCAGAACAGAAAAGAACATGATACTCAGCCCTATTCAAAGTGAAAGTAGTTACAGGGTATCACAATAAATACTTTACAGGGTATTAGCGACAGTGGCAAGCCATTTAAACACACATTACTCGCAGTTAAGTTCTTCTATCCCCTACAAATAGAGGGGGAGGGAGAGGAATCTGCATGTTAGGCGAGCATTGCTCATTGCCGGCTGGAAGAGGGGTGAGTTATGTGGGCGGGGAAGGGGGAGTTTATTAATCTGTGAGCCGCTGGCGTGATGTGTCTTAAATGGCATGTTAACGAGTTCAAGTGGCCTCTCTCTCTCTCTCTCTTTCTCTCTGTCTCTCGCTCCCCCTCCCCCTTGGGTTCAAAGGTGTTTCTTTCGCAGGCTTTGCATGCCGAGTTTTTCCCGCACGCCACACGAATTTGTATGCGCGATGCGCTTTTCCACTTCTCTACTTTTCCGCTTCCACTCCCAGGAGAAAAGAGCCCCGAGAAAGTGGGTTAGCAAGAGCCCACCATGCACATAAGGATGTGTAGATGATTTGCTGGTTAGCTGGGAGTTAGTTGCATTTTGTATTTCAAGTTCTTCCATGGCCCATTACAATGACAATGATGAGGGATTGCAGTTGTACCATGAAGTGTGATTGGGATTGTCTACAATTGATGGGGATTTGCTAGCGAAGCACTACAACAACCGTTGCCCCAAAGCGACCAGCACCAAGGGGTATGTGGAGGGGAGGCAGGTTCAACTTATACAACACTCACCTTTTCGCCACGCTCCAAGGTCAACAGTGCGGGACTGCGATTGCCAGAGATTGCCTCGTGCTCCAGAGACCTCGGCTGATGCACCAACTGAATCTTGCCCTGCGAGATTTGTATGTAGTTGGGTGGCGGCATTATATCATGCACATCGTCCTTGTCATCCTCATCGCCATCCTTCTCGTTCTGCCTGCAAATGCACAAGAAAATAGAGCACAACTTTAATACAAACTGACAGACTACAACATGCTCTTTACTCCGCTCGCTGGCTGTGTCTCAATATTGCAGCCACCAAGTCTGTGGCGCAAACTTGCTCGACCAGCTTCAGTAAGCACCACTCCACTGCACCACAAAGTGGGCGTCCGGCCTGGCAGTGTGGAAATGGAGATCATATCGCACATTGCTGCATAGCTGAAATGTTTCCCAATCTGGCGGCCCATAATCGGGGCCTCGCACCCCCAAGAAGTGTCAAAATTATTGTGTTGGCCCAGGCAGCTGGCCGATAATCTGAAACTCAAGTGCTGCAACACACAAATCTCCAAGTGCCTCAATAAGCACACACACACACACACACGCACACATACACACACAACACTTTGTAATGCAATCAATATACGCTGCACACTGATTCGATAGGCTAGAAATACGCAACATAATTGAATAACAATTGAAACTAAGCAATGCTCGATTATATGCAATTAAATACCCTGTAACAATCTCAAATAAAATAAAATAAAATATTTTAATAATAAAATTGCACAACTGCATTTATGTGTATGTATTTATATTTACATATTGCAAGCATTGACCTTCAAGAAGAAGCAATAGCAACCAAGCAAAACAAAGAGAACTTTTTAATCTCTACTGCTTATTTCTGTATGAATGAGCATAGGTAAAACAAGAAGAGAAACACCAAAAAAAAAGTAAACAACTCGCTTCTGCTCACTCTTACTCAATATGAAGCTTATGCGCAAACGCTTATCTGCAGAATTTACCGTTCTACAACAACAAGCATCCGTACGCAGCTTTGAGCACACATACATATACGCTACTGAATGCTTACACATACACATGCATATTTATTGCTCTCATTCGTATCTATACACTTACACATGCATGCATATTTCATTGCATCTGCATGCAGAAGTTTGCTCTCGCTTGCTCGCTCTGTCTCGCTCGAACGCTTGGACGAAGGGTTGGAGAGACACACGGACGTATATATGCAGCTCAATTGACTCAACTGTTGTTGCTGATCAAGTATATATATACATGCATGCATACTTTTGTGAGAAGTTAATTATATCCCTGTACAGGGTATATAAATAATATGCTTTAAAGTGCAAGAAGTGGAACATGATGAATGGTAAAACAAAGAGTAATTAAGATTGAATAATAAAGAATTCACTTGAGTTCCTTTGCAGAAAAGTTTCGTATGATAAATTGACTTTAATTGCTATAGAAATTAACAGTTGTGGTTCCACTGTGCCTAAGCCAATAAGTTATATATGTATGTACATAGGTTCTGTGACATTTGCTTTGTTTGTATTGAATTGACCCAAAATGGCTTGGGAAGCATATCGATTATTGCACCTGCAATGCAGGGGAAGAGGGGGCAGGTGAAGGACGAGGCGGAGTAGGCACTAGGTGAGGACGGGATTCGTTTGACTCTCTAGTTTGCATGTCATATTGAATGTGAACGGTTAGCGTGCACACATGTCGACCATAACCCGATTGCTAACAACAACTACAACAACAACAACAACAGCTAACAACAACAACCACTAAAACAACAAGAGAAACAACAGCAACAACAATTTGCTCGTTATTTCAAATTGAATTTGCGAGTTAAGTGCAAATAATTTGATAAAATTGGCACTTGCAGGCATTCGAGTGGGCAAACGCCAAGACAAGAGCTCCGAGTCTCAGCTACAACTCTAGCTACAACAACGTTTGGCCAAAATGCCACTCCATTCAGCCAACTGACAATCCAGTTTGGTCAACTCGAGCTCCTAACTGCAGTCAAATAAATAGACGTACAAAGCTGGCAAACAATCTTACAAGCTAATCGCACAAAATGTTTCGTTTCGTGTTTGATGTTGTCTCAGTTTCCCTTCTTTTCCCCCAATCCCCCTCCCCCCGCACACACACACACACACACACACACCCCTTCACTGGCAAACGTCTCAAGCTGCAGTTGAAGTTGACGTTGACACCGGCCAAGTGGGCAGTGGCCAAAACGTTGACTCTGGCCATCTGTGGCAAGACTCTTTTTTTTTTTATTTCACTTTGCTTTTCAAACGCGGCCCACGTTGGCTTGGCCAGAATTTCTATGCGCCTTTGATTTATGGTCATCAAATAAAGCAATCAAAATCAATTTAACTGTTATCAAGCAACTGGTTGCGCGTATTAAGGCTTTCCTCTCACTCTGTCGCTCTCGTTCTCTGTCTCTGTTGCGTGTTGCACGTGAGTCATGCCACGATTCGATTAGATGCAAACTTAATTAGCGAGGCATCGATGGCAAGTCAAAAGGCCAACTAATGGCATTACATCGCCTTAATTAACAGCCAGTCTCATTGTCATCTCACATTCTCCATTCTCTTCTGCCTCCTCCTCCCGCTGCCACACCCCTCTTCGCCTCATCACTTCAATCAATTGACAGTGAAATAGTGCAGGCAGCGTGCTGCAAGGTGCAAAGTGCAGACATTGCACTTTGGGAATCTAATTTAGCACCGAGCACATCACCACGAGTGACTCACTCTGCCAAGGCGTCCCCTTTGAGGTGGACACCACGCCCTGTGGCAGGGGGCAGGCAACGTGCAACAGCCACAACATTTGCATGCCACTCCCCCTTCCACCGTCAACTGCTGGCTTCCGTTTGCGCATAAACCATAAAGAATGCAAATATGCATTCACTGTGTGCTCAGCATATGCTTGCATGAGCATGCTCGACTTTTATATACCCGTCCAAAGTAAGGAATTGGCATATAAAATGATAAATACAATTCTAATCGAATTGAATAGACTAATTGAGTCTGAATCAATTAAGATAATACTTTAGACAAACAAAATGAAGATGACAAATCAATTAAGAGGAGAAACAATAATCAAAACGACTTCGTTTATCGAAATCGGTTGAGATTTGCCAAAGTTGTGCGAATTCAAAAATTTCGAAAATATGTCAAGGGGTAGGTATGCAAAAATTGAAAATTTTCGAAAAAATTTAAATTGCTTAAATTAACAAAATGAAGATGCCAAATCAATTTAGAAAGAAAACAATAATCAAAGTCACTTCGTTTATCGAAATCGGTTGAGTTTTGCCAAAGTTGTGCGAATTCAAAAATTTCGAAAATATGTCAAGGGGTAGATATGCAAAAATTGAAAATTTTCGAAAAAATTTAAATTGCTTAAATAAGCAAAATGAAGATGCCAAATCAATTTACAAATAAAACAATAATCAAAACGACTTCGTTTATTGAAATCGGTTGAGTTTTGGCAAAGTTGTGCGACTTAGAAAGTTTCGAAATTTTCGAAAAAATGTCAAGGGGTAGGTATGCAAAAAATTGAAAATTTTCGAAAAATTTAAATTGCCTAAATAAACAAATTGAAGATGCCAAATCAATTTAGAGGAGAAACAATAATCAAAACGACATCGTTTATCGAAATCGGTTGAGTTTTGCCAAAGTTGTGCGAATTCAAAAATTTCGAAAATATGTCAAGGGGTAGGTATGCAAAAATTGAAAATTTTCGAAAAAATTTAAATTGCTTAAATAAGCAAAATGAAGATGCCAAATCAATTTACAAATAAAACAATAATCAAAACGACTTCGTTTATCGAAATCGGTTGAGTTCTGCCAAAGTTGTGCGAATTCAAAAATATCGAAAAAATGTCAAGGGGTAGGTATGCAAAAAATTGAAAATTTTCCAAAAAATTTAAATTGCCTAAATAAATAAAATGAAGATGCCAAATCAATTGAGAGGAGAAACAATAATCAGAACGACTTCGTTTATCGAAATCGGTTGAGTTTTGCCAAAGTTGTGCGAATTCAAAAATTTCTAAATTTTCGAAAATATTTAAATTGCCTAAATGAATTTCAAATTGAAATAAGTTCTTTAATATTTCATACATTAATTCGTTCTCGCCCTAAAGTTGTTGTCATAAATGAGCAAAAGCCCATAAAAAGACAACGTGGTGAAGGTGCCACATGGGGCAGTCTCGCACACATGCACACACGCACACACTCACATGCGTGTAAATATTTGCATATATGTTTGGCGCTGATAACGTGAACAACGTGAATGTTGCACATTCGTCAAGCGAGCGCAAACATATCAAATGCGGAAGAAGAGATATAGATAGAGAGAGAGGAGACAGAGACAGAGACAGTGGTGGAGGAGGGATGGAAGGAGGTAGGCTGAGGCAGAGGGCAGTCCATCCGTTTGTCCATTTGGTCATTCGCTTAATCCGGCACTCTTTGCGCCACATTCGTTTACTGATTATGCGTTTTATGTGACGACCATAAATTTGCTGCTGTCCGCCCTCCATACGCCTCCCTCCCCGCTGCTCAGAATGCTGCTCCTGTGCTTATCAATGTACAGTTGCAGTTGGCATATAAACATAAATATAAATACGAAGAAGCCGGCCCAACACTTTGGCTTGCATTTAATGGCAATTTCAGTTTTATATTTGCACAAATAAGCCACAACAGAAGTCGCCCCCCAGCCCCAAAGCGACCCTTAAGCGCGATTTATGGAAAGTAATTATGTTGTGTGTGGAGCTTTCTGGCCCTTGGCCAGTAATTGAGGGTTGCCCACTGAACAGATAAGCGCCGAATGAGCTCTGAAAGTGCTCCGAAAGCGCTTTGGACTGTGCTCTGCATTGTAGGCCTTATAATTAAGCTCTCATCAGTCTTTTAATACGATAAATAAATACTAAGAGGCTTTTGAGTGTGCCAATCAACTGTTCAAATTGATGGCCAACAATTGCAAAGAAAGCTTGACTTGGCCAAACAATAAATCAACAAGACTCTTGGCTAATTACTGAATGCTATTAGTATTTGCATTTACAACTTGATTGCAGCTACAAGCCAACCTCTTGACTGGTTTTGTCAGTTTCAATTTGAGTTAAGTACCATCACACATATACACACACGCACACACTCACACACTCAGTTCTACATAATTACTGGCTATTATAGAGCTTTTACACCTACTGTTCCAATACAAAATGCGAAATTTGCATAAAACGCGTTGAATTAATTCGACTGACACGAAAATCCCAAAAAGCGCCAAGTAAATCTGACAACTGTGTGTGATAGCTTGTCTGTGTGTGTATATGTGTGCGTGTGTGTGTGTTTTGCTGTGTGTGCTTATGTTTTTAAAGCGCTGACAATGAGGCCGCCAGTGCAAATAATTTACAGTTCTGCAATAATTTTCAACTGCAATTCGCAATTGGAAAGCTGCCACCGCCCCCGTCCATGACCACGCCCCCGCTCTACGCCGCTCGTCAATCGACGTTACAACGCCCAACTGTCCAACTGCTCAAGTGTCCAACTGTCAGCTCTGAGCATGCAGCTCTCAGCTTGCTCTGCTTGTGGTTCTGCTCCAGTTGCTTGTGGGTGCCCAAGCTGCTTTATTTTGGGGGCGTGGGCGACGCCCAATGGCCGCTGACCACACGCAGATGGAGACAGACACAGAGGCAGAGATCGCCTCCAACTCCAACTCCAAAGGCAGCGAGATTGCCAGCCAGCATCCTTGGGGCTACAAGTTTTCCAAGAAAATGCAGACTAAAGTTTGCGGCAAGTCATGCGATTGAGGCGAGTGCAGCTACTGTCTGGGCAGAAAGGAATTTTGATTTGTGAATTGCATAATTTATGCGACTAAAGATCGATTAATGTTGGCAGCGTATTGTCCAACATACACACACACACACACACACACACACACACACACACACAGTGAGTGGCATTTAGTACGAAGCGTATGCAAATTTGGAGGCAATTGTTAATTTATTCATGAGCCAACTGAAACGGGCTAAGCTTCCGTTATGCTCGCTCGCAGTCGTAAATCCCCGTGTTGCATGCCCCGTTGCACATGCTAAAGGGCCGCGCGTCCACACAGAGCTCAGTTCAGTTTTAACCCATTTTGCAGAAATGAAACAAAATCCATGTGTACTCAGCAGGGTGGGGAGAGGAATGCGGCAGAGGGAGGGGGGTTACTCATCCATGCAGCAGCAGCATAACCCAAATAGGCGTGTCCAAGTCTGTTTACAATCCAAATGGGGTCTGTTGCTGCTGCTGCTGCTTCTTCGTCTCCGTCTCCGTCTACTTCTACGCTCTCTTTGTTCGTGTGCGCATTGCAAAAGTGTGAAGCCAAGTCAAACAAGCGAACCAAGTGCCAACTGGCGTGTTAGCCAAAAAGGATGCATTCACGTTGCAGCGTTGCCGTTGGCCTAGAAGCAACTTGGCAGCATGTACTCCCCCCGCCATATCATTGTTTGTTCCACAGCCTCCAAGCGCTGACTGTGGGTGTGATTAATGTAATATGAAATTTGAGTTGTTGTTTTTGCTATTTGATGCTGCATGGTGCATGCATCTCATTTCAACACTCCTTAACTCGCTGACAATGTGTTGACTGTTGACAATCTTGTCGAACACACACACACACACACGCGCGCACATCTGTACGTATCAATGACCCAAATCTGTGTCTCTGGGCTCCCTTCCGCTTCCACGTACATATAACTGATTTGAAGCCCACACTTCAAAATTTGCATAATTTGAGAGCCGCGCGCGGAGAGCACACCAAAAATAATATCAGTGTAAGATTTATTATGAGCATACCATGTACGAGTATACGGGTAAAACTGATCTGATAACCATCATATAATTGTGCTGCGGTCTGTGGCGATCGACTTGAAAACAGGAAACTCATCCACATACAACTTTACATCCACATAATTGAGTGCGACGTTAACGTCTGCGCTGACTGATCGCATCAACGTAATGAGATCTCTGCAAGAGCGGCACAACAATCGTAATTGTGGAAAATAAGTTAAAAAAAAAAGAAAGAAATAAACCACAAGCAAGTAAAATGCACACACAGTAATAAAAGTCGAAGTTGGCTGCGCTTCGCGTTGATTGTTGTGCTTGCCAATCAGCGTCGAATGCAGGATATATTATCGATATCGATAAATCATTTCGAATGATATTTGCTGTTTAGGGGATGGCAGCCCAATCCAAGCTAGCAATTGACACTCAAATGGGGCGCCAAAAGCGAAATGGAGCTATTGACGCTCACATTTTGTAAATATTTATGCAAATATAAACAAGAGGGGAGCACTGCCATGTAAATACAACTACAAATATGAATGGGAATAGGGAATGCCTATGCAAATGCAACGAATTAAACCGCAGAAACAGCAACAGCAACAGAAATAGTAACTATTGCCAACATTCGTCGACGTCAGCACATGTCACGCTTTGTGCTGTGCTGTGCTGTGTTTGGCGAGTTGTGAGTCGAGATTCCGGGAATCAAGCGGCAGGCACACGAGCAATCACAGAACGGAAGTCAAGTGGACACTTTGTGTTTACCTGGTCAAACACTTCAAAAGTCAACTGATTGACGTGCCGAGCCAAGCCAAGCCTTACCTCCCCTCTCTCTCACTCGCTCTCTTCGCTTCGCTTTGCATATGCAGAGAGTACATGTATTTGTGTGTATATGAAACTGTCTGAACATAAAGGAAGCCGTCAAGGTGCAGCCATCAGTTTAGAAAGTTATTTGCATGCCACACTGCGTCGTCGAGGCTTGAATGCTGATTTCGAATTGGCAACAACAACGCAACATTGGCAGCATTATCAGTAATCATTTATCAGCTATCAGTTGCCTTCAAGGACAATGGCATGCTAATTATTTGGGGACTGGGACTCACTATATATATAGAGTATGTAGATGTTTGTGGCCAGCACCCTAATGACCTATAAACACAAGCTCAATATGCCATTTCCGCAGTTACGAGATAGATAACGCACTCGCCCTATTGTTGTTGTCTGTCGTCCACCTGCGACCGTCGTAAACAAATACATACACAATGTGAGTATGTGCGTGTGTGTGTGTGTAGCTACGTTTTATTTATCAACAAACAAACAAACAAGTCGCAACAACAACAATAGTTGGAACTGGCGCTGAACGGCTGTAAAACCCGTCGACGCCCCAAAATTGTGGGGGTCTCTCAGTGGGTCGATGTCGGAAACTGGGCGTGTTCTGTGACGGGTCTAGTCACCCCCTACACTCCCCCCGCTCCCACCTATGTGTGTGTTTAGAAACAAGTTTGCGTTTAAAGCAAACGTTAAGGGCAAACTTTTAATTAGAAAAACAAGTACGAACTGCTGAAAAAATGCAAACAGGGAAAATTCTATATACTACAATAAAAAACATATGTACATATATAAAAAGTACATATATATGCATATATAAATATGGACATGTGTATATTAGATGAAACACGCGTTCATTGGCTTTTCAACAACAACTACAAAAACAAAAACGCACTTTGCATGTTTGGCTCCAATAAACTTAACAAAACTGAGCAACTATTTGGGTAGGTTAGGGTCATTCCATGCGTTAAATGTGAAAATTTATGATTGAAGCTTGCGGCTGACTGAGAAACCCGTAACAAAACCCGCCTAATTTGGCTTCGTCCGGCTCAGACTGCGCTGGAGCCATAATAAATCGCATGGCTGTTGTTCCCTCTTATACATATTCATATTCATACATATGTCAGATGCTCATTAAAAAGGTATTCATCATTATGGTGACTTGCGACGCGATGTGTCGCGTCAGTTGCTGCAATTGTCACACCCAAATTGAATCTGTATCGCTGTTCGTTGTATCTGCATCTTTCAAATTGAAGCTGCGTGTTTGCTGTCAAAGTGCTGAGAAGACAGCCGCCTGTTTGACGCTTTCATTGTCCTCATTTTGAATACACTTCTTTATGGTATTTTAGCTATGACAAGCTAATGCAATAGATTTTGAAACTGATAGCGATTACAATCATCGATAACTTATGGATATTGAGTGGCAGCACTGATCACACTGGCAGGCAAAATTAAGCAACACTGCTGTAATGCTGTAGTCGATAGTAGAACTAAACAGCTGCAAAGACCCGTTAGGTGATCTCAGCTACAAAAATTTTGCAGCAAAATCAATTATTTTTTGGTTTTTTTATAGTGCGCAAAGTAAAAATAAGTGCAAATTGTGAAATCGAGTTTTAAAGAATGTTTGCAACTAAGTGCAATAGAGTTGAAGCTTATCATGGGCTACATAAGTGCAATTTCGAGTGTCTAACAAGCAAAAATAATTATAACTGTAGTAGTTGCTTTGGGTGTCAGAATTGCACATTATCTTTGACTGCAAGTGAATTTAGTATTTCGCATAATACCGTTAACGTTAAGTTGTCGTTTTCTTTTCTTTATGGAAAATTGTTAAATAATTTTCGTTTGGTTTGGCCTGTCTGTGTGTATGTGTAAATCTCCCAAAATTAAGCTGCTGTAGACCATAGTAGGGAGAAAAAAATGGCGAAAAGTCCCGTTAAATGATTTCAGCGCTGAAAATGTGCAGCAAAATAATTTTTTTCGTTTTTTTGTCGTGCGCAAAGTAAAAGGAAGTGTAAATTTTGAAATTGAGTGTTAAAGAATGTTTGCAGCAAAGTGCGATTGAGTTAAAGCCTATCATGGGCTACATATGTACATAAATAAGTGCAATTTCGAGCGTCTCAACAATAATTATAACTGTAGTTGCTGCTTGGGGTAAGTCAGAGTTTATATTTTATTCTTAGACTATAAGTGTATGCGCTATTCGGAATGATACCGTTAACGTTTAGTTGTCGTTTCGTTTTCTTTTTGAGAAATTGTTCAATAATTTTCTTTTGATTTGGCCTGTCTGTCTGTCTCTCTGTGTGTATTGTGTATGTGTGTGTGTGTGTTGGGGTCTCCCCTTTTGTGTGCAACGTTATGCGATATGTGCGCCACTTTGGCTTATGATGGAATTGACACTTCAGTTGCTGTGACAGACGATGTGCGGGACGAGCATAGCTACATATACAAATACAGTAACAGAGAGACAAATACAATAACAAACACACACACACGCACACACACATAAACATTCAGAGAGATGTGAGATAGTGCACAGACGACGCACTTGAAATGCATAAAATGGCATTTCTTTTGTGTGTGCAATGAATGCGTCGAAGCGAGTAGCGTGAAGGGAGTGTGATGGGAAGGGAGTAGAGAGCGGGGGAGTAGAATTGTGGGTGGATGGATGGATGTGCTGGGTGCGTTGGTTAAGTGAAGTTGAAAATGTGTTGTTAGCTCTAATGGCGCATTTATGACAGTCAGAAATGGAGGGTGTCGAGTAGGAAACTAAGAAAGGCAGCTCCCGGGCAAAGAACGCGCTCATTGTGTATGATGGAGTGTGCTCTATCTATTGATCAAGTGCCACGCTTTATGGAGGCTAACAAACGAACTATTTGTATGGCATTATTTACAGCTAAGGACAGGCTCAAATGTGACATACTAATGGGCAAGTTGAAACAGTTGAAAGAGCAATTAAACAAATATAAAATACTCATAAGTTTATCAACTACTAGTACTGCGCATATCCGGCAATTGCAGCATTCATTCGGCCCCAGTTTCCTCGGGGCATTTGTAATCTAAGCTCGAAATTAGCACGAGGCTATCAACTGCTATTGCTACTGCTGCTGCTGCTGCTGCTACATGTACTGATACAGATACAACAAGAAGATTTAGATACACGCCTGTTACATACGCTTAAGTAGTACACAGAGTGTCGTGTAACTGTAACTACAACTGCGACTGCGAGTGCGACTGCGATAGCGACTGCGAATAGTTCCCACCGCCTCACGCTTTGTTGCATCACATTTCCTTTTAACCCACAAGGAAAAGCCGTGTGCTCCGCATGTAAGTGGCACATGCGCAGCGTCAGAAGTTGTCAGTTGAAAGAATAAAAGATACATTTGATAAGTCCACAACGAGCCAAGAACAATGAGACCAAGGCGAAATGAGCACAAAATGGAAAACGCCGTTGGGGCTCGACTAAAGACCAAAGCAAAGCTAACAACAATGGCGCCGAACTGACGCTCTCTTTGTTGTAGTTGTGGTTGTTGTTGTAGTTGTTGTTTCTGCTGCTGTTGCTGTTCTCATATCCGTAACCGTAGGGTATCTCAGTAGGGTATACTAATGACAACAGGAAGTCAAACAACAGGCAGTAACTCAACTGAAGCTAATTACTCATATAGTTTCTGTTTCCATTTACAGGGTATGCCTCAGTTGTGCACTCTAGTATATATTGAGTAGTTCCCTCGCTTCCGCAACTATTTTATATCAATTAAGTTCACATTTTGACAGAAAATAACTTTAACAGGGTATATCTTGGTCGCCTACTCCCGTTAGTTAAGCTCTGTTCTTCTTCCCGTATCAATCATAATTAGACATGCAATAAGTGCAAGTTCCTAAGATACTTGAATGCATGTAATTATATCTCATGGATGCACAAACTCAGAGCATCAGTTGCAGACTGAGTCGAGCCAAAGTTTTCCCTGCTTTCTCCTCAGTTTTTCCAACTTCTTAAATGATACCACTAAGCATTAGTTTTTATATGCGTGAGAATTCATCATGTTTTGACTGTTGTTTCTCAGTTGCGGGAAGTTTCGGGGTTCGGGATGAGAGATTTGGGTTTTGTTTGTGCCCACATAAAATGTTTAATGTTTAATGTTTAATAAAGTGTGTTATGTGTTTCGTGTAATTATTTTTAACTTTAGTCGCGCTTGATTGCCACATTTTTCGTGCCGTGCCCCAACCAGCGGAGTGGGGCAAATGGAGGAAGGGGGAGGGGGAGCAAAGGAAGCAGCAACGCAGGCGTTTCTAAGCGTTTAATTCCAACGAAATTTTGTGTGTGGGCCTTTAAGATCTTAAGCCACAACATGCCGTCTACATTGGTCCAACATTGTGCATCTCATACATACAACATACAACATACAACACACAACTTGCCACACTATGTGGCTGAGAATGCCACCTACAAACTGTTAGGCCTCGGTTCGAGTTTGAGTCTGAGTTTGGGTTTGGGTTTGGGTTCAGTTTTGGTTGCGAGTTTCGGTTTCTATTTGCACAGGTGTTTTCTTAGCACCTGGCCCCCAATGTGTGTTGTTGTGTTACGGGGGCATTTGTTAGCTTGAGCGTCCCCCCGGGGCCAGTCAACGTTAAGTGCTAAAAGGCATTTGCCTGCACTTTTCTGTAATAATTAGCACATCATGACTTGTAAACAGCGGCAACTAACAAAACTCTGTTCACTCCACACACACCGCACACACACACTCCCCTTTGTCAGCCATCAGTTAAGGGGCTTTCAGCTTACTGAGTGGGTGTGAATTATGTAGGAGACCAGAGACAATTCTGGAGCGTGTGATGGAACCAGCACAACTCTATGTGAGACCATTTAATGATGTTCCAGCTGCTTAGAGTTCCCTAGCCAGAAAAGGGTAGGGACAGCGCGGGGGAATGACTCTTTCCTAGCCTATTTAATGATATTTCAGTTCTCTACACGCTTCCATTGCAATTAGAGGCCTATTCTCTGGCCAAAAAGCTTTCCAAGTCATTCATCTCTCGTCTTTTGGCGAGTTTCCCACGAAAGGCACAAGGCTGGATAGGCATAATTACGAATATTGTTTGGCAGATGATGTTTTGATTGGTTTGATGGACTCTCGGAAGAGGCTAGAGAGAGATCTCTCTACCTGAAGATTTGTTTTTTGGGGCTGCGGGCTAAAACACGCGTCCGCCGTGTCCACGAAGCAGTTAAGAGTCAATTTGTGGCATAATTCAATTTGTGCTTTGTGGATAAACGAAACCGGTTCGTCTAATAATAAAGATTTGCAACTAATTGGCTCATTTAGCAATTCAAAAATATAGTAATAATAATAAAAATCTTAAAAAAATCATTACGAGCCGCCTCGCAATTATGATGAAGATGCCGATGAATGATGAATGATGAATGTTGAATGATGAATGTTGATGGCCGTCGAAACGTGCAACATTCTAGCGAATCAGCAAATTCATAAGCTCCAATGTCAAATGAGCAGAGGCAACTGATGATGCTGACTGGCATTAATAGAAGGTGTCTCCTCTTTGCAAATGAGCTGATTCTGCTCGGTCTCAGTCTCCGTCTCAGTTCTCAGTGCTCAGTGCTCAGATCTCAGCTCAAGCTGTGCTACAAAATTAATTAGACAAATAGAAATAGAAGCAGTTTCAGCAGCAGCAGCAGCAGCCATTATTATTTTTGGGGAACATTGTCCGCGATTTGGGGCATTTGGCAAATTGAAAAGCTCCCCAAGCAAGTTGGCTCCCCACTGACCTTTATCGCGAGGGTCATTAACGCTGGAATTGGGCCATGAAAACGAAGGGACAACATTGATAAAGCAGCAAACGTGTTGCAAGTGGATGATAACGAAGCAGGAATGTCCTCTAAAAGGAAAGCAGACAGCGAATTGCCTTTTACCCTAGAAAGGGTATTGAGTGAGGGAACATCGCTGATAAGAAGTAAAATGTTTCACAAAAGACTGAAGAACGTAATCTTTTGAGATTGGAATTAGGTAGGGAAAGACTTTCTTTACTCACTTGCGTGCCAATCGCTTTCTTATGCCTGCAAACATCTTTTGGCTGCTTCTCGTTTCCTGCTTCCTTATTACTTAGGCTCGACTTAATTTCTGGAACCGATTCTCCTTGGGTTTTTGTGTGTTTTGCTCCACTTTTTTTTGGGGGCGCCTTTAAATCGTCTTATTGTGAATTAAATTGCTGATTTCCGGCTGGACACACACGCACGCACGCACACTCACGCAAAAAAAGGGCAAATAACAACGAGAAAAACACTTTAAATTAATTAAAAAACGCGCGCGCGATTAAAACAGCGGGCAAAAAACGCGCCCGAAACGCGCACGCAATTGTCGCAGCGTTGTTGTTGTTGTTTTTGTTGTATTTCTGTTGTGTTTTCTGTTTGTTGTTGTTCGCTGTTGTTTCTTGGTATTTGTAAATTGTTGTTACTGTTGTTATTGTTATGGTCGCTGGCATTGGCAGCTTTTGAACGCCTCATTGCATTGGCATTGGCCCAAGACAGCAGCAAAAGCAGCAGCAGCAGCAGCAACTGAAATCAATTAACCAAAGTAGCCGCAACGGCAACGGCAACAACAACCAGCCACAATTATAACGGGAGGCAGTTGCAAGTTGAGTTTCGTGTTTGTTTGCTTAATAATTGTGCAATCACAAGATTATTTTATACACATATATTTTAATCCATTGAGAAATATTCATTTGTCGAAATCAATAATCTGCTTCATTCCCAATTCTCCAATTCTCCATTTCTCTATTTCTTCATTTCTCACAAAACAGCTGGCATTTCTTAGCCCTCAATTCCCGCTTTTCTCACGAATACTTTTTCTTGTTCGTGTCGTAGGGAGGGGGAAGAGCGACGACACATTCACTTGCCCCGTTGTCAATTTGTCTTTATTCACTTTGTTGTTGTTGTTGTTGTTGATGCTGAAATGAGGCAAAGAGAAATTCACACATTATTTACAAATTTATTTGTGTGCATTTTATGCGAGAGGGAGAAAGAAACGATTAAACAAAATATGCAGCTTGTATAATAAATAACATGAGGGAGAGGCAGTGAGAGAGGGAGAGGGTATGTGCGGAGTATACCAGATAGAGAAATGAGGAAAGAGAGATAGAAGATAGAGGGAAAGAGGGACAATATATATAGAGGAAGGAAGAGAGAGAGATTTAGATAGAGATAGAGATAAACAGAAAGAAAGAGATAGATAGATAGCTAGAGATAGATAGATAGATGTATAGAGAGAGATAGAGATAGGGAGAGAGAGAGAAAGAGATAGAAGGAGAGAGAAAAAGGGACAAAGATAGATGGAGAATGGGAGATTTTCTCTAATTGGATTACTGGGCAGTGGTAAGAGTATATAGCAGTCGGCTAGGCTTTATAAGCAGCTTTTCCTTGGTTCTTACGTGTCATGCAGTGCATAAGCGATTCATATATATTAATTGACGTGTCGAGTGACAAATTAAAATGTGTCGAGAATTTGCTGTATCAAGTGGTTGTGTTGTGTAAGCATGTGTGTGTGTGTGTGTGTGTGTGTGTGTGTAAAATGCAGCGAGATTTATGAGCTTTCAATGTGATGTAAGTGCAGCAAGCGAATATTTGTCAATGCAGCTGCTTGTGGCGTTCAATTTAATCAATTCATTGGGAAAGGTGCACAGCTAGTGAGGATGCCACATGCGGCATGCCACAGCGGAATTAGGCAACTCTAAAAAGCCCCAAAAAAAAGCAGAAAACATCAATCAAAGCGCGTGTAATTAGAGAGGAGAGTAAGCAGGAAAGGGGCGCAACACACACACATACAGATGCAAGAGACAGATACAAGATACAAGACACAAAAGCTACATTTATACATTTACAGATGCATCTACAAAGCTGCTACGAGCTGCTGTTGTAATTATGCACGGTGCGCCCTAATGACGCATTTCGTTAGCTGAAATGGGCCAAAGGGCAGCCCTTGCCATGCACTTGGCTCAGATACAGATACAGATACAGATACATTTACAACTACAGCTATAGATAGAGATACAAGTAGAGCTACAGCTACAGATACCCATTGAGAGATACTGATAGAAGAGTGGCATGCCAAGCATGACAAAGAACATGTTTTTACATGAGAGAATCTGATTCGAGTCCGAGTCCCAAGCGGAGTCGGTGCAACTAGCGTGAAGAAGAAGAAGAGGAATCATGCAGCAGCAACAAACGCACAAAACTCACGCACACTTTGTTGCCACATTTTGTTGCGCGTTGTTGTATCTAGAATTGTAGATTGCAACACGTACAATTCGTGCATACAAAAAGCTGTCGCTGGCAATATTGATGAGGCCTAACTCCCCCTCCCCATCCCCGTCCCCCTCCCTCCTGTTGCTGCTGCGTTAGCCAGCCCCTCGCTTTACCATCGTGTTATGGTTCATGTTCCGCATTTGGTTGTTGTGCCGCTATTTTAGGTCGTTTCTCCCGTTTTTCCAACGGAAACCTGCAACATACGATATGCTTCAGCGCGCGTGCAATTACCACCGCAAAACAGCGCATAGAAATGTGAGAGGAGTTGAGTAGAGTGGAATAGAGTAAGGGGTGGGAATGGGGGAATTGGGGAGTGGGAAATGGGAAACGGAAAAAGTGGGATGCACTCCCTTCGTTTGACAGAGTGAAATTCAAGTGGCATAGCCAAAAATAGTGGCATACTCCGATTATATAAGCAGAGAACCGAGAACAGAGAACAATAAGCTTGGCCAAACAAGCGAAAGATACAAATGTTCGCTTTATTTTGGGGCTTACAAGTGCCAGACTTGCAACTGAAGCATGCCCCAGCTAGCCAGCAGACAATTGCATAACAAAAGAGCGCAGCGCCAACTCAGCGTCAATTGTGCAACGTGGCAAGTCCAAGATTAGAGCACAATTCACTCAAATGGCAAATGGAATTCGCAGCTGGATTTGTTGATGATATTTATGATATTTTTATGACAGACAGACAGACAGACAGAGACAGACTGAGCACAATAGAAGCGCAAGGAATAATAGAAGAACAGCGCATCTAGAATTTAGATTACTTAGCACCCAACCCAACCCAATTCAATCCAACTCGACCCATTCATCCATCACATCATATCTCAGCAAGCATCTGATTCTAGAGCAAACAACTTAAATTTAATTTGTGAAATTTCAGTTAATTGCGTCAGATTAAGCAAAGTTCCCTTACTAAGCTGAGACTTTGGCTGAAGCTTTGAGTTAAGTGCAACATTCCCCGTCTCCCTCTTTGCCCACTCCCTTTTCAATTTGCTGGGGATAATGCAACAAATCCGATTTAAATTGTCTAGTCTAGTCTGCAACTGATTTAATTACAATTTACAATTAATTCTTTTGGTCTTTGGCCTTTGTGCAGTTGGCAGACAAAGTCAAAGTCCCAAGCAGATGTTGAGCGAAAATCAAATCGGGGAAAATGTGAAAAACGAGCCAAGAAAATGCGACGCGCAAATGTGCGAAATACAAAATTCATAACGTGAAATTAGCGCAAATAACTTGAATGCAAATGCAATTTAGGCACGTCGAAGCAGCAGTCAGATACGACTATATATATATATCTATATATATATATATATGTATATATATATATAGCTATGTGTATGTGTATCTGATGCATAATGAGGCAGCTGCCTGGCCTGGCTATAGCTGAAAGTATCTGCAAGTTCTTTGGGGTCTAATGTAGCGCCCGCTTGTCTCTGACGTCTTCTTTATCGCTTCGAGTTTATAATTAAACATAAACGCACTCACGCACTCATTTATGGATTTTGCCAATAACAAGACGAATATGCTGAGTACTCACAGTATTCACATGCACTCACACTTGCAAACACTCACTGCATTCAACTGCAGTTATTAAAAACGACTCGCGTCCTCGTTCCAGCTGCTGACAGCGCATTTGAACTGCGAGTGTGCCTGGTTGTGAGTGTATTCACACACTCACACTCACTCGCACTCAGTCAGCTGCTGCTGCGAATGTGTCGCCAAGACGCGCGTCGCTAGTAAACAAACCGCTGCCCCATGTTGCATTGCCCCTTCCCTCTTTGCACATTTGACTCTGCGGAGTCAACAAGTTAGAAAGCTGCGCTGCCTCAACTCGACTCGCAAATACCCGTCCCAAAGGCTTAAATAGGCATCAAGTTGATGGAAGCTTCAAATCTTCAGCTTTGTGACTGCAACATGTTTGCTGATTACTTGGCTGCACCGTGTATACCCTTTAGTTTGCCGGTTGCCGGGTATGCAGGCGATTGCAGCGAATATCGAAAATGAGAACGCAAAATAAACAAATCATAAATCTGGGAAATATGCGCGTTCTTCGGACGACCACCCAAAAGATCTTTTCGGTCCCGATTGCATCATTCGTGTTAGTGTGTGTGCGAGTGTGTGTGTGAGTGTGCGAGTGTGTGTGTGAGTGTGCCAGTGCCAGTTGTCGGGCCATCAAAAAGCCGCTGAAGTTGTCAGCGCTTTATTTGAAGTGTCATTTGGGTTAATTTCTTGTTAGATTCTCAGACAAATCTAAGATTTGATGTACACATTTATGAGGTGTCCAATTAAAGAACTGTGCAGGTGTGTCCCACACACACACACACACACACACACACACACACTCATGCACACACCTCAAAAGTTATTGTATTTACTTGATATTTTGGCACTTAATCGCTTTCTCAACTTGCATATTTCCCATATGGCGAAAGGAAAACTTTGCGCTGCATTTCCAATCAAATTTCCACTCAGCCCGAAAATAACAAGGAAACTTTGGGCGCCCAAAGAACACTGAGGAGCAGCAAGAACTGCCAATAAAATGGCGTGTTCAACTCAAACTAAAACTCAATTTCAACTTCATGATGTCAAGTTGCAATCGAGCTGGAAATCCACTCGAGAGAACGACAGGTGGCAAGTGTAGCAAGTGTGGCAACTGTGGCAAGCTGTCTTCAGCCTCTGCATCAATGTTGGGAGTCAATTTCCCCGCAGGCAGTTTAATTGTTTGGCCTTAATCCTGCTTTGATTGTTGTTTGCCTAAGGCAAAATTTGTTGACTGTCACGTTGTAAGTGGCATATTAGCAGCCAGCTTGCAACATGCCACACACACACACACACACTCCACTGAAATAGAGAGCATTCCCATTGTTATAAATCAGTCTTGTCTTATCTTGCCAAATGGTTTTTTTACTTTTGCCGATAAACTGCGCCAGTGAGCGAAACTATGCCAAGGCAGCCAATGAACCAACAAACCACCGCACCACTGAGCCACTTAGACAACGCCGTGCTGCCACATTCTATGCACAAATGCTGCGCTGGAAGAATTGCCGGATAACGAGCCAAATCAGAGCCCGGGAGCCAAGTGCTTTCGGCCATTGGAGTTAACATTGAAATCCGCATTTGACTTTATTTGCCAGCCATAAAATTTGGATGCTAACGTTGCTCAGTTGCTGCTCTGAGTTTGCCCCGCAGTTTGTTTAAGTAATTAGCGTCATCAACTGACTGAGACTCACTGTGTTTGCTCCATTTAAATAGAATACCTATAAACCTATCAAATTATTAGCTAGAAGAACGAGCAATAGATACAAGTATAGCAAAAGTATCTCAGAGATACTCAAGAGAGGTTCAAGCAACTTTAAGAACACGAAGTGAATAAATATCCAAGAGATGCTAAGAATATATTTGCATATTAAATAAATTATTAAGTTAACGACTAGAAATAAGTATCTCACAGATACTCAGCATATTCCAACTAACACGAAGTATCTTTAAGGTTGCTTCAGCTTCGTTAATGCGATTACTCGACAAGAACTTTTTGCTTTGCTAATTGTGCGTGTGCTAATTAAATGGTCAAAGCGACAGACTTGTGCTTACCAGCTGTCAGCCTTTTAGATACGTCCAAGACTTATGGGCCATATTGATTGCCGTGGCAACGAATCAAAGGCGGAAGTGGCTGTCCATAAAGAGGCAAAAGTGATCCGTTGTTGAAATTTGACAAGAAAACGCCATTGAATGGCACACACACACACACACATACACACACAAATAGTGACAGACTTGCTGGCCAAAAATAGTGAAGTCTTAACAGACATATCAATGGCCAAATCAGTTAGAGACGGCAACCAGTCCGAACAGCTTTTGGGCCAAAACTGAAACTGAAGGCGACAAATGTTCTTGGCTAAAATCATTTTATGCACCCAGCAAAACTTGCTAAATTATCAACAAGATGATGAAGTTAATGATGATGTTAATGATGATGATGATGATGATGATGTTAATGATGTTGATGATGCTAGAGTTGTTGCTGATGATGTTTGGGTTTTGTATTTATGGCGTTTTTGGAAACCAGTTCGGCAAGTTGTTTGTTGTTGTTTATTTATTTGCTTAAATTACGCACAACAACACCTACGACCCACACACACACACACACAAGCACACACACACACACACACACACACTCATAGATCTACTAGATATATGAATAGATAGTTATAGTTTGCTGGAAGTTTGGTGACTGCAAACAAAGAAGTGTTGATTTCAATTGTGAACCGTAAAATAGGCGGCAATTTACGATTTTCTCACTCTCTCTCTCTCTCTCTTCTCTCTCTCTGTTTCTCTGTTTCTCTGTAAAAGGTGTCAAACTAACCTTGTGGTTGGCGCTATGCTTAAATTAATATGAATAAAATGTAAAGAAATTAACATAAAATGCAAAACGTGCTCGCTGACGACAATAAGACTAACAACAACAACAACAATAATAATAGTAAGAATAACAACAAAAACGTTAACAAATACTGTTGGCCAACTAACCAAAAACTCACACACTTGACTCTTATGGCTTTGAATAACAAAATTAGTGCGTGCCTGCCAATGGGTTTGGGCCAAGAGACAGACAGACAAGCAGGCAGACAGACCAACAGACAAACAACAACACAGGCATATCAAAGGCATTGCAAAAGGGGGAAGGAGAGAGAGAGTGAGAGAAAGAGAAAGAGAGAGCAGAGACTTTATGGGGTTAGAGGAGCTCTACACAATTTACGAGCAGCCCTATGAGATATGGTTATGGCTGATGTGTTTATATTGTCAACTGAAACTGAAACTGAGACACATACACACACACACACACAACCAACACACATGCAGACAGTCAGGCTGTTAGCTATTCATAAGACTGGAATAATCATGGAAAGGAGCCTCGTGTGGCCCTATGCAAATACGAGGTAATAACTGCTGCTAGACGAGCCTATTTCTATGTATCTATGTGCATATGGAGATGGAGCTGCTACAGGCAGAGCCAGAGGCCTAACTGTGACTTTATTTATTTATTTGGCAGCCACATGAGAAGTTTTTGTGCCCTGATTACAAGCCATCCTCTCCTTTCTCCTCAAACTACATTTGAACTGAATACGGTTCGTCAGTTGCCTTTGACTCTGGCTCTGCAGATTAAGCAGATTCTATTGTTGCTGCTGATAATCTAGATAACTTTTGCCTCATTTGCTGCTGCTGCTGTTGTTGCTGTTGTTGCGTTGGGAGCTCGTTAATTGGCTTTAAAAAGTTCCCACATTGTCCGGCGTTTAATTTGATTTTGGCTTCGTTTTAATTATGTTTTGTCTCTGGCAGCAAATGTCTCTATTTATTATGCAAATTTCATACAAATTTCATATGTAGCAGCAACATTTTAATGTTCACTGTGTCTCGCACGCACGCAGTCGACGTTGGCGTCGCTGTCGCTGTCGACGCTGACGTTGACGTTGAGGTCCAGCGAGGCGCACCTTTCTTCCGGTGCCGCTGGAGCGGTCACTTTTCGTTTTGTCAATTGCCTCAACGTTTTGTTTTTTTTATACCCTAACCAGCTAATTAAGCGGGTATATTAGGTTGAGCAGTCGAGCAGACTCTACCTTTGCTCACATTCGAATAAAGGTGTAATGAGTGTAAATATAAATAGATATATCTATGGAAATATTTACTCTGCAATGATTGTTACTTTTTTCTCGTTTCTCTTTTAAGGTGTATTATTTATGCTGCAATACTTAAAACAGTTTCTTTAGCTCCGTTTCAATTCAAAGGTTCGGGTATATGCAAGTCGAGCAGACTCCTCACTACGCTTTGCTTTTTGTTTGCATTCGTATTCTAGACGCATTTGGCATTTTCACTGCTAATGTTCATATTTTCCAGCCGGGTCGCAGCACGTGCGTGAAAATTCGTACCCTCCTCCCCTCTCCCTTTGCTTTGCTACCTTCCCTACAAACTCATTTATGGGAGGGAACCATTATGATTGTTGTGGCAACCATAATTAAGCGCCAAAATGCTGGAAATTACAGACGACGGTGTTCTATGTCGTATGTTGTTGTTGCTGTTGTGTTGTTGTAGTTGTTGTTGTATCTGTTGTGTTGTTGGCGTTGAGTTTTTTATTTCACTTGCAGAAATCGAGGCGAAGATTGCATAATTACGTATACGACAGCGACGCCCGACAGCCGTGACATTTTTGGCATGGTTTTAATGATGGAAAGTGTAAGTGGTAAAGCAACAGCAAGCGAAGGAGAGACAGAGAGAGAGAAAGAAAGAGTGAGCGAGAGAGTCATTAGGCAAAAGAAAGGCACAAAGCATAAAAGAAGCTGAAAATCCATACAATTCTTAGAAGCGGAAACACTTTGACATTGGATATGTTGAATTTGCAAGGAATTTACTTATTTCCTGTGAAATTTGATGAATTCTAAACGAAAACGAAAATGAAAGACTTAACATGCTTGCCATGATTACGCAGAATTCATTAATAATTTCCATTGAATCTAATGGACATTTAATCTTATCAGAAGTGCAATTGGACCCAGGGCCTCCGAACCATTACAATAACCATTAGTCATGACGCTGGAGTTGCGAAATCGCAATCGAAATGGGAATGAAAGCTACTGAAGTCGAAGAGCCATTGCTCTGTGTGTTATTAATTGAATCAATGACAAAATAAAATATAACAATAATCGTACACACACACGCACGCACACTCGCTGTCCATAAGGAAAGCAAGCTATTCCAAAATCGAGGTATCAGCACGGCGCCATGTGGCGTATGCGCAATATTATTAACCACGAGCCCCAACGACAAAGGGCGACCCCCAAGTGAAATTGTGCAAGCGTTGTCGGGTGAAAAGCTAACAAATTGAGGCATTTTCGCAATGCACAACGAACCCAAAACAATTATTAATAGCGCAGCACAACAAAAGACTGTGCACAGTGTAGAAATCACGATATAAATGCGGAATTAACAACGTCACAATCAACTATTTAAATAGAGAATTATTTGTCATTTTATATATTTAATAAACTCGATTTAAAACCGGAATAAACAATTTCATAAACAAGTATTTTGAATAAAGAAATGTAAAATATTTTTCATTCAGCATATTTAATATTATATTCTGATTAATTAGTAATATAATTATTTCTATTATAATATATAATAATTAATTACTAATAGTATTAAATATATTCTTCAATTTACAGACAATTGAAGTGCTTATTTGAAAGTATTTTAATATATTTAATATTATCTATATTATATATTATTTATTTATTTATTTATATTAAATATTTGTCAAGTCTTCTCTCAGAATTTCCCTTTATATTAATCACAATAAACTTGATATCATTTAATGTCAGTTGCAATTTCCGCTATCAACTCGCTATACTCATTTTCCTCAGTTTGAGTGCATGAATATTTGAACTGTGAGTGTGCAGTGAGTGTTCGCAAATGCTTAAGCGATTCTTTAGCTGTTTGTGCAACAAATGTGTACCTGGTTGAGGCATGCTAAGGCACTGCAAGGGGGAGGGTCTGTTGCCAATGCCTGGACACTATCAGCAATTGATATCGGAAGCAACTACGTCGATGTCGATGTCGTTGCGCTGATAAGAAGCCCTGATAGCGATGACGACGCCACAAGAGTCGTCGTCAACGCACAGGCGCCGCAGGGCGTCCAATAATAACAACAAACAATTATGAAATTACACAAGCTTAAGATGCTCGACGATGGCAATGCCCTGTAATTGTGATAGCTTGCAGTTGCTTATTTGCAATAACAAGCGATTAAAGTAAAGATAACTATGAAAACAGCTAGAGATTGTAATGTTATTCAACAGTAATAATATTCCCCATTGGCTACACTACAGGGTATCTCGGGCACAATAACAACATCATCAGCGAGGCAACGACAACAATCATTGAGCAATTGACAAGTTCATTTGGGAACTGCGACACTCTTTATAAGGCTGTCCACCAGACGGACGCCCTGCAGCCAAATTTGAATTTTGTATACACACACACACACATACAGTGACACGCTTTATGATGTGGCAGCTGCTGTTGGCTGATAATGTTGTCAAATTAACATATTAGAAGTCAAAGCGACCAGATAATTATATGTAAATGGGCGCTTTTGTCGCCTGGCTGTCTTATCAGGTGGCTACAACCCATTACCCATTAGTTTTTCGCCCTGGAGCCTCAGTCATTGAACTTGGACTACGCATAATAGATAATCTCCATTGTATTGACCTCTGAACTTACGTCTCTTGTGCTTCCTTCACTCGATGCGAGAGTCCGACTTGAAGTTTCGCACTTTATTTGTAATGTTCGCGAAACCGGCAACAGAAAACTGAATGAGAATGAGTGCAAACACGCACACACACACATACACTTACACACACGTAGAATGCACAACAGACGGCAGCAGGTGTGTTTGCCGTGTGTTGTCTTTGTCTTTGTTTATGTTGTTTATTTGCCGTTGGCTTTTGTGCAGCGTTCGCAGCCAAAAAGGCAAAGCCAAAGCCAAAGACGACGATGAAGAAGAAGCAGAGGAAGAAGTAGACCAAGACGAAGGCAAAAGTTGATGACGCTGCTGATGATAGCGATGCCTCAACGTGCGGCAGCTGTCAACACAACGCGAACAACGCGGCAGCGTCAGCGGCTACGACGACGGCTGCAGTTTTTAGCGTAACGCAGCTAAATTATCGCATAATTGCAGTGGCAGTTGCAACTGCAGCAAAATTTGTGTGTGCTGCAAAAAGACGTACACAGCCACAGCCACACACACACGCACACTCACTTACACACACAAGCGGTCGACAACTCGATTCGAAGCACAGCGCCAAGCGACGGCGATCAACAGACGTAGCAGAGAAAACGAACCGCACGCGGCGAACTCTCAAAAGAAACTAAACGCAGTGCAGAATACTAGAAACTGTTAAGCATTATGTTTGCACTGTTAATGTTAACACTAGCAACAGCTCTTATACACGCCCGCTGCTAACGCACAGCTCTTATACGCAGTTAACAGTGCTTGGCCTGTGCTGAATTCGCCGCCGCCGAACAGCTGTGAGCTGCGCTTGCTGTTGTTGCCGGCTTTTTTGCTGCTGCTGCATTTTGTTGGTGGTGGGTCGTATAAGAGTCATTGACGTGCGTATAAGACGGCAAGAGTCACGGTTAGTTATTGTTGTTGCTGCTGTAGAAGTGTGTGTATAAGCATTGAATAGCGCATTGAATAGGAATTGATAGTAGATAATTTATAATTGATAATAATAGTATGATACGTTCAATATAGTATTGTGGTTATTGTTTGTGTGTGTGTATAAGCAGGAATTGTTAATAATTTCTTTATTTATCATTAGTAAACTAGTATAGACAGATCAATTGGCAATAGATGTCGTTAACTAACATAAACACAAGAAATCAAAGTACTCACTTCTTCAATTCAATATTCAATCCATTAGCCCTACCACGAATGAATAACATATCCCGGTATTCACTATTCATACCCAATCTGCGCATTGGGTTCCCTTTCATTCGCCCATAATCAAATCATTTAGCCAAAAACTTATTCAAAATTCATAAAAATGAGAGGGAGAGAGAGAGAGAGAGAGAAAAGGATACGCCTAACTGCACAGCGTAGAGAACAGGAGCTAACGGCAGATGCCGTGGGCCAAGTTTTTATGCTGCCTGCAGAAGGACCTTTGCATTGTTGTAAACAATCCATCATTATCGCATAGACTTCCGGAGCAGGAAACGCAGCAACAGCAGCGGCAACAGCAGCGCCACAAAGAAGCGAGGGAGTGCCAACATTGCATTACAATTTGTGGCTGCTCTCTCCCCTCCGTCCCCCTGTGCACTGTCTTAGTCTTTGCTCTGCTCGCCCCTCGTCTGCACTCACACAAGGACACACAAATTGCTACGTGGCGCACGTGTCTGACAGCGCTTGCTGGGGATTACGGACGGGCCAGAACAGAACAGAACTCCAGCCAAACAACCAAACATTCAAAGAACCAAACGGGCAGCCGGGCAAAGGACACGACGCCACGCTGCGAAACTGAAAGTGAGTCGCGTAGAACGGTAAGGATATACGGGCCGCCTGCTTGACTGGCAGACTGGCAGACTGAAAGACTGGCTAACTGTGAGACTGGCAGCCAGCAAGGCACTCAGTCAGTTGGTCGTGGGTTTAATACCCGGCAGGTATGCAGACCAACAAAGTATGCCCAACTTAACACTTTTTGCAAGAGTTATTGGCATAGAATTGTTGCTTAATGGAATTAATAAAGCTTACTTTAGTATGAGAATAGATTGGAAATTTAGAATAGATGTAACCCTGACTTGTGGACTTAGTTAAAGATGTGAATTGACGTGTCTATAATCTGGAAATACATTCAATAAGATTCCCTGGTAATTGAACTTATTTCTCGCTTTCGGAAATGCTTCTATTTGCTTTTAAGCACTTTCAATCGATTTATTAGACATTTAACCTTAAGTTCGGGTATTTTGTTAGTCCACCCAGTGTGTGAAGCAACTTGTCTCATCTCATATTTGAAAGTTGCATTTGCCAGCAATTTTCCAACGCTATTTTTGCCTTTTTTTTTTGGGGGGTTGTAATGGTTTGGGCCGCTTAACTTGCAGCCACGGCGGTTGTTGCGGTTTATGCAAATTAGTAAAGTTAACATTTACCAAATTGTTGGAGCTGCTGAAATTTCATTGGTCGTCATACGGTACGCAGTTGGATTTGTTTGCCAAAATCGGCTTGTCTCCAGCAGTGCGGCAGGAAGTGTGGCAACATGCCCCAACGCGGAAGTGTGGACTTGGCTTGCGCTAGCCAACTCGAAATGTGGCTAAATCAAAGCGTTTCGCGTCTCCTTTTGATCAGCCAAAGCAAATGTGTTAAAAGATAAACCGACGCCCTCGCAGAGCCAACTGAAAACTAGAAGAAGATTACTTCAGTTTCAGTTTCTTTTGCTTCTTTTGCTGTTTTTGCTTTGGGACTATTTTGGTGTGTCGACTGCTTTATTAAGCGGATTTGCCAGTTGACACCCGGCCAAGTGACGGAATGCACCTGCATGTCGTTTCCATAGAGTGCCACATGCGGCATGCCACATGCGACATGCCACATGGCTTGCTCGGCCACACGACTATCTATCATAATTAGAATTCATTTTTGGGCCGAACAAATGTGCTGACGCGTCTCTCGGCTCTTGCCCTCCCTCTCGCTGCGCCTCGCCGTGGCAGGGAAATGCGTGCACATAAATTAAGTGTGGAAAGTGGAAAGTGGCAAGTGGCAAGTGGCGAGTGGAAAGTGGAAAACTGTGCAGCAAATAGAGCGTCTAATAGGATTTCGTTTAATTTCCGTTCCCCCCGCCGCAGATCCTAATGAGTTTTTTAACCTGCCACACTTAAATATTGGGCTTACTTGGCGTATGCGCAATGTGGATGCTGTCGCCCTTTAATTGCGCCCAAGCGGGTCGTTTGCTCGTAACTTGCGCCAACTTCGAATGGAATAGCTGAATAGACTTAAGGTCCATAATAAAATGTCAAATGGCTGACAACAGCAACAGCTACAGCAGCGAGCAACAAGCAACAGCAACATTAACATTGCTTACCTTTGCCAGGATAACTTAAGAGATATAAACACAAACAGAGAGAGAGACAGAGCAGAAGAGAGAGAGAGAGAGAGAGGGAGTCAGAGATTATGATAAACAGCTGAAAGGATGCACAAGCTTTGCAACTGCTTTATCCTGCTGCGTGGGCGTCTCGTCTCCTTTGTTGTTGTTGTTGTTGCTGTTCTCGTTGTCCCTGCTTCATGCTATTGCCGCTTGTTGCTGCCAACAACAACAACAACAACAACTTGGTTTAGTTTTTTTGGAGTTTAGCGAACCCAAACTTCAGTTAGAGTCGAACTCACAGTTGCTGTCGCTGCTGTCTCTGTCGGAGTCGAAGACCCAGACGCTTTGTGTTTCTTTGTGTCTGCCCCGTTTTGTGGCAGACAATGGGGCACAACGCTTCGTAGCTTTGCCGCATGTCCGCAACTCTTTACAGAACGCATACCAGGCAATGAACTTGCAATTTATGCTGCACATAAAACATAAACCAAAACGATTTTATACAATTTATGTTTGTGCCACAACAATGCCACGAGTGGCAAGTAGCAATTAGCCATTAGTTGCAAGTGCAAATTTCTATTCGTATCGAAGTTGTTATGTCAAAAATTTGCATAAATTGCACATAAATAAATTAACATACAATGTGCGCCAGTTTTGAATTATCTATAATTATGTAGGTATCTTCTGACAGCTGCTGTCTCCGTCTCTCTCTGTCTCTGTTGCTCTCTCTGTTCATCTCTTTGTCTGGCAATTAAATGCTGCACATGAAAAGTGCACCTGAAGCAGCTGCCAAAACTAATTCCCATGCACAGACTACTAAATGAAGTACACACATTAATTACACACACACACACACACACACACTCACACACAACAGAGGTCTACATTTGCTGAGTTATGCCTTAAAGAGGGAAAATCCAGCGCCATCAAATGGCAATTAGTTCACTTATACCCTCGCCTTTAGTACATGTAGGGTTATATAGCCTATATCTTATTAGTTAAGCTGCTTAAAAGTCTGCCAACTTGTTCACGAGGTGCTGCCAATTCCACGCTGCAGCGTTGCCACCTTTGTGCAGATATTAGAAATGTGGTATTAGGCACAGCATCATTGCTCAGTCTTGAAAATAGTAAAAGCTATTTAAATCGAGGTACAGGTATACAATAGTCAGGCAGGGATCTGCTTTAAAGTTGTCTCATATTAAAAGTTTGCAAATGTTGAGAGAAAGTAACTGTGAATTGCCGCAGAACAATGCAATTGCTGGGAGCAGAAAACTGCGTAGTTTTGCAGCTCCAACTGCGATACGTAACTCTTCCCCTCCCCCATCCAAAAAGTTTACTTGGGGGTGACCACAAATAGGAGGTGGAAAAGTGTGGGGGGGAGGGGAGGCGAGCACTTAAGTAAATTAAATCCTTTGCACGGCTGTGATTTGAATATTTTGTCGTTACACACAATGTTTAGATTATGAATTCATTTATTCATTTATAATCATTTAGTTTGAGTTATGTACTCGAACATTGAAACACACTCAAGTTGCGCGAGCTGGAAGCTCTGGGAGCACGCATAATGAGCATATTCTATTAGGTAAACTTACCCTTAACGTGGCCAAGTTACCCTTAGATGGCATTCAACTTGTTTCGAGGGTTGGCAATGCGCTGTGGAAATTGACAAAAGCAAATCCTGGACACATGTTGCATTCAAAAACATTCAGTCAGTCAGTCAGTGACTGGAGTGGGGGTAATGCTATGTTTTGACAAACCCCAAATAACCGAAACTGACGACGATGACGCGAAAGTAGATGATGCGAGGATGGGAAGTTGGGATGATGGGAAGATGAGGAATCCTTTTGAAGATGACAACCACCCAGCTATTATAGAGGAGTTGACAGCCACAGCCGGATCTGCATAGCTAAATAAAGGGTTAGGCAGGACAACCCCAAAGCCAGCTCCAGCTCATTCCAGCAGTTCTTCTTCTTCCACTTTCGAGGGGGGACTGATAAATGATACGGAAAAGTGAGAAAGACTTTATTTATTTAGCAGTTGATGCATTTAGAGTTGTGGTTTCACAACGTTGAGAATCGAATCAAATCGCGTGAAATTTAATCAACTTAACAACGCCTCGCACTAGACGCCACATGCAACTCCCCTGTGACTTGGGAGGGGATGGGAATGGGAGGGAGTGGAAAATGCGATATCAGGAAATGGAAAATTAGCACAAATCCAAGTCATAAAGTTGCTGCTATTTGCGTTGAATTGAGTTACTAATGGGAGTTACTGGCAATGGATGCCTTAGGAATTGGGATGGACAAACAGGAAGACAAAGCAAACAGTGCTAAGCCCAAAACATCCAACGGGGGCAATGCGTCTCCCATTTGGCCAGCTGGGCTTACCAGATGCCACAACACACACGAGCGAGAGACTCATGACTCTTTGCCATTAAATAAGACCCGACTCTACTCGACTTGTTGGCGGATGTGTAATGTCCGTTTTGGCCAAATAGACACACGACTCATGTCATGTCCGAGCCAGGAAATTAAGCCCTCTAAGCGGATTTGTCCGCTACTTAGAGACTTTGCCGTTTGCAGTTTGCAGCACTCGTATTCACTTTCATTGATGGCCATTTATTTGATACTCATTCAAGCCGCCAATGGACAGAAGCTAAGCTGATTTACATGTCATCTCTCTGTCCCTTTCACTCGTTCACTCTCTACTTGCTGGATCGCCGTCGATTGTTGCCGAAGATACGCAAATGTTTACTGCGGGATAATTCCCTTGCCTCACGTTGACTCAACTCGTAGAGCTCCGCTTCCAGTTCCCGTATGTAGACAGCCATAGCTCCCGGAGAGAGGCGACTGAGCTCTGCTCATGCAAGACAAACAATTCAGCTGAGATTCCACTTGTATTCCTCTGCAGCTCACTTACCCAATCTCTTCTGCTCGTCCTCCTTCTGGGTCTTCGCCTTGCTGCTGCTGCTGGCCAACTCCTGCTCATTCTTGATGGCCATCTCAGCGATTATGGAGCTAACGCTCTTGCGAACACGTGGACTCTCCTCCATGTCGGCATCGGCATCCGCATCCTCATCGCTGTCATCATTTGACGATGATGACGCCGCCTCCACTTCATTGTCCGCTTTGTCGATCTCTGCTTCCTCCTTTATCTGATCGACTTCCATTGCTATCAGATTGACGTTGTAGAAAACTACGTTTAGAACTGATGTGGCTCGAGTTGCTTTGACAGTTTGTTGTCAGCTGGCCAGTGTTGAACTGGCTTAACAGAGTAGTGTTGAAAAGGATGGAATTAGAAATCGAAGTCAAATAAAGGCGAAAACTTGTGTTGTCGTAATTGTGAATCCCTAAAGAACTCAATTATTTGCTAGTGCTCTTAAAATACGCGAAGAGTG
Organism: Drosophila macrospina; assembly: GCA_035042075.1. Classification (NCBI taxonomy): domain Eukaryota; kingdom Metazoa; phylum Arthropoda; class Insecta; order Diptera; family Drosophilidae; genus Drosophila; species Drosophila macrospina. The sequence continues at coordinate 505,868 of JAWNLW010000133.1, read as the reverse complement.
TTGGAAAGGTCGGTAAAGAGAAATTATAAATAACTTTAGACAAATAGAACAATATTCTCGAGTTAAGCAACTTTTAACAAGGTAAAGTATTTATGAATAAAGTTATAACAGTTAATGGGGTTTCAGTGTTGTGAAAGAGCCCAAAATGTGTTGCTAATCAAATAGTCTTATTAAACTATCTGCGACCCATTGTTTATTATAGTTTGGCAACTGCCTGAGGTACTTTCTCGGGTTGGGGGCATTCTGTTATCAGCAGAAGAAAGTAGTTTTATCATTGATTCATAGTTGCAATCAACTCACCTGCCCCACATGCCACAACATATTTTGAGTAGATAGTAAACACCATTTGCTGGAATGGCAAATATCTGCGTAGTAAAATGCCGAACCTGGCCCAAAGCGTTAACCCCAAACGTGCAGATGGTTTGGGCCATGACGCATATTAGCTTTCTGGCGAGACCATTAACTTTTATAAAGCCCCAACTGCGGCAGAGCCATTAGCTTCAATTTGTTGCCACATAAAGCCAAAATGGATATTTTAGAATATTGCGTGGCAGAAATATCCTTACCCTCCTTTCCACTCCCCTTCTCTCCCCTCCCCTCCTCACCCGTCCCATCACATCACATCCCATCCCATCCAGTTCATCTCCCTTTGGCAAATTTGTTTAATGAGCTGCACAAAATTAATTGTCGCAATGAAATCACGTGGCCAAAAGGACCCCAAAAGCCACAGCCAACAATATTTGGTTAAATGGCGGAAATGGCCATATTCGAACTGAAGGTGAATGTGCATGTGAATGTTGAGTGTGAATACTCTGAGTACTGAGTACTCGGCTACTTGTTTATGCAAATGTGCAGCGGCAGCAAAGGGTGTTGCGACCAACAGAAGAAGCCCTGCAACATGACAGAAAGATAGAGTGAAAGTTCAAAGAGAGAGTGAGAGAGAGAGAGAGAGGGAGAGAGTGTGTGGGACAGGGCAGCTATTAGAAACCGTTTGCAAAGGATTCAAATACTTGTAAACAATCCATCATTAACACATGCAAACACTTCCCTTCCGCTGCTGCCCTGTCCCCCTATCCAGCCACATGGGGTGGCTGTTGCACGTGTCCGTGTCTGTTTGCATTGTTGCCAGCTTAGACGACAGCCAGACAACAACAGTAACATCAGCAACAACAACAAGCCGAATATGTGTCGTGGCCAGGACAAAGGACGCGTGCTTATTATACCGTTATTCGCATTGTTGTTGCTGTCGTTGTTGCCACCGCTTGTGGCATGTGTTTTGTCTGTCGTCCGTTTGTTTATTGTTGTTGTTTTTTCTGCTGCTGCTGCTTTATGGTCAAAGTTGTTGTTTGAGCCAAAAGTATCGTTTTTACTTTTACTTACGACCTCATGCAAATTGTACAAGTTTAAATTTGAAAATGTTACCCCCCACACCTCTCTCTCTCACGCTCTCTCTCTCCCCATATTACTACTCTTTCCCCTCTCCCCACTCTGAGCTTTAATGATGGCTCATGTTATGTTTTGGGCCTTGCTGCTGTCCGAAATCGCTCCCCGGGGAACTGAGGCACTGCTGTGTGCTTTACGAGTGTGTGTGTGTACACTGAGAGAAATTCATTACGATATGTGCATTATGAATATGAGTAAGAGTATGAATATGAATATAAATATGAGTATGAGTATGAATATCGATAGGAATATGAATATGAATCTGAATATGAATAGATATACGAATATGAATATGAATATGAGTATAAATATGAATATGAATTTGAATATGGGTATGAATATGAATATGAATATCAATATAAATATGAGTATGAGTATGAATATCGATAGGAATATGAATACAAATCTGAATATGAATAGATATATGAATATGAATATGAATATGAGTATAAATATGAATATGAATTTGAATATGGGCATGAATATGGATATGAATATGAATATAAATATGAGTATGAGTATGAATATCGATAGGAATATGAATATGAATATGAATGTGAATAGAAATATGAATATAAATGTAAATATGCATATATATTTATGCATATGAGTATAAATATGAATATTGTAATATATAAATAAATATTGCATTTGCGGGTCTGATCGTGCTTTCTCTCAGTGTAGCGTGAGCACGCAGAATGGTCACATTACACTGCACTTTATTTCGCAAGGATTTCCATGTTATCACGGAGCGGCACGTGGCGCCGCTGGAGTTGCTGCTGGCTTTGATTTGTACTGTTGGCAGGAGAGGAATGTCTGAATGGCTGAATGGCTCAGAATGCCATTTAAATGGCTGCTGGCGTGTCGCGGCAGAAGGAAGACTGTGCTGCATGTAGGCAGTTGCCACTGTGGCACAAGAATACGGCCAGCGGGTTGAACAACCTAAACAACAGTCCAAACAAACGAGCAAACAAACAAACAAGCAAACAAACAAGCAAAACAACAAAATAAACATGCAGCGAAGCAGCCAAAACAAACTTCAACAAAGTCGCTCGCTGACGGCAGGACATTGCCCCAAATTTGTGAGGCGGCAACACGAGAGTTTTGTGCTAAACAAATGCGTGTGGCATGTGGCAGTTGCAGTGGCTGTTGCAGCTGCAAAATGGCCAAAAAGCACATCCAAGTGCAATGCCTGGCAACCATTTATTTAATGAAATTAATGTTAATTGTTAATTGTTAATTGCAGTCAGCGCTTCCAATTTTAATTAATAACATTTTTCGCTGTCGTTGTCGTTGTTCTTCTTGTGGCTGTTGTTGCTGTTGCTGTTGTTATGGTTGTTGTTGCACATGCAAATTGCGCATTTAATTGGATTAACGCACATTTCCGACGTCGACTTCGCTGCCGTCTCCTCTCTGCCCCCCTTCCGTTGTCCCGCTGCCCAGCTGGCCAATTCATCATCGCTTCAGTTTATTTATGTTGCGTTTTAATTATGTCGCAACGATGCCAACTGAGCCACGTTGGAAGTGTGCCATGTCTGGGCTGGGCTGGGTGTGGGAATGCTTCCCCTTGCTAGTTGCTTGTGGCAACATGGGATGTGGCAAGCGGGGATGCGGATGTTCGCCTCGTTGCAGTTGCAATTGCAGTTGCAGTTTGTTAGTTATTCATAAACTTACGAGTCTCATTTAAAACTCAATCACAATTCGCTTTTCGCTCTCTGAGCCAAAGGAACTCTCAAGCGCATAAGCTGGCCAATAACAGCAATCTGGCCAATCAACTGTGCAATTGAACAACTGACGATTGTAATTGATACTCTTTGTTATGACCATGATTTCGCCTTCTCCTGCCCCAAATTGTAATTCCCATAGTCATAGTCACTGTTTGAATATAAGTAGCAACTGATTGCATTCACAGTGTGTACTCGAGTACTCGTATTAACTCTTAACGGTTCACTAATTTTTATGCTGCCAGTTGCAGCAACTCAATTGCCCGACTCCCGATTGTTGTTGCCCGATAACAATGTTGCAAGGTTGCTCAGGAGAAAGTCGACTCCTCTCTCTTTCTTTCTCGCGTGCAACAACCTCAAATCATCTGGCAATCTGACAGTCTCTTCACCAAAGATGTGTAGGCGACAGAACTCCGCTGAGCCCCGAGAAATGCAGAAACGGAATATGCGGAGAATATGCAGACAAAACCACAAACAAATCTCAACGTCATAATGCATAATCCTCAACCGCTGACATCAATATGCCAGTCAAAGGGTATTTGGATGGCCTGGGATCGTATATAAACGAGAGTTTACTCTTTTTGGTATTTATGTGGAATCTCTAGACATCCTAAGGAGTATCTGGTAGTCGAGCAGACTCTACTACAGCTGCAAACGTCGTCAGAGAAAATGTTTGATTATATCTGCTCTCATTTCCCAATCTATATAATTATTTATACAATTGCTGTAGCTTACCAAAACATTACAACGAGTATCTCGCAGTCGAGCACACTCGACGCAATCACAAATTCTCATTGTTGAGCATTAAGTATGCCAAAATGTTTTGTTTGTACACCAAAGCCATGAAAACTGCGTGCATTGGCAAATTTTGTGATGGGAAATTCTCGTTTCTGTGTGATTGCTGTAAATGCCCGAGGAATTGGGTTACTTGACGCATTCACAATGCACTCGAATGTGTGCTGAGCCACTGAATTTGAATACAGCTGGCATTCATGCAGATCATTCGCATTCAAAGCTCATTAAAGTATTCCTTTTAATGTGAATAATAGTCGTAAAATGCCCCAAAGCACAGCTTGGGGATGATGAACTCGTGCTACGAGTATACTCAGTATACTCAACGAATACTATTCATGAGCAAGAGCAGAGCATTCACTTGAGCATTAAGAGCCATTATGACATTATGAATGGGCCATGTCAGCGAAGGACTCGAGGCCATCAGCCTGTTGCTGTCTTTAAAAATGTTTAAAAATGAAAGTTGATTGACGCCGTCGCTTTGCGAAATGTAAAAGTGAATCCTTGAAACGGGATCCATGAAATGGAACGGCTGGAACACCTCGTCCCCTGTCTCATGTCTGGCGACATTTATTTTGTTGTGCTCGCTGTTGACAATTCATAATACATGCTTATTCCTATAATTATCCTGCACCCTTTGCCGCTTTCAGTCCCCCGCGCTTTTTGCACCACGAGCAATTTAATGTCAAGTCGGGAAATTTACGGTCACCTTTTCGTTTTATTAATTGCCCTTGCGCACGAAGGCAGCAGCGAGTCCAGGGAGTCCTGGGCCATGTCCTTGGTGGGTTTAGCTGCTTGTCGTCGCCAAATGCAAATCATAACAGTCAAGCGCAGGCCGAGCTCTCGACTGTGATATACCCGTACCTCAGGCAATGAGTCTGTAAAATAAGAAGTTAGTTAATATTATAATATGTAGATAAATTAATTATTAATATGTTTAAAGTAGTTATTAAATTTCTATTATCTGTGTAGTAATTTCAATTCTCTCTAAACTTTACTACATATTTTATAAACTTCAGCTTCCACCAGCTGTGTATACCCCTTTCGCGTGTTTTTGGTGCCAGTATCGAAAGCATAAATATTAAAAGCCTAATTAATTTAAGCCGGCATTCCAGTTTATTGTATTTATTACATTTCGTTGCCAATAATTGTAGCGCAGGCGCAACGCAGCAGGTGTGAAATATTCACTCGATTTTCAGCTCCGTTTTCAGGTGCTTTTTCAGGTCCTTTTCAGCTGCTGCCAAAGGACACAAGACACGCACACGTCGCGTTTGTCATTTTACATGTAATAAACATTGTTAAATAATTAAAGTAAATTTTACAAGGATTTCATAGCAAGTTCCGCAAGTTCTGCCAGCTGTCTGGTTGTCTGTTGCCCTTCTAGACTGTGACAAATAAATGCGCCAGGACATGGCAAAGGAAGCTTGCCAGCTGCATGACAGCATCGTTAGCAATTAGCACGATTTGATCAAAACTTCGTATACTCCCCTCCTCCCTGCCTCTCTGCTCGTTTTTGCGTGTGCTTCTAAACATGTCTGGGCTCCATCTGCAATTGCCACGTTTCAGCCTGGCCAAATGATTGATGACAAAGCTGCAAAACTGCAATGTCAAGGAGATACTTCCTCAGCTCTGCGTGCTTGCATCCACTTTTAATTGTAGACAAGGGATTACAGTCGTGTGCCCTGTACTGTAAGCTTACTTAGTGAGAACAAACGGGAATATGCTTTGAATGTGAGAGAGCGAAGGCTTCTTTTGAATTCTATTGCCTCCCACAATCAATGAGTGGGAGCGAACCTGCTACCTAAGCATGCACATTGCTATTTGTGTGAGTATGTGTGAGCAGAAGGGCAAGCTCTCAGCAGTTAGCATCCATGTGTGTGTTTGTCTGAGCAGCTAAGCGCGCTAGAGTGACAACGCTGCAGTGCTTGTCTATGTTTGTGTGTGTGTGGGTGATCAGTTAGACGCGCTCACTGCAATGAGCATGCATGTATGTGTGAGCAGCTTCAGTCGCTGCGTACAGCGTGTGTGTGTCTCGAAAGCTCGCGTAATTTGCATTCACAGTGAGCGCTGTGATCCACACAGTGTCCACATCGCAGAAGTGTAGTGGAACTTAGCTGATATGTTTCTTATGTTCTCGCTCTATTCGTTTATTGTTTTATGTTATATGAATACATGCATAATTATGCTTGTTATACAAAAAACAACATCTATAATTGAATATTGCAAAACCCAAAATTACTCTCCCTTTTCCATAATGAAATGCAGCCTCAAGATGCATATTCTAGCAGAGCCTCTTATATTAAACTTGGCAGCAGGTAAAAGTAGTTCGTCTAGTTTGCGCATAATGATTGGCAACCACCGGGAGCAATCAATGGACTGGCCATATCCATATCCATATCCATATCAATATCGCCAATGGCTAGTTATACTTTTAGTTTCATGAGTTGCAGGTGCTCAACGGGAGAGAGAGACTCAGGTTAACTTACGAACAAAGCCATTCACTGAGTTATACTCTAACCGAGGGTGCGCTCAGCTAACTGCTAAGGTGTGTGAAGAGAGTAGCATCCGTGCGAGAAAGCCGAAAGAAGAGACACACCTTTGTGGTCGTCAGGTGAGATGCAAACACAATTAATGACCAAAAAGTATGTATTATGATTCGATGAGAATCTAGTAGAACTTGGCTTATTCAGTTTGAAGAGAGTATGCAGTATTCGCTGTGTTGCTGTGCAATTTCTTCCTCTTTTTTTCGTGATGTGATGCTGCTACTGCTGTTGCATTGATTTGCGGCTGAGGCAGTTGCAACGCTCATGTTCATATGGTTAACGATATTGATGGCTAACAAGTTTGCCGCTTAGCACTTGGAAAGTAGGTGAATTGGCCGCTGCGCTGCAACTGGGTGCATTTGAAGAGCTCGCTGCTTGCGGGATTGTGGATTGTGAATGCCATGAGTCATGAATAGTAATCAGAAATATTCATTGTAAACATTGATTGAAAATTCATTTCTTTTTGTTTTCACATTTTTTTCTACTAAACATCAACTTTTGCTATTAGTAAACTTAACAAACTATAAACTTTCATTACTTTCTCAAGACTAAATGCATTTTCAAACGGAATTCCATTTCGATCTGAGGTTTAGCTCTAAATTGTTTCTGACTGTCAGCAAAGATCATTTAGAAACATTAAATTGTTTATAATAATTATAGCAAATGCGTAACTCAATCAGTGCATTGAGTTGTCTTTGATCTGCTGCATTGCGGTTGACTGATTGCAATTGGTAACTGTCAGGCGGGCAGATCCTTTCCGCTCAACCACTCAAAATGCGTTGGCCAAAAGCCATGCCAGCTCATTGCCCATTAAACGAACTCGCGACTCCTCGTCGGCACTTTGAAGTGCCACAAATGAAGTTGTTGTTGCTTGGAGAGGAGCACAGCATAAACAAGTATTCAGTAATAATTCGCTCGGTTTCTAATTTTAGCACTAAAAGTAGCAGAGAGATCATTAGTGCACAGGATGCGGATGATGCTGGGAACGGAGATGCGGATGGGGATACAGATACAGATACAGATACAGATACAGATGAAGTTTCTGTTGCAGTTGCAGCTGCGGAAATCTGCTAAGTCGCGTTCTCTAGCTGCAAAAGCTGTTAAAACTGAATGTGACAAATTGTTTTTCGGCTGGCGCGCGCGACCTTTGACCCACATGGCAGCTTCCCTTGGCGCCTTTTGATTGTTGTTGTTTGGCTTACCTCAGCAATCAGAGCTGTAGCTGAGCAACTGAGTTGGAGCAGAGACTCTTAGCACTCGCCTCATCAATGGCAATGCGAATGTGTGTGCGTGTGTGTGTGTGTGTGCGGCAGGGAACTGGCAACTCGCAACTGGGGAACTGTGGATGACACTGCGACCACCACGACGACGACGGCATCTTGGCTGCTCGCATCGCTGTTGCTGTCGCCGTCGCCGTCGCCGTTCAGTCTGACCCAGTTTTGGCTTATGGCAGACAAATTGTCTGCGCGATATGTTTCAGCCCCACAGATTGTTTATGATGCTTTTGAACTTTGCTTTGCTTTGCGTTTGAGCGCTTAAAAGAAGTCGCAAAAACGGCATGAGATGAAGGAGAAAAACTTAAATCGGAGACGTCATCGAATGTGGCATGAAAGACGCAAAAACACTAACGCTGACTCTTGCCACCAAGGTGACCCGGTCTCTGTTTGTGGCAATTTAAAGTGGAAAGTAACGTGTGGCATGTGGCATGTGGTATGTGGCGTGTGTGCCGTAAATTCAATTATCATTGATTTGGGGTGAAAAGTCACCTTAACCCTTGCTTGAGCTTGGAAAAGCCAAAGCCAAACACTTTGTTATCTGCCAAATTAGTTTTCCAGCTATTTGGCCACATTCAACATGCATCAATGGCTTTTACTACAGTTCTCAAACCAACAAGTCAACTCTCTACACTTTTCTTCCTTTTATTTTGTTTGTTGGAAATTGCACAACTCACAGTTGTCAGCGAATTTGCTCTGCGAGCTTTCATTAAAGCCGCAAAACACAGGCGAAACTTGTTAGCCCCCATAACGCAATTGTGACAGAATGAAGCTTTAGAAAGACAAAAGCCGAAATGTGGCATCACTCGCTGGTAGCCACCGCAATGCAGTGAAATGTCCAAAAAGTGCAACTGAAGTGGCCAACAACATTCGAGGGGGCAGCGGGCAGCAGCCGCAATGCCACAGCGTTGCACATATGTCAACAGGCATGGGAGTCGAAGTTGCAGAAGGAGTTGGTAATGCTGATCCCCCTCCGCCCCGCTCCCACACACACACACACACACACACACCCAGAGAGAGACACAACCGCAAGAAACGGAGCAGCGGCACATAAAACTGTCAAAGTTGTGTGCGATTGCATAGACAGTGTCTGCAAATAGTTGTGTTACAGCTGAATACTTGTGTATTTCTAAATTGCCAAACTACTTTAAATGAATTTGCATAAAAAACTTTATATACATTTAATTAAACAGTTGCTTAACAAACAAAAAGGTCTGTGTGTGCATGATTACTGCTGGCAGGCACTGTGCTGTGCCACACACAATTCGCATTTATACACATATTTTTGAAGCTGCAACTGCCGCCCCGCCCACATGTCAACAGTGAGTTGCAATAGAGAAATCCATAGCGTGTTTATTAGATTATGAGGCAGTGCTGCAGAGTTGCAAGCTGTGTTGCATGCATGCATCATATGCATATCTCAGTGTCCACATTGTGCCATTGACTTTGCCACTTTGGTGATGTGTGTGTGTGTGGCGAGTGACAAGAGGCAAACAATGAAGTTTGCCAGCACACATGCGACTATTTACTGTTTACAGTCTATAGCATAAGTTACGAGACAGTCTGTAAATTGTGCTTCCACTTGTATATTGGCATCACAGCAACGACACCGGAAGTGCAACTCAAACAGCAGCCAAACTGTACATTGCCCGAGACAGACAAAAGGCAAGAAAAGTTTTTCGTTTGCTGTTGATGCCACTCAACTACTCAACACTCAACCACTTCCCCCCTCCCTGGCCATGTGCTATGGAGATCCTGTTGCTAGCAGTAGCAGGAGTCCGCCACTTTGACAGCATTTGCATTCGGCAATCATATTTTCTTTTGTCTAGAAAGTTTTTCACTTTTATGAGCACCCCCAACGACAACTACCAACAGGAGTATGCATATTTCACTACATTTCTAGTCTACAAGTAACTGATAACCACGATTGCGATAGAGCGCGATCACACTTATCGATTTCTGGCAGAGCTTTAAAGTGTTGCAAAACCTTTGAAGCTTTAAGCTGCCGTTGACTGTGCAGCTTCCCTGGTCCCCCACTTTGCCCTTTTTATCTACATTGCACGCTCACTTACAGAATTATACCGTTTTTTCCCTCTGTGTGTGTGTGCGTGTGTGTGTGTGTGTGTACGTGGTCGCCAGCTGATGGCAAGAAGAGATAAAACGGCGCAGACGCTATAATTATGGCTGGCAAGCGAATTTTATTTCATTTTCACTCAATGAAGCGCAATAATTGCTGCGATTAATGCAAATTCTTCTAACGCTTCAAAGGCATAAAATTTGACTGCACAAAAGGCGGCACATGGCCGAAGCACGCCCATGTCTATGTGTATGTATGTCTATGCTTTCGCCCGCACACCATAGTTGCCGCGTCGAGACAACTGTCAACCCCTTGCAACGACCCTTGCCCCCTCTGGCCCCGCTGTCAGTTAATACTGGCAATGTGTATGCAAATGAGTTTCCAATGACTTGGTCCGAAAACAAAACACCACACAACAGCAAGGATGATGTCTGCTGCACTTGAACTTGGCTACTCCTTCTACTGCACCTTCTCCCTCTCTCCGCTCTGCTCTGACGCCGTCGTTGGTGGCCATTAGCCGTGCGTGTGCGTGTGTGTGTGTGTGTGTGTGTTGCATGTGCGAAGAAAGCGAGACTAGCATTTTGTGCATAGCTGGCACTTTTACTGCTACCCATGTGGCATGCCCCTTGTGCCATGTCGAACTTTAAGCGCTCAACGCAGCAAGATAAGAGCGCAGCAGTTTCTGTTTAATGCATGCCTTTATTTCACCGGCTTATCGCAAATTTAAAAGCCACTTCGCGTTGACATTGAATGCCGCACAATGGACGAAGCAACCTTTCAAGACAATTTTCTGGCTGCACTCACTAAAGTTTTACAGCCAACTCACGTTGACCAGTCGGCTGTCTTCTAATAATTTATTACTACTCGAATTGCTTGCCGCGCTATATTTGAAATGCAGTTGAAGTGTTGGAAAACTCCTACTATTGCGCTTAACAGTTGGCACCGTTGCCAGACTACTAGAACTTGATGCTTTGCCAGAAGTAATCAGCGTTGCCAGACCATAGGAACTTGTTGCTTTGCCAGCAGTTGGCAGGACTTGTATTTACGTAAATAAGAAGAAGACCAACGACTTATAAAACATTCTAAATTTTGCTAGGATAATAATTAAACGCGCTGAATGTCAAAGCACACTTTAATAGGTACGTTTAATTGGGCGCGTAATGTGTTGCCACAGCTGACTTAATGGCGGTTCTCGCTGGCAGGCGGCGGCACCGGATTCATTGGCAGTCATCTGGCCAAGCACTTGTCCCAGAAGGGCTATGAAGTAACCGTCGTCTCCCGCATGCCTGGCGTGAAACGCATCACTTGGCACGAAATCGAAAAGAATGGCATACCGAACAACGTTAACTCGGTGGTGAATGCCACCGGCCAGAATGTGCTAGATCCGAGCAGACGCTGGACTCCAGGATTCCAGCAGAATGTGTGGAACTCTCGCGTCAACTCATCCAAGACATTGGCGAATGCAATTAAAGCAGCACCGCAAGTCACCTCCTTCGTCAACCTTTGTGGTGTGAGCCTCTATCGGCCCTCGGAGACGAAGGTGTACACAGAGGAGGACAAGGGCGAGGTCTACGACTACATGTCCCGCCTTTGCCTGGCCTGGGAGGAAGCAGCTCGCTGCGGCACTACCTCTGACCAATGCTGTAAAACTGTAAGAGGACTCAATAGACACTCATAACCATTGTATCCGATCTGATTGAATCTGCAGGCCATTGTGCGAACTGGAGCCGTTGTGGGACGTGGGGGCGGCGTGATCAAGGGGATTTGGTTGCCATTTAAGCTCGGACTGGGCGGTCCAATGGGCACGGGTGAGCAGATAATGCCTTGGATACACATGCACGATCTGTGCAGCCTCATCCAGCACATCATTGAGAAGCGGGAAACGGGCGTTTTCAATGGCGTCGCACCTGAAATAGTGTCTAACAAAGGCTTTTGCCAGGTAGGCAGTCTGTTTGCTGGAAAGGATCTTTATCATTATTACTCCCTTCTATTGATGCAGAGCTTCGCTGCGTCGCTGAATCGTCCCTGTCTGTTCAACGTGCCGGAATTTGTGGTCAAAGCCATCTTTGGCGAGGAGCGTGCCGCACTCTTGCTGCAAGGCGCTAAGATCGAGCCAAAGAGAACTCTCGCCTCTGGATTCCAGTTCAAGTATCCGTATGTGAAGACTGCCGTGATCGAAGTGATTGGCTATTGAGTGCGAAGCAAACAAACTGAGAGCAGCAGCAAATGCTTGAAATTGGCCCTGTGTTATTTGTTATTAAGTTGATATTCATTTCATTATGTAATTTATAGAGTAACCCATAAATAATTAAACTAGAGCATGCACAAGTCGCAAATTTAAATGGATTCAGCAATTTATACACATAAATGTGCCTACACTTTATGAAAATGATCAAAATTTTGGTAATTTGGCGGTGATTTCGTTAATTGTTTGCTTTTAATTTGTTTACCCATTCGATGTGCTCCCCCTCCCCCCCCCCCCCTTCTCTCTTGGTCTCTCGCATATTCTGTAATTTGTTTAACTAATTACACGTACAATTCGTGGGGTGAACCAAATCAACAAATTTGAAGAAACTAATAGCGTTTAAACCATTGTAAACTTAAAGATTTCAATCGCAGTGTTGATTTGTGCTTTACCCTTAAGCAAATTGACACAATTTAATTATATTGTTTATTAATAATACACATTTGATTAGCTCGCTGCGATTTTCGTGTATGCCAAAAAAAACAATTAACTTTTTTATCACTGAGATAATCCAAGCAAAAAAGCCAAGCAACACTTTGAATGTCAATTGAAATAATCAAATAATTACTTTGTGCAAAAAAATCACCACAATGAAGCTCAACACAACTTAATAATTAAGTGTGTAGTCATAATTACAAGCACATCCATTGGAGCAGAGCACAGAGATTGAGCTACTATAAAACGGAAGCTGATCTCAGTTGAAGCTCAGTCAGAGTTCCATTGGAAGCGAGTTGAAAGCAAAATGATATCGAAACTTCAGCAATTGTTGCTCATTGTTGGGCTCTGTTTGGTATGTATTAACTAATAGATTACTAGATAAATATAATAGTATTAATCATCAATTAGAGCGTGACCAGAGCGGATGTCGACTGCAGCAAGAAGCCCAACTTTATGGGATCCAAAAACTGTTGTAACTTGGATCGTTTTTTGAAAGCCGAGCTGAAAACGAAATGCCAGGAATTCAATACAACACTTCCGCCTCCTGCAGCCATGTCGGACGAGCAGAGCAGCGAGGGCAAGCGTCATCATCACCACCACCATCATCATCATCATCATCATGCGTCTCCAGTAAGCTTAAAGAGTAACTCAATTAGATCGATTAGATCTCGACCTGATCATCTCTTCTATTCCTCTCTCAGTGCTTCGTCTCCTGTGTTATGAATGAGACTGGTTTCTACGTGGACAACAAATTGGATGAGCTCAAGCTGAAGGAATACTTGCAGTTGGTATTCAAAGATAACGCTGAGCTGCAGACCTTGGCCAGCGATGCCTTTACCACTTGTGCCGCCAAAATCGATGAGTTCAAGGAGAAGAAGGCAACCGCTCCTGCTACACGTCCCGCTCCCCCACCTGGTACACCCCATTGCCCAAGGAGTCCAGCCATCTTGATGGGCTGCGTCTACCGGAAGATGTATAAGAATTGCCCTGCTTCCATTTGGACGGATACCCAGGAGTGCAACGATGCTCGGGATTACTTTGCCAACTGCAAGCCCCCACAGCGTCGTCCTTCCAGCGAGGAAAATTAAATGCATTAACACCAAAAATACAACAAATACCTCAACTGTAAAATGCACAATTACAATTATTTATTTCTTGCATAAAAAGAAATAATTCCAATAAATCTCAAAGGAGAAGACGTTAGTTCATCTCGGGTTATTAAGAAAAGCTCAAAACAAACAAGAGTTCTTCATTAAATGAGTGGCTATTAGGGTATCTGCTAGACGAGTCACTTCTCCATTTCAATAAGCCTAATTTTCGATTTTCCAAGATGCCAAACCAATTTAGAGGAGAAACAATAATCAAAACGACTTCGTTCATCGAAATCGGTTGAGTTTTGCCAAAGTTGTGCGAATTCAAAAATTTCGAAAAAATGTCAAGGGGTAGGTATGCAAAAAATTGAAAATTTTCGAAAAAATTTAAATTGCCTAAATAAACAAAATGAAGATGCCAAATCAATTTATAAAGAAAACAATAATCAAAATCACTTCGTTTATCGAAATCGGTTGAGTTTTGACAAAGATATGCGACTTAGAAAGTTTCGAAATTTTCGAAAAAATGACAAGGGGTAGGTATGCAAAAAATTGAAAATTTTCGAAAAAATTTAAATTGCCTAAATAAACAAAATAAAGATGCCAAATCAATTAAGAAAGAAAACAATAATCAAAATCACTTCGTTTATCGAAATCGGTTGAGTTTTGCAAAAGTTATGCGAAAATCGATTCCCCTTTCATGCGTCCCAAATCGTTGTCTCTTGTACTTTGCTTATCAAAGTGCTGGACGTCTTCTTTATCTAGGGTATCTGCTAGTCGGGCAGTCACTATGGACAGTTGTCTATTGGTTTTCTCATTTCATGTGTCTCAAACCTTTGTCCATTGTCCTTTGCTTATCAGAGTGTTGGACGTCTTCTTTACCTAGGGTATCTGCTAGTCCAGCTAAGGGCAGTTTTCTATTGGTTTCCCCTTTTCAGGCGTTTCAATGCGTTGTCCTTTGTCCGTGGTGCTTTTCTTATCAGAGCGTTGCACGTCTGGCGGCGCAATGAATTAGAAAATTAGATTTTCCCGGGGAAAATTGCTTATCGGGCGCATGTGCCACGCAGGCAGGCAGGCAGGAAGGCAGGCAACTGGTTGCCTTGGCTGCACTTCAATCGCTTCCTGGCAGGCTGACGAGATGGACGCGGAAGTGGAGAGGCTTGAGCGTGAGCTGGAGAAGTTCCTAGAGGATTGCAGGCGACAGGAGTTCAATGATGCTGAGATGCGTGCCATATGCCAGCCACTGGTCTGGCACTTTCGGCTGGCGAGACTCAAGCGCTGGACCCTGTGGTTCTTCTTGCCCCTTGTGGTGGCTTATCTGTTGTGGAACTACTGCGACACTTGTGCGTGGTCAGCTAGCGCGGTGGGGCGACTGCTGCTTATCCAGCTGCTGCCCTATTGGAACTGGACCACGTATTACCACACAAGATGCTTTATTGAGCGAGCTGAGCCGGCGGGGAAGCTGAGCGAGCAGCCGAAGACGCTGGGCAGGCACGAGACGCTCTGGGAGAACTGTGGGCTTTGCGAATCTCTGGGTGAGCTGATAACAACTTCCGTTTGATCCCAACAGAAAACTGATCCCTTCTTCTGTAGACACCATACCTGTTGCCTCCAATGTCACCTACTCCATGTTGGAGGCAGAGTACCTGGAACGAGGATTGCCGGTCATTGTAACGGATTGCCAGCTGCAGTTGGACCTGGACAGTTTGCTGCAACGCATCCAGCAGAAGGCACCCCATCTGCTGTCCAGCGAGCCCTGCGATGTGTCCAGCAATCTGATGTTGCGGCAGCTCTTCAACATCGATGTGGCCCTGGAGAAGATTCGTGGCTACCAGGCAACTTCTACTGCTCCTTCGCCCGCTTGGCATCTGCACTTCCGCAACTGCGAGACGAAGAGCGTGAAGGCATCTCGTCTCTATGCGACAAAGCCCTACTACTACCCCAATCACCTGGAGCCCTACTATTCCAGCTGGCTGCTCATGGCCCACAAAATGCGGCGTCCCCTGGAGGAAATCTATGTGCGTGGCCTGATCTTTGTGCAGCAGCTGAGCGGACACTTTGAGCTGCGTCTGCGTCCCAAGCAACCGTGCGATGGGGACATCTGTCCCAATCTCAGCTTGCGCCTGAGAGCTGGCGAGTGCCTGGTCTTCCCCACGGATCTGTGGCGTCTCAGCTATGGCGTGCAGAAGCCTGATCCTGGCCAGACCTCAATTGCCACCCTCTTCGAGGTGGACTGGGAACGCTGATGAGATTGCATATATTCCAAATGAATAAACGAAATGATTAGAATTCAGTTGATGGAACGCCAAGTGTGAAGGTGTTCCACGATTGCTTGTCAGGAAGTGGCCTAAATTGTATTTACACAAAGACACAGACTACATATTAAGAATTGAAGTAGGATACATTGGATATGGATGCACATGGATGGATAACTTAAGGATTACTGCAATGATCTCAGACTTTCTAGGCGCGACGGCACTTGGCCTCGACGAGCTTCTGCAAGGTGGCGGTCAGACTGTTGATGGCATCGATCTTCATGCGCTCGATGCGCTCCTGTTGCACCAAGGACATCTTTTGGATTTGCACCTGCTCCCGCTGCAGGCTGCGCTGCAATTCCATCTTCTCGCGCTCCACATCCAGCTTGCGATCAAAGTAATCCTTCCACCAGCTATCGTCCGACTGTGTGTGCTCAAACAGCTTGCCATTGGGCGCCATTGCCATCTGGCTGCTGTCGTTCTGCTCCTGCGTTGTGCTGCCCGTCTGATCCGCATCGTACTCCAACTTGGGCTGGCGCACCTCCGACAAACTGTTGCTATCCTCGTCGAACTCATCGTTCGACTTGGTGTCCAGTTGCACCTGTGGCTGCAGCAGCACCTGATCCACTGGTGTTATATAAGGTTGATCCTCCTGTGCCCCCTGCAAGGGAACCTGTGCTCCTGGCAGCTGCAGCTGCAGCTGAGGCGTCGCTGGCTTCTTTTGGTATTGACTCAGTTCCTGTTGTTGTGGTGGCTGCGCTTGCAACTGTTGCTGCTGCTGCTGTTGCTGTGGCTGCTGTTGTGGTTGTTGTGGCGGTGGCTGCGCCGTCACAGCCGCCGCCGCCGCCGTCGTCGCGGTCGGCAACTGCATATCGAAGTCCGCCTTCTTGCCCTGCAAGTACTTGAACATCTCCTCGAAGAACTCCCAGTGCACGTAGCCCGAGACGTACTTCTTGTTCAGATTCTTGTTGTAGGTGATGAGTATGTTGTGCCACTTCTTTTGTACCTTTGCCGCGCTGTACCGGAAGCCCAGACGTTGCAGCTGGCGGGTGCAATGCAGCCACAAGGCCGTCCTCTTCTGCCTGCCCTCGGTGAAGCTGCCCTCCATGGGACCCCGTATGTGGATGAGGGCACGCGTTGCCTCCGTTGTCCAGGCACGCTCGTAGGGGCCACGTCCAATGCTATTGATGCCACCAGGCAGCTCCGCTTCCTCCAGCAGGCAGTCATCATCCAGGTCGTCTAGGTCATCGTCGCTGATTTGATAAGCTGCAAGCAATAACAGCACTTTACAACTTGTTGCATTCACATTCAGTTTGTGAGTGTGTGCGACAAAAGCTCTGTTGACCCCTGACATTTAAAGCACACTCTTAAGCTCTAAGCACAACACTCTCTCTCTCTCTCTGTCTCTCTCTCTCTCGTACGCGCGCTCTCTCGAGGTTTTTTGGCTTACCACCCACCACCCAACATACATCCTAGTCACCGCCCGCAGCTGCAAGGATGCTAGCGCTGCTGCTGCTACTGCTGCGACTGCTGCTGAGGCCCAATCATAGTTACAGTAGCAGCCTCAGCCGCAGCCGCAGCCGCAGCCGCAGCCTTCGCTTCTCCCCCAAGCAGATACACATTTTCACGAGCCTAGTTACTATGATTTAAATAGTTATAGATATTATTGCAAGACTTACGTTCATTTTCCTCAATGCAATTATTACTTGTATTTGCAACATTTGCACCATTCACAATTATCTGTGACATTATTATTATGAATTACTTAAATTAATGAATTACAGTTATTAGAAATTATAAGTTTTGCCAGCCAGCAGCATCTAACTTAGACCTGCCTGCTGTCAATAGTTTTCTGTTACTAACGAGGACATTTAACTCGCACTCGCTGCAGCTTCCAGGCGGGAGAGCAATTGCCGTGCGCTCTCCAACTCTCTCACAGTGCATAGTACACAGGTGCTGTGTGTTGCTCTCTCTCTCTGTCTCTCTCTGGACTCAGATCTGCGGGAAGCTGTTACTGCTGTAACGGCGGCTAGTCCATAGTGAAGTATCTAGAACAAGCTGTGATTGTTTTTGGGTCTGTTGGCTTGGTGGCTTGGTGGGGTGGTTAGCATCTGCGCACTATTGAAATTATTCTAAGGTCTGCAACGGCAACCACCCTTGTAATTAAAAGATAATCATTTCTATCTTAACTATGATATGCTAGCATCACACATATTTACCAAATTTTATTCAAATTTCTGTGTTACATTTCATAATTTTATCTCTTCTTCGTTACGTCATTCTTGTAATTGGCTTCATCGTTCGGAAATCTATTGTACAAATACACATAAATACAATTTAATTATACGTTTGATAATACTTACTGTAGAAGTAGTTGTACCATATATTTCAAAATATAAAATATTATTCTTCGTGTTATGCGCATTTTAAATCTTAACGGTTTGTCTGGCAGCACCGCTTCAACAGTTTGTCTGAATTCGAGTTCGAAAAGCGTTGCCAGCTGATATCTGCATTGCCGGCTAAATTCGCCGAGTTGGCAGCCCACAATGCAGCGAAATTGCGCGTGCAAAACTATTTGTTGTTAGTTGTAGTTTATTCTCCCTAAAATTTTGTATTAATTGTTATAGTTTCACAAAAATGCCGGCCATCGAAAAGTGTGTCATGTGAGTAACAAAAGCTAAGTGTTTGGCTGCAGTTTATAGAACGTTTCTGCACATTTCAGCTATGATTGGAAGCGATTGTGGCAAATGGTGTCTGGAATACACTATGAGACGCCTCGGGACACTGTAAAGGAGGAGCTGATGAATGTGTGCTCCGAATTGCAAGCCGGCGTATTGCAGTTCAAGCCAAAAAGCGCCTCAAATATACAGCTCGCCTCGCTACTGAAGGAAAAGAAGCAAGAGAAACTGTTGCCGTTCACAGAGCGCCTGCAAGAGCTTCTCAATCTGGAGTCTGCACAATGTTGGGAGATGTTATGCTATTACCTGACCAAGGAGTACCGCGGCTCTGCCAGCCTGCTAACACAGCTTATCTCTACCGAGACAAACATGACTAAACTGCTGGAGGACATTCGACACTATTACTCACTGGAGCGCATGATTGTACTGAAGATTATGAAGAACGTGCTCGTATTTTACAATGTGCCAAATCATCCGTACCACAATGAGTACAAAGAAGTGGTGGAGAAGATAACGCTCGCCCGTCTCCTGGACTCGTATCTCAATCAGCTGGATAGCCTCATTAATGAGCTGCCACCGCGCAAACTTCTGGCGGGCGAATGCTTTCATTCTCCGGACAGATTGACCAGTTGGTCGGAGCGCAATGCGAGGGAAACCAATGAAGTTCTGCACATTCTGCTGCTGCTTAGCGAGCACATGCCGCTGGATCTGGTGCACATTAAACGCCTCTTTGCCACCATTAAACAACACTCCTTTGGACGCATACAATATTATCTGGACGACAGCAACATGTATCACCAGGAGTTGATCAAGAATCTAACATACTCGGAACTGGTGTTGCTCTTGAAGTGTCTGGACTTCGAGCGGCCAAAGGAGAATGCCCAGCTCATTGAGCAGCTAATTGATGAACTGCATATACAGATAGCCAGCTTGCATCATCGACCTGAGCACGGCCCCCTGCTGATAGTTTGGATGCTGTTGCGCCTGCGTGGCTCCAACGACGCCGATGACGCGTCCAGCTTGCTGCTTTGCCGACAATTGGGTAAACGTGCTGTGGACCTGAAATGCTTTGTCCAGCTGCATGCAATTGTCACACACTCGATGTTCGCTGACGACAGCCTCCTGTCTCGCATTGTGCGCAAGACCATCTACAATCAACTGTGCTACTTGTGCGATCTCTTTGATGGCGACGGCAGCTGTGCACGCTACGAGGGCATCTATGAGCTGCTGTGCGAGCTGTTGTCCTGGCCACAGCTGGCAAAGGACTTCTGCAATAGCGAAGGTTTCTTACACATCTATCTAGCGTTTCCATGACTATAATGTTCATTATGTTCCAGATGAAGGCGTGCGTTCGCTTTACAATACGCTGCTGGAAAACTTTCCGCTGCAGTTCACAAATTTGGCCAAGTTGGCTCAGGCGCTCACCAAGGCTGGCCAAGGCAACTATGTAAACTAAATGGGATTCTTTGCTGTTACGCTTCTTCTGATGAGTTCCCTTTTGTCAACAGGTTAAGAGTCAGCTGGAATCTCTGCCCATGCTGGCGCTGTTGTATGACGAGCGGCAGCACAAGCTTAACGAGCTGGGATCGGATGAATTCGAGTTGACCAGCGTTGTGCAGCCTTTTCCTCGCATCGATTACACTCTACCCGCTGGCACCAACTGCACGGCCGTGCAACATGCCACAGGCTTCTACATGCACTTCCGTTGCAATGTCAACTTCTTCAATGCGCTGCATCACGAAATTAACTGTCTGCTGCTTGAGAAGGCCCAGCTGCATGGTGACTTTGACTCCAATGAGCGGATACTACGCGTCGAGGCTGGACTCAAGTACTTGGTGTTGGCCGTGCAGCGCTCCAAGTCGATAGACGGCATCAGTGCTGAGATGGTGCATCCAACCGAGATGTGCGTTGATCTCCTTAGCAAATTCAAGAGCGTGCAATGTCCGCCAGTTGGTCTGCTCTCCAGTTGCCTCAATGTGTGCACAGCTCTGTTGCCGCTGGTCGACGAGGAGATCTACACGCGTGTCAGCAATCTCGATATTCTGCCCACGATCAGCAACGAGTCGCTGCAGGACTTTAAGCTCTATGCCAGTGCTGTGTACTTTGAGTCACGCTTCCTGGGCTCTGTGATCGACAATGTGGAGAAGAAGCAGGAACGCTACGAGTTCCTATTGGCCTACCTTAGCTTTCTGCGCACCTACACAAAGCTAAAGCGTAAGCGCTACCTGCAAGTGGAACTTCCCGGTCTCATCTTTCTGCTGCGCGACGTCTTCCCCCATCTGCACACTTGGCACTTCAAGTCGCAGTCAGAGAAGAATAAGATCTACTTTGAGGGGCTCAGCTTTGTGTGCGATCTCTTCGACATGCTCGGCAGCAGCACAGGGATCAAGTGTGAGCAGAGCCAGCTGCTGCTCAATGTGTGTGTCTACTCGCTGCTTAACCTGGACAATGGCTTGATATTGCTCAGGTAAGTAAGAGGATTGCAGTTTAAACTCTATTTATCTGATTCATTTATAGATTTGTTGGCATGGGCAACGCCTTTCTGCAGTACACCATGGAGCTGGAAACGAACTGGATGCAACAGCAACCGCATGGCCTAATGATGCTCGTGCGCCTCTCCATGCGCATACTCATGCAGGTGCTGTGCCTCAAGAGTCATGTCTACAGCTCCGACACCCTCTCCCCTCTGGAGGCGCTCATCTACACGCAGCCCAAGCAGCGCGACACTCTACGCATCATTCCGACCGTCTGCAGTTATATGAGCAACATATTCGATCGCTGGTTGCCCATCGTGTCGTGTCGCCTGCTCAAGCGTATTGCTCTGGAGTTTAATATGTCGCTGTTGGCCTGTCTGGACATGGAGGCCGATCAGATTCGTTTAACGTTCATGCAGAAACTGCCCGATGAACTGGAAAGCGATTCGGTTAAGATTGCCATACTGGAGTTGGTGGATGCTTGTATAGCAAAGCAGCCGGGTGTCACAGAGGCTTTCTTTAAGGTCAACTATGGCCACGACAAGCGGTCATTCTTTGGCAAAGAATGTGCGCCGAGCATTGGCGATAGCATTGTCACCTATATGAAGGAGTTCCTCGATGCCCTCGAGGCGGAACCTCTAACCATACAACAGATGCTGCCTAGCAAGATAATGAACATCTTCCATTCGCTGTGGAAGCACAATCTCCAAATGCTTGTCGATGAGTTGCTAAAGCAGCCACGTTTCTGGACAAAGCTGTGCAGTCCCCTCTTCAGCGAGCCCTCGTCCCAGCCCCAGGTGCGCGTCTACACGCAGTTGATCAACATTGTCGCCATCGAGGCCTACAGCACGGGGAGCAATCAGAACGCCGAGCTCCGGGATGTGCTGAAGAAATTCTTTGAACGCGACTGCTTCAATCAATGGCTGAACTATGTCTTCGACATGCCCAAGGTGCCGGCGGTGGTCAACTCAAGCGATGAGCTGCCCGACTGGATTTGCTGCCTGCAATCGTTTAAGGACTTAATTGTTATTCTGCTGAAGAAGCAGCCGAACTTCATCACCATACCCGACGTACAGTTTAAGCTGCTGGCCAAGAAGTGCCTCACTGTGCTGGTGGATCGAGCACACTACTTGGATGACATGCGTCCGTTCATAATGCTGGCCGAGCTGTACATATTCCTCATACTGAGATATAAGCAGTCGTACACGAGCAACGGCGACGAGGAGCAGGAACTGATGGAGCAGCTGCTGCAGCTCATGAGTCGCATCGGGTCCTGCTATGAGGATCTGCATGTGCGCGCCAAGGAGGCGTGTCTAGCCATCATTACCAAGTGTGCGCATCTGTATACAAACCTGCTGATCAGAGACTCCTCCATTGCGCTGCGTTTCCTCAACTCGGTGGTCAGTATCATCTGCACCGAGCTCCAAAGCATGGAGAAATCTGTCAATTTGGATCAGCAGGTACCGGCACCAGCAACGCCCGAGGAACTCAATGGCAAGTTATCGACGAACTCGCTGATCTTGTGCCTCAATCTGCTGAAGGCAGTTGCAACCATATTCAACAATGACGGACCCGGCAACTGGGATCTGCCTTTTGTGTCTGTGCGTCTGTTCCAACGCTTGCTTCGCTGCATCTCCTACACGCTGCCGCTGCATGCGAAGCGGGTGCTCACGGAGCAGCTCCTGGACGTACTCATTGTATTCGCCAAGAGCAACTGCTCTGTAGAGTTCCTGCACTGCGATGTGGGCGAGCATCTGTGGCTCAAGATGCTGCCACCACGCGAGCTGCTCCAGTGCAGATACGAGTTCAACAAGAACACCAGCGATGTGTGGACCATGGAGCAGTGGTGGCCCATCTATGCGCGTGGCATTGAGCTGGTTAACATTATCTACGACAAGCACAAGAAATGCTTCCTGCAGGATGCCCTGCAATTTGTGGGCATACATGAGGTTTACCTGGTGGACTCGCTGCTGTTGGGCAAACAATCTCTGGAGCCCGCAGCCATGCAGCTGATCAAGGCGGCCATCTCGTTGGTTGCCAGCCTCACGAATCATCACAAGGAATGGGCACAGGAGCACTCCTCTTCGCTATTCAACATCATGGTGAGCAAGCAGTTTCTTCCTCAATCATTAGCCAAGTTAATAAGCAAGTTTACTATGATTCCTGCAGAACGCTGTCCAGGGTCTGATGTGCCATGCCACGTCCATGTTTCATCAGCAGAGGAACTTGAAGTGCCTTCTTGCCGGTCGACGCTCCCAGCTGGAGATATTGCGTAATGTGGAGTCCATTGCCATCGATGATGTCATCATCAACGCCTACAATGAGTGAGTTATAGCAGTGGCAACTAATGCTTATACTGCTACACTTCTACTACTGCTACTACTATTAATACTACTAGTAGTAGTACTACTACTACTACTACTACTGCTACTACTACTATTACTACAACTACTACTACTACTACTACTACTGCTACTACTTTTACTACAACTACTACTACTACTACTACTATTACTATTACTATTACTATTACTATTACTACTACTACTACTACTACTACTATTACTACTGCAACTAATACTACTACTACTACTACAACTGTTAATAGAACTACTACAACTACAACTACTACTCCACAGCCTCACAGACATCATCATCTACTGTGTGAAGGCATTGCAAAAGTTCACTCCCGATCTGATGGATCTATTGTGCTCAAGCTTCTATGAGCCGCACAAGTGGCAGCCCATACTGGACGTCAAGTTTGGCGCACCTAAACTCAATGAGGGGAATGTAACGCTTACGTTTGGCATGGTCTTGAATATGGTCAGCGTCTATGTGAAGGCACTCAACATGGTAAGAGGGCAGACAGTTAATTAGGTGTTAATTGTTGACTAAACTCATTGAGTAAGCAATGCAAATAACATCTCTATAATATTGTTGATGAAATCCATCGACAAATACTTTTAACATTTAAATCCTTCATGTCATTATAACGAAGTTCACTTCTTACAACAGCAAAACCATGGATTCACCGAGGTGCCGCTGAATGTGCTGCCCAGTGTGGAGAACGGCGACGTGACGAGCGGTGTGTCCAGTGGCCAGGCAGCTGATGCGACGCGTGGCCAGCGTAGCTTCACAAAATCTATGTCGGCCAATTCGATTTCATCGGCCGCCTGTCCCTCCAGCGAGCTGCTCTCCAATCTCGATGGCCAGCTGTGCCTCGTGGCGCTGGAGCATCTGCTCATGTTGGTGGCATCGCAGAGCATTTACGTGATACGCTCGCAAGAGCTGGAGCCACGTTGGAAGCAGATTGTACGGCGCGACATAAGCAGCGAATTACTCAGCTTCCATGAGTTCGTGCGTCGCAAGGTGATCGTCGACTATCGAGACTCGCGCTGTCAGTGGGTGCGTCGCAAGCATGGACTGCTCAAGCTGAAGCATTTAGATGCGGCTAACAGTGCAACCACTGCGACCAGTCAACGCAACCAGACTGAAGTGGTGCGACGCACCAGCAGCAACACCAACGAGCTGCGGGTCAACGTAGTTCGGCGTCTTCATCTGCAGCAACAGCTGAATGCCCCGCATTCAAATGAAGGCAATTTCGAGATGACTCGCATGCTGAGTCCAATTGCGGCGCCTCAAAGCTCAACGAACGCCCTCAGCATGGAGACCTCAACGCCTCAGGGCTCTATGGATATTGGGGAAACACCGCGTGCTGCTCACTTGGAGAACCGAAAGCGTTTCTATGTGGAACAACCAACTGATGAACTCTGCCAGCAGGATGAGCCCTTGTCAATCGAGGTACAGTACTTCCCGCCTACAGCGGAGAACGGCTACTGTGAGTTGTCGCAGGTGCAACTGGTGGAGGAGGATTACCTGCAACTGATGTCGGCATTGTTTGGTGTGATTCCGCAGAGCGAACCGGCACGTGAGAGCTCGGGTTCAGTGTGAATAATTGTTTAACATAGAGGAATGAAAATGATTATGAATAAAGTTTATATAGTTTACATAAGTGTGTGAAGTGACGTCACTTATTGCTGTCAGGTGGCGCTCGGACGAGCCCCCGGCAAAAGAGAAAGAGAGGGGCAGAGAGAGAGAGGGAAGGAGGGAGAGAGTCACGTCAGCTGAGAGCAGCTGGAAAAGCCCTCCCACGCAAATCTTTATAGGTGTGCGGCATTCTCGCTCTTTCTCTCGCCAAGTCACGCCGTCGCTTACTCACAAGTCAAACATTGCCACGCTAAACTGAAAGAAGTCTCAACTGTGGCAGTTGTTGTTCTTGTTGCTGTTGCTGTTGGCAATAGCGCTGTTATTGTTGTTTTTGCTGTTGCTGTTGTTGCCGCAACCGGCGTGCTGTGCTGATTATGACTTTAGCACAACATTCGCTCGGTCGGTCAGTACCTTGTGAGTTGTCAAAGAGAACGCATGTGCAGAAACGCGACCACGCACAAAACAAGAAACAACGAGATACAGCAACATTTGAGCAGCAAAAGCAGCCAAGACGAAACAGTTAAGACCAAACGTGCATTGAGAAAGCGTAGTAGCTACGTCATACGGCCAAGAGTCAATCCTATCAGTGAAGCGTGATTTGTGATAATGTTTAAAGGTGTTCCAACGATTGTGCATCAAAATCTGCGTTTGCTGAAAGGAAAATCTCGCATTGCGCTGCTGCGTCGCGAGAAGGCAACAGCCACATCCTTGGACCTAGCAGATACGAATGCCAGCACCAATAAGATTAATGTCGATGTCTACAGCGAGGAGGATCTCTTGAAGCGTGCCAAGTTTGGGCATACGGGCAAACTGGTCCAACAGAAAATAGCGTCTGAGGTGAGTTAACTTCCTACCCGCGCTCCGCGCTCCCCAGCAATCACAGCTGACTTCTTCTTGGGGGTTGCGCCCCTCCGGCCCGTTTCAGCTACAATACGCGTAGTTCGCGTTTAGAACACACGAAAATTTGTGCATCATAATAATATCGATTTTTACATGCGAATTAAGAATGCTTTGCCCATTTTCATATTAAAAAGCATTGCCGACATGTGTTTCTGCCATAACACAATAACAGATTCACGATTTCTAAAAATAAAACCAGACGCAATTTGCGATTTAAGGCGAAATATATTTATCGGTTAAAGAAATGTTTACCCGACACTATTGCGAGCGCCTGGAGTGTGTTACATTAGAATCGTAGCTTTGTATTTCGCCAGACGGAGCTAAAAATATGCAGACTTCTTATCTGATGAAGATATACGCTTTGCGTTCATTAGATAACTGTGTAATTAAATTTACCGAAAAGTTACGTGCCCAAAACTTAGTTAATATTATACGCTTACTTTTGTTATCTTATCAGAGTGTGCATCTGGTTAGTCAAAGCGTGACTATTGCAAATTTGATGGGTAAATAAATCATGACGTCTAATTATTTTATGAATTACTACACAAGAGCAAGGTGCAAGTAGCTGAATCTATATATGAGTTCATTTAGCGGAATCACAGCGTCATTTCCTTTATGTTTACAACTGTAATTACAAAAGCCACCAATAAATAACCGCCAGATCGTCAGATAAGAAATATTGACCGAGACATTGAAATGGTTTTGTGAATGGAATCGTTGCTCGGTCGCATGAACTGAAACTGATTCTCTTGCTCTAATACGGGACTATGTACATACATACATATCTAGCTGATTCATACATATATTAGCACACTGATTCTAAACATGCCGAAGTCACGAGAAAAATGTCACAAAAAGAAATCTCAGCGAACGTGAATGTAGGAAACACAACGAATACATTTATACGTACATACATATGTACATTTTAACTGTGAATATATACAGACGTTTCATGTCGCCTTTGCTCAGAAAGAAATTAGCGAATTTCTGTTAGAGATGGCACTATTGTGTGTATTGGGAGATTAGATCTTCTAAGTATCGATAGTTCGATGTAAATTTTAAATTCATTAACGAGGTTATACATGTAATCGTATATTAGAAATATACTTTGTAAGAAAAGTGCTGCAATAAGCATAAGAAATATTGTAAATATATCAATTTATTTTATATTAATACATAACAAACTGTTAAATAATCCCCAAGAGTTCCATTGCTAGCTTTTACCACCTGGCATTAAAGCGTTTACGTTTCGTTGCTAGGGAAGAATATATTTAATATTCTTAGGTACGCACATACTCACACACAGGCATACTCGATACAGATACCAGTTCGTATGTGTGCTGTGCTAAGTTTTTGTGTGCCAAAACAAGCCCCTCACACAGTCGCACACACACGCACGCACTCGCTCACAGACGAGAGATGGAGATCACATGGTTGCGTTGTTGTTGTTGAAAAGTTGAGAAAGAAAAATAAGAAATAAAGAGATGCAGCTTATTAAAAAAACAAAAATATGTACACTCGTACACACATATGTTAGTGTGGCCGTGTATGTGTCTGTGCTTATTTTGTTATTTTTGGTTATACTTAAAAATCAATTGTATATTTGCATTTCGTGCGTCAAAATCTTGCAAATACTTTTTCTTTCATTTGTGAAAGCTGTCATACCACACAATCTGGGCAACAACAACGTAATAATTGTTTTTTAAATGTGGTCTGGGATGTAAAAATGATGTTTGCTTTATCGAATATGTATGCATATTGGTATTTAGTTTGTAAGTCGCAAACTTAAAGTCACAGCTGTTGTTAACGGTTATCTGGCATTCACATGACTTTGTTTACTTAAGAGAGTCTTCACATTTAGTCCAAAGTTCGAATGCAAATAACACGTGTTGAGTTTTAGACCATCGATCTAAATATTCCGTTTCCGTTTGAATTGAAATCTCCTCTCAATTATTTAAGCAATCAATTAACAGATTGGTCGCTCGCTGTTGTCAGGGGATGAAGCGGGGAGGCATCTGCACCCAGGCTGATGTCATGGGACCCTTGGGGTAATCCAATATCTCCCACCAGGTGTTCAATTACTCCATTGCCATTTCGAGTGTGCAATCTATTTAACCCAATGATTGGTTCATGAACTAAATTAGATAATAAGTAATTCTATTTGGTCACGAGAATGACTTCACTAGTTTCTAGAGTTCTCGTATTCATTTAGATAAGAGTTATGGGTGTATTCAAATTCTGTTTAATTCAATCGATATAACATTTATCATTTTATCTGACTTCAAATGTCAATAAATATGATTAAATTAAGCAAGCCTCGAGTTCAATTTCTCAGCCTTTGACTTAATTAAATAGTTTTTAAAAAATTTTAAATTGTAGCGCTTAGGCAAAATCTTTATTTGGGGTCTCACTCGGCTTTAGTTATGCGTACTCTTAGTATTGTGATCAATCTGCTTCAGGTAAATAACAAATAATAAAGCACAGCAGCATTTTAGGCGTTTAAATAAAGACAATGCTAACAGTAAACCAATATAAAGCAGTTATTGTTGATTTAGTATTATTCAGTTTATATTCGATTGTGTCAGAGGCCACATCAAAGTTGGTCAACGTTTCGCAATGTTTGTACGTGTGAAATACAATTAATTACTTGCGAATTATTATTATTATTATGATTAGTGTCGAAACGTGCTCACAACTAACTGAATTCTTCACATTCCAGAAGAAGCTGCGCACCCCACCGCTACTGAACCTGGTTTTTGCCAATCGCAAATTATCCTTTTATGACACAAGCTCCGGTCCCAAGCCCTGTGAGGAGAATGCCAAACTGTGAGTACATTTCTCTTGTATATATACACACACATACATTCAGTGCAATTTAACACACACTAACACAACAAACGCACTCTAATAATAGACAATGAATTTCACAAAATATTTGACTTCTCATTTGACACCTTAACTTGATTTGATTGCCACCATTTGCAACAAACAAACAACGCCATGTGGCTCAAATGAATATTATCAATAACTTCTAGAAATTGTAATTAACCAGGTGTAATTGTAAGCCCCCATAACAAAATTGGTGCTGGTCACCAACTGTAACCCAAACAAGTCTCCATTTATAGAACTTTCTCAGGTTGACTATGTTATTTATAAACTCCGAGTATTACGAGATATTCTGATCTGGTATCGCATCCAGTTGACTCGCACAATTAGCGAATTAACGCAGAAATTGGTATCTTTCAAAAATATTGCAATCTTGTTGTTCAATTTGAAAATGAAAAAATATTTACCTTGCACATTTGCATAATTCGTAAATTTAGTGAACTTTTGTAAATTTTTGGTTGCTTGCCAAAAGCAGAAAAACATTGGAACTGTTTGTCTGTGCTCTGCAAGGACGCTAGGCTTGGGATACCCTGTACCTGATAGTTTAGGCTATATAGAATAGGTTGCATAGACTCCACACTTGCTGTCCTAATGATACCCTGTACCTGCTAGTTCAGGCAATATAAAATGGGTTGCTGTCCTAATTGAAGTATTCTTTATGGGGATCGTCATGATGCGGAGACGCGCTAATTGGAGGCAATAAAATGAATTAACATACGTTTATTAAATGAAGATAAAATCGAAATTCGCTCAACTCAAACCAACTGAACCCATTGATTGTACTTGGTGGTGCTGTTGTATGCTCTGTATGCTCTGCCAACTATAAAACTGTTGCCCCATCGATGTGGCGCTCATTTCGGCATCGGCATCGACATCGATGTGAACAGTTTGATAAAATAGGAGCAATCAAAAAAAATAAGAAGTGATAAGTGATTCGTATCCGCAAGCAAGGAGATGGGCGAACGCAGCTTGAGCTTGTTGCAATATGCAACGGAGCAGGCGCCTCTGCCCCTCGATGGCTATACGCCCGAGGAGGCAGCGCAGTTCAAGGACAGCATACGGCAGAAGATACTCGACGATTTGAAGTCGCTGTCGGGCGAGGAGCTGATTCAGCTGGTCAAGCAAAATGCAGCCAAAGCTGAAGAAGACGAGGACGAATCACAGTCCAGTTCGTATGCGGAACGAGCGCAGGATGATGCGGACTTAATTGATGCGGACATCATTGCCGAAATGGTGGCGGGCATTTGCACCAAGAGCCAGAAGGCGACGTTTATCAAAGTGATAACCAAGTATATCAGGTAAATGGCAGGGGAAAGTTTTCACGTGACTCATGCTCAACTGATTGTCTTGAAGACGAGCCCCTGCAGCTGCTGATAAGGAAGGTGAACTTCCTAGGCTCGGCTGGGCCGCGTGACGTGAGCGCTGCTTATCAGGCCACAGTCGCGTCGGGTATGAAGAGCTCTAAAAGTGCTCAATCAATCTGTTGGTCGGACTATAAATTCGCACCTATAAACGAGCAGAACAGCCAGACAATGACAATGGCGCTTGCTTGTACTTGTGCTGATAATGGAACATGCATAATGCCTACAAATACGTTTACAAATATCCTCAGGTGTTTGCACGCTCCATAATGTATAGAAAGGGGAGTTAATTAATTTATTTTATTGGCAATAACATGATTTAGAAATTAGCGCCTTTTCGCGGCGCGCACAGCGCTGCCCTGTATCGTTGCCATATTCTCAGCCCCTGCCCTCACTCTCACTCTGTTCCCCTCTCTATATGTGTGCCATAAAAAGTCACACATTTGGCTAATGTATAAAATGTCGGGGTGCTCAGCGTTGTCTTTCATTAAGCCTGCAGCAGTTGAGCAATAGAGTCAGCGAATCAGAATCCAAATCAGAATATTACGCATACGCCATGGTGTTAACTGAGGAAATTGATGCATTGAAGCGGCAAAGCGAAACGAACGATGAGGCAAAGGAGCGAGAGGAGAACTATAGGCGGGACAAAGAGCAAGAAACAACAGACACTGCCGCAATGATCGAGGAGATCATTGAGGGCATTTCCCTGCAAAACCGTCGTGGCACAATAGTACGCACTATTTCTGCCATAATCAGGTAAAATTAGATTGATGTGCACTATGAATGATATGATTGATATAATATATATATATATATGTATATAGTGGCATATTTATGAGGCGAGGCAGCAGGTAGGGGCAAATAGACAAACTGGAGAGTCAGACAAACAGGCAGACAGACACACCTCCTAGCCAAACACTTTATGACTCTGAAATTGCGTTGATTTTATCCGTTTTTTCTGTTTATTACAATGGAAATGGAAATGTTTAATTTGGCATTTAATCAACAATTATATTTCAACTATATATATATATATATTTTATTCCCTTAGAAATCAGCGACGCAACTATTCGATAAGGCCGTGAGTAAATTGCTTTTGATTCGTCGTTGTGTTTTATGCTTTCTTTTGTCATAAAAATAGAAATTACTCGTTGTCAACTGTACCCAAACCCTTCCCCCCCTCTCCACCCACTCCACACGCCCCGCTTTCCAATTGAAATTAATTGAAATTTGGCAACAAATATATTTAATTGAGAACTTAATGAATCAAGTCGGAGATTTGATCAATTTGACACACAGCAACCACAAAGACTGCAGAAGAAGAAGAAGAGGAAACGCGTTTTAGCTATTTATAGAAACGAATTCATCCAAAATAAGTTGCAAGTTCACAGATTATACGACTAGACGTCTGATCTTCGTTTAACACTTCAATTATAACACGTTTTATGGCCCCCTACCAGTTGATCTGTTGTGTTGTGTTGTGCTTCGTAGTGTTTGGAATATTATTAGTTTGGAGTATTTTGAGTTGCTTTTTCAGCATGTGCTTGCTAAAAGTATTAATCATTAATTAGCATTACATTTTGAGAATGTATGCCAAATATTTGAGTATTGTAATTGTCTAAGTTTTGCGACTTGTTTTTTCCAGCCATCGGGAGCAGGAGCAGCGCAATGCCGAAGATGTGCTCTTTGATATGTTCGCCAGCGAGGAGACCGGGCTCATATCGATGGGCAAATTCTTGGCCGGACTGAAGACCACGGGCATTCGGCGCACAGATCCCCGTGTGCGTGAACTCATGGACAACCTGAAGAAGGTGCACAAGCTGAACAACTATGAGACGGGCTCGTCGGCAGAGACACAGCATCTGAATCGAGAGACCTTCAAAGCGTAAGTCCTTGGTCGTCCTTCCTTAGAGGCAATCTCTAATTTCTAATTTTAATTGAAACTCCTTCTTTCGTTAGTGTCGTCTCACCGAATATTGTGCTCATTGCAAAGGCATTCCGTCAACAGTTTGTGATCCCGGACTTTTCCAGTTTTACCAAGGACATTGAGGAGATCTATTGTAGCTGCAAGGCGAATACCTCCGGCAAAATGGCCGACTACATTCCCCAACTGTCGCGCTCCAGTCCCAACTTTTGGGGCGTGAGCATCTGCACCGTGGACGGACAACGCTACTCCATTGGCGACGTGGACGAACCCTTCACCCTACAGAGCTGCAGCAAACCCCTGACCTATGCCATTGCCCTGGAGAAGCTGGGCCCCAAGGTGGTGCATTCCTTTGTCGGACAAGAGCCAAGTGGCCGCAATTTCAATGAACTTGTCTTGGATCAGAACAGTAAGTGCTCTATGACTACATATGTGCTCCTTGATCTTCAACTAATACTTCGCCCGCCCACAGAGAAACCACACAATCCGATGATTAATGCCGGCGCCATCTTAACTTGTTCGTTGATGAACGCCCTGGTGAAACCGGACATGACCTCGGCTGAGATCTTCGACTACACCATGTCCTGGTTCAAGCGCTTGTCGGGCGGAGAATACATCGGCTTCAATAATGCCGTATTCCTTTCGGAGCGCGAGGCTGCGGATCGCAACTATGCTCTGGGTTTCTATATGCGGGAGAACAAATGCTTCCCGAAGCGCACCAATCTGAAGGAGGTGATGGATTACTATTTCCAATGCTGCTCCATGGAGACCAATTGCGAAGCCATGTCTGTGATAGCTGCCAGCCTGGCCAACGGCGGCATTTGCCCAACCACCGAGGAGAAGGTCTTTCGCCCGGAGGTCATTCGGGACGTCCTCTCCATCATGCACTCCTGCGGCACCTACGACTACTCCGGTCAGTTTGCCTTCAAGGTCGGTCTGCCGGCCAAGACGGGAGTCAGTGGTGGCATGATGCTGGTGATTCCCAATGTGATGGGCATCTTTGCCTGGTCGCCGCCCCTAGATACACTGGGGAATACCGTGCGCGGTCTTCAGTTCTGCGAGGAGCTGGTCAGCATGTTCAATTTCCATCGCTACGACAACCTGAAGCATCTTTCCAATAAGAAAGATCCACGCAAGCATCGGTACGAGACCAAGGGACTCTCCATTGTCAACCTGCTCTTCTCAGCAGCCAGTGGCGATGTGACGGCGCTGAGGCGTCATCGGCTGTCTGGCATGGACATCACCCTGGCTGATTACGATGGCCGCACTGCTCTGCACTTGGCCGCTTCCGAGGGTCACTTGGAGTGTGTCAAGTTTCTGCTGGAGCAGTGCCATGTGCCGCACAATCCCAAGGATCGTTGGGGTAACCTGCCCGTGGATGAGGCCGAGAACTTCTGTCACTCGGACGTGGTAGAGTACCTCAAGTGCTGGGCCGAGAAGTCCAAGGATGCACCCCAAGATTGCTTCCCAGAAGCTGTAACCACCAAAACGGAAGCCGATGAGGTGAGTTTGAACTAGAGCATTCATTCGAGTTCTAACTAATCATATATATCTATTATATTCCAGGAGATCCCCAGCAGTACAACCACCAGTATGAACCACAGTGGCAATACCAGTCCCATACCATCCGAGTCCGGCTTTAGGAGCCCCAGTCCCATCTCCTCCGAGGCGGACAGCACGGCGAGCGTCGCCAGTGTGGACAAGACCAAGCCGGGTCTCTAGATACTAGCAAGAGAGCTCTATTGACAACAACAAATATACATACCTGTAGAATCTCGACTAAATTATTGCTTTATAATCTAGTTAATACATTTTAGATAGCTATCAAGTTCTTGAACTTGCAACTTGATTCATTGTAAGCCCCACATACCACATACCATACACATACATACATATACCATATATACCATATATATATACACAACACGTACTTGAATAATTGCTATGTACTTCTCTCTGATCAAGCTGATTAGCGGCATTTGTACTTGTAGGGCTTAGATAGACACTCTAAGATATGTGCTTGAGTGCTGATATCGCAGGCAATGACAATAAAATGTATTTCAAAAGAATGTTATACCCATACATATGTTGAGTATGGGTACAGGGTATTAATATTGAAATCGCACACAAATCTATATATATACAAATACCAGCTTATACTACTTATACTGTTTATATTTGTGACTTGTGAATTTATACATATGTTTTACGGAATTGTCAATTTCTTGATGTACCATATACCACATACATATATATCCTATATTTATAAACCAAATACAAATAAAACTTATTGCAACTTTAACAAGAGTTGTTTTCATTCAAAATCCATCGAACAAATTAACAATGTCTTATTGTTATCCTTTCCATTCTATAAATCGAAATTCTCTTAACTGTTCAGTGTATAATTTGAAGCTTTTGTTCCACTGTATAACTATAAAGCGACGATGAAGCAGGCAGCCCACGAAGCTCGCTGCTCCCGATTGTCAATTGCCGATTGCCGATTCCCAATTCCCGGTTCGCTGTTCGCTGTTCGGGCTTTCGTTTGCCGGCAGCAGATTTAGTTCGTTCGCAGCATTCGTGACGAGCGGAGCGATTGTCGCTGCATTTGCGGTTTTCCCGTTTCGATTAGAGGCAACGTGAGCGTCTGCTTAAAATTTAATGCTTAATAAAATTATAACTCAAGAGTTAATCGTACTTGACACCATATGCAATTAGTGGAAATTTAATGATTTAATTAGCTTGCATCAGTTTGTTTAAGTTAAACATAACAAATTGGCAAGTTCGCTGTGCGCACTGTGTTCAAACTTGGGGTAGGTTATAGTTCTACGAATGCTTATTTGTATTGTTTGGCAGAAGAGTGACAACAACAACAACAAAAACAGCAACAACACGAGCAGCAATAGCAGCAGCATCCACAACAACAATAGGAGCAGCAGCATTCGTAACTGCAACATCAAGGACTCCAATTGCCTGGACCTTTATTCGTTTCCGGCAAACACCAAAGCGCCGTGCATTGTGTATGTGTGTGTAGAAAAGCTGTGCCAAAGTCTCTGAGTGTTGACGATAAAACCAACAACCTTAAATCGGATTATAAAGTTTTGTCTGCATATAGTATACTGCAGAATAGTATACTCTAGCAAAGATCCGCAATCTATTCGAAAGTCTCGGTACATAGACTCTACTAAAGTGGTATAATTTCAACTTCCTCCCCTGTTAATTTCACGTTTTCATATATCACACTTAATTAAATTAAATGCAACTGAAAAGATGCAAACAAAAGATACTTTAAGTGCGTATCCGGCTAACAATGTTGTTGCCTAATTTCGAGATACATTTTCGGTTGCATGCTCATGTTGTGTTATTGTATTCAGATACGGATGCGGAAACTGCGACGCGGCGTTGCATAATGTGCAGTTTCCTGGACAAATTGGGTCTGCGCTGATAACTCGAGATGTATCTCAACATTCTCTCACGCAATGCTCCTCCACGCACAGTTATCAATTGAAATATATTTATTATTGCTCTCAGAGTCTTTTGATCTTAAGTGGCATATCGAGTGTTATATCGAGGGCAAATGTGTCCAATAAATATGAATAAATATTGAATGCCCTGTAATTACCAAGTGGGAGTCTAATAATACATATAAGGCGGGTTGATTAACCGATAGTTAGATCAACAATTTGTATATTGGGATAGTGTTTGCGACAAAGTAAACAACAACTTCAATCCAAATGTCCATTCGAATTCGTATTCGTATTCTCTACATAGTTATAGTAGTTGTCTATATCCATTGGCCAAGTCAAGCGTGAGAAATGGACACATGTCGCTTATGCAAACGAAAAGAGGCAGGGGGAACGCATGAATTAAAAGGAAAAGGAAGTTGGCTTCGATGCCAACATTTGCTATGCATTGAAGTGTCCATCAAATGTCTCCTGACTGAGGCCAATGAACTGCCAATAAATAGAACATACACTAACGTACATATAATTATTGGTTTTCCACTTGTGTGGAGAGAATGAAGGCGGAGGTGGAGGCGGAGGCGGAGTCATTCACTCAATCTATAGCACAAGCGACATCCCAGTCGATGTCGTTGGCCATGTCGGAAATTGGCGCTCTCTTTGATTCTGATTCTGCAGAATGCACTCGGACGTATGATAGTCAATTTTACACGTCGACCGTCTGGCACTGAGCACAATAACAAACAAAAGAAACAATGCCGATTCATTGCACCGAAGTTTGTATACCCTTACAGTTGAGGAGAGTATGGTAAACGATTTGCCTTAGTTTAGTTTATTTGACGGTCTTCTCTGTTTTGTGGTATGAATGAATATGATTATTGAAGAGTTACAAACAGTCCTAGATAGTAATAATGCCCTGTGTGCGGTAGCCCAAGTGCAATGCACCCGGGCAAAAGTGTTGATGCTGCATTTTCACCTTCACCGCAGATATTACGAGTATTTGTGCATGTCGCCCCACAATTTCCAAAAATAAAACTCAATTTCCATTTGAAGCATAAAAATATTGTTGTGTTCGCCCAAAAATAAAAGCGAAAAAATTGGATCAGACGAGTGCAGCGTGAAAGAGACGCAAGCATATGAACTATGTATGTATGTACAGATGTAAGATGTATGTATGTATGGCACTTATTTATGTGGGAATGAAAAGTGGCATTTAACGGCGCCGCTATTCATCACTGAGATTTGCGCCCCCGCATACTTCATCCCAATGCCAGGGACAGCCGCATTACCATCTCCAACTTCTGGGTTGGGAAGAGCTGCCACATCTCCAGCCCTATCCACATCCACAACCACATTCGCGTCTGTCAGCAGCAACAGTTCACCGCTTCAGTTGCTACAACAAAGTATTATGAAAAACATTTTTATGAGGCTACAAATGAAAAGGAGAAAGAGAGAGAGAGAGAGAGAGAGAGAGTGGCAAGAGCGGAGTGGGGAATGGAAGCGTACAATGTGAATGCTGAATGTATAATGCTGCTTGTTGCTGTCGTTGTTGTTGTTGTTTTTGTACTCGTATTTTGATAGCCAACAGATAATGCAGCACTCTAACTTTGCATCCTTTGACAGACAAAGCAAGCACAACTATCAAAATTGATTGCCTTCACATGGATAGTAATTCGGTGAGTCCCCTGCCGCCCCTGGCCATGATGGAAAATGAGAAAACTCCGCCTGGAACGCCCAATGGTGATATGCCGCCTCCACCGGATGAGAAGTAAGTTAAAACGCAAGCAAATGTATATATTTAAAGGTTCATAAGTTTGCAACGAAGAGTAGCAGTGCAACTAAGTGGCAACACCCAACAACAAGTAGCAGCCTTGAGACCAGGTGGCAAGCTGAAGAAGTAGATAAAGAGAGAGAGAGAGAGAGAAGCTGCTGTGTTAAGAAAAAGTCGCTGAGATAGAACTAAGTAAATCGTGAAAGATTTAATCTGAAATAGATGGAACTTATAGCTAAGCTGCTCATCAGAGAATACTATAATATGTTAATTAACTTGTGCCCACATTGATCATTTCCTTTGCATTTACAACTCATCCCCGGGCTGAGACTGATGAATTAAGAAGGCACACGCTGTGCTTGCTCTTTTTATTAGCTTTTATTATTGTTTCTATTTGGATATAAATAATTTAATGAAGACAATTTACCAATTCACATATTTGCGTGAAAATATTTAAATGAATTGTGTCAGTCGCTGGGACAGACGAGCGCTTGGAACCAAATGTGTGGAGAGGATGCCAATTGGCAGTGTCTAGCCAGCAATTGGCATACTAAGCGATGCCATCTATTCCAGCCGATTCCATAACGGAACATACAGATTGCGGTTAGCGGGGGAAGAACAAGCAAACTGTGCCTTGACCTCGTGTAAGAGCGGTTGTCGTTAAAACTGTGCACATTAATCGCTTCTAATGGCAACATTTAGTTTAACATTTACATTTCAATGGAGGCCACATTATGTATACGCCGTGTAATTAATGCTCGGCCGCAAACAGCATTGCAGGCACGCCCATGGGCCCATCCGTGGACATGACCGTACTCCTTTCGCTGTTTAGCGCGCCAATTTCCTAATCCCAGTTATCCTTGGGGTCGTAAATTCTATTTTAATGTTGCCAACTCGCAAATCACACATAACCTCACACACACACACAGGCAGACACACACATCACGGCACGCACACATTCAACAGTTGATCGCGTGCGGCCGCACAGTCACCAGTCCTTGTGTCCTTTTACGTGCACAGCTGCCTCCCTCCCCCTCTCCGCACTCTTCTGTAATTACCAACATATTTGGTGGCCTCAAATTGAACCCTTGCTCATTTCATTCGATTTCAAGTAATTTCTGGGCGCGCTCAGCCAAAAACAACTGAATGCGAAGGAGTTGCCGTCTCGTGATTCTCACCTGAAAATCCATCCATGTGTAATGATGACCACGCATTAACGGGGTGTGTCTATTTGTTTGTCTCTTTGCCGCTCTGTCTCTTTGTCGCCTTGTAATTACCGACCTACTCTGCTTGGCTGTCCCACTTTTGTTTAGCATTTACAAAGTTTGTTGATTATTTATATATATTTGATTAGTTGCCGACTCCTTTTGATTGATGTTCCATGTGCACCTGAATTGTTACCTCAGTGCATTCATTTATTTATAGAATTAAGTCCTATTAATAAAGAAGCAATGAAAATGTCATATATCTAAACTGTCGCCTCTGTTGTTGGCTTAAACAAATTTACAATGCTTGCAGAGTTTCCCACCTGACAACACTCGCTATCTTTGGCAATAGTCAACCACAGTCTCTAAAAACGCTCTTATCTTATGCAATTAGATCACATGCTCACTTTAATTAGACTTCTTATTATGTATTCCAAAAGAAATCAAGTATTTCGTACCTTTCAGACACAATTTTCCCACTAAGATGGAAATTTCAGATTGCACATCAAATTTCATGTTTCTACCAGACGAACAAAGTCTGAGGACAAACAACTTGAGTCGAAAAGTTATTAATTGAGCTACATCAAGCTTAGCTCATTGAGTGCATCTTTGAGTGGGAATATAATACAAATGCCTGTTATCTATCTGAAGGTCTCTCTAGATCTAAATTTACCTCTATCTCTTTGCATCTCTTATCTGTGATTTGCATATTGCTTTTATTGTTGATTTTTGCAAATTAGAATCCAGTAGCAAGTGACTCATTGAGCGAGCTTTAAGGTGTTGTCGTCCCACTCAATACTCTATTTAGCTGATACAAATTTGAGGCTCTCTCTATTTCTCAATGCTGCTTATCTGGGATGATGTTTTTGTTGTTGTCATTTTCTAGCTCCAATTGTTGATGTAATTTTTTGTAGTAATAGTTGTTGTAAGTTTGTAAATAATATTGTGGTAATTATTACTGCTGTAATAGTTGTTGTAATTGTTCTTGTTGTTCTTGTAATCTGTCATGTTGTTGTTGTAATCGTTGGTGTTGTTATAATTTTATAAATCATATTGTTGTAATAGTTGTTGTTGTAATAATTAATTGTTGTATTTGTTGTTGTTGTAATCGGTCGTGGTATTGTTGTAATTGTTTTTGTTATTGTTGTTGTAAACGTTGGTGATGTTGTTGTTGTAGTTGTGCAACAAAATGAACTTGTAACAACGTTAAATACCAGCTGAAATACCAGGCGAACAGAAATGAGCAGCAGGCAATTTTATTTTCATTAGTTTTAAGTTGCCTCTCCGCTCAAAATTCTGTTCTCGCTCAAACTAAAATACTCACGCTCACAACCAAAAGTCAGCTGCTTGCTACTGGATTCTGTTCGCCTGGTATTTCAGTTGGTATTTCATGTTCTTTGGAGCTCATTTTGCTTAACGCTTGCGATGTGAATGTGTATTTGTTACAACAATTGAAACGCTTTTTATTTATTGCATACTTTCAATTTATTGCCGAGAAATTTTGAATATATTTGAACAAAATTTCCAGTTTTATTTTCAAATATTGACAGTTACAAACAAAAGAAACTGCTTGCTGGTTCGTGTCTTCGCTTGATCAGATAACATAACCATTTGAGTTCAACAGTGCCTTTTTGAGTATAACATATCGTTAACATCAACAGCGCTGTTTCTTAAATTAGCGTTAAATTTGATTTAAATTATATTGTATTATTTGTAATATCTTTATATAAATACTGGTGTGTGATATCATTGAATATACATTTATAGTATAACATTCTTTTAAAATTAGATTTAAGTTATTCGAAGCTGCAAATGTTAATACGATGAGCACAGAGCAATCATTTCTCTCTGCTATCTGTCAAGAGCGATCCATTGCAGTCGCCAAGCTTAACAGTTTCAGTTGGTTCGGGTGGTTCATTCGATGTTGATCGGTATCAGACGTAGGGTGCGGCTTCCGGGTGATTTTTCGTGTAAAAAATAAAAATGTATGTTGGTTTAAGTGCTGTGTGACAGAGAACAAAAGGAGGAACAATATAAACAACAACCTTGCACTATTATAGAGAAAGTGTTTAGCTATGTTCTATGTTTAGGTGTATCTATCTCTCTGTCTGTGAGTGCGTCGCTTTTATTGCATGTTTCGGTTTTTTCATAGATACACCTGAACATATCATTGGATGCTCGTTACATCGATCAGAGCCATTGTCTATCAATTAAGAAATCGAAAGTTTCTTTTTGTTTGTACGTCGAAAAAGAATCGCATTTGCATACGTATAAATCACATTAATTAAATACTGTCTGAGCGTGAACTCTCTACACTCTACGGCATTCATGAATAGATAACAATCTTGTATTATAATTGAACTCAACTCAACTGAATCTATGGCATCTTCTCTTTTCTCTATTTGTTTCTTGACAAATTAACGCTCTGATTAGCAAGTCTATTCTCTTGACTTCTCTGATTGATATATACGAGAATCTACGTCTATTCCGAAACGTATTAATTGCGCTGCTAAATGTCAGTCCGAGTCCCAGTGATAGTCCCATGCTCTGATCACAGTGTGTCACCCAGCTGCAAAGCCAAATTAAACCACAATGTTCTATTATCGTTGATATTACAGAGTATTCGATAGAAAACCAATTGCAATTGTAAATGCTTTGTGGGAAAACTCGAAAGCTCTTTACATAAAGCAAACGCTCGATCTCTTGATCGATTCAAAATAACCCAGTGACGTATCCGTTGCGTATTGTATAGAATCAGAATCGCGTATACGCAGTGTGCACGCCGAGCATTCGAAGAGCCGACAACAACAACTACAACAATCACAACAACTACAAAAAGACAACAAGAATCTACATAAATTCGCCTAGATGCGTGATCGTCATTTGGGCAAAATGCCGCGTGGAGGAACGACAACAGCGTAAGTTCATCACGACGAGGGTTGACTGTGACATAATATTCAAGTTGATTTAAGATATTAGCCAAAATAAGCATCAACATACTAACTTATCTGAATTGTTTATCACAATCTCAAGGCCTTCAACTAATAAGAACATATTCTCTTCACCAAAGATAAATTCATTTAGCTGACCCTGAGTTTATTTCAAGATTAGATCTACCATATTAGTAGCAAGTGAGGAAAAGAGTGAACTCAATAAACCACCCTCTTGCTGAAAACATAAATACATTTAAATTGATAAATTGTCGTTTAATGGAGTTGGGAGGAACCTACTCATATGAGTTATTGCTTCAAATAAACTGACGGCTTTTAATTCCAATTCCAATTCCAATTCGAGATAAGGCAAAAAAAAAGTAAAAAGTAAAAGAGATGTTTATAAAAATGTATAAATAAATATAATAATTCAATGAATAAATTGCAGGCAACTGGCACAGTGTCGCATTTGTTGGTTTCGTGTCGTTTCGTTACGATTCGATTGGCATTGTATTACTGCGAATTTGATTGTATCTTCAAGATACAATTACAAGCACATAGCGCACCACAGCGCACATGCAGGCACAACAACAACAACAAAAACAAAATACAAAATGTTTCAATTGAAACTCCCCGAGACGTCGTTGTCAGTAAACAATTGTCGCCCACTGTAAACCAACACCAACATGCAACTGAGAGTGCGAGTGCGACTGCGAATAAGAATACAAATATGAATATGAATACAAGTAGCAGTACGAATATTCGTTGAACATAATTAACCCGCAGGATACACACACACACTCACACTCGCACACACACACTCACTGCAGGGCTCATTACGCACACATGTTTGCTTAGATAGGTTTCATGAGTTGCCGTCATGCTTGCCACGAAATGTTGCTTCAATTTCGTTACATGCTCAATTTTTAATTGTGCATTGCAAACAGACAAGCAATTTGTTGCCATCCTACGCAGTTCCTTAATTGAAACATGCCCAAGTTACGGAGCGACCAAGTTGCCGAGCTGCCGAGTTTCCTGCTTCTTCCAGAGTGACTTACCTAATTACCTGATTGCGCACTCTTCTAGTTACATCTTTAGCTAAGTATCTATGCCGCCTCGATTCTAGATTTAGCCAAATGAGACATGTGCCAGATTTTAGTGCCAAGCATCAGCTGAGTTAGCCATAATTAGCCCGCTTTATGACCATAGTAGATAAGTTATAACTGAGTTCTCAACATGGTTAGGTTTTTGCTCCACACTCGAGTCGAAAGAGACAAGAAATATTATGAAATATAAGAGATAAACAGCTTGATTACATTTCAAAGCAACCTTTAAACTCTTCCCTCTATTATCAAAAGAAAAGAAAACTCTTTCAGCTGCAATTTAAGTTTTTAGACTTAACAGAAAACTGAATATGGCTAATTAATTGCTTATGTGAACAGTCTGGCTTTCGCCCGTTTAAGATGATGTTAAAGAACTGCCAGCTTAGGATCGTCTCTTGTTTCTCCACAAGCAACGACTCCCAGACAGCATACAATAGGCAACAGTCAACAGGCAACAGGCACCAGGCAGTCTCTATCTTCGGC
The DNA here is from genome assembly GCA_035042075.1 of Drosophila macrospina. Lineage (NCBI taxonomy): Eukaryota > Metazoa > Arthropoda > Insecta > Diptera > Drosophilidae > Drosophila > Drosophila macrospina. The sequence goes on along the minus strand of JAWNLW010000133.1, from coordinate 462,826 downwards.
TCGAAGTTGTTGTGGTTATTGCTATTGTGGGCGCAGAGTCAACAGCCTCAGATTGACGTTGACCCATTAGCAAACAAATAGCGTTAATATGGCTACAACTAAGTGCAACTACTGCCATGGCCAATACATGTCTGCGAATTCAGGTTCAGGTTCAACTTCGGTCTGCGAAACTTGTGGGCGCAGTTGCAGCTATGGAAACCAGTTTCAGGCGCAAATCGGAAAGCAAAAGCTTTTCAGCGAAATTTTCCCATAGCGGAGCCAGTTAAAAAGTGAAAGAGATACAAATGCACAAGCACAGATACAGATGCAGTTATAGATACAGATGCAGATACAAATGCAGATGCAGATACACAAGCAGTTGCAGCTACAGCTGCAGTCAGCCTTTACTACTACATGTTGCCCCTGTTGGCTGTTTACTTTTCTTACAACAATTTGTGGTCGTTGTGCGTTTGCTGCCACTGCTTGTTGCCGCTTGTTGTAGCTTGTTGCTGTTGCTGTTGCACTTGGGCCCAAGCGGCAAGTGAAATGTGTGTTAAAGCAGCTCCCCACATGATTGCCAGCCTGTGGTGCCATGTGTTGAAAGCTAAATGCCTGCCACACAGCCAAGTGGCAGCCACACACAAGCACTATCACACACACACACACATATATACATATATGTGCTTGTATTGCTGCAACGGCGGCAACGTTCATTGACATCTTAGACTGCCCGCGCCTAATGAAATTGTCAGGCGTAACAACAACAACAAAAACTATAACAACAACGATTGTGGGGCATTGTCGGACGCTCGGTCAAACTGAGACGCTTGCTGCATGTTAATTAAAGTGCTTATTACGCATCTATCACAGCGTGATGCAAGTGATGCTACGATAACCAAGTCCAATCCCAAATCAATGCTACAGTCTCAGGCGCCTTCTGAGAAATGGCGTGCGATAATTAAATAAGTTATTTATGAGTATTACTTCTCACTTGCTTAATCGCTTGCTTTTGCTTTCATTATCGCTCATCGAACGGTTTCAGCTGGCTGTGCGCACTCTTCATTTAAATAATTATAATAATAATAGCTTTTGTTTACTTTCGTTTCAAATTGTTGCTGTCGCTTCAAGTGCAACCACAATGCGAAAAGCCGTGCAAAGTGGTGCGGCATTTGGAAATGATTAAGCGGCTCGTTGGCAGCCAGATATGCGACTAATTGCCGCTGCCCCAAAGACTTGCCACAGTCACCAACAAGCTCTCCCCGCTTGGAGTCTCCCCCTCTCTTCGCGTTTACTTATGACAGCTGCTCTTTGAATTGAATATCCATTGTGTCTGTCCGTCCGTCTGTCTGTCTGGCATCTGTTTGCTTCACCACTGTGAGAAACCCCACCAGCAGCACCACCAACTATTTGGAACTCGCGTTGATGGATGTGTTTCGGCAACTGAGATCATCGCTGAGTCCCATCAAGACTTTGTCATTTGATCACAGACTCACTCACATTAAATGCCAGCGAATACTTAATTGATATAGAGTATAGAATTGCATATGAGCAATATATTATAATATAATACAAAGAGACCTAGTTAAGCGACCCACATTGCAATTTAGGAGTTCATTAATTTCATAATCAAATTCACTTAGGCAATCTCCACTGTACTTGTCTGTGCTGTCAAGCTAAAGTATTCAAAACATAAAAATGCTTTAGCTGAATTCCAACTCAGATCCGAATGGGGAATACTATTCAAACGAAAGCCAAGAAAATCTCAAAAAACATAACGAATTATTTGGATCGAAAAAAGTAAGAATTGACTGCATGCAACAGACTGACTGACTGACTGACTGTGCAACAGACTGTGGCAACTATGCTTATCCATTATTGAGATACAAATAGAAATACAAATATAGTTGCCCGCTCGGCTAATTAAACAGTTGCCAGCCAAATGAGATAATTGCGAACTTTCTTAACCTCTGCTCAGCGAGATTCCCTCTCTGTAAATGTAAATATTTGCTTTATAAATCAATTAGGCCGCTTAGCAGCCAAACAGCTAAGCAGCTTAGCAGCGCATTCAAACCACAATTAGTGGCTTGTTCAAGTGAAATTTTCTCAATTATAGAAACTGAGAGTTGCGACCCCGACTCCGACTCCGTCTTCGACTCCGTCTCCGGCTCAGATCGAGTCTTGGACTGTTACATTGCTAGACTCGAGCTGCAATTATATAATAAATTGTTCGTTGATTGGACTGTTGTTTTGATGACTTTGTAACTTCTTAAGTTAGGTATAACTGGAATAACAATTATGGATATTGTCGATAAAAACTTCATAGACAAACTTAATCGTGTGCTGTTCCGACGCCCAAAGTCTAAGTAAAGTGTGGAAAATAGAACAACAACAATTTGATTGTAAAAATGTTTAACTCTCATTGCAGACGCTATGAGGAGGATCCAGACAATGCGTGGAATGCCTGTTCCTGGTGTGAATATATGCTGATAGTCATACTATCGACCATACTCTTGGTGGGTGTGCTGATCCTCACACTGTTCTGGGTAATGTTCTATCGCGGTGGCTTCGCCTGGTCGGACAAACCCGCCCAGCAGTTTAATCTGCATCCCATTCTCATGGTAGCTGGCTTCGTAACGCTCTCTGGATTTTGTAAGTAACTCGGAATACTCGGCAAAACAATGATTAATTGAAAAACTCTTGTCCGCCTTACAGCGATCTTAATTTATCGGCTGTGTCGTTGCATGAAGCACATCTATGTGAAGCTGATTCACATGTTCTTTCACGCCGCCGCGATACCCTGTATTGCCCTCGGCTTCCTCTCGGTCTTCGACTCGCACAATGCATTGCAAAAGCTGAATTTCTACAGTCTGCACTCGTGGCTGGGTTTCGTGACAATGGGCATGTTTGTGCTGCAATTTGTAATTGGCTTCTTCAGGTGAGTGTCTCCTCTGCCTCTGCCTCTGCCTCGGGCTCTATCATGTGTATCATGTGTGATATTGTCAATCCCCTCATTAGCTTTCTGGTGATGCTCTGCTGTGAGAACAAGACATACAGCTGCCGCTCGGCCATGGTGCCCATACACGCCAGCCTCGGCTTGGCCAATTTTTGGCTGGCCATTGCCACATCTGTGACGGGAATCATTGAAAAGGAGCGCGAGACCGCTAAGGATCCCAACTTGAGGTAATTCTCTGCGTGTATGCCATTCATTAATCTCTAACTAAAACTGCTTTTGTATGTGTTTGTTTTGCAGCGAGGACAACAGACTCATTGAGCATTACATAACGAGCGCGATAGGCATCACACTGATTGTCATTGGCATCATCGTCACCTTTGCCGTGCGAAGGACCAATGCTCCTGCCTCCGCTAAAGTGTATGTCACCGAACGCATTTAGATGTTAGGACTCAGCCACGCCCACGACTGCGCCTATGCCACAGCCAGTGTTATTGCGAGGCGTCTTATGTATATCATATGTTCACTTTAAACATATATATGTATATGTAGCTGTGCAATTATAAATTCGATACATCAAATCATTGTTGTGTTAGCACACAAAACGAAATCACGCTTTTGCATTCTCTACTATCTACTGTCTTACATACATTTACCTACTTATGCCAAATCAAAACTAAATACTTCTCTATTCATTCTATCAATCAAAATGTCAATCTCTAAACTGCTAAGTAGATTTGTAGCGATAGGAATCTCATCGTCTCGACGAACTTTTTAAGCGTTGCATTCAACGCACTAAAATTGATACAAACACAACTTTAGGACCGCCCAGCCTAGACCAGACCAGATCAGATCAGACCAAGTATAGGAGACTACACTGCAGCTGAGTTCTTAGCCACTTTTTGGTAGTTTTCTAGACACGTTTTTATACCCGAGAATCTATTCAATTTACTATTGAATTGCATATTGTACGTATTTTACAAATGAATGCATAAACTCTTTACACAAAATACTATATACATACATATATTGTCGCATTTGATGTTTTTGTAATTGTGCAAATAATTGTATTTCATAAAAAGCTAAGCAATATAAGTTGTAAACCAATTTTACAAGAATATAATAAATGATTTTTTTTATTTATTAAATATAAATCCTAGTATATTTTGTTTTATCTTTATCTTTCTCTCTTTCTCTTTAGGAAATATTTAATAGAAAAAGCACTTTAACTAACTATATTTGCCACCTTTGAGTCGTGGCAGTCGGAGTTCAGGTTTTCTTATCAGAATCACACTCTTTTTTCCTGATTTCGACGATTGTCCTGTTACGAATATTGCGCCATTATTCGAGCTTATTGAATAGACACTCACATTGTGCGGCTCTAATTTATTGGCTGCCATATCAAAGTTACGAACTCGCGGTTCAGGTTTCGTGTTTTCCTGCATACTTTCTAAATCTAATTTAAATGGCGACACAAAGTTACGTATCCAGGGCTTGGGCTGTAGCAACCCACGTTCCAGGTGAGAGCTGGACATTATCTGTTTCCCTGGAGGCCGTTCCTCCGCTGGCATAGCTAATGCTGCAGGAGTTTTCATCTGTGCATAGTTTAAATCTGGCTCAAATGCTGGTATCTCGCCCTAAAAAGTAACTATTGGCAGCATATGACAAGGCTATTTAAGATTCACTTACCATACATAGATGCAGTTTCTTGGCTTTGGTGTTATCAGCTATCAAAAGCCCGCATTTACACTCCACGTAGCCATGAAGCCTGTAGATGGGTCCGATTTTCTTTATGCTGAAACAGCGTTTCACATGTGCTGTTATATTTTTAAATTTTCCCATCGATCTGCCACAGCTGGGACATACGCCTTCTTTACTTATTTCATTTACTGTGTACCAAAATGTTTTTCTCTCCTTGAAGGACTTAAATTGGTTCCTTGGGACCTTTGATTGAAAAAGAGAGCATCATAAATCTGACTGTTAAGTGGACGTACAATTAATCAATCATACCGTCTCTTCGTCCTCATTCGACATCATTTAACATTTAGCGGTTTGCGTTTGGCAATTAATATTGTTAGGCAGCTTAATTCTAGAAACTCCAACAGGTCCAGCACTCAGCCCGAATGGACTCACATTGTTTATGTTTCAAAAACTATATATGACTCAACGTGCACGTTTATTTACCTCTGATCCTACTTTGTCAATATTCAACGTATATGCCGGCACCGTAATAATTTAATAGTTATTATGTATTCCGTAATTTTATGTGTAAAATATATTTTGTTGATATTCAATATACTTCAATCTTATTGATGCCATTGCCGATTGATATTCCTATTGTGAACTATTTTATCGCTTATGTCATTTTCCAGCACTGCAACAATCGACCATCTATCGAGCACAGCAATTTTTTAACCACCTATCGTCTAACCACCACAACTTGTCTCAACAAGAAAACATAAAATTAAAAATTATTTAAAAGAAAATGTAAACACGTTGCGAATTGAGGTGGACATTTCGGTATATGAAAAAGCCAACAAATCGAAAAAGATATTCGCAAGTAAACAAAAAAATTAATAAATTATTAAATACCATATTTTGGTAACATCAAATGGGACTATACATACATATGTATATACAAATTTATTAATGAAACATGGGTAAGTTGCAGAACTCAAACAGAATCCCCATAAGAGTAATTATACTATACCACTTGGTGTCACTTTATATAGATCTATCGGTGCCAGAGACGTGCATACTTTGTCTGGACGACACTCCTCTGACACAGGAGCAATATATGGATGTTTACTCCGCGAAGGCAGTCGAACTGAACGTTGTGAAGATAATCAACAAACACTTACCAATACAGCTAGCTCCAAGCAGTGAAGTAGTTCATAAAATATGCTCAGTATGCTGGAAGACTCTTTCCGCTTTCCATACGCTTCACGATTTCGTCAGAGCCGCGCAGAGTTCGCTGCGGGAAACGAAAGTGTTGCTGATGGAAGATGATCCGTTGACACAGGGAAACTCCAATGAAACACCGGCTAAACAGGGTGCCGATAATCCTAACCAAGATCAAACTGAATTGAATGGACGCAACTTCTTTTATCCTGAGGTTAAGATTGAGGAGCACGAGCTGGAACAGTTGCCAAAAATTGAGGTGCTTGAAAGTACTACAAGCCTGCAAACCGGCAATCTCGATCGCTCTCCGACCAGACGTTTACGGAAGCGCGTTAAAGCAGAAGTTGAAACTCCAAGTTCCAATGCTGCGTTGAGTGAAGTGAATAATGATGAAGCCGCTGCTGAACCTGAGACGCCTATTGTGCCAAAAAGCGTCGCGGACGACCCCGCAAAACAGAAACGCCTAAGGAAATATCTGAAGAGATGCAAGCGGATAAATCAGTGGATTTCGATTCGGATTTGAAAACAGAAAAGCCTGCTGACTGTAGCGACGATGACCAAGAATTTCTCTGCAATTTTAATGAAGAAAACGACCGCAGCGACGACAGCAGCGATGATACTCCTGAGAGCGATGACGATTCCGATTTTGAAGTCGACCGACCAACCGAAGTGGCGTTTGCTGTGATACCCAAGCGAACTCCAGTGCGGCCCAAGAAATATAAGAAGCGAGCGAAACCCACTGAGCCGAAGGTACGCATGTCGAGGGAACTGTTGGACCAGCGTAAGAAGCAGCAAGAGGAGTACGATGGTATCATTGCCAAGTTCTTCAGTGATGTGCTGCCGTGCTCGCTCTGCAACCTGTTGGTGCATAACTTCACGGAAATGCAACGCCATCATCGCCTCACGCATCAGGTAGATCCAGGCTATATGATCTGTTGTGGTCGCAAGTTTACGCAACGTAAAGTGCTCGCTGAACATGTGCTGGTACACTGGAATCCGGAGCACTTTAAATGTATAACCTGCGAGAAGGCATTCCAAAACTCACGGCACCTGGAGTCACATCAGCAGGTGCATGTGGCGAAGCTTACCTTTCAGTGCGATCTATGCTCAAAAGTATTCCTCAGCAAAACGGCCATTGACTACCATAAGCTAAACAAGCATGTGCCCAAATCCGAGTTTAAATTCACTTGTAGTGAATGCGGCAAGAAGTAAGCTGACTCCCAGATCTGTTTATAAAGCTACTAACATCTTTAATGTTGCAGATTCCTGACTGAGCGCAAGCTGAAGAACCACATGAACTCCATGCACGATCCGGAGAGCATAATTATTTGCGACAAATGTGGCAAGCAGATGCGGACCAAAATCATTTTAAAGAAGCATCAAGAACTTATGCACTCAAACACACCGCGACCGGAGCCCGAGTTGAAGCAATGCCAAATCTGCGGAGCCTGGCTCAAGGGCATGACCGGACTCAAGCAGCACATGAAGAGCATACATGTGGAAAGTGCAGGAGAGCATCGTTGTCATGTATGCAGCAAGGTTTCCCCAAATGCTCGTGCCCTGCGTCGACATATCTATCACAAGTACATAATGAAGTCAGCAATTGTTGATAATACAATTAACTATACTCATTTCTCTTCGCAGTCACGAATGCGAGCGTAAATTCAAATGTACCATGTGCGATAAGGCATTCAAACGACCCCAAGAACTGAAGGTAAGCACTCGAAGCTGTTCATTCGAAGCTAACGATATTAACAATTTTATCTTTGATTCGTTGATACGTCAGGAGCACACATCCACACACACAGGCGAAGTTCTGTACACCTGTCCGAATTGCCCGATGACGTTCTTCTGCAGCGCCAATATGTACAAGCATCGGCAACGCTTGCATCGTGCTCAATATGAGGCGGACAAGAACCAGCCGAAGCCTCCAAATATATTGCAGCAGGCGGTGGGCGCCACGGCGGCCATGAAAATCAAACTAATGCAGAACTCGAGCGCAGCTAGCATAGAATCAGACTTGAAGCATTTCTAGATCATAATTAATATGTATTAAGCGTTTAGTTGTACGTCTTTAACTATAAATGTAGCATAACCTATAGTTTTGTAAAGTTAAATTAAAGAACAAGTAAAGTATCGACTGTACATCTGGTGTATATTACCGTAAGTGCTTATCGCTTTTATTCCACAGTTGCTTGAGGATTTGTCTCTCAGTAGAGGCGTTCTGGACGCGCTATTTTACCAATCAGACAGATAAAGGTATGATAATTCACAATTCCCAAAAAAAGATAAATAAAGTAAACAGTCCGTAGCTGGATATCAAGCTGTACGATTAGCTTGCGGGTCCGCAATGTCACTTGAACGTTTACTCGGCAGGCTTTTGCTATTTACGATACTCATGTTTGGTCTGCTAGTGTTATACAACATGGATTGGGAGTCAAAAAGTTTAAGGCAACAGGTGAACTCTGCGGAGTTGAAGACACCAGCAACTCCTACAATTGATGATCAGCTGCGAATGTTAGAGAACGAACTGCCCGAAATAGACTTCAGTTACTGGTATCGCTATGCCCAACCAAACAACTACAGGATGAACTTGAGCTGCGCCCATTATCCCGATCCACTGGACCTGCAACTACACAATTTCTACTGGCAGACCTTCACAAACGCCAACGTGACGTTTCGTCTATATGCCGCTTACCTGGATAAACGACAGGCGGTCAATTCGTCAAGAGGTGTGGTCCGCATTTTGGCAACAGCTAATCAGATTGACAACAAGTTTCCACTCACCCATTGCCAGCTGTGGTATGAGGGCCATGAGAAGCCAATTATTACGCCAATCAGCGAGTATATCAGTATATGGATAGCGCAATGGGGCCGCAAACCACTCCTCAGTTTTCCACATCTACTTAGCTGCCCAATACCAGATGAGTTACCTGTAAATCTGGAAAAGTCCACGCCAAGAACCGTGTCATTGACCACTCAGATTTGTGAGCACGCCAGCAACTCACTTCGCGTAAACTACAACACCCCCAAGGGTGCATCCAGCAGGAACTCCACCTCCAAGGCAAGGCTCAGTTTTGGAGTGTGCCTTAAGGCGTTTGAGTTCCCGTTCGTGGACATATCGCAGCGCCTGATCGAGTGGTTTGAGCTACAGCGGCTGCTTGGAGCTTCTCGCGTCTACGCTTATTTATACAATGTGCATCCAGCGGTGCAGCGTACTCTGGACTATTACCAGCACACTGGATTCTTAGAGTTGCGTCCACTGACAATGGCCAATGGAGTGCCCCGGCTGCCACATTATCTGCACCTGTTAATCAATAACCGGTTAATGGTCAAGAGACTAAACGAGCTGATACCCTACAATGACTGCTTCTATCGGAACATGTACAGGCATGATTATATGGTCAATGTTGATATCGATGAGGTGATCATGCCGTTGGGTGAGCTGCGCAGCTGGCAGGAGTTGTTAGACGCGCATCAACAAAACTACAAATTCAAGTGTACCCACGGCTTTGATTCGCTGTGCTTAATTCACTCTCAAATCTCCATCAATCCCAGGCCTCCCAACCCCGATGAGCTCTTCATGTTACAGTACACGATGCGGCGGCGAAACTACACCCGGGAAAACATTGCAACAAAGTGTTTCCACAACGCACGCTACTCCTTGACCCTGCACAACCACTACACGATCAAAACGCTACCAGGTGCTTGCGTCCGTCGATTCCTGAGCACGCAGCTTGCCCACTTGCAGCACTATCGAGACAAAAATGTGACTTTTGATGCTTCAGAGCTGACTGAGGATCGCAGCACGTGGAGGTTCGCCACGGAGCTGCGTAGGTCTGTAAAGTATGTTTTAATGCATCTCGACGATGGACAGCGGAGCGATGGAGTTGCTGAAGAAGTAGAGAAATCAGTAACTTAAAGATAACTAGAAGATTTTTGCGCGAATTGAACAATTGAAAACAAACAAAGTTGGAATGTCTTTCTTTCTTTATAATTATTTACAAGGATGACTTAACTGCACCTTATATAACGCATTTGACATTTACGTATTTGTATAATGCATAAATTTAAAATATATATGTTATTTATAAGATATACTGCAATTTGTCTCTCTTTTCTAATCTTCTTTCTTTCGATTTGTTTTGTTTTCTTATTTCATTACACATTTAGATTTTTTGTTTAGCAGTAGCAAACAGTGAAAATACATTAAACTTTACTTTACATACAAATTATTATTGTTCGTTTCTCATTTTGAAGTGCATTAAGTTGTCCTTTAAACCAAAATCAATTAAAACGAAACAAATGTAGAACAAGTTGGGCATACTCATGTGTAGTTATAGTATATGTATAGTTTATTTTATTTTATAAACGTGTCTTCCTTAATACAGCGTCGTAGTATTTCATTCTCGATCTAGTTCTGGGTTCCTTTAGGTTAATCATACTTAGTGAACGTTATAAAAATTTAATATTTTGTGGGTTTAACAGTTTGTCAGCGTTATCATAGCATTTAGTTTGTTGTTTTTTTGTTTTCGTATGCATAACATGCGCGATTTTTAGTTAATAAACTCTTTCGATATCTAGGAAACATTTATAAATACAATACTTTCATTTTAGATTTTCCATTTCCAAGGAAATGTTCATTGCATCGTTTGTTAGTTGTTTTTTAGCGTTAATCGAACTATTTATTTGCGACACCATTTACACTTATAGTTATTAATTTGGGTTAGTCACAGAGTCACCGAAGAGTGAAGCACGGGTACAAAAACAAGAAGGTGTCAAACATTTTCAAAACATATGTAAATCAAATATTTATTGTATTAATTATTATTATTGTTCATAATAATATTGTAGTGCTGCTAAAACAAATCAAAGTTTCGGCTCATTTAGTGACAATTCTATGTAAATTTTAGCTACGTGTTAAAATTGTATTTATCATTCATTCAACCATCAACTAAATGTGTATTTATGTAAGAACAAAGCATAATATTATTGTTTCTAAACAAAACAAGGAGAACAAAATACGAATAGAAATAGAAATAATAATAATAGAAATAAAAAACACAAAATACTAAATACTGTTTAAAACTGAAGCAGAACAACAATATAAAATAAAATAAAAGCTTTTTTACAGAAACATTAAATAACCATTAACGCGATTTAAATTATTTGTAGTTTTCCTCTTTGAACTTTCTTTAATTTTGTTTTGCTTCTTAACGCGCTGCAAGTTATAGTTATAGTTAAAGTTTAGTTTAGTTTTCTTCTTTTCATTTCGGAAGTAAGTTGAACTTGAAACGGAATTCTGTGAACGCGTAACATAAATAACAACAATAATTATATAACAATGACTAAAATTATTTATAGTAAACTATTAATTGTTTGCGTGTTATTTGCGTGGCAACGGTTGCTTCTTGTTGAATTTTTAACTATGCATTTTGTAGACATATGAGCAGGATAGACTTGTTGGTTTTTCATTTTTTCTTTTTCTTTTTATATCAGATTAACAGGCAACTCATTGTGCTGCTGCTGATTTCAATTTTTTGTATTTTTTTTTTTACTTTTTTTGTTTTATATTTATTTATATATTTTTGTGTGGGTGTGTGCTAAGCAGAGGCATGAGAAAGACCCCTTAAAGCTTTGTTTGCTCAACCATATCGATGTTCACCTTGTAGAACACATAGGGATAGTATTCGGACTGGCCAAAGCCCAAGCCGGGAATATCGACATTCTGAAAGAAAGCAATTTTAATCTGTGCTTACTAAAAGGAATAAAAAGTAAGATATATTTACGTCAGCACTGCTAACATGTCCGCCAGCGGATGCACCATCCAAATGGCCATAAAGCTGGTTAAGCACATCGCGCAAACGCTTCACGCTCTTCTTGTTGGGCTCAATCAATATGGCCTGGAAGTTGACCGGCAGGCCGTACCTGTAATTAATCAATAGAAATGATTAATGCATTGAATTATACTCATAGAAACGTGAGCAACTCACCTAAGCACGGATTCAACAAACACGCGCAACGCCTTCACGTGAATTAAGGCACAGAATGCCTCGCTGAAGTTCACCTTCAGCCAACGCACCAATGGGCCCTGAAATGGCAATATATAATTACATATATGACTAGTCATTGTAGTTAGTTAGCACATACAAACTGCTTCTTCTTGTCGGTCATCAGCTTGGTCATCTCGTTCTTGCCCGCCGCCAGCTCCTCCTCGTTGTAGACAAAATCGCGCACAATGAACTTGCGTTCACGGGCATGCAGCTTGAATTCTTCGGTCACCTTCTTGAACAGCGTGACATTGAAGAGGCAGTAGTCGGGGTCCTCCTTAATGAGCTGCGTCGAGCGTGGGACAATCATATCCGTAATTTTCTCATAATTGGCTAACCAATCGTTGGACATGGCTCTAAGAGACACAGGAATATGACATAATGAACCCTGCTTATGATTCGTCTACTTACTTTGGCACAATCACCAGGAGCGTGGTCAAGTACTCCGAGTCCAGAATGAAGTGCTCCTTCTTAACCAAATCGGCCAGGTTGCGTGTCAGCAAGCTGCCACTGTAATTGAGGGAAAATGCGTGTGTTAAGTCATTTAATTAAAACAATTAATCAGCCAAATAACTAATAAAACTAGCTGCTTACGTTTTCTTCTTCTCCAAGTTCTGCAAATTGCCCTTCAGGTTGTTGTACGCTTGCGATTTCGTCTTCAAATCGCCATCAATTTGTCCAATTTGTTTGGAAATGATATCAGCGATATTTCGCAGCGATTGCTTGATTGGATATTTGGCCATATCCCATTGGAAACGCGTTAAATACTGCGGAAGTTCGGCTATAGGTCGATTGAGAAAGGATTTAGTGATTAGATATAGCTTTCGAAATCGAAAATGGTTTCCAGTTCGACTTATTGTTGACTGGCAAGACTATATATCATTGACAAATAAATGTTTAAATACAAAAATAAAAAATAAATTTGCTGTAATTTATCTAAAACTTTATTGGTCTTTTTTTTAGTATGGAACAAACTGAGTTATATTTAAAATCATAACAACAAAGTAGGTTAATAAATTTTGCTCTTTATTTTCAGATAAGATATAAAGACACAAACACAAATACAAACACACACGTTCATACAACGGTCACACACACGCACACACGTACATAAGCAAGCGCAAACTGAAAATTGACTAAATTTACATAGGCATGATAAATCTACAGCGAAAATTGCGTAAATCAATATGTACACGACTTTAACTATAATAATTAGCTTAATTGAATTAGTTAAGCAAACAGTAGCAATTAGTTAGAAGCAATTTTAAATTAGTTAATAGTGTTTTCCGTTCAAATTTAGAGTTTAGATATCGGACAGTCGATAATTGATCGGAAATACAAATTTCACCAACAGAGTGTTGAGCAGAAAACTCACCTCGGCATATCGATAAACTGAACACGCCGAGGCTAACGAAAATATAATAAGCAAGTAAAAACAGGAAAGGAAAATAAAATAAGATGCACTACGAAGTCTACTGGCAGATTGTGCTTAATAGGGTTTGATCTATCTAAAGACAGTGTTAGAACAACTAATGTAAGGAACTGTATAATAATTGGAAGGATTAACGAGTACCTTTCGTAATACATTTTAAACGGCACAAAATGTTAGCAGATTTGTATGTCTAGTGTATAATTAATATAATAATTAAGCTTATGCTTACACACTTAATGGCAAATCAGGACAAAAGTCACAAAATAATAACAAACGCTTTCAGCATTTTTTTGTATAAATAAATAAAAGTTCTGTATGTGTGAGAGTGGGTGGGTGTGTGTGTGTTTTTGTCTTATTTAGCTTAATGGAAATCGGCGTTAATCGTGGACTATGATATTGCGCAGCAGAACAACATTTGGTGAGCAGTACACTGAAAAAACAACATATTCGCTTTTACACTGTTACAAATAATTTGGTGTATTTATAATTTGAGAATAGAAATTAATTAGGGAGCACATATCGTCTATTGTATGTGTGCTCGCGTGAACTAAAACTGCAAAATAGAATAGATAATATATATATATATAGATAGAGAAATAGTAGAGAACGAACGTTAAGTAAAAATCAAAATTATAGAAATTGAAATCGAAATCAAAATCAAAATAAATAATACGTATGTGAGACAAAGACTTGGATAGGCGTGGTATTGGTATAAAAACTGCTGTTAGGTGTACACGCATGTATAACACTTAACCATACAACCGTATAACAGTTAACCAATCCAACACGTTTCAATTAAAAGAAAGCAAAACCATATTGCACTTCCATTGAGTTTTGCTGGAGATTGGAGATTGTGGTGTGGTGGTGGTATATATAGGAAAAGTACATCAAGTGGAGGTGGCTCAGAAAACGAAACAAATAAGAACGTAAGGAATTGTAGAGTAAGGAAATGAAAGGATAACAACGGAAAAAAAGAAGAAAGCAACGTTTGAAAATAATTACAATAGGACAGAGCTAGGTCCAATGGGCCACACAAAATAAATATATATTTTATATTTATCATATTATCATATTGTATAGCCCAGGCATGCTAACCTGGACTGAGTGGAAACTCTGGCGGCTCAGCATTATCCGTGTCTGGACTGGAACGCCCCTGGCTACTACTGCCACAACAACTACTCACTGGAGACGATCTATGAGTTGGTGTTAAATTAAATCCATTGTTTATATTTAATTGACTCGGTGTAGAACGTTTGCTATAAATTTGATCGGCAAGAGAATTGAAGAAAGAGCGATAACTAGAGCGCGGTGTGGGCGATGTCTGATGCCAAAATGTCATTGGTTGGGTTTTCATTGGTTTGCATTGTGGGTGTGCACTGTGAGTATAACAGTGTGTGTGCATGTGTGTGTATGTAGGAGTTTGTGTGGTGCATTTCGTGTTGTAATGAGTGGGGATTCACATGAGTGATTGATGAAGTGAATGATTTAAAAAAAGAAATACATTATTATTGCATTTTATTGTTCATCTCAGTTAATGAAATCAAACATTTATGGATGAGAGAGACAGAGAGAGGGAGAGCGTTGAGAGAGACAGACAGAGACAGAGAAGGGGAGACAGAGAGAGAGAAAGAGAGCAGGCAAAGCGGGTGCATGTTGTATATTCGTTTCTTTTTACAGTGTACTTTGGCTGGTGTGTGTATGTGTATGGTGTGTGGGTAGATGATTGCTGACTGCAGCTTTGTATCTGTAGCACGCCCAAGTCAATTGATTGACGGAATGATTGATGGCTGCGAGTGGGTGAAGTGGGCGACTTGGCTATTGGCAATTGGCATTTGGCATTCGGGTGGTGCTTGCGAATTTGGCAACTGTTACTGTCTACAAATTAGTTAATGCGATGATAAAAGATACCTGCACTTCTTAGAGTTACGCTTCGGCTTAGTGAACCACCAGTCGAATGTTTCGGACAGTGAGGATGCGCTATGTGGACTCTTTGGATCGTCCAGATCGTCATCCATGTCCGTGTCGCAGGACTTTTCTGTCGGCGATTGCAACGGCGGCGAGACGGCACCCCCTGCCATGCCCCCCGATCCCGAGCCAACCCCCTGATGTAGCAGCTGCAGTTGCTGCAGATGCTGCTTTGGCGATGATTGTTGTTGTTGGTGCTGGTGCTGGTGATGGTGGTGTTGTTGTTGCTTTTGCAGCGGCGACTGCGGCGATGGCGATGGCGACGATGACGGCGACGGCGACTGTGGCAGATGGAATTGACTCATGTGGCTGCTGCTGCTACGAAAGCTCAGCTTGCTGTTATTATTATTGTTTATGCTGCAAGTGTTGTTATTCAGCTTTTTGCTGTTAGAGCGCGACATGCTGTGCACCGAGCTGCTGGCTGTTGGCGCCGATGTCGAGAAATAAGCCGAGGAGCATAATGTGGAGGCGGAGCTGGTCTTGCCGGCTGCAGATGTAGCGGCTGCGATGGCGGCGTCTGTTGCAGCATTTGCGGTTGTTGTTACGGCAGCGGCAGCGGCAATTGCACCACTCGCCACACTTGTGCAGCTACCAGTGGCAATGGCGGTCACCGTGGAGATGGCACAGCGTGTGGCATTCAGCATTGAGGAAGCTGTCTGCGAGTAACATTCGTCTGCCACAAGCGTGCTGGCCGTGGCACTGGCACTGCCGCTCGGCGGGGCAAACACGCAGCTGCTGCTGCTGAGGGCGTAGCATTCATCGCAGGCACAACCAGGCTGTATCACAAAGTCAAATTCACGCTCAGACTCATCGTGCGTTGAGGATAGATTATTCAAACTGCCTCCGCCGCTCACATGACAGCCGGGACAACTTGCGGCCGCTGCTGTGGATGCACTTGCTCTGGCTGATGTCGAGGCGGAGGCGGGAACAGAGGCAGTGGCATGCGTAGTAGTAGTTGAAGCATTTGTTGTTGGTTTTGTTGTGTCACGACTAATTGAGAGATTGTTGCATTTACCCTTTAGATCCGTGGGCAGCTGATGGTGGTGATGGGGATGGTAGTGTAGGGGATTGTTTTGGTGGTGCGTGTGCTGGTGTTTACGCTGGTGTCGCAGGCTGAGATGCTTCAGGCGCTGATGGTGTCGACACGGCATGCTTTCATCGGGTGGGCCAGGACCTGTCAGGACCATCAAATAATGCGCAAAAGGATTCATTCGAGGTCATCATGCGGTGGAGTTGTTGTTGTCGATGTTGTTGTTGATCGCAGTTGGTATTCAATTGAATTGTATTTTTTTTATTGTTTGATTTTTGGTGCGAATATTCGGGTTTTTGTTTTACAGGTACAGGATAATAACACAAGTTGTTTAGATTTGGTTTCAGATTCAGAGATTTGTTATATAATCGACGGAGTTAAATAAACAAACAAACACAAAATCAAATAACATTGTTTGGGAACTTAAAAACTATAGCATACATTTTGGAGGCTCTGCCAATGAGTTTTGGATGAGACTAGAGTAGTATAAAAAGGACTTTAGTTCTCAATACTCGATTCCATTTATGAACCAAGGCCAAAGGAAACCAAAGAAGAAAACAAAATGAAGAAGATATTGATATAAAACGAAATAAGAAATAAATGAAGAGATTAACTGATATTCCAAAAATAAATAATACTTTATAAGTATATTTAAACTCATGTGTGTCGTTGTTGTTGTTGTTGTTGTTGTGGTCAGGAAGTTGTGTAAACATGTGTAAACCAATGTAATAAATCATAAATGTATATAATTTCATGAACAACAGTGGAAAGAATGCTGCAAGAAGTCGTTGTAGTACTTCTTTTGTCTGTTAACTGTTTTTTGTTTACTGTTATATTTATAATTTTGTATTTGTGTGATGATTGGGCCAACAAAATTTTGATTACATTTGGTGTATAAGAATATCATACAAATTAAATAATTTTGTACAGTGTAAAAGCGTTACATTGTTTTTGTTTGTTTGTTTTTGTCAATTAACATTCATCGATAACTCGATAATTAGTTGTCTATCGTTGTCAATCAACTACTGCAATGGATGCTAAGAAGCGAGATAAAAAATGTGAATGGCAAATTACGCACTCAAACTAAGCACAAAACAGCACACACACACAAACACACATACACTTATAGACAAACACATATACAGTGAAATGAGAGATCAAATGCGATTAGGAAATGTACATTATAAACATTAGTAATTATGATTATTATTATTATAATTATTATTTGATGTGATGACGAGCAGAGCGCAGAGAGCGATGGATGCCATGGATCAGTCTACTAATAAATAAAAGGCACACAGTCGCGCACACACACACACACACACTCGTACATATACATATAACAAAAAGAAAATGCTTGCAAATTTCGACCCACGCACTTAAATTACTCGAAATCATAGACAACGAAAATATAACTAATATTTGGAATAAAGAAAACTGAAAACTGTTAAAAGGAAAAAGCACACGCGCTTCTCTTCTTCTTATTCATTGGAAAAGAATAAATGATTGTATATATTATAGATTTTCATATTCATTTATATATATATAGTATTTACTTGTATTTCTTTATAAATCTTGAAGTTGCTGAATTTCAAACTCTGTCTTTACTGAGTATTAGTAAATACTCTTCATTCTTTTTCTTTTTTTTTTTTGTTTCTTTAGGTGAATGATTTAAAAACTAATGGGCTTTCATAACGAAAACGTAAGTTAAGTGAAATCATAAGAAATTTACAACAATATTTAAGTAATTCATGTGAAATATACAAAGTGTCTTTGCCTCAAGGAGTTTTTCTTTAGCGGTGTGGCACAAAGTAAAGTATTATTTGGGTTTTGTGTTTGAGTTTCGGGTATGCTGGACTGTTTTATTGGCTCCCCCGCCATCAGTATATGAGTGTGTGTGTGTGAATGTTGGTTAACTATTTAGCATGTGTGTGCGTCTGTGTGTGTGTGCATGTAGATAGATAGAATAGATATTAGAAATGTACAACAAATGCAACACAAAATTAACAACGCAAATTCTCTTTGACTTTTCTTGTAGTTTCTTTTTGTGATATGGCCTAAACTTTAATTCCATTGTTGTTGTTGTTATTATTATATGTTACCAAGTAGTATAAAACATTTACAATTATCAACTTTAATTTTTGTTCTTTTCATTATAATTTTTCTTTTTTTAATTTTTGGTTGTGATTGATGATTTGTGCGCATGAGTTTCAACATAAAAGTAAAACTAAAAGAAAAACATAAATTTGAAACCAAAGAGGAATCGAAAACATAAAAAACGACAACTTAAAAGATAATTGAATCAACCGAAAAGGTAAACAAATAAAAAGGAGAAACATCAAAGTTCAAAACGAAAGGAAAAACCTCAAGTTTTCAGCTGAAAATCGATTAGTTTTTAAATCAATTTCAATACTGAAAAACGTATATAAATATTTGCTGTTGAGAATACAGGTAATTATGTACTTTTGGTGTTAGTCAAACAAAGACTGGAGACACAGAACATTCCATATTGAGGTAGATTGATTGTTGCTTGCTTGTTGCTTTTGTATCTTTTGAGTTTAGCAAGTTGCTGATACTTAAGTCTCACCAGGGAACGGGGGAGGGGTACGAGGATTGTTCTTTGTAGGCAAATGTTGTGTATTGTGTGTTTTCTTCATATTATTATTATTATTATCATATACTGTTAGTACAATAACAATAATCTTTGTGTGTGGAAAACAATACAAATATATATTTAGATCGATAGATATATATATATATGTTTGAGTGAGTCTTTGGTATATAGTCAGAGCATTCCGTATGTGAGTACATGTAGTATTCGCTACCATCGGCTAAAGAAACATCTTATGAGTAACTAAAGATAGGAAAGTGTTTCTAGTTCATCACTGCGAGCACGTGACAGTTAATCACGTTGAACTAAGCTAAACCGAACTAAACTAAACTAAACTGAATGATACTAAACTAAGCTAATCTAATTGTTATTTAACAATCTTCTGACTTACTGTTGTTGGCCAGCAGATTCTCATGGAGCTTGTCGCGCTGATCCTCAAGCACCTCGCCCAAGTACATCGCCACCTTGCGGGTGATCTGCTCCACATACGTGTCCAGTTTTCCCAGATCATCGGACAGACCGACAAGCTGATCTAATGTGCCCACCTGTTAACGGAAAATGCAGCGCTTTTAACAATCGTATAATGTTATTAATTGTATATATTTACACACCTTAAGGTCGGGTATATGGAACTTGTAGTTACTGCATAGATTATGTTGCTTGCTGGTGAGGTTGTTCATCGTGTCGAAGGTTTGCTGGCACGTCTTGTCGCCCGGCGCCGAGATAATCCAATATTCGGACATCATGTTGATAACTGCAGAAGCAAAACAAAGTTATTAATAACAGAGGTACAATTGAAGAAGATTCCGATTGGAATTGACAGTTCAAGTTAAGAGTTCATTATGTAATTGTAGCCAATATCGATTCGTGGCTTAAAGCTATGAATAAGTGAATGAATAAAATGTTCTTTAAACGACAACAAACGCTTTGGCAAATTCGCATGAAATATTAATGATTGACCTCCAAAGTGTTGGTCAGTTTAACAATTTGATGCGATCGACCGTCACAATGCTTTTCATTGGCCCTGGGACTCAACGACACGTGTGTGTGAGTGTGTGTGTGTGTCACTTTTTCCTTTCCTTTCCTGGCAGACAACAAAGCGCAGACAGTTGGCGCCAGGCAGACTTGCGACTGCTGACTGGTAATGAGGCCACCGTGCGTATACGCAATATGCTTATGCTATAAAAACTTTAATAATTTTGACGCACTTACAATCCTAACAGTGTTTGCGTTTTAACAGAATTGTGCGGACCTTCTCGACTTGCAGAAGATGTAGCTTGCTGGGCATCTTATTAAGCGCACTTGACTTGAAGCTATTGGCAGATGACAGCTACGACGAGCACGCTTCGTACATGGCCAAAGGAAAAGCCGTGCGCCCTCGACGAGAGTTCGACGCGAAATGAAAGCTACACAAAGTCAACGAGCATTGCTGCCATATGGCCACATGGCCAAGTTGTTGGTGCCGAAAAGGCGCAGCCACGAAGGAATCGATGACGAAGCAGCGTCACGCAAGCCGCAAGCCGCCAGCCTGTTCAATTTGGTAAGTGTTGTCGTTGTCGTTGCTGCTGTTGTTGTTGCTCTGCCTGTTGTCCGTTGTGTTGTAAGGACAGTGGCATATGAGTAATCATCAGTAGATACAAATCTAACTTTTGGTCAGTTTCGTTTTTTTGGTAGTCACTATTATTACATAACTTCATGATGGCCTTCAAAGAAAACAAAATGACAAACCGAATCGCTGACCATCCCCAATAATCTCCCCTCCCCTTCTCCTCCCACCCAAGCCTTGATAAGTATACTGACCCTACCCATTAACCGCTACACAGCTACATAGATTAAATTCAAGGCAGTGCATTGTCCTCAACCAGGAAACAAACAGCAACAGCAACAATGTTAGCCTGGCAACCGCTCTGGAAAAGCAACAACAAAACGCCACGAGTCTATTTTTAGCGGCGAAATCTAAATTGCTTTTGTACATATTAGTAGGTGAAGGCGGCAACCGAGGGGGGCTGGAAGTTATGCTCTGTTGTACAATCTATGTAAGTACGTTTGTCCATCTATGTGTGTGTATATACTATGTGTCGCGTCCTGGGGGCTGACGCATTCTGCATATCAAATTATAGTAAGATAGATAGAGATAGAGCGAGATAGAGATAGAGAGCGAGTCGTACCACGACGAAAGCGAATGTTTTGTTAACAGAGTTGCCACACTTGACTCCTCTTGAATCTTGCCATGCTTTTTCTTCTTCATCATGATTACTGCTCACCTAATGCTTAACTATTTAAGAATGCGAATCTATAAGAAATATAATCAACTTTTATAATGTAGGAAATTACAGCTCAAAACCCAAATTGACAACGTTGTCGGCCAGATAAACTCCAGCTGAAAACGGGATAACAAACAAGCGTAAATGATGTTGACATAAAAGAAGCAGCGAAAAAAAAAAACAAGAAAAAGAAGAAGAGCATGTCGCCAGTCAGACTGGCCAACGGCTGGCACTAATGGGGCATGAGTTTTGGGTGGGATACATTGGGTATAGTGGGGGTAGAAGAAAGGAAAGGGTCTCTACACACAGGAAATTGCAATATTCGTTGGCTGTGAGGACGAAAACAAAAATAGCAAGTATAACTATGATGATGTTATTCGCATACACATATATAACCTTTGAACGCGTCGGGTGGGCGCCCAAATTAATTAATAATAATGTGCTACTAGTAAGAGGCATTTGCCTTGTCGTTTGTCGTGTGTCGTCTGTCGCTTAGTCTCTAAAGTGTGTAAACCCAGCAGATGTTCTTGGGCCAGCTGCTGACATTTTTGTTTTATTGGCCAGGCAGATAGAAATATATGGGAATACAAATGTACATATTCACATCAACATATTTGACTTTTCATTTCAAGTTTATATCTGGTCATCGCAGTCAAGGCCTTTGCGGCACGCAATATCACTATTTAATATAGTCCTTGTGGAGGCGGCATACGTGTGCGATATTTTGAATGTAAGTATCTATATGGGGGAAGTCAACGCGCATGCACAACAAGTTGTAAATGGATATGTGGGATAATTCCTCATTTTAGTTTAATTAATATTAACGGTCAAAATGATTTCCCATTAACAGCTTTACAATTTGTTTACGCAGAGTTACGAGAGGGGAAGCGAAAGAGCACCACTCAAAAAAAATAAGGTGAAAGAGCGAGGGAGAACGAAACCGCAAATTCACCATACCCTCGGCGCACACACAACCATGGTTAATTCAGCGAGCAGTCAGCTGTTCGTGACAGTCACATGACAGCTTTTCGATCGATATTTTTTTTGCTCACGGGTTTTACAGCTTAAAAACAAACCAACTAGACATTTTCAAACATATTTTCCATTATTCGGCGCACTCTGTTGCCCGCCAGTTTGTTGTAATTACATCCACGAGTCCCACGAAATGTCTCCATATCACTGCGACAAATGGTACTCCGCTAACCGAGCGAGGCAACAGTTTTTCAGGGTCATTTGATTTGCACATATACACATCCATTAAGCGTTTTTCTATTCAGTAATACTGCGTTTAAGCAATATCAATTGTTATATTAGCAATACGCAGACGAACTGATTTGATAACAGGTCAGCAGACCTGTACCGATGAGCAAATTTGTTTTTTTTTCATGCGCGTATTTGATGCGTTGTCGTTTGTGCAAAAGAAGTTGGCTTTGGTGGCGCAATCACTTACATTTAAACGGCACTGCTTCACGTCAACTCGAAGATAGAAAGATACTGCTTTAAAGTTTGTGCGTTGAAAATATTAAAAAATCAAGCAACACGACCGCACCACCCACAATGCACGTACGAAACGGAGCACAAGTTTCTGATGGAAACTCAACACAAAAATGACAATTCACAATTCCACATGAGACTCACGTGATAAATTGCGATAACGATAGTATATCGGTTGAAGCACAAAATGGGTACACACTATGCCTACCAATCAGCTGTATTCCTTAAATCGTGTGTACACACTGCTCGGTCTCTATGTAGGCGCCTCGACTACGTGCCTAATTATTAAAGTTTAGTTTAGTTAATCCTATTATTTGGCACAATTAAGGTGGAAATAGCATACTAAAATTTGTAAGTGCAAGATATTGTTTTTGAACAGGGCACACAACCCTTATGTGTGTTAATCTTCTCTCTTATTACTTTAAATTTTGAGACAACTATATTTTAATATGTCCGGTGTGGGCGTTTGTTGTTAAACAATTAAACCCAATATGAAAGTCGATCTTACGAAACCATATTGCCTTCTAGAACAGTGATAATCGTTTCACCGGCAGACAAAGATTGATTCCACACATGTTCATTGGGTTGAAGTTCATCAGATCATCTGACAATGGCGAAGTCAGTTTCCCTGTTTCATAATACAATTGCACATAGTTCAAGTACATAACAATATGAAAAAGTTCTGTGAAACACGTGCGCTATCATAGCATTCAAATGTGGCATGTTTGGCTACCTCGAACCTTTAGCGTTAAACCTCTTACACCTGCTTATATGCAAAGTGTGTGATTTGCGAAATTGTACGATGAGTCAAGCAGTTTTCAAAATAAATGAAAACGATAAACGAAATGGATTGTGTACAGAGGGGCGCAACATTTCCACAATAGATCGCTTTAAATACGCCGCAATTAGTCTGTTTACACACATCTTCAATGGCTAAAAATAAGTCAGCACAATTGTATATGGGTCGTCCTCATTGAATATGGCATATGCAACGCAATCATTTCCATAACATTGACCCCTAAAGTCTATCGTTAACTGAGAATGAGAATACAATAAAACTCAAGAACCTTTGAACGCCAATTCATATAAATACGGATGTTGCTTTGTCCACTTACCGGCAGTCATCGACATAAAGGGGCTTATCTGAACGCAACGATCGTTCGATCACCCAGTTCAATACCTAGACCGCTTCTGATCTTATCTTAAAACATGACACAGCTCAGCAACAGTGCGTAGCTTATTTACAATACTTTTGTTGTTGTATCCGATCCATAAATATATTTGGTAAGTACTCGAGACACTTTAGTCGCCAAGCATTTAACATTGGCTTACAACGCCCTAAAGCGCACTTTGCATATACTAAGTATATGCTTCTGTGCCGTCAACTTTAGCTTCGACTGCGTCGTCATCGCCGTCGGCAATTGCGGTGGCGCTGGCGTTGTCGACGACGTCGTCTTTATGGTCATATTCCGCTGCTGCTGAAGCGCCGCTGTTCAGTCTGCCAAGAGATTCGCTCGAGTGAGCTACGCGTTCCGCGGACAGCATAAAACAAACGACTACCAAAAATCGAATCGTCTACGTTAAAAGTGAAAACGACAATACGAGTCACACAATATTTTACCTTTTTGTGGCAGGTGCTAATAGTAACGGTAAACATGACACTGATTGGGAATGCGACGGTCTCTCATCGCGTTTGTTATCAGTTATACAATAATCCCCGTTAGACGACGTCGACCTACATACATATTTAACTCCCACTGCGCATGCTCAACAAACTCAATCGATTGACCTGACCCAGCCTTAAAATAAATTCAAATTGCACAGTATAATGAAGGTCCATTCCACGTGTAGCCGAAATTTGTTCTCAATAATAATTTCTAAATGCACAAATCGGAATTTACATCGGGGCAACTGTTAATTTGAATTTTCAGAACACATTAAATGCTCTATAGTATATTTATTCATGACGTTAGTAAGTGTTTAATGTTTATATTAATGTGACCTTGGCAGAAAGAGCAGAGTTACGAATATATTTTAATATTTGCCATAAATTTAAAAAGAAAACTTTTAACTGTAAGTGTAAATGCTTGGACTGGGTTGGTCTGAAGTGACTTACCTTGCTTCTTGCTGCTTCTTTGTGTGTTCTCTTTAGCAAAGTTCGACTGCGTGGAGAAAGTTTCTCCACCTGATTTTTAGTGCTTCTGATCGTTTTTGTTGTTGTTGTTGTTGCTTCTTCTGCTTGTTGTTATAGTGGCCGTCTCTCTGTCTGCCTTCGTTCGCATTCAAAGCTGGCGTGTCTAAAAAGCTCGCAGCGAAATCGAAATCGTTGGGCCCCACGGACGCTGCGACGCGACGTCTCTGCTGACGCCACACGCACATATGCGACGCGTCGCTGCTTCCTCAGTTGAAACTTTAAAGTCGCGCTCTTTCGGCACACGGTCAAAGCTGCTCGAGCGTGCAACAGGTGGTTTCATCATTAGCCGAGATATTGTTGATTTTATGTTTCCCAACCCAAACACAAGCCCAAGTAATTTGTGCGTCGCAAGGTATTACAAGCAATATGCATAACTTAAAGACATTTTTCTGATTGCGCAGAATATCAAGAGGTGAAAGTTGTGACGCCACACGGCATTGGAATTTGTTGTAAATTCATGTCTGAGTGCGTGTATGTGTGTGTGTGTAAGATTGTAATTGTTGCACTGCATTATCAGTAAACTTTTTCATCTTGCAGAACTCAGGAACAGGACTCTCAACTCGCAATACGCCAGTACAAACGACCAATTAGAAAATTTACTTAACCATGGCAAGCAGTTGGCCCGAAAATGTTGGTATACGCGCCATTGAGGTGATCTTCCCCTCACAATATGTGGACCAAACGGAACTCGAACAGTTCGATGGCGCCTCCGCGGGCAAATACACAATTGGCCTGGGTCAGGCCAAAATGGGATTCTGCTCGGATCGTGAGGATGTCAACTCACTCTGCTTAACGGTGGTTAGTCGTCTGCTAGAACGCCATCATATCAAGCACAGGGAAATCGGACGACTTGAGGTTGGCACAGAAACGATTGTCGATAAATCGAAATCGGTGAAATCGGTACTAATGCAATTGTTCGCCGAGAGTGGCAACACTGACATCGAGGGCATTGACACCACAAATGCCTGTTACGGCGGAACTGCTGCACTCTTTAATGCGCTTAACTGGATCGAATCGTCCAGCTGGGATGGACGTTACGCTCTTGCCGTGTGTGCCGACATTGCCGTCTATGCCAAGGGCGCAGCGCGTCCAACGGGCGGCGCTGGCGCCATAGCAATGCTGGTGGGACCACAAGCGCCCCTTGTGCTGGAGCGCGGCCTACGCGCCACCCACATGGAGCACGCCTATGACTTCTACAAGCCCGATCTTAGTTCCGAGTACCCAACGGTGGATGGGAAGCTCTCCATACAGTGCTATCTTTCGGCCTTGGACACCTGCTATCGCCTCTATCGCAAGAAGTTCGAAAAGCAACATCCGGAGCAGTCCCAAGCTGGTCTGGACAACTTCGATGCCATTTTGTTTCACACGCCGTTCTGCAAATTGGTCCAGAAGTCCGTTGGACGCCTCAGCTTTAACGATTTCTTGCTGAGCAGCGAACAGAAGCGTGCCGAGAATTTTGCCGGCTTGGAGCGCTTCAATAGCGCTACTCTGGAAGGCACATACTTTGACCGCGACGTGGAGAAGGCCTTCCTGACGCAATCTGCCGAGGTATTCGCATCAAAGACGAAGAAGTCCCTGCTGCTCGCCAATCAGGTGGGTAACATGTACACACCCTCCGTCTACTCGGGCTTGGTGTCGCTGCTAATTAGTGTGCCGGCTGCTCAGCTCGCTGGCAAGCGCATCGGAGTCTTTTCCTACGGCTCCGGTCTAGCTGCCTCTATGTATTCCATAAAAGTAACGCAAGATGCCTCGGTCTTTGAGAAATTTGTTGCCAAACTGGACTATGTGCTGCCAGCTCTCGAATCGCGCGAGAAAGTTGTGCCCGAGGAATTCTCAGCCCTGATGGAGGTACGGGAGAAGAACAATCATGCGGCACCCTACACGCCCACTGGCAGCATCAGTGCCTTGTTCCCAGGCACGTATTACCTAAAGGATGTGGATGCCCTGCATAGACGTACCTACGAACGCACACCGACCATCAGTAATGGGGTGCATTAGCCAAAGGTTTCTACTCGTTTCACTTCAGTTGCGGCCACCTTCAGAATCAGCTTTTTATGTGGCAATTGAACTACTTAACTTGACAATAACCTACGACTACGAGTAACACTAAATAACTTTTAACTGTAGCTGCTAACTATTTAAATATGACTTACTACACAAGTACATCTGATGTCATTGTAGAGCTGAAGCTATCAGTATACATAGCAGAAGCAGAGTTGGGAGGGAGAGTTCTTTTAATTTTTGTAACATTAGCATCTTAATTGGTCTTACGGTCTATCTGCAATATTTATTTAATGGCCTGGCAAATTATCATTTTCATAAAATCTGCTTGAAGTCCTTTATTTATATCATGCTTCAACGCAACAACAACAAATCAGCAAAGCAAAGCAAGGCAAACGCTCTCTTTTAATTAGTCTCGGAACTGGAATCTATGCCTATAAATGTACAATAATAAACTGTATTTATGTAATACGCAGAGTATGATATGCTTTTGCAAATAGCATATTGTAATTGTTTGTAAAGTGCTGAATAAATAACAAATTCAATATGAATATTCTGCGCTTTTTTTTATTTAGCTCCAAGTTTTATTCTTAATTAAGGAAAATCTGTATATATTCGATGACAACTTACTAATTTGCATATTTGAATTATTCCATCAAGTGCTATATGTTTCACAGCGCTGTAAACTTGTAGAAACTGACGCCTAAAGGAAGAGAAATGATTAAAAAGAACGTAAATTATATAAAGTATGTATACCGTTGGGGATAACACGGGTGGAGAAGTGATGCTCCGATTGAAACACGCCCAAGTTGCTCTTCGCCACAAATAAATCCTTAAAGAAAAACATGAGAATCGCGTATGAGGTCAGGGTAAGGAACTAAATCAGGTAACCATGTCTCTCACCTGAACACCGTAACCGTTTGCATTCGTCAACAAGAGCTACGGAAAGTAAAGGCATAACAGTTAATGAAACAGATGTAGGAAGCATTCAAAGGATTACCTCTTTGAGCGTAAATGTTATGGCATAGGGTGCTCCATCCGTACGACGGCTGACAAAGGCGACGGCATAGGAGTACTCCTGGTCATCGTTTTGTGGCGTGATGGGACGACGCCAGACCTGCAGTGCAATTACTACTATATTTCATTTGTTTAACAAACGAATTAATATGCAAAACTCACTTCAATATTGTTTTTAATCAGCACACGGCGTCCTTGAATGCCCAAAGGATCTTGATTCACAGCAATCACATCTCTGTGTTTGAATGCAGAAAAGTAATAAATATAACACGAGGATGGATTGAATATTACCTATTTTGCAAGATGTGCTTGATTCGAGGTTCCACCTTAGCCAAATCATTGGACATTATTAGCGGCGCAGCAAGCACAGCCCAAATGGCCATTTGCAGTTTACTTTGATCGTAGCTCAGTCCGTAGTTGCCCAGCAGCAGCATATCCGGATCATTCCAGTGTCCTGGACCAGCATGTGGTTGGATTCTGTCCTGGTTCTTGCCAAAGTAATCCATAATCTGCATCACCGACTCGAGGGAATCGTCAATATCTTCCCAATTGCGCCACAGGTTGCAATGCTCCTTTAATGACTCATAGTCGGGCATTTCACCGGAATCCTCCTGATAAGCAGGCCTATTCTCCATAGCAAAATATAAATATTATTGTTATTATAACTATTAAAAGGGAGTGTAATCTTACCAGCTACAGGAATAGACCATTGGCCGACCAGTGGCGTTGAGCAGACGTCCAAACTCTGGATATCCTGTAGCCATGTCGGTTAGGTTCGCAAAGCAACCGTCTAATTTGACATAGTCTACATCCCAATCGGCAAAGGTTTGGGCATCGAGTGCCATGTTATTGATCACACCCGGATAGCCTGCACACGTATTTGTGCCAAAGTCCTGGTATAATCCAAACTTAAGACCTATGTTGTGGATCTGTCGAATGGAAAATGGCAAGAAAATGAATAGAGATCAAGCACAACGCTTACGATCACTCACATGATCAGCCAGCGCGTTAAGACCACTGGGGAAACGTTTGCGGTCTGCCAACAGCTTGTTTGTTGCCCCATCCCGATCCTTTTCCAGCCAGCAATCATCAATGATAACGTATTCGTAGCCAGCGTCCGCATATCCCTCGGAAGCAAGCAAGTCCGCATGGCGACGGAATAAATGCTCGCTGTACATAGGATATGAAATAATTGGATATACTATAACTATTAGTGTTGTCGTACCTTATACATTCATCAGGATACGTCTTGCAGTCCGTTATGCAGCGAAATCTTTGGGAAAATGAACAAAAGTTACTTTACTTATTCCTTTTACATATTTATATATACTTACCGCTGCCAGGACATCCAGCCCATTGGTGGCCTGCAAGGTAACATTAAATTTTAAATATTGAAGCAATAGAATTGCAGCTGAGTTAACTTACTTAAGCGCCAATCCATTCTCTAAAGCCTGTCCAGAGCCCAGCAACTGCAGAAGCAGTAACAGGCCAACGATGTATGACATTCTGTACATGCTTTGATGAGCTGAAACCAGAGAATGCGTCCTGACTTGGCCAAGCTTATGGCTTTATAGACGGTGCGTAGAGTATTTGTGCCACTGACAATCTTCAGATAAGTGTGTTTACCAAACACCTTGCGCAAACGTGCAGACAAGCGTCAATTGTCAATTGTTAATTGCAATTGAAGTGCTCGCATTCACTGAGCATTCAGTTCACAATGCTGAGCAGCGCAGCAGGGAGTCTGTCTTTGTTTAAAGGCTCCTTATCAGCACAACTACTCGTCAGTTCAATACGAGCCGTCTTAGGTTATCACAGTCAAGCCAACTGGCTTTTACACTATACTACAAAGGTGCATTATCTGAAATAAACCAAGCCTCTGCTTTACAGTACATTTCGCAGTGAAACAATGTTTTTCATCTCAAAATACCGTTGTAAATTTCATTTACACAAGTACATTTGCAAATAGTTGCTAATGTTCTTATCTATATATTAATGTCCACACATGTGTACATAGATACATAAAAAATAATAATGAGAGTACACCAAAGTGCACAGAGTTGGTTGCCATTAGCCTTTGCCATTGGCTCATGTACTTGTAATTAAAAATCTGTAATTGAATTCTTGACCCAAATGGCACTTTATCAACTACTTATAAGATATCAACATTTCGTGTTCGTATTGATAAATCAAAACATTTTACAAAGTCGCTTCAAAACGAGTTCTTCATTTTTTCCTTGGATGCACACTTGTTCTATTAATAATTTACTGAGTATTACAGCTTATAAGTTATACAATTCTGATTTAATGAAAATTTAACAAGCCGGGATTTGCGCGGGCGTTTAATTATCTGATTGGATTTGGCTATTGTTATTCCACCCAAAAAGTCGCTAAAAAATACCAATTTCGAAAATAGCGTTTATGAACACTGTTCTTCAATACATATATATCGATAACGTTTCATATAATATGTGAGTTTATTTGTTCGTTCGGCGTGCATTTTTTATAATTTACTTTCCTTAAATATTTAAGATATACAAAAATGGCATTCCAACTGCCTACGACAACTGCAGCTACTGCAACTGGGTTTTCATTCGGCTTGAACACAGCACCCACTACATCTAATCCAGGTGCTGCGGTTCCCGCCAAACCAACGTTCTCATTTGCCAGCCCAACCACTGCAACGGCATTAGCTGGCGGTGGTGATGCAGACACTGCTAAGGCAGCACCGCCACCATTCGGGGGCTTTGGATTGTCTACAACAACATCGGCACCAGCCATGACAAACCCTCTAACTGGACTTGGATCTGGCCTCGGCACTACAGCTCCCGCTGCGGCAGCTCCAGCCGCAGCAGCAGCTCCCACCTTTGGTGGATTTATGTCTCAACCAGCCGCTGTGGCCGCCACAACAGCAACAACAGCTGCTGCACCCGCAACAACCGGTCAACTTGGCGGTGGCATATCTCTTGATTTGACAACAGCTCCCAAAAGCACAGCATCTATTGCTCCCGTGGCTGCCGCTGTTGCACCGCTTGCAAGTGCAGCGCCAGCTACTGGCGGTGCGGGAAGTGCATTCGCAAACTTGTCTACTGCGACGAAAACCACAGATTCCGCAGCAGTTGCAAATGCTCCGCAACTATCGTACAATCAGCTGGAAGAACATATCAATAAGTGGACGCTAGAGTTTGAGGAGCAAGAGAAGGTCTTTACCGAGCAGGCGACACAGATAAATGCCTGGGATAAGCTATTAATTGGCAATAATCAAAAGATTATTGAGTTGAATGACGCCGTACAAAAGGTGAAGAATGATCAACAGGTGCTGGACCAAGAGCTCGAATTCATTGCCACACAACACAAAGAGCTTGAGGAGAGCCTTGCGCCGTTGGAAAAAGAATTCGTAAGCTTACCGCGAGTGGATCAGGAACGCAGTCAGACCTATCTGATGGTTGAGAATTTGGATACACAGCTTAAGCAAATGTCAGAGGACTTGAAGGAGATCATTGATAATCTGAACGAAGCCAATAAGGGACAAGACAACACAGACCCCATCATACAGATTGGCAAGATCCTCAACGCCCACATGAACTCCCTGCAATGGATCGAGTCGCAATCAACCCACATTTGCAAGAAGCTCGACGACATTGGCAAGATCCATGAAACCCAAAAGCGAGACATATTTCGCGCTCCTTACTAAACAATAATCAATTCTTTTAATTCGTTTGAGTAAAAAACATATAAACATTAAATTAATGCTTCTAATAGTTTTTGAAATACTTAAGCCTAAACAATGGCGCTTTCTTGCCCTTGCTGCCGATGGCGAGGAATCCACTATTTGGAGAGAATGCCGTTGTGTTCACATAGCCCACTTTTTCCATATGCCCGGGGAAGTTGGAATAGACAGTTGCACTGGGGAAGTGTGCCAGCTTGATGGCATTTGGCACCAGGCGCGAACTCATAGCTAGCAATTCAGAAGTGTGATTGAATTTCAGGTCTGCAATCGCCGTGCGCAGATTCATGAAGCGCTTCTCTGGCTGCGGTGTGACCGACTTATAAATGCTCTCGTAGTCGTACACATTGACAACGCCTTCATTGCTGCCTGTAGCCAGCAACCGCTGGCTTGGCGATAATGTTAACGCCCTTCCATTCACACAGCCATCATCTATAAAGCTGTGCTCAATGCAGTTCTGTCGCAGTGATAGGACATTTACATTGCAGCTGGAGCCACAGCACAAAAGTCGACTCGAGTCCGCCGTAAAGCTCATACCCCGACATTGACCCTCCTGTTTAAAGCTGTGCAGCAGTTCGTTGCTATTGGCGGTTAACAGATGTATAGCTCCAAATTTACCAATTGTTGCAATGTACTTTCCGCAGGGAGACACCTCAAACTTATACGATGATGTAATCTTGGCAGGCATTTTCAGCTTAGTCTCCTTTGCCTCCAGCAGATCGTATGCGTAATAGAATGACTTCATTGAACCGAAGAAGGCTTTGGAGCCGCAGGGAGAGATGCGAGCACAAGTAATTGGAAACTTTGGGAAGCGAATGTTATGCAACTTCTCGTTCTTCTGTCCATTGACGCTGTAAATTGTTGCCAAACAGCTTTCGCCAGCCACCAAGGCTGCGGTGGATGTCGGATGGAACTGAACACTGTTCACGACGCCTTCACTGTACGTGGCCCGGTTCAAGTCCCTTACGCGTTTGAAGAAAATGCTTTTGGCGCGCAGCTCGCGTGTCTTTGCTCTGTGATCTATAAAACCGACTGTTTTTAGCAATGGCTCATCCTCTTCAGAATCATCGGAATTGAGGTCCTCTTTCTTCTGCTCCAACGATGCCCATTTGGGCTGATTAACGGCTCGTTGAAAGCGAGCTGTCAAATATTCCTTGTAGGACTTATCCTGGCGCAAATGATTCAAAGGTCCTGTATATCGTGTTTGACGCTTGACTTCACCCACTTCAAGGTCATCATCGTCAGAGTCTGTCCATGCCGGCTTGGGTTTCTTTGCAGATTCCTCTTTGTCCTCATCATCTTCACTTTCTTTGTCGTATTGTGGTCGTTTCTTTCCAACTGATTTAGCCAAATTAGCAAGAAACGCTTGTTTGTCTCCGAATATTACTTTCTCCATTGGCACCTCCACATACGCAGGTTCTTCTTCATCTTTACCAGACGTCGACTTAGGCTCCTCCGACTTGTCATACTTCCCATAGATAGCCATCAGCTCTTTTAGATCCCCCAAACCATCAGAGGACTCATCATCACTCATTTTGACAAGCAATGGTACGACGTGTGCAGTTGTATTTGAAAATCTCTAGCTATTTAGCTTATTATATTTACTTCATGCCCTACTACCGCACGTGTATTTTAAACTAGGGATGGCAGCCAGGGATGTGGTTCAATTAAATAAGCAATCGAAAAATATGTTTTAGTATATCGATTGCATAGTATTTTTAGATACCAAATATCGCTCTAGCAGTTATCGGTTTGAACCCGCCAACTTTTATTATAACCATCTAAAAGCTTTTACATTATGCCAATGTGTTAATTTACATATTCAAACAGCGGAATTTCTGCTGTTTCAGCTCGCGAAACATGGCAAGGGCTGTGACCGGGGCCTGACTGCGGGGCGCTGCGGAATCGGTCGCGAACATACAGATGAACGCAACGAAGAAGCTTAAATATGTCCACCAAAATGTTATAGATAATAACGTATGCTATTTGCACCAAACCCATGACACTGATGCCCACAAACAGCGCCATTACTCCACCAAAAGATACTGTTGGAATGTAGAATATATATATGGGAATAGATTGACCAGAACATCCTACTTACCAATGAGATCCTCAAAACTAAAGACAACATCGCGTCGGAATCGCACTTTCGGCGGTATCAGATCCCAGCGAAAGCTCGAAGTAGCAGATTCCATAGTGGCGGCTTCCTCGTTGTTTTTAATGCCCCATGAACTCTTCTTCACAGTCTGCATTGTGTATTCAATCTCTGTACAAGTCGATGGACATTTGCAAATATGTAGCGCCCAAATGGGCCACTTGAAATCTAGCAGACACTCAAAGCCAGCTGGATTACAGGTTGGTCCCTCCACGAACGAATAGAAAAAGGGAACACAATTGCACATTTCCAATGCCATGATGGCACGACAGCGCGCCAGGCAGAGAGACTTGCTATAGATCTGCAAGAAGTGGGGCAAAGCTATGTTTATTGGTTAGAAGGGAACTTCAACTGCACAGACCTTAAGATTCGAGGATTCTTCATCATTAAAAACACACTTGCGCTGCTCAACGCTCAGCTCTCGTAGGTTTTTAGAAGCCCTATAAAAGGTAATCTCTTAGAGATAGAACTTGGTGTGGAGATTGCTACTTACACCGTTTCGTGCACCTTGAAAGAGGCCGTTATTTCATCGGATTTGTGGAGCGTAACAATGTTTGCTTCCGTAGCAGAGATTTCGTATGGAGAGTGTACATCCAGCTGCAGAAAGGACACCATTTAGGAAGCTAAATTTAAATGGTAATATAACTAATCTCTTACCACGCCAGTGCTCTCGTAGAGATCCATTCGAATGTAACACTGTTGCTTCCCATACTGACAGGTTAGCGGCAGAGGTAGATCCTCGTACTGGACAGGTCTGGAATAAGGGTACGCTGAGCTGTACAAATGAACCATATGCTAAGAAGCACTCACTCTTTTCCCAATACCACCGACATAGGGGAATTGATGGCGTAACAGGAGCCGCGTTCCGTCATTACCATCTGGACATGCACTTTGAAATTGGACTCAAAGGTGCTAATCACCTGCTCGAAGGGTCGATTAATACTCTGGATAATATCGTAGAGATCTATCTGTTCAAAGCGTTCGTCTGCGGCGAACTTGGCGAGCTCCGCATAATTGCTGGCCGTGGCGTTGACGACGGCATAGAGAAAGTCCATGATGTAGAAGTAATCCTCATCGATGATAGATACATTCCACAACTCCTGTATGAGCTCGTTTGCCTTGAACGAGTCAATATGGTCATAATAGCACAACGTAACCGCAGGCAGAGTTCCGTTCCAGCCGCGATAATCCCGATCCACCGAGATGACCGTGGGCGAGGTGGAATATCGCGCTATCTGCACCTCGCTCAGCATGAACACGGCACAGATGCTGGACAACAGCACAAATAACCAGAGCAACCTTAAAAGACATTCGAATTCCATGAACAACTCGCCAAATTCTTCCTCCCTTCGCTTACCTCTCGGAGATGTGTAGCCTTCGATCAACCATCAAGCGAATGGCCAGCAAACTAGTCTCCGCGCCAGCTTGGGCCGTAATATCATGCAATCGATGGCCTATAACCCGGAGAATCCTAAAGATAATACCTACAAGGAGCAGCAGTTTGTGCTTCGCCCAGACACAACTGAGTTTTAGCAAACGCCGTAAAGCTAAACCAATCCGTGTCATATTACAAATGAAAGTGAACTCGAATTACAATGTTATGGATGCGTTAAAAGGAATAACCCATTAGCGATTTATTGCCCAGATCAATTTGTATTAGGAATATAACAATGGCCGACAAAGCGCTGATAAACTGCAGGAGAACAAAGCTCACGCATCAATCTAGTCATTCATTATGATTGTTCCAGTCGGTTGTTCACTTACCCCGCCCACTGCCAGGGTGTCCAAGTCGACAACACCGCAGGCTGTCGCTGGGCAGCCGTTGCTTTCATTTGCCTGGAGCTGCAGCAGGAATCGATTAACGGCACGTTCCAGTCGCGTGTCATCAACTTCTAGTTTATTTAACAACAGACACAGCTGGCATTTCTAGTGAAGCTTGACTTAGAGCAGTTTGGACAGCAGGGATTGCACCTCTCACCTGTTCGGCAATGCGTGTGTTGGCAATGAGGGAGGACCAGATGCGTGTGCCATGCATTAGCAGCCAGAGCAGACGGTAGAGAAACAGTACCCACTCGTCCATCCATTGAGTCTGCTCCAATATTCTGAACACATTGAACAACTCGTAGCAGAAGCTCAGCAAAGAGTTCACAAAGATGACGATTAGCACCAGGCCAAACCTATTCAATAGTTTTCTGTGCATGTCATCCAAGGCGACGCAACTCAAGCGCAGTTGCTCCAATCTCCGCTCAACTCCATCAATCGCCGGAGACAGGATGCAAATGCTGTTCTGGATTGGCTGCAGTTGAATTCTTCTTAGACGATTGTTGAGCTGCTCGTGCAGCAGGCATATGACCCGTAGGTCAGCCACATATTGCAGCAGGCTCAGGCTGATCATGAGGCCAACTAGATTGTGGGCACAGTTGCTGTAGAGCGTTTGGAGCCAATCGAATCTCAGCCACCAAATATCAATCACAACACAGATGCTGTGAAAGGAGAATATCATGAAGAGTAGCTTCATCAAATAGTCTCCTAGTCTCTTATAATGTTTGTGCTTCGAGTAATCATCTTCGAAGAGTACACTTGTCAGACTCTTCCGCTGAAGCGACTGTCGCCTGAAGAAGTCCCCACTGCGATAGACCCTTAACGAGAAGATGGCAGTCACTATCATGTTGGATGGATACTCCATGGAGTAGAGCAGCTTCTCTATGGCCAGAACATGCTTTTGTGTCTTGACTACCAGCAGATATGAGCAAACAAACCAAATGCAGCTCAACAGCAAGAGAGACCAGGCCAAGTGTAGATGGCGATGCTTCTTCCTCGTCGGGGACACGCCCAGCCAACGGCTGATGGTCAGCAAGAGACAGAGCCAACGATTGCCGAGGGGTTTCTTGCTCCAACTGCTCATGGGGACAGGCTAACGAATACTAATTTTAACTGACGATAAGTTAATAATTAAAGGTTTATGGTCTTTTGATTAATGATGGCAGTTGTCCTCAAATGTTAATTGAAAATCGTAAGGATTTTCTCATCAGTCCTTAGCCATGTTGCCGACGAAGCTAAAGCAGATCTCTCGCAAAAGACGTCAAGTAGCCGACATTAAGATTCCAAAGAGGTAAGCAAGTAAATGATTATTAATGATGATGATAAACTGTTAATAATTACTAATTGCTCCTTAGGAATTGGAATTTAACACAGGAGCTAAGCAAATCCAGCTCAGACCAGGTGCGGAATGAGATGCAGTTGCTACTTTGGATATGTGTCTTCGCTGGTAGTGCACCGATTGCTGTCTTTCCTCGCTGCCAAGGCAGATTCTATGATGCAGTGCAGCATTGTTGGTTGCTAACGTTGTATGCTTGGCTTTGCTCCGCCGCCTACTGGGAACTGATTCAGATTTCGCAAAGAATCAATGAACTACAGCATAAATTCTACTGCATTGAGTCATTGACATATCTCATCCATGTGCCATGCATTATGATACTAAGCATCCGTTGGAAACATAGAATCGGAGCAGCATTTGACAGAGTTGCCCAATTTGATTTGGCCAGCGGATATAGAGATGAAAGTGGAAGTATCAGTCGATTCATTCGTTGCCATCTGTTAGTGGTACTGATCTTTGCTGTCTGCTATATTCCAATCGACTTTTGCTATTGCCAATATGATGTGAGGAAAACTCTCTTCGATCTCAGCACATATCTTGTGCCCAATGTCTTGAGCGGCATATCTTTTATTCCGTACTATACGTTGCTTCAAGGCGTTTGCCGGCGACTCCATTGCTTAACTGAGTCACTGAAAGAGGAGCTTCGACGAGGATTGCTTATGCAACGAGCTGCACTCCAACAATTCCGATGGCAACACGCCGATTTGTTGCACTTCACAAAGGCGGTGAATCAAACCTTTGGAGTTTCTGTAATGTGTATCTTTGTGAGCTCCTTTTTCAATGTCAACACAAATCTTTTTCTTGCGTATAAGCATATTGAAAGCCCCAACGTGGCGGACTGGGCTTGGTGGGCTGGCATCCTTTTGTGGCTCTTGATGCACTTGAGCAAGATGTTTATTATACTTTACTTCAACCATGGAGTTCAGCAAGAGGTGAGCTGCTGTCTATTGTAACTACCTGTCAATGTATTATTATTCATATGTTTTAGCAAGCAGTCTGTTTGGTCTTATTGAGTAAGGTTCGAGCTGAAAGTGAAGCTTTGATTGAAACTGTAAATCATTTTGTACTGCAATTGCAAGTCAATGTGCGGGCGTATGTTGCCTGTGGCCTAATCGTATTGGATTATAAGTTTATTACAGCGGTGAGTTGAACACACATTGCTATTTGTACAATATTATTCAGTGTTTTTTATTTACAGCTGATGATGGCCACCGCCAACATTTTTATATTCTTTCTACAATATGAGATTACTTACGAGGCACTGTCGGCAGTCAACGAAACAAAAGTATAAATTGAGTGCGCTAATAAAATCGATAGGTTCAAGTTTATTTGAATGTTTCTGCAATCGGAAGTAGTTTTTTTTATCGATTACATTGCAGCCCTGTAAATCATCTGCCCTGCGCATCTCACATTCTTTTTTTGCACGTTTGCGGAGAGCAACAAAATAAATAGTAATTTTTATCAATTAAGATGTGTGACGTTGCAACAGTCCAGAAAATCGCCAACTGCCTGGGTGTAAGGCCCGGAAAGGTCCAGCTTAATGAAGAGCAAGTAAGCCTGACGACTATATTAAAATATTATACATGCAGAAACCAAAAATGTGATATCAATCTAATTTATATTGTCCAGGTCGTAACTCGCACTAATGATCAAAACAAAACGGTAGCTGGCTTTGCAACCATACTGGAGAGTTTGGCACGCGAATCAAAGTCGGAAACAGCCCAGAACAGCATAGTGTCCAGGGAAGTACAGGCTCAGGTATATCAGTGGGTCGAATTCGCTGTGCTGTATGTGTCTCCTGGCTCAAAAGACAAACATGTGGCCAAACAATTGCTGGCCGACTTTAACAAGCTGTTTGTGAACAAATCCTACTTAGTGGGTCATTTCATAACTCTTGCTGACTTGGCTGTTTACTATGCAATTAATGATCTTGTGGTGTGTTCTCTAACTGTTTGTCAATCAATTTATGATAAAATTATATTCTTTTTAGAAATCTCTGTCGCCTCTGGACAAAGAGAACTATCTTAATTTGTCGAGGTGGTTTGATCATTTGCAACAACGTCCGGATATCCATCAAGGAGAACCTTTACTCAACTTTACTACTATTTATTTGCACAACTGGGCAACAGGAACACATATTTAAATGCTCAAATATGATGATGCTGCGAACTCTATTCAAATCGCACTGAAAAACTTAAGTTATTTATTTCTATTGAATTTCACACGATTTACATACACAAATATATGTACATCTTTCTACGTGGGCTAGCGAGTGTGTGATTATGTAATGCCAATGAGTTAAGCGCTGGAATCTAAAATATTGTAGCCATTTGAGAAATATAATTACAAATTATGTGATTCGATTTGAATGTAAGTATGTTGAATCTTATGATGATCACTTTCTATGCGTTTGCGGTGGTTGCGCCGTGTAACAGCGGCTTGTACTTCTCCAACATCAGTTTGCCGGCACCTCGCGTGGTGAATTCATCGAATTGTTCAGCTCACTTGGTTCCGTGCACTTCCAAAGACCGTAAGTTTTACCCACGGTGGTTTGCCACAGACGCAGCGTGCCATCTTCGGAGCCACTTGCATATAGCTCACCATCGGGACTAAACTTGACCGAGTGCACTGGACCAAAGTGACCCTTGAAGGATTCTGTGAATGAAAAGTTAAAAAATGAGTAATAAGGATGTCTCAAATATACAGTTTACTTACCGATTTCGTTGCCTGTAATGTAGTCAAATTTATACATCTTGAAGTCCTCACCGCCACAGACGAACACATGCTTATCAGGATGCAAACTAGCCGACGCCACATTCGTTGGCACTTTTACTTCCTTCAGCTTCTTAAGCGTGTCTATTTCCCAGAAACTAATGGTTGAACCATGCGTAATGGTCAGCACATGATTGTCGTGCGATATATCCAAACTATTGGGGTTATTTTGGAATTGTAGACGCTGCACTTCAATGCCGGTCATACGATCCCACAAACGCACCGTCTTGTCATCGGCCGCCGAGATGATGCACTTATCGTCGCGACAGAACAGAGCACGCTTAATGGCACCAGCATGACCGCCGTACAGCTCCGGCTCCGCATCGGGCTGCTCCAGATTGAAGACGCGCACGAGCTTCTCATTGCTGCCCGTTACAATGTTCTCTGAACTGTTGTCGAATGCAACGCTCTTCACAATATGCTTGTGTTGAAAACTGTGTATCTCGGCGCCGCTAACTGCGTTCCACACCTTGCCAGTGAAGTCGGCGGCGCCCGAGGCGGCCAGCGTTGCATTCCGATTGAGTGCAACGCCCCAGACAGCGCCCTTGTGACCCTCAAAGGTTCCCACCCAATCGCCGGTGTCGCCATGACGCAACA
Organism: Drosophila macrospina; assembly: GCA_035042075.1. Lineage (NCBI taxonomy): Eukaryota > Metazoa > Arthropoda > Insecta > Diptera > Drosophilidae > Drosophila > Drosophila macrospina. The sequence goes on along the minus strand of JAWNLW010000133.1, from coordinate 422,533 downwards.
TTGGGCTGCCATCTGCAAGAGTATCAATAATTCTTAATTGCATTCGCTAAACACTAAAATATTTATATGCATATATATATGTAATTGAACGTGTATGTGTGTGCATCTGATTGAGATGTGTGAGCGGCGGAAGCCACCTTGACTCAATGACTACATTCAATGCCAACGACCTGACGCAGCGGCGGCGATTCGTGCACGCAAATGGGCAGCCATGCACCAAGTTCACGTCATTTCCATTGCAATGTGATCGACAGACAGGCGGAGATAGAGAGAAAGAGAGAGAGAGAGAGGAGAGCGTAAGCTTGGGGCAGGTTGTGAATGTGCAGGGACGCAAAACATAGCACTCAATGAGAGCTTTTAGTTTTTGCATTACAAGTTAAACGGTTATCAATTTTTTTTTCGACGTGTCGCAGCTGCAGTGCATATATAAATATAGAAGTTTCAAGGTGCTTCCTGCAAGCGGTGACAAAAACAAGCGATCAACTGAGCAAAGTTTTAAAAAGTTGCAAAACAAGGGGGAAACATTGCATTAAATGGCGATAAAAATTTAACTTGAACTTGCATTGTACATTTGCTTTCCGCATGTGTTTGTATGTCTGTAACTTTTTTTTGAAAGCACAAACATCTGAAAACACATTCATACATAAGCATGTATTTATTTAAAGCTCCGTGTAAACAGAGATATACATAAAATAAATCAAGGTAAAGAACGCAAAATATATTGCATGAGAGTGCTTGGTAAAGGGTTCGATAAAACTGGTTTCGCTTTAATAATTTGTTTGCATTTGGGTCAAGGTTGCAGCCTGGCTAGACGTAGTTCAATCTAGTATAACAATATATTATATCTTCGTTAAACATGTGTGTACATAAACAAACAATATTTGTTCGTAAATATAAATAACACAAGGACGTGCAGTTATCGCATGCGATTTTTCTTACCTTTGCAAGCCGATATAAGAAAATAGCCGCTGTCACAGATATCACTAAAATCCAAATGCACCACAGGTCTGGTGTGCCCACTACAGGTCAATGGAATCTGTCGCAAGTTGTTGGCAGCCATTCTAAAAGCTAAATAAGCTTCGCCACTTCCTTCACTTGCACTTGTTGTTTGCGAATTTTAATACTTTCGTTTTTAATACACTTGCAGTGTATTACTTAACGATTGGTCTAATGAAATAGGATAACAATAGCTAATAATTGCAGAATAGCTGTTTACTTTGTACTTTAGTTTTGTTTTGCTTTGCTTTTAATGCCGTCTCATGCTCCTAGCTGCACTACTTTCATATAATTCGTGTCCTTGGTGGCTGCACTGCGCGTTATTGGTATTGCTATAAATTGCTGTTGCTATTATCGTCTGTGTCTGTCACTGTGCGTCCGTGTCGTGTCGGCACTTTTTTAAAAACAAAAGGAAACAAATTATATACAACTTAAGCGTGGTTTAGTTTTGTTTTTATTAGCAAGAGAGAATAGAAGAAAATAATTACGCGACACGTTGTTGTTGTTTGACGATTTGGCAGCCGAATGATGGCTGCGAAAAGAATCGACGGAGCCAAGTGATTATCGATGGTTGACTATCACCGATACATTTTCAACTATCGATTACATGATTTTAAAAATGCATATTAGTTTACCGAGATTATTGAAAACTACTAAATAATACTGACTTATATTCATGGTTGCCACTTCGTAAATATTTTTGCTGTACAAATTTAAAAAAAAGTACCGACTTTATGTACGACTTTTGGTTTATTATCAGTTGATATATTTATTATTATTGTATTAAATTTAGTTACCTAGGTGTTGAAGTCTTTCTTTATTTGGAGTTTGCAATTTGACTGTGTAATTGTAATAAGTTTTGTTGATGCGAATTACTTCAACAAGTATTTCAATTACACTAAATGAATCCTCCTCTGTTGACTACACGTAGGGGCTTTTGAGTTAATATGGAGAGTATTTGAAATACTTTTTGAAGTAATTCATATTAAAGTGAGTTATTTCTTCTTCTTTCCCTTAGCAGCTTTTTCTTTTCCTTTTCCCTTCTTTTTCTTTTTCTTCTTTTTCTTTTTTTTCTCTGTTTCTTCAATGAGCGATATCGTAACTTCTTTAAAACTGACGGGTTCAACTACTTTCGAGTCACGTTTGCAAATTTCGGATATTACCTTTTTGGAGAAATTCTCCTTGCCCGTTATCATGCCTACAGGCACAATATGCCAGTTTTCAATTTTCTCTTCTGGATAGATCTCGACATTGCAGCAACTGGAAAGCAATATAAGATTGTTTGTATCCGTTACGGTTTCCCGTATTTGTAGATCTCTATCACAATCTGAGCAATCGGAAAACTGCCTGCGAATGCGAAATTTCATTGGAAAAACTCTGCCAACCATTGTGCCATCATCGAACACACAACAGTGCTTACAGTCTGGTTTTGCCGGGGAGCGCTGTATGTACTTTATTGGGAATAGAATGTGAGGAAGGAGAGGAGTGTGTGTAACATGATTGCTTACCTCTTTTGAACGCAGATACGTACTCAGTGGTCTGCATTTTGATGAGCATAGATTATGTGGCTGATCTTTACTTTGAAGTTCCTGGAGTGTACAACGCTTTTCTGGTTCTTTATTACTATTTGGCAATTTTGAGCACTCTGCCTCTATGTCTATAAGGCGACGAACAGGAGATTCTGGTTCCAGGAAACTTTTAACGACATTGGACTCTCGTATCACAACATTCTTGAGCTCATAGTCGGCACATTGTCCGTTTGAAGGTTCAAAGCAATTATTGTTACACACTTTGGGTTGTTTTTGATTTAATATATGTTGCCAAGTGCGACAACTATTCGTGCTGCCCGCCATACAAGATGGGAGCCCCTGGATCTATTAAACTGTTTAATTTCAACTTTTATAATTTGTATGCTTTCAAGAGAAAGCCTATGTGTGGGATATCGGATATATTGACTTTATTTGTGTGTAGACACTTCATTTCTGTATTTTGAGCAATAACACAATTCAACTTAAGCTGGGTAATGTTTAGTATCGTAACGAAAGGAACTTCGAGCTGTAGGATTAACAATTCGTAAAGGATAACAAGTTGGAATGTTTTGTGCTGAACAATGCACTTATTTTTCGTCAACACGCACCATTTGTATAACAGATTTGCATTCGGAGTTTCGTTGGACACGATGGTAGCTGTTGATTTTCCCCAAAGATGATATGAAGTCCTCGTCGTGGGTAATTATAATTAGCATGAAATTTGACTGGATTTGTCGTTCCTCCACGATGCTGTTGAGCGCTTCGCACAGTGATATAATATTGTCCCTGTCCAAGTTCGTGGTTGGCTCGTCCAGAGCTAGTACGCCACAGTTGCTGCTAAAGGTCTCCGCCAGGGCCATGCGGATGATGAGCGAGGCTAGGACACGTTGACCAGCACTGCAGCGACCACGCATCTCGATTTTCGAATTGTTCTTGGACTGCAATACATTGTAGTTGTAGTTCCTACGTTTTTCTGACGAGCCCTTGTCGGGAGTGGTTGCGATCTCTATGAAGTCAATGTCGTTGCCCTTGTATATCATTCGCCAATACTGGCGAATGAGGCTGTTAATGTTGTTCAATTTTTCGGAATGGAATTGAATCAGTGCCCATTCCAAGGCAGCTCGATGCTCGCGCAGATCGTCAATGCCACGACGCTTAACTGCTACTTCGAACTGGGCGCGACGATAATTCTTGAGAGATTCCTTGTACTTTGGCTCGTTGACTTCGCGTTGCAGTTTTGCCACATGGTTGTTAACCTCGCCCATTTGACCAAGGAGTTCACCACGTCGCAGTGAAAACGTTTCCCTTCTCTTCACCAATTCCTTCTTTTCCTTGTCGACTGTGCGAAAGTCTAAATTACCCAATTGCTTGGCCAATGCTGCACAGTTCTCGCTCAATTCGGTTTCCTTCTTTTGCAGATGCTTAAGCTCACGATTATCCTTCAGATCCCGCTCAAGGCTTTGCTGACTAAGGCACTCGGTCTTAATTGATTCCAATTTCTTGCTGCACGCCTGAATTTCTTTTTCCTAGTTCCATCATAATGTATTTTATAAGTTATAGTATAGCTATAGTAAACACACAACTGAACTTACCAATTTGCTAAGATCTTCTTTGGTGATAATTATGGTTGCATCGAGTTTTTCTATTTTATGCGTTAGATTCATGTTGGCAAAGTCCTGCACTTGCCGACTTAATCTGCAAGGGAGTTGCGTGGGTTGCTGTAAGTTAAGTCTTTTCTGAGATCCAATTCATACCTTTGTATATCCTGCACGATCATCTTGTAGTTGTTGTATCTTCTGTTCAATTCAGATAACTTCGAATGCTCACTTTTCTTCAGGCGGTCCTTCTCCTCAATTGCCGCGCTCAACTTTTGCTTTAATGGCTGAATTTTGGACTTGAGCTCAGTGATTTCAGTTGCTATTGTGATTAGTATTCCTGTTAATTCATCAAGTCTTTCCTTAAATTGCGGCAAACTTTGCTGCCCCTCCTGCAGCTGTATTCTCTTATCTTTTAAGCTGCAAAGGTTATACTGTCAATTTCCTGCTCTACTCTATATTTAACTAACATCTTACCCGTTCCTTAGTTCACGCAGACGATTAATCTTCTCCATTTCTTGCTCGAAACTTTGTTGTGCCGTCTCCAGCGCCTTTGCCTCGGCTTCCAGCTCCTTTGAGACCTCAGTTTTTTCAGCTTGCAAAACCTCAGCGGACACGCTAGCATCATAATTTTGTGGCAATTTCAGCTGAATAACAAAGAGATAGTAAATATAAATGAGAAGGCTTAACTATAACACACCTTAAGCTGCTCTAAGTCCTTAGTGAAACGGCCTGATTCCTTGAGCGCCTCGTCAAGCAGCGTCATATCGCCAAGCATGGAGTTCGCCAATTCCATGTGGCAAGTGGGCTCGCCGAGAAGACTCATCTGCGTCTCATATTCGGCGACAGTAGCGCCTAGGAGCTCCTCAATTTTTCGCAGTTTTTCCTTCTTCTGTGGCAGATTTTCTTTGAGCTCTTTCACCTTCTCAATAACTGGCTTGATTTGCAACAAGTCCTCGTATTTCAATTGCTCGGCCTTCAAGGACTTTTCGGATCTGCTGATGTTATCAGGCAGCTTCTGTATTTCGTCTGTTAGCTCTGTGGTCAAATCGCAGGCCTAAAACGTAATCATTGCTGGGTTAATAGCTTCTGCTTCTTCTGATCAGCTGTATACGAACCTCATCGCTGGACATGTTACGATGACACAGCGGGCAATCTGTCTTCTCGTCGATCTTTTGAATGTACCTAAAAGAGGCTGTTTAAATAAATGAATTTGGAATAATCTAATGTGTTAATTACTTCTTGTACATGGCCTCGGAAGACTTAAGGGCACCATGCTCCAGTTGCAGCTTGGCAATAGCTGCCTTGCTACGCAGCATCAGTTCCTCATACGGCGTGGAGCGGCACTTCTGATATATGCGCTCCTCAAACTGTTGCAGTTCCTTTTCCATGCGCGCAATGTCCCCAATTAGATTCTTGCGCTCTATCTCGTACGACTGCTCTTTGAGTTTTTTCGCATTTGCTTTCTCGTTCAGCTCTTGAATCGTGTGGCGCAGCTTTTCATAGGCATTTTGCAGAGAGCGACGGTAGTTGTTTGAAATGGGCTCTTTGAAAAATATATTGAAATTATCACTGTGCTTACTCTTGACGCGATGTATCTCTTGGTTTTTCTTTTCCAGCTCCTTCTCTTTGAGATTGATCTCAGCCATCAGCTTGGCTATGGAACTGAGGAATGTTAGCTGTTTATCCAAGTTCTTAAAGCGGGCCTGCTTCTCGGCGATACTCGCCTTTTTGTCAGCAATAACTTGACGACAATCCTCCTGATTAAAGTTGCGCGTCAAGCGCTCATACTCCTCATCTTTATCAGTTATTTGCTTGTCAAGCGCTTTCAGCTGATGTACAGAAACTTCAATTTGCTTGATTTTTATGTCAAGTGCTTCGCTCTCCTGCTCGCTCGCCACCTTTTGCTTCTCCTGCGTCTTAAGACTCTGCTCGGACTTCGTTATTTCGGTACGTAGCTCATCAATCTTGGCCTGACGCGTTTGATCCGCTAGATCGTTCTGATCGCCCAGTTCAGTGATCTCACATTGCTTCGCCTCCAAATTCTTATTGAGCATTTCATCTAGTTTCTCAGGATTTTCGAGTACATTTGAATTCGCACAGATTTTCAATTGTTCGCAAAAATTTGTGATGCTCTTTGTCAGCTGCAATTTGCATTCCTGCTCGCTCTTTTGCTTTTGTTTTGCAACGTAGAGTTCTTTGTCCTGTGAGCTCAAGGTTTTCTGTAATTCTACGTTTGAATTCTTAAATTGCATTAGTTGCTCCTCCACATCAGTGCGTTGGAATCTCATCTCAGACATGCGCTGATTGAAGCTCTGTATCTCCAGATCCAGTTCTGCCAGCGACCCTTCAAACTTCTTTTTGATATTCTTGGATAGTTTTGCAATTTGTTCAACGCAGTTCTTATGTCTAAAATAAAAAGGTTAATTATAGTGTTGTTCTTCTTTGTCTTGTTTATATTCAAGAGTATCTCACGTGGTATCCATTTCGACCTTTCGCGCACTATATTTGCTAATCTCACATTCGATATTCCGAATCTGTTCCAGCCGGTCATCAATTGGCTTCACTTCCTCGTCGCATCTATCACATTGTTTCTTAATATCTTCACATTGTTGTTTATATTTCTGTAAATTCAGCGTTTTGTCATCCATCTCCTTCTTCAAATGAGCCAATAGCTTCATGTCGGCCTCTGAACAAAGATGAAATGTTATTAGGGGGCAAGGTAATTCCATTATCAAAACTCTTCTTACCCATCACTTTGAGCTCCACGCTGGCTTTTTTGGCCAACTGGATGATGCTATCAAGGGCTTTGTTGTACTCTGTAATCCCAAAGATGGCATCGAATTTCGTTTTCAATTTTTTACCCTCATCGAGGGGCCAACTAGAATCTTCTTGATGGCAGAAGAGCACACTGTTTATAATGGCCTTGGATACACCCATGAATACGCTTACAGCCTGATCAGTGTTCGCATTGCGAAAGCTCATTGATTCCAGATTCTTGGCTTTCTTGTTCGAATTACCCAGTTTGGTAAGAGTCGAGTCAAGCGTCTTGAAGGTAACCCGGTCACCCATAGCAGAAACCTTCATGCTGCGACAAATGGAAAGGCGTTCATCGCTCTTATCGCGGACAATCATCTTCACTTGGGCTAAAGACTCGGCTCGGCCAGAAATTTTTGGATCGTGCACAAAACTTTTGCCGCTGTCACTGCCCGGTGGACATTCGCCGGTGAGTGCATATTTCAGACACTCTATTATAGTCGTCTTGCCACACCCGTTCTGGCCAAGAATCAGCGTAATTGGCGACGTGAATGTAATGCTCTGATGAAAACAATGGAATGATTAACTACTATACATATATACATCTCCAGACGTTAGCAAGTACCTGAGCGTCTTCAGCATTGGTTCCAAAACTCCGCACGCCTTGAATATTAAGCTTCTCTATTGTAGACATTTTATAGATAGGCTTTTAAATGATTTCACAATATTCACAAACGACGCAATTTTGCCGGTCTTTTGATTTAAGGGATACTGTAAATTATAGTATCGAAATGTAATCAAGTTACTGAAAATGTATATCGAAGCATAAACGCAGAATGCGCAACTGAAATCATAAGAACCACTTATCGATCAACCGCCACAGCCAGCTGTTAAGCATTGAGCGTCTCGTTGAGTTCGGCCACACTGGATGTTTCTTAGCTCTGTGTCGCAGAGCGTTTATTTTTCTCATGTCTTATAAGTAATTCTTAATAAATGTAAAATTGCAATAGCAAATAAATCAAACTGCGCAATTTACAATTGACATTCACCGTGTGTCGTAGTCATACTCGGGGTAGCGTCCGTGTGTGTTTGCGTGTGGGTGCTGGTGTGAGGGTGAGTGCAAGCAAAGTGAGCGGGGGGTAAAGAGAAAGGGGAGAGTAACGAAGCCAGTGCGCGAGTGCGAGTGCAAAGCGGGAGCTGCAAAAAATCAAAAGACAAAGGAATTGAATATGACTAGTAAAAGAGTCATTGCATTCTGATTGCATTAACAAGCTGTAAAGCAGAAAGCTGATTTAACCTGCGTATGTAGTCGCTATCTCGGTGCATATGTCTATTTTTACGAAAATCAAGCACACACTACATTGAATGCAGCAACCGTGTATGTGCATGTGTATGTGTGTATCTGAAACGAAAATAAAACGGCCTGTGTTCGGGGATCTATTGACAGCGCCTTTGCCACCCCGCTAAGCCAAAGCTCTTCCAGCCATCGTCTAAATGTGTAAATGTAAATGGGGAGTGCGAACGCAGCGGCGTAACAAGAAGTGCAACGTACCCCACGGCAGCAGCAGTAACTAAATCTTCCACCACCACAATAACCAGCAGTACCACTACTACCACCACCACCACCAACAACAATACAAACAACAACAGCAACTGTTACAAATATAACAGCAACAGTGACAACAACAAAAGGAACCCCGTCAACCCCCTCGGTCGTGCAATAGCCTTGTAAAAAATTATTTTTACGTTTTTGCTTTACTCGCTGCCCTTCAGTCATCAGCAAGGCAAAGCAACGGGGAACAGCCAACGGCAGCCAACCGAGAAACTCACACACGCATACTAACGGCAAGGCTGTGTTGTCCCCCTGCTTCCTGGCACACCTCCTGACAGAGTTGCAATGGACTCGGACATTGAAATGGAAATGGAATCGGACAACGATGGGGAATTTGATGACGATTATGACTACTACAATACAGGTAAGGGGTGTCCCAAGGACGCATTGTGCAGATTATCGATTACACTTGTGAATCGATTTAACTAAAACACACACACAATTGCAGAATTTTGTTTTCTTATTGGCACCAGAGCCTTTGGTATCTACGTGAAGTTTGCATGCGATTTGGTTATTCACCTTTGTATTATAAATACACACGTACACATGGCCTTTGCATTTAACCTTCTGTATAAACATGCATGCACGTACATAGCTTGGGTCTTGACATTCGCCTTTTGAGTTTATATGCCTGCTATCCCTCACTCTTCTTCAAGCCAGGGCTCCTTCGCTTAACTCTCTACTCCCTCCCCATTTCTTTGCTCCTCTTTACGATGTCAGCGTGCGAGTTTCGCGTATTGTATTGCTACCGCTACTACTACAACTACCACTTCCCGCAGTGCCGTCTTAACAACACACACTACACAACAATATAAATTAAAAGTACATAATATCGGCGCGGTGTTCGGTTCGTTACGTTTTGCTTTTTGACCATGAAGCTTAAATTATGAAATTGAACTTGAAATGGCCGTTCGTTCAGTCAGGCGGGGCCAGTGCGCTGCGTTGTGGTTAGCATTATTTGTTTCTTATTGTTATTATGTGTTGTTCCCACCTCTTCATTGTACTCGCATATCTCATGCGTTTTTACCTGCTGCTGCCGTCGCCCCGTAATCCTCTCACCTATACACCTACACACTCTTCAGATGCGTGCTCAAGTGCTCTTGCCTGACATCGTAGTTCTGTGTGTCTTACGTACATTTCCTTTGGTTAACTGTTTGCTGCTTCTGACCTGTCTCTCTATGTTTCTCTCTCGCTCTGTCTCTTTCGCTCCCTCCCATTGACGCTTGCGAACGTTTGAGCTGCTGCCAGTGACGACATAACTTGTAAATCTCATTTGTAAGCCAACGACGTAAGATTTGGCCTTCAATTCAGTTGCAACGGTCGTAAAAATGGCAATCAATCCGACCTACCAAGCAACTAATTTTCTTTTCATTCCTCTTTTTCTTTGGTTTCCAATGAATTTGAGACTATGCGTTTCCTTTTTAATCCCATCGATGTGATTCTATCAATAGCAACAAGAGCAGGTAGCCAACAAATTCAATTGAATTCAAACATCTATGAATTGCACCTGGTGCAGGATTCCCAATAGGCAGACAGTGCCATTACCTGACAATGGGCTAAATATCCTACATGAATGTGCGAATAAGTATTTATAGTAATTATTTATCGTTCATTTACTTCCAGGCGAAGACTGCGATGTCGAAAGACTTGATCCAAAGCGTGCTGATCCCGAGTACTTTGAGTATGACTGCCTAACCGTGGAGGACATTGAGAAGCTGCTCAACGAACTGGTGGAGAAACTGAACACAATTCTGCAAATAACACCATCGTTGGCAAAGGTCTTGTTGCTGGAGCATCAGTGGAACAACCATGCGGTGGTGGAGAAGTATCGCCAGGATGCGAACGCGTTGCTGGTAACGGCGCGCATTAAACCACCGTCAAGTGGTGCGGCGGAGTCGGCCTCGACCAGTGCAGCTGCTGCTGCAGCCAGTGCACAGCTTCTCAGGATGTGCAGCAGTGGCTATAAGACAGCAACAACAACAGCGACATCGCCATCGTCCAATAATGCTAACAACACCAACGTTAACACGAGCTCGTCACTGCTGCCTTCGCTGTACCGGAGAATGTGTCCGGTCTGCGCCAGTTCGCAGCCGAACGATAGGTTCTACAGCTTGGCGTGTGGTCATTCGTTTTGTAAGGATTGCTGGACCATTTACTTTGAGACGCAAATCTTCCAGGGTATCTCCATACAGATTGGATGCATGGCGCAGCAGTGTAATGTTCGTGTACCGGAGGACTTGGTGCTGACGCTGGTGACGCGTCCGGTGATGCGCGATAAGTATCAACAGTTTGCCTTTAAGGACTATGTCAAATCACATCCCGAGCTGCGCTTCTGCCCGGGACCCAATTGCCAAATAATTGTGCAATCATCAGAGATCTCCGCTAAGCGTGCCATCTGCAAGGTCTGCCACACTGGATTTTGTTTCAAATGTGGCATGGACTATCACGCCCCCACAGACTGCCAGATCATTAAAAAGTGGTTGACGAAGTGCGCTGACGACAGCGAGACGGCAAACTACATAAGCGCACACACCAAAGACTGTCCCAAGTGTCACATTTGCATCGAGAAGAACGGCGGCTGCAATCACATGCAATGTTTCAATTGTAAGCACGACTTTTGCTGGATGTGCCTCGGCGACTGGAAGACGCATGGCTCTGAGTATTACGAGTGCTCCCGCTACAAGGACAATCCCAACATTGCCAATGAATCGGTGCACGTGCAGGCGCGCGAGGCCCTCAAAAAATATCTGCACTACTATGAGCGCTGGGAGAATCACTCGAAGTCGCTAAAGCTGGAGCAGCAGACGATCGAGCGGATGAGGCAGCGCATCAATGCGAAGGTCATGAATGGCAGCGGCACCTGGATCGACTGGCAGTATCTCTTCAATGCAGCGGCGCTGCTTGCCAAATGTCGATACACGCTGCAATACACCTATCCCTATGCCTACTACATGGAGGGTGGCTCGCGAAAGAATCTATTTGAATACCAACAGGTGAGTTAACCTATTTACCTTGAATATTTACTAATACTTTGCCCTTTTCAGGCGCAATTGGAGGCCGAAATTGAGAATTTATCGTGGAAAATTGAACGGGCCGAGACAACAGATCTGGCTGATCTCGAGAATCAAATGGATATTGCGGAAAAGCGTCGCACCACACTCCTCAAAGACTTCTTTCCTGTGATTGGAAAGACATAGGCTTCCCGAATTGAAAAACACATACAAATGAATGACTAGCACAAGATTCATTTTAATTAGTTACTAGCCACTGACAGTATAAGAGACGCTTATATAATAAACCATATGAAAGTAGTCTAACAATTTGTAGCTAATTTTTAAATTAATCTATATATACGTATCTATGTATACATATATATAAATATACAAGTGCATATGTAGCTATAATCTAGTTTCTATAACTTAAAGTATGAATAGTTATTATTATTATTATTATATTATATTATAGCCGTGAAGTTCGAAATCACTTAAAAATCGATTCAACTGCAATATAACGCCTTGCGCCGAACAATAGAAATTAAGAAGCTGCTCCAGCAAAACAGTTCTCTATAAACTCAATTCATCTGAACTCCTCCAGCATTACATCATTGTCTTAGCCAATATTTAAGGAGCCTATTCATTTAAATGATAACAATGAGTAATTCAATAAATGGGCCTTGACGGTGTTAGCCATTGTGTGAGAATTGCAGGAATGAATCATGGTTTAGTGCTAAGTCTTAAGTCTTATTAACTTATTGTAGCTGAATGCTTAGCTGAACAACAACAAGAACAACAACCACAACAACAATATTAACAATTTCAAAGTATTTGTAACCACACACTCTCTCAAAATTCAATAGTAATAGAAACGAATACAAAATAAATCAAATTTCAATTATGTTCCCCTTGTTCTACGTGTTGTGGATTGACAGCGCTGTTTTCATATTAAGCTGAATTATACATTTTAGTTGTTAGGATTACGCTAAGTATGCTTATGCGACTGAATTTAAATTAATTAAATACAACAACATTAAACGAATTGAACACTGTACTACAAACTTGATATATCATTTCTATACGATTCCCCTTCGAATTAATATTACATCTAATTGGTATTTTTACAAATTTGCAACTTTATTTAAATGCAACTTTATTTCTTTCCCTTCTTGCCTTTCTTCGCTTTCTCCAGTCGTGGTGCAATATCTGGTATTGTTTCCGCAACTACTTTAATTGGCTCCTTTTTCGGCTCTAATTTGCATACCTCATTTACCGTTCGCTTCTTCATGACTTCCTTTCCGGTTAGCGAAAGAATCGGCACCCGATGCCAGTTCTCAATATATTTGTTGCTATAAACTTTGACGTCGCAGCAGTTTGTGAGCACGAGCACGCTTGAGTTGTCGGCAATTGGATCACGAATATATAACCCCTTGTCGCAGTCCAAGCAATGATTCTTCGCCCTACGTATGCGTAATTTAACAGGAAAAACTCGACCAACTAACGTTTCATGATCCACAAAGACACTATGCTTATACGTTGGCTTGGGTCGAGGGCGTTTCGTCCACTGTAGTTAGAGAGAAGTTACAACAAATGCATATCAAATATATATGTTAATAAAAGTACAATCACTTACCTCGTTTAAATGTAGATTTGTACTCAGCGGTCTGCATTCTGCCGAGCAGAAATTGTTTCTATGGGTGGCATTCTGGGCATCACACAATTTGCAAGGTTTTTCCGTTTTGTCGTAACACGCAGAGCACAATGATTTGATGTCTATTTGACGGCGAACGGGACCTTCTTGGTCTATTGGAGCTACTTGTTGGTCTTCGGGGTTTCCATTGAGGTTAACAACATCTACGATCCTGTAGTCGGGACATGGTCCGTTCAAGGGCTCAAAACAATTACGTTCACATTTTCTTGGTAGGCTCTTGCTTAAGATAGCCTTCCACCTACGACAACTGTTCCCTGCCTCTGTCATGGTGTGAAATGGATGGATACGGATTAAAACTATTGCATTTAAATATTGAAATTTGGTGTGTCGAACAAAAACTAATAGTTTCGTTACATATTTATTATATGAATTGTAAAACAGTTGAAATTGAAAAATGAACAAAGAAAAATAGGAACTATTGTTGGAATTACTTGGGTAATACAATCCAGATCCAAATTTGACTGATATTAGTTTATCTATAAAATGGCAAGTGCTTCGCTGCATTTATCTTGTGCCTTTAATTATCAACAATATTCGTATTCTTCATTCATTTAAATCTTCGAATTTCGATAGCTTATCGATTGTAATTGGCGCGTATTTTTCAACACTACATACTTCTTTATTTGTCCACACTGCCATTGTCTTTTGCGTCGAGCTGCTGGGAGAAATTGGACCGCCAAAAATCGTGCGATGGAATTTCCACTGTCCGATTTCAACTTACGGGACCTGTTGCGGGAACTTTACGGTTATGCATTAAGCACTGAAGGTACACATCAGGAGCTACATGACCGCCTAATGACAGCTCGTCACGAGGAGGCCGAGGCTCAGGCCCAGGGCTTTGTACGGCCGGGAAGGCCGCCAATATCAAAGTATGCAGCTTGTGTGCAGCCCGACGATTTTGCTGAAATTGAATCTATGACGGACGATGAGTACGATGTATTTTCAAAGAAAGTGCATTGGAGGCTTCGGCGTATACATAAGACATATAATGGCGATGGAATGGAGTACTATCATCCCGGCGTACTCCATCAAATTGATCGATCTAAAACATATGTGCTCAATTTGAGTGAGTTTTGGGTGCGACAAAAGCCCTTTATTCACAAGGTAACCCGTCCCGACAGCTGTGCATATACACATTAATAAATATTAGCAATTGATAGATATTTGTTGTGTTTGTATCACGCACAAATGGCGAGGAGCAGCGTCTCTGCTATGCAAGGAGCTTCGCAAGGATGCGCAGGCCAAACATGAATGTGAATCAGATGAAGACGCCTGTAAGCTACTGACCTATATAAATTTATAAATATCCTAATCCGTTTGCATTTATAGTTAATTACAAACGCAGATATTGGCAGAATAATATCAAACATATTACTTGAAATCGAGGACAATGGACTGGAAAACTATGTTGCCATCATTACGGAGAAGAACAGTGTTTGCTTGAAAGCTTTAGGCGAGCTGTTGCTGTTCAGTGGACAGAAAATGCCACAAGTTGTATTGGATGATTGCCATCTACAGAAGTCCTTTCAAAACATGTTCTGTGCCAAATCTGCGCGATGTCTTGCTGAACTGAAGAATGTTTCTTTCAATAAGAATACATGCATTGAGCAGATGAACGCAATTCATAAGAAGTACATACAAAATATTGAGGCGGATTGCCTCTTGAAGGAGTATTTAGCATCTTTGCCGAAGGTATTACAGGACATGTGGAAGATCGAAGAGCACAGGGACAAAAGCATCTCATTGGTTTCATTAAATAATGAAAGATTGAACGCTTACTGTGCGCAGGTTCAAAATGATCTTCCTCCGATTACGTTTGAGGAATGCTCTGCTGGCGGAGGACTCCTGCAATTGATGCTCTTTGATGCATTGTGGTGCCTATGCAATGGACATGAAATTGAAGAGGACCTTCTTAATGAGTCGCTGGAATCTGCGGCTCCCGAGAAATGTTTGTCCATATTAAATTGAGTGCAATTTGTACATTTATTGTAAGTTACACTGGTTTCTGTTGGTATCCCATAAAACTCCTATTGTTTCTCTTTGTTTACTTGCAGCTGAAGTGTATTTGCTGGCTGCTTTAAATGATGGACTTCTGCTGGCTCTGTCACTTTCTCATCATCGAATATTTGCAGATCTTTAGCGTAATACCAAACAGCAATGTTAAAAAATCCTCCAATAAGTATGAATGCAGCTGCCGTAAAATTGAGCACATACCTAAGGTATTAAATGCAAAAGTAGTTAATGCATATGAATTAATAATTCATGTATTTACCTTAGTGCATGTGTGTCATACAGCCAACAGTTACCCTTCTCGCCGCAGGTCTTGCCCCATACCAAGCAATATTTATCTATTAGCCACCCAAAGAAGATTGGACTGGGTATGAATGCGAACAAGGAGCAAATCATGCTGCCAAGTCCCAATCCAAAGCTCTTCTCCTCAGGTGGTACGCAACGTAGTGTTATAAGAAAGTTCGTCGATTTACTGGATGCACCGACGAGCTTAAGGAAGCACATGACCGCCAGGAATGTGAGAAACTGCTTGGAGCAATCAACAGGACAGGGACCTGCAGTTGCCGTTTGCAGCTGAAAATGCAACTGATAAGGTTCCAGCTCTGTTTCAATCGCACTTCCAACTTACATGGGATATATCTGCTTGGGTGGTGTTGAAGTCTTTTATACAACCACATCCTGAATATGTGATGCGGTCCAAGTGGTCCGTGCTTTGTTTAGTGCAGCCGGCGTGACAGGCGGATATGTAGGTGACATTGTTGGGACTACAGATCGGGGCATAGCGAACGTATTCACAATTGCAAGAGGTAATGCAGCTATCGGTGACTGTCGCCATGGAGCCCAACTGATCGCTGTCGTCGCAGCCAATAAGTGCGTAGCACAAGATCCCAGCAACAGTCAAGAAGTCGACTATAATGTTCCAAGCGACAATTGAGCGAGCCTTGGGCTTGTACTTGGACAATACGTAGCCAGATACGACAACTCCCACAGCAGAGAATCCAAGTGCCATTGGCCCAGTGGCCATGGATGCACCAGAAGCAGACTTACGATATTGGATCTCAATGTACTTCTGCGAGAAGTTCCAATAGACATTATAGCCAAAGAAGTACACGATTGAGGCTAACAAATTGTACAGAAACACTTTGTTGTTGAGCAAACCTTTAGCAGATCTCCACAAGTCACTCAGTGAAAGTTCCTTATGCTCGTATGGATCTTTCTCGCCAGCTTTAAGCAGTTTCAAACGTCTGGCATGGGAGCTTGGCAACTCTTTCGGGAATAGAGATATTACGAATGCGATTATTATTGTAATGGTAGCCAAGAGTATATAACCGAGCCACCAGGCGCCCAACCATCTTGGATCTTCGGGCTTTATAACTGGTCTCAACTGCGGCTCTATATACCTTTTCAAGCACATGGATGCGAGTAGATAGCCAATTGCCGGGCCCAGCATTCGAATACAAGTGGAGTATGCTAAGATTGTGGGTAAGTTAGTCCTTTGGTTACATTGATTACACTAAATGGGGTTCACATACTCAGCATGGCTGGGGCTTTCGACTTCTTACTGTTGTCATCCATGTAGGCAACACCCACGATCATCAGAATCGATGAGCCAATTCCTAATATCAGCTGTGCTCCAAATAGTATTATTATGGGTGTCCAAGAATCGGGTTTCGTCAGGCAAGTGGATTCCTCGGAGGAGCACAAAGTTCTCGTATTTCCACTGATATTTTTATTGATATTTCCAAACTCGTGCGTTAAATTCAAGGCGTCTTCCCCGGCTCCAGACAGAAAGTAGAGGCAGAGATTTATTAGGCAAAATATGGACGTTATCAGTAGACCTAAAAGATACACATTGTTCAATCAAAACATAATCTCGATAGGATATTGTTTACCCAAGGCCATCCAACGGGGTCGATGCACCTTTTGCAGATAATATCCTATAATAAGCGATCCAATCATTGCGGTTATATCATTTCCAACTGAAATCACTCCGAAAACCCTTGTTGGGATTTTGTAACGCTTCTCCAACGTTGTCATTGTACCATTGAAATAGGTGAATGTCATTGCTATAACGCATCCAGCGATGCCAAAGATGCTCACAAATATGACTTCAGTGGCAAATCTGGAAATGAATTCCATTATCAACTGCGATGCTATGTTCTTGGATGCTACCTTTGTAGGAGGGAACCCTTAAATATCCAAAATCCACTGGTAATATCCTTGTTCTTAGGCTGTGCTCCATTATCACTCTGCAGCTCCTTCTCTTTAACTGTTATCTTTGTCGCATCACCAAGAAATGGAGCTGCCTCACTTTTTTCATTCACTTCAGCGCTCATTTTCAGCTTGTTCAACTTGTTTCACTGAATTATCTAAACGGACTGAGTTACGTTGGTTTGAAACGTATAATTACAAGTGGGAAATTATAACGACAATTAACATCAATAAAAGATTTCGTACCATAACCAAGATTAAGCGGATGCATTCATTCCACATAATACACATGGCGTCTAGATCTTAATTCCTAACGAGATAAGCAAATTAGCAACCTGTAGCACAAATATCGCTTCAGTTGATAATATTCAAGCGCATCTCCCTTGACTGTAATTATATATATATTCTGTATCTCAGTTATAGCATCTTTTATAACATCTTAATATAGAAGTGTGTAAGTAATCTCCATTTATAACTAATCTCCAGACTATGTAATTTAAGGTTAAGTTACAACTTTTTGCACTTCCCCATTGAGGCTCTTTTGCTTTCTTACTTTACTTTGCTTCTTCTTAACTGAGTTATTCTTCATTGCTTGTTCGTCCTTCCCCTTCTTTTTCTACACATTCTATTAATAAACATATTAATGTTGTTTATCAAAATTTCAGTAGCTTGATTAAATCAAGTGTATCTCGGCTTAATTGCAAATACGACACTAATCAAAAGCATAATGTGATAAGGCCTTCGTTTATTCCTATAATAGCTATAGTATTTTATTAAGTGCTAGCTTAATTTTTTCTCAACTAAGTAATATCTTTAAAGCCAAAGCTTATGAATTAAATTTTCATTACGAATAATTTGAAATTGTTTAACAATGTTAAATAATTGTTTTGTAGAAAGCGATCTTTGAATATTTGTAAACTTTAATCAAATCAAGTATTTAATTATTTTCTGCATAGAAAACTGGTTGAGTCATGCTCTAAAGTATTTATCAAACGATCTGTTTCTTGCAAGTCACCGTAATTGTTGTTGTTGTGCAGTGGGGGAGGCGACAATGACACTCATTTGCTCTCTCATAGTTACGCTCTCCAGAGGCGAATTGGAAAAGATAACGGTTATTATGCTAAAAATAGATGCAAGTGATCTGCTGCGCAGCCATTGGCAGAACTGCTTGCACATGTTTGGGCAGTTTGAAATATGCAGAAGCGAATGAAAGAAGAATTGCAAAAGATAACAGTCATTATGCTTAAATTATGAACTGATGCGCAGCAGTTGACAAAAGTATTTGCACATGCTGAAACTAGGCAGACGCGGGTGAAAGATAACGGTTATTATGCTAAAAATAGATGCAGTGATCTGCTGCACAGCTGTTGGCAGAAATATCTGTGCTTTTTTGAAGGCAGTTACACAAGACTTTCCATTAATTTTATTCTTCTTATTAAATACATTTTCAAAATCTTTTCTTTTCTTACGCAATGAACATAATTAGTAGTTTGTTTTACCCAGATATGTTGCTACGCTTATCCAAATATTTTATATGGAATTTTACTCATATTTACTTAGATTCGCATAATTAATCTCACTCATATCTTAAGTAAAGGCGACAAAGTTAAACAATCGCGAAATTCATGAATAAATATTGAATGATTTGTATACTCGTATGTGTTTTGTCACTTATAAATTCCAATTTATTTGTAATTCAAGAGAATTATCACTAAACTTAAACTTAAGCCGCTTCCTGTTCCTTGGGCACTTTAATTACTTCGTTTATTGTGATTTTATTAAAATTATCAAAGTTACTATCAATTTCCTTATTTTCCTTCGAGTCTTCGTCAAACATTTTCAAGTTTTTGGCATTAAGCCAAACTCCAATATTGAAAATGCCTCCAAAGAATATGAAAAATGCAGACACAAAGTTGAAGGTATATCTGAAAATGAAGTCTATAAGTAGAAACGCAGCTCGATTAATTAGAAATTTTGATTGATTTACCTAAATGATTTGGTATCGTAGAGCCAACAATTTCCCTTATTGCTGCACGTTTTGCCCCACACCAAGCAGTATCTGTCCAAGAGCCAGCCGAAGAAAATTGGACTAGGGATTAGGGCTGTCAGACAGGCAACCATGCCACCGAGGCCCAGGGCCAGACTCTTGTCCTCAGGGAGTATACAACGGAGTGATATCAGCACGTTGGTCGACTTACTGGAGGCACCAATGAGTTTAAGCAAACACATGACCGCCAGGAAGATGTAGAACTGCTTGGAGCAGTCAACAGGACAGGCCCCATCCACAGCCGTTTGCAACTGAAAGTGTAGAGGATGTTGAGTTGCGAGTTCTCTTTCCATTCTCAGATCTTACATCGGGTGTATCCATGTCCGTGATGCATCCACAGCCCGTATACATTGTATGCCCTTTGAGGTCCTTGCTCTTGCCAGTGCAGCCGGCATGGCAGGCAGATATGTAGGTGACGTTGTTGGGACTACAGATCGGGGCATAATGCACATACTCACAATGGCAAGAGGTAATGCACTCACTGCTCGTCGCAATGGATCCCAATTGATCGCTGCCCTCGCAGCCAATTAGCACATAGCACAAGACTGCAGCAACCGTGAAGAAATCGACGAATGCATTCCACGCAGCCATGTTACGGCCACTCGGTTTGTACTTGGACACTATGTAACCGGAGAGGAGCACTCCCACGGCGGAGAAGGTCAGTGCTACAGATCCGGTGGCCAAGGTCGCCGTTGCTGCGGACTGACGATATTGGGTCTCAATGTACTTCGGGGTGTAGATCCAATAGGCCAAATAGCCGAAGAGATAAAAGCTGGAACCGAAGGTGTTGTACATGAATATCTTGTTGGCCGCCAACCGCTTCACAGACTTCCACATGTCGCTCATGGAGAGATCCTTGTGACCGCTTGGGTCTGGACTACCCGCTAGCTGCAGTTTTAATCGCCTTGCTCTTGAGCTGGGCATCTCCTTGGGAAACAGAGACATAAAAAATGCTAAAATGAATGTGACAACGGCTAAGATCAGCCATCCGAGCCACCAGGCGCCTAACCATCTTGGATCTCCGGGCTTTATCAGAGGCTCCAGATTCGGATCGATATACAAACGCAGGCATATGGAAGCCAATGAATACCCAATGGCCGGTCCCAGCATGCGCAGGAATGCAGTTGCACCTAGAGTAAGCAGGAATTACATTAATTGGTCAGTTGACATCCGATTCGCTTACTGAGCAGCGCAGGCGACTTTGCCTTTGATGTGTTGTCATCCATGTAGGCGACGCCGACACTCCAGAAGAGTCCTATGCCGATCCCTGACAGGAATTGTCCGGCAAACAATATGACTTGGGGCACCCAGATACCCTGCTCCTTGATACAAGTTGCTTCTTCGCTCATGCAGAGCTTTCGATCCGTTTGTAAGTGGGTCAAGTGTGTGCTCAAGTTGTGCATTCCCCCGAATTCACGGGTCAGCTTTAGGGCTTCCTCTCCAGGGCCATACATAAAGTGTAGCGAACTTGTGAGTATGCAGAATATGAAAACCGTGAAGAATCCTTGTAAAAGAGTTGATTAGCTGCTATCAGTTGCGGAGTGCGACAAGAGCTGACTTACCAAAGGCAATCCAGCGTGGCCGATGCGCTCTATTTATGTAATATCCAGCAAGCACCGAAGTTATCATCATGCTTATGTCATTTCCAACTAAAATAACTCCAGAAATTTTCGTGGGTATCTTGTATCTCTTTTCCATAGTGGTTATGGTACCGCTAAAGTATGCCAGGCTCATCGACAGCAGGCATCCTCCGAGGCCGTAGATCACCACATACATCCTTTCAGTAGCGAACCTGTAGGAGAAGTCTTAAGTGAGGGGAAGGAATGAACTGGCTTGTACTTGTCGTACCTTTGCAGAAAAGTTCCTTTGAATATCCCAAATCCACAGGATACATCCCGGTGTGGTTTGTCTTTGCCCTCCTTATTCCCATCATGCAGAAATGGCGAGATCTCAGCTTGCTGTTTATCTTCTTTTTCATGTTTTTCCATTTCTATTTTGTATGTTCCTCATGCGGGAATCCAATGAGACTGAAGACCAAGTATATCTAGAAGCTAATTTAAATAAACTATATCTCTGCATGAGTTGCAAATCAAAGTCAAACATACTAATTAAGCGCCATATATAATTTTAATTAAAATATGATGTGTGCGCGCTTATCTAGAACGGTTCAGCGTGCTTCTTGGGGTCAGAAGGCTACTTGGAAGATATCTAGAGATATAGGGCTATCTGTATATTATGCGTATCACTCATCGATCAATCGATGTCGATAGTTACCTATTTTATAGCGTTTCTTGAGAGACTTCCTTAGGCTCTTAGATCGTAAGAAGTATCATTTAGCATTGCAGAATTTCGCAAACTTGATGATCATTATGAATGAGTTTTCTTATCTTCATCAAATGTGATAAGAACCAATAAAAAAGGCTATGCTTTAGACAGTTCTTATTTATATGATGAGATGTAGGGTTCAGATTATACAGAGATGGACAGAAAGTACATATATGTATATTTATTGCAGAAATTTATAATATCCCTTACACAGGGTATAAAAGACAATAAATATAAATAAATATGTATGTATATATGTAAATATGTATATGTGTGTGCGAACTTGGGTGTAATCAATATAGATGTTTATATATCATAAAAAATAAACGAATAAAACCCTTAGTTTTAGCATTTAAATTCCAAGTCCGCTTAAACTCCGCTCCGCATCAAGCAGAAAACTCAACTGCAGCCTTCTTGCTAGCGGGATGTTGTTTTTATACGTTTTGTCCTGTGGACACCGTTTGTCTCAAAGCGCTCACTGTGGATGCTAAGTCCAGCGAGCTTGCCTGAGATACGTTCACTGTAAGCAACCACTGCAGCTGCTCACGCATACATGCAGGCTCACTGCACTGAGCTTGCCGAACTGATCACATACACACACAAGGACAGACATTGCTGAGAGCAAGCTTTGCAGCGTATTCAATCTAGAGCGCTCAACTGCTCACACAAACACTAATTGCTTGCCCCTCTGAGCACACATACACACACACTGTATATGCTGAATGCAGCAGGCGCTCTCCGCTGCGCATCTCTCCTTCTCTCGCTTGCAAATGGACTGCTAATGTTTTGTGCAAATGCTAAATGGCTCCTTTTGTTCTCAATATTCAGATATTATTATATTCTTATTATTATTTCATTAAATATCTGTGTATATCTGTGTGTGAATAAGACATAATACATAATACATTGGCTGTATATTGTCATTGTATGCATGTATGTGTATTTACCCTTGCATTTATGTATATGGAAAAGAAAGGAAGAGAAAGTACTACAATGACAATAGAGGGAGCTGAGATATATGTTAATCTAAAGATGTATAAAGCTGGTTAAGGATATTATCTTTACCTTTAAATATCTTGCTGACTTCCCGAGCTCTTCCAACGTCGAATCACTTTGATAAACTGAACTTAGATGTAAGTAGTCTAAAATGCATCTCATGATAGGGCTATAGAGTCTTGCAATTAGGCAGATAAGCGAGTTGAAATGAGATTAGAAGCATATATATAATTATATATGTATATATTTTTGTATAATTATATATATATACGGACTGTAGAATGAGAACTGTGTACTTTATTTTAGATTGCTCAAATACAGACATGCTAATGATAAATACATACTTATACTGTAGTCCTATAATCGTAATTGTAGTACGTGAGTGTTTTGAAATAGGAGCCTTGATAATCGGATTTATCACACGATCTTAACGAACATAATACAGAATCGGGTTAGCTACGAATATGATGCACATTGGTTCCACAAATCAAATCACTCACACATCACTTAAGGCATAGAGTTGGCTTAACTTATATTTATATTTCGGTATTTTTGTCGGCATTCGATTCCTCCTTGTGCTGCACGATTTGCATTTCGACCTCCTTGACCTCCTCGTCGAATATCTTAAGATCCTTCACATAATACCACACTCCAAAATCGAAGATAGCTCCCAGTGTGATGAACACAGCAGCCGTAAAGTTGAGTGTGTATCTATTACAAGACTGAATTAGATCGGAAATACACTTAGAGTGCAATGGAGTTTACCTCATTGACTGCGGATCGTAGAGCCAACAGTTGCCCTTGTTGGTGCACGTCTTGCCCCACACCAGGCACATGCGATCAAAGATCCAGCCAAAGAATATCGGTCCAGGTATAAAGGCAAACATGGAGCACAGCATCATTCCAAATCCCATGGCCGCCGTCTTGTCCTTCTCCGGCACACAGCGAACGGAGACCAAGAAGTTGGACGCCCTGCCCGCGGCTCCAATGAACTTGAGGAAACACATTACCGATAGAAAGGCCACAAATTGACGCCAGCAGTTGACAGGACATGCTCCCGGGGTTGCCTGGCCAGCCGCTAGCATCTGTGAAGCAGTTTGATTAGAAATCAGTGATAGAAGTATGTTTCTTTGTAGGAATATATTGAAGCTACCTGCAAGTAATTCATGCTTGGTGTACTCCCATCGAGATTCAAGCTGCTGTTGTCTCCGGATAGATCGAGGGCCGTGAGGCGCTTGAACGAGAACTCGGAGGATGTGTTCCCACTGCCTCCTGGAATGCAGGAGCAGTCATAGAAAACCTACAAGGAACGAGAGTTGATTGTGGTAGCTTGTAGTAGATACTAAGTGGCTAGGGATTACCTTCTTGCCCCTGGAGTCCACGTGTTCCATCTTACAACCGGCATGGCAGGCAGATATGTAGGTCATGTTGTTCTCCCCGCAGACCGGGGAATAGCGCACGTAATCGCAGGAACAGGCCGAGTTGCAGGTAACGGCATTGTTGAGCTCACTATTGTGAATATTCACAATGACCGAGGTCTCGTTGTCAGGACAGCCGATGAATGCATAGGTCACCACACCGGCCACCACCAGGAAGGCGCTGATCACATTCCACGCAGCCATGTATCGAGCACGTGGCTTATATCTGGAGATTATGAAGCCGGAGAGGAGCACTCCAATGGCGGAGAAGGCAAGCGCCACGGTGCCTGTCACCATGCTGGACGTAGCCGCCGACTGGCGATACTGCACCTCAATGTACTTGGGCGTGAATATCCAGAAGGGCGTGTAGCCAATAAGATAGAAGATATTGGACAAAGTGTTGCACATGTACGTCTTATTGGTCGTCAGCCGCTTGAAGGTCACCAGCATGTCCCCAAAGGATGCCTTGGGCTCCGATGCCACTTGTGGTTCCAGCTCTGCAGTCAGTTTATCGTTCTTCGATTGCTCCTTCTGCTTTAGCGACTGCCGCTCCCTTCGACGCTTCTCCTCCACCATTCTCCTGGCCGCCGCTCGGGGAAGCTCCTTGGGAAACATTGATAGGAAGACGCCCGAGAAGGCCAGCAAACCGCCCATCACAATCCAGCCGAGCCACCAGGCGCCCAGCCAGCGTGGATCCTTGTTGTTGATCACCGGATGCAGCTGTGGCGCTATGTACAATCTCAGACAGAACGAGGCCAGGGCATAGCCAATGGCGGGTCCCAGCATCCTCAGGAAGTACGAGAGACCTGGGTTAAAAAGGGAAAAAGAGTAGAGGATTTGTTTAGGAAGCAACAGGGCTCAATTTGCAGAGTCTGGGATGATTACGATATGAGGAGCTGAAGGATAATGAAATGATTGGCTGTTCTATGATTGGGAGGAATTAGAAAGGAACAAAGCTCAATTCGCCGAGTCTTTGGGATGATTAGGATATGAGGAGCGGAATCAGATAATTAATGATAGGCTGTTCTGTGATTTCAGAGCTATTTCTATGCGCTGAGTCGTAAGTCTATCGCACGACAAACGGAAGCTGAAATTGGGATACGAATGGGGAGTTTCAGTTGCTATCTTTATAGGAATCGTAAAGCAATTACGATCTTCTGCGCAGATGATTTGGTTATCTGATTACAATATGTGCCTCACTGTTGCCGAGTAGTTGGAAAGTTACAGACTTACTTAGCAACGCTGGAGTTTTCGATTTCTTAGTGTTATCATCCATGTAGGAGACGCCAAGTGTGTAGTATAGCGAGCCGCCGATGCCAGATATGAACTGAGCTACAAAGAGCAGCACCTGGGGGGCAAAGTTACCCTCTCCGACTTCGCACTCGGCTCCGCCGCCATGAAGACGACAGAGGATCTTTGAGCGCTGCTCCTCGATGACTTCCAGTGTGACATTCTCATCGGGATTGGCGCCAAATTCTTTGGTCAAGGCCAGGGCATCCTCGCCGGGTCCATAAAGAAAGTGCGGCGACGTCGTCATCAGGCAGAACACGACGATAGTTAATAGTCCTTTGAGTCGAATTGGGATTAGATTGGAGTACAGGTTCAATCAGCTGCATTGCTTACCAAATCCAATCCAGCGTGGTCTATGTCCTTTGCCGGCGTAGTAGGCCAGCACGGCAGAGACGAGGGTCTGGCTTATGTCGTTGCCCACGGAGATAATACCCGTGTTCTTCGAGGGGATCTTGAAGCGCTTCTCAATGGTGGTGATGGTGCCATTGAAGTACGCATAAGTCATGGAGAAGATGCAGCCGACAATGCCGTAGAGCAGCACATAGGCCGTTTGATTGGCAAAGCTGCAGGAGAAATTGGATGAGAAACTCTTGGCCGCCACTTGACGCTTGACTCACCGTTGAAAGAAGGCGCCGCGGAATAGCCAAAAGCCGCAGGTGACGTTCTTTTCCAGTGGCATCTCGTCCAGCAATTTGTTGATCTCCTCCGTCATTAGTCGATCGTGCTCGGACTTTTCCCTTTTTAACTTGGCCTTGGCCTTGGTCTGGGCACTTTTCTCCTGCGCCTTAGCATCGCCATGTGCGTTGCCATTGTCCAGCAATTTGGCATCGGCCTCCACGTGGCGATCTTCGTCCTCCTCCTCCAGCTGATGATGTGCGGCGAGCGCTCTGGGAGTCGCCGCCTCGACGTCCTGCGTCGACCGAGCCTCCTCCTCGCTCTGCACCATTTTCGAATGAATTGCGCCTAGTGCTGCTGCTTGTTGGGCTTGTTCTACGATCCTCGCAGTTGGCGCATTTGACTCTTCGGGTCTTCTCAAAGCACACCTCCACTGAGAGCGGCAAGGCAATCGCACTTGAACTCTATATAGTTGTCTCTTTCTTTGTAGCTTTGTTCTTTTTTCTGTTTAAATTATCTTAGTTATTTCACAAGCAATTAGCTTGACTGTGGCTGGAGCGTGGCTCGGAGGCTTGTTGCTGATCTTCTGGCTGATTTAGCTGCTGTTTTTGCTGCTGTTGCTGTTGTTGCTGTAGCTGGAGAACAACCGCACGCGTCACCATGTGCGGATCGAGTGGCATGATGTGCCCAAATTACGAGCGATCTTAACTGAAAAGTTAAGCGTATCCACACTTGCAGTTAAACTCGCCTTATCTATTATCTATTATCATCGAGCAGCCGAGCAGCCGAGAGTCTCTAGTCTCGCCTCCTCCCACGCTTAACCAAAGTCGAGAGCTCACTCTGATGATGACAGCCTATCGCTATGGCTCTGCCTGTCTCTCAAGATCAGTGCCGATGTTGTTCCGCGATGTTCGTTGTGTAAATATTATCATGAAATGTCTTCGGTTTTGCTTATCACATGCACTAATCTTGCAAATTTGATACACAAGACCGCTGGCAATATATTCCCTTCAACAAATTGCAATCTTTATCATTCATTGCTTCTGTTAATTACTGCGAAGATTTACACATTGTTTGCAAACAATAAAATTATAAAATATTCAACCAAGATAATAGAACGTGATGATAAAAATACAAATGAAAAGGCAAAAATATGCCTCAATTTACATAAAACGTCTATGATCATGACTTACGCACACACACACACACAAATACCACACGCACACACACACACACACTTCACTCGCCCGAATTGGATTTGTCATTAGAATTTGAATTAGAATTAGTGAGATCTCTGCTTATCACACACATCCCCAGGAGGCCTCTGATAACTCATTCTTGCTCTATCATTGTTTTCACACATTTTTCAATTTTACTATTCATAGTTTTTGTCGTCTCATAAGCTTAGTTAAACTGCCTTATTTAACTAAATAAATCTTCAATCTTTTCAGCTACATTGTTTCACTTCTGTTACGACTCTGTTACGACTCTGTTCCGTCTCTGTTAGCATGCTGTTACGTTGCTGTTGCTGTTTATGAGCACTGACATTTGCTTTAATTAATTAATTTAACTAATTTACTAGGTTTTCTGTTTAAAAATGAACTCTCTAAGCGTAAGGGTATTCACTGATCGGCATTGCTTCTCTTTTGTCTTGCTCTATGCTTTCATTCGCTTTGATTTTGTGTGTAGTTGTGCTCAACGTGTTCTATTATTTAATGTAAATATACTTATTTACTTGATTGCATGTGTGTGTGTGTGTAAGTGAGTGTCACAGTCGCCACAATTCACTTAGCATATTTAAATTTATGCGCTGCTTATCACATGAACTTTTTCTTAATTATGTTGTACTGCAAAACATAATACAAATATTAAGCTAAGTACTATAAGTATATATAATATAAGAATTTATATATACATATATATATATATATATATATATATATATATATATATATACAGACTTTTGGGTGTATTGTCAGTTATTCAAGACATTAATGCATAGTATTTATCACTGGAAGACATGTTTCATTCATTCAATTATTACACTTTGGTTTATTAATAATTCATTTATACTCGCAATTTGTTGCTTGTAGTTCCGAGAATACATCTGCTAATCTATATCTAAATCGGCGATGAGACAAGCTAATATCTACGCGTTCGCTAAACACGAGAAGAAGCGCACCGCAACCGTATATCCGTAACCGTAACCGTAATCGTAATCGTAACCGTAATCGTGCTCAAACTAAACTAAGTAAAGTAAGCTAAACGCAGCGTTTATGATGCTCTAAGATGAATGAGTAGCTCGTCACTGGGATCGTAAGGTTTTGGAAGGCACTGGAAGTGCCTATTCCAATGCTAATTCCAGCTCCAATTCAGCGTAGTTCGTGGATCGTCGTGAGCTTTGTGGTCTCTGAGATCTGTTTCTGACTCTGACTGTCACTGTGTCACTGACATCAATTCCAAGTCGAGATGTCTGTGTGTGTGTGTCCAACACACAATTCTTTATTAGATTCGCCTGGCGTTGCTTGCACTTGGAACCGCACACAACTGCAAAAGTGTAATAAGCCTACACGAGTATGATTTCCAGGCGAATCAAGGTGAAATCTTAAGCATTCCACAGCGTGACTTAACTCACATTAGAAGCTTTAGGCTTATTTTGGTAGAGTATCCCATATTCGTTATTACATGCAATCAATTGGAAAGTAACCTTGTCTATATCAATTTGAGATACGTTTACAGTCTATAGAGAACCCATTCCACCCTCTTTATGTATTATCATTCGCATCAATAGACAGCGTTGCTACTGCTTTAACCCCCCGCTGGGTCTGCGGTTAGAGCAATATCAACCCCTACTCAGCTCAGCTCATCTCGTATCTGGTGTCACACGATGACAAATGCTTTGTCTACGCTTGAAAGCTAAACTCAGATCCACATTTAGATCGTAAACGATAAGAGCAAAGCTGTCAGCTCATCGGCTGAAAAAGCTTTCTCAGACATCTTCAATTGCAGAGAAATGAGCAAAACTTAAAAGAAACTCGACTTGGACATACTCTAGATTAGTTAGAGCCTCAAACAAAAGCTGCACATGTAAATTGATACTTATTTTGTTGAAACTCTACAAAAGGAGCAAATTCAAATGCTTCAAAATAATCCCGAGCAGTGCAAAAGCCGCCTGTAATTGCTGTGCATGTGTGCGCGCGTGTGTGTGCGTGTGTGTGAACATCATATGTTTGCAAAGGCAATAAAAATCAAAAGCATCATTTCTTGTATCAATTGAGCGGCAATAAAATGTACGCCCAGCATGTTTATTATTATTACGAGCTCTCTCGTATGTTGTGTGTATTTTGCATTTGGCTTTTTACATGTTTCTCTCGCTTCCTTTTCATTGTGCGCAGCTGTATGTGTAATACACAGCGGTAATTGCAGTAGTATGCAAAAGCCACAAATGTGTATCGCGTCCTTATGCGTGTGATGGACGAGGGGGGCAGACCAGCGAGCGAGGCTCAGCATAAATAACAACAAATGAGACCGAGGCGAGGCTGAAGTTCGCTGCTGCGTCTTTATCTCTCCTTCTGCTTCCATTTCTGCTTTTGTTTGGGGCTCATTTTGCGCGCAGCCTGAAAGTATGCTACACAAAAAAATAAACAAGAGAAGCAACTGCAAATTATGCTGCCGGCACGCGACCTGCTGCCATTGCCATTGCTCCGATTTGGCATTCCGTATTCATATTGCCATTTGGTAGCGATTTTATTTCGCTTGACGCTTTCCTTTTGGTTACCGTTACCACAAAAGCCCGCATGCAAATGACATTGGCGCACAGGCAGCTTCCCCGTTCGGCCTTATCGCTGCCTCCCACACACATATGCATGAGGGTGACGAGGCAACGCGTTGCGAGGGGAGCAGCACAAACATGCAAGCGTTGACAATAAATAATATTTTTGCAAATCAAGTCTTAAAGAAAGAACAAAATGAATTTGCAAAACCACAGTAAATTGCAAGGGCGTGGCTGGGAAAATGTAAAGTAAACTCGCTGCTTATCGCCAACTGTGGTTGGGTGTGGGGCGGGGGGTGTTTGGTTGTGCGTTACAGTTATAATTTGGCAGTGGCAGCCTTAAGTAATTCCAAGACGAATGCGACAGCTTACTGCCACCTCAATGTGCACAGTGCTCGCCTAACCCCTTCGTCCTTGAGCAAGAGCAAGAGCAAGTCCTGTGCTCAAACAGACGTGCCAACTAAACCGCTTAAGCACTCAATTTGCGCGTGAAAAGGAACTTGACACCCAGAACACACACATGCACACACCCACACACCCACCCACACACACACTCAGTCATATGTGGCAGGCTCATGTGTGTGAGGCAGCCCACCAACCGCGGCACATGTCAGCACTTTGTTGTGATTTCCGTTTACGCTCTCGCCACCCCCGTCCACGCCCTGCGTCGCCCGTCAACCCCATCACCCCTCTCGCTTATTGATATTGTTCACATAATGGCATTTAGCATACGCTTCAGCGTATTCTCATCTTTTTTTGCCTTCACTCGTAACCCTTGATATCCACACATGTATTTATTTGTGACTTCCTGTGTCAAATTAGGGTTAAATGCTATCCTGCCCCAGCCCCTGCCGCTGCCCCTGCTTCTGCTATTGTACTCCTGCTCCTATCTCCTTCCTCTTGTTTTTTTTTTTGGGCTAATTTAGATTTCGTTGATTTTCAGTGCGTGAATATTTGTTGTAGGAACGCAGCTTTGCTTGTTTTTACTTGACTGCATTGGCAACGGCCTTAAGTAGGTCTTAAGTCTTCATTTGTCTGTGCTGAGACTGGATGCGGCTTTTAGGAGGGGCATCTGTGGGGTCTCCAGGCAGTTGCCAACATTTGGGACACACTCGTATTAGAGCTGCGCTTAATATGCCGACCGCATGAAAAACCCACAATTTTGCCGGCCAATTTTTGCTGTCAATTTAAGTTGTAATTAACAGTCGAGTCGACCCGAGTCGCTGAAATAGTGAGAAGAAGAAAAAAAGTGAAATAAAAGCAGAGAATAAGCTCGGGCCATGTGGCCATGTGGCATGCAACTCACGTGCGCTCATTACGCATTTGATAAATTTAGCATGAAACTGATGGGCATAGAGTCGAGTGGGTGTCGAGTGGGGCAGACAAGGTGCGCCCATCCTAATCACCTCCCATTGTGAGAATAGACAGAATAGAAGGGAGTGAGGGAGAGTGGGGGGGTCAAATGTCAAAACAGACAATGCAGCGATTACCTCAGTGCTTCCCACTCGACTTTCCACCTGGGTGGGGCGAGGTTTATTCATATTCGGCATATAATTAATCAAAAAAGCTATGTAGTTTTTACACACAATGCCCTAGCCTAGGATTTGGGCCATTAAAAATGTGGCCTTGGCTGTGCATAATGAGCTGCAGGACGAAAGTTGAAAGGATTATGCCTGGCATTGGCAATTGTAATGTGGCCGCTGTGCGGGTCGCTGCTCGCTTTCCCATTTGTTTTGTTTAGCCACACTCCGAACATCCCCCTCCCTCCAGCCATGTCTCACGTCTCCCTTGGTTCATGACCATTTTTAATTCCAATGCTTTTCATTTCTGATTCTTTTTCACAATTTTTACGCTTCTTATGGCGGCACTTGCCGAAAGCCGCTCGGAAAAATAAGCTTAGGAGCGCAAAACAAACCGCTTGAACCTTTTGTTCGTTGTGGTTGTATACTTCTCTTCTCTTCTTTATGTTTTTTTTTGTCTTCTTTCGATTTTAATTCTTACTTTTTACGCGAGTCCTCGCATTCGCTCAATTAGAGACGTGCTTGCCACGATTTGTGTAGCGTCTCCATAGCGCATGACCCGCGTCCGGATCATTTCGATTGCCATTGCCATTCTCCATTACATTTGCCATTCCCCCTTTCTTTGCTTGGGATAGGGCTTAGGCATTTTTCTGATTGTTTGCCGCATCCGCTGTAAGTATTCTTGTCCATGCTCACTTAAGCATTCTAAGCTCACGGCTTAATCCAGCAGAGGGTTGACCTTACCCCAACCCCAACCACGACTCCCGAACATCACGTTTTGAATTGTTTCCATTGTAATTTGGCTGTTTTCTTTTTTAAAGTTACAGCAATTTAATTTCTTTATTTAGAAACATATATTTTTATATATTAAAATGTATATCTTGGGGTACGTATTTCTAGAGCTACCTACACTTCAGTTTTCTGAAAATTCAACGACGAACGGGACAAAAATCAAAGAAGATAATAAGGATTGAGTATTTAACGAACAACACTGCGAGTGCGCGAGTTCAATTCTCGCTGCTGCCAATTTTTCATTTCAGTTTTCCGTTTTAATAGTTATTAATTAACAGTTTACTATTAGTTTATTTACATGTATATTATTATTTTAGCATATATGTATTTAAGAATATATTAATTCCCTAAAAAGATGCAATAACAAAATGTCTGTGCATGCATATGCAGCAATGCAAAAAATGTAACGGAATTTCGTTGAGTTCCAGCTGCTCTCTATTCCCCCTCTCTTCTAAAAGCGCGCCAGCGAGAGAGAGAGAGAGAGAGAATCACTGAAACAGCAACTTGCAAAGCGACCAATGAAAGCGAAGAATATATTTTGCTTTGGCCGATCGCCGCCGTCAATTACAATGGCGCAATTGCTATAGCGTTGGCACGTCAATCAAGAGATCCTGGGTTCGAGTTCCAGTCGATTCCTTTTGCTTTTGATGTGTAATGGATTTGTCTCCTTTTTCTTATGAATATTTAAATGTTTGCGTTTTATAGTAGTATTGAGAACAATAACTCAGCAACAAATTATATTAAAAATTTAGTAACTATTTCATTATAATCTTAATAATTTTCACACTTAATTTGTCGAAGTAAGTTTAAGTTTCTTATCATTTAGATTTGTTTGAGTACCTTCGGCCCCGATTTAAATGAAACTCATGACAGTCTTGAGTAATGTGCAAAAGTCCTTGTCCATATTTCATATCTGCATAAGCAGCTAATTTAAAAAGCAATTTCAAAAACTTAATTTTTCAGCGATTATGTTTGTAAACAGCGGCAAGAGCCAGTGCAAGCCAGTTGCCAACAGCAGCAGGACCCAAAGACAGTCGAATCTGTGAGCTTTTTATCATGGGCAAACACTGTGTAGCAAACCGTTGCCTAAACCACCCACCAACCCGCCAACCCTCCTCCCACCACCCCTCAGCAAGCCTCAAATATGAATTTATTTTCTTTACTTTTCCTCTCATTTTTCTTTACTCTGTTGTGTTTTTTGTGTTATTTTTGCTGTTTAAAAAGCATTTAAGTCCCTGTAAAGTGACCCTTTTAATTTTGTCCTGCGCCTCGTCGCATTGTTGCCTCATAAACGTACATCCACATCCATCCAGCTTGGGATTGCCATGTTTCCGGCATATTTTTGCCCCCTCTTGTAATTTAATATATTCATGCGACGCATTTTTTGCGGTTTGACACGCTTGTTCTGTTGTGATTGCGTTATCATCTGGGGAGTGTCATTTCGCATTACCCAAACCCAAGGGAAGTTCCTTCTCGAGGCAACTGCAAATGGAACATGCACCAAATCTAGTTGCAAAATCAATTGGAAATTGGTATTCGGCTTGTAAATCGCTTTAGTTTTGTGAAACTTATGAGAGTTCAATGTTTTTTCTACGAATCGTAAAACTAGATTATATAATAAATTGTAGAGAACTTGTAGAGAAATATGCTTAGACTTTGTTGGTACCAAGAAGGAGAACCAGTAAGTACTTACAAGTAAATTATTATAGCTGTATTGCATAAATCAACTATTGAGCTCGCAAAATTAAATTAGTTGGAAAATTACAAGTTGTAAGTTGCTGCTTTGTCCCGCAAGAGCGTACAATCTGGAGGAGAAGCCACCAGGACCAGTGAGAAGTGAAAGAGTTTAGAAACATATATAAATTCTGCTGAGAATTGTCGCAGTCTGAGACGCCAACTGCGGCAAGCACTTAGCATCGATGGTTGCGCGTCAGGGAAATGAATTCAATGGCTTCGGTTTGGTTTGGCTGGTTACTGGCCACGTCCTGGCGCTATCCTTCCGCTTGAGAGAGCTCTGCTTGATGCCGAAATCGCTGAAGGCATTAAACGTTTTCTAATTAAGTGCGCCACGGCTCTAAGGCTCCGCGGCTCCACGGTTCCACGGCTTTTGCCGTATTGTCCTTATTGTCGTGGGCATTTTATTATTTTTACGCTGCGAGTCAACAAGGATAATTATTGTTTTTTGTTTCTTGTTTTTACTACGATTCTCTCGCTGTCCGCGCTCAACGATGCGTTTCGTCTGCTTCAGGGCTCGCCAACTGCATAAAGGGGTAGCTATTAAGGGTGCTGGGTGGTAGGCAGGGGGAAGTGGCAGACGCTTGCCTGTAAGGTTGACTGGTGCGACTCCTGCTCCAGCTCCCAAGTGAGCTTATTGGATTAGACTGTGCCGCTGTCTATTAATTCGTACTTTTAATGTTCGGCTTTTGCGCCCAACTGCGGCTTCCCCGAATTTCCTTCATATTCAGCTTTATTTTTCTTTTCTTTTTCCTCTCCAGAGGGTCCTTAAATATGCTTTGTGTAGATGCTACACGCGCTTGTCGATTTGATTCATTATAAAAAAAATTGAAATGTAAAAGATGCGATTATCGTTGTTCTGCTTCCCATTTAAAATGCTGTCCAGGTTGTGTTCTTTCCTTTCATACCCTGCACAGGTATATATTAGCTTTGTTCGCAAACTATGTGACAGGCAGAATGAGGCGTGACAAACCCTATAAAGAATATATATTTTTCTTGGACAGTATCAACAGCCGAGTCGATTGAGACAGGTCCGTCCGTCTGCCTGTCTGAAGCGTCCTTCTCAGAAACTATAAGAGCTATTGACACAAAATTTAAATCCTATTTAAACACATGTTTCATAAGGATTGCTTAACAATTAAGTAAGCTAACCAGAAAAGAATGAAGCAAGAATAGATAATTTGCATAGAATCGCTTTGCTGTGCGAAAGAGACATAAATATGTGTGTATATACGCATACTTTGATTATTTTTTAGCATTAGTAATAATAATTATCAAAACAATTTTATTATAAAGAACTGTGTAGGGTATTATGCGGTCTGATCCGCTTCTTTTTTCCTTTGGTATTACGTGGACAGTTATTGAATATTCCGTTTTGTGTTTGTTTAATTATGAACTTTTTCTTTGACAAATACATTGATTTCTTTTTTGAGTTTGTGCTTTTCTAATCTGCCTTTTAATTTCTTGTAAGTTTTCTTTTGATGTTTAAACTTTTATATTTATTTCCACGGTGTTTACCAATTTGCACAGCAAAAAGGAGCAGCTTACATTTTTAATTAGCATTTCATTTGCTTTGCAGCGCGTTTGATATGCAATAAGCTTCTAGAAATGTATTTGATTTTTTTGAAATTATAAACATATAGTATACATGTCTAAAGATTCTTTTATAATAAACTAATCTATTGCAATTAGATCCATTGAGAAGCATTCAAAACGCATTGAAAAGTATGCTATGAAAAAAAGAAAGAAAAGGCTAAATATGCTACAAAGAAAAATTTTCCATTTTTTTGAATTCGCACAACTTTGGCAAAACTCAACCGATTTCGATAAACGAAGTCGTTTTGATTATTGTTTCTCCTTTTAATTGATTTGGCATCTTCATTTTGTCTATTTAGGCAATTTAAATTTTTTCGAAAATTTTCAAATTTTTGCATACCTACCCCTTGACATTTTTTCGATATTTTTGAATTCGCACAACTTTGGCAAAACTCAACCGATTTCGATAAACGAAGTCATTTTGATCATTGTTTCTCTTCTTAATTGATTTGGCATCTTCAGTTTGTTTATTTAGGCAATTTACATTTTTTCGAAAATTTTCAAATTTTTGCATACCTACCCTTGACATTTTTTCGATATTTTTGAATTCGCACAACTTTGGCAAAACTCAACCGATTTCGATAAACGAAGTCGTTTTGATTATTGTTTCTCCTTTTAATTGATTTGGCATCTTCATTTTGTCTATTTAGGCAATTTAAATTTTTTCGAAAATTTTCAAATTTTTGCATACCTACCCCTTGACATTTTTTCGATATTTTTGAATTCGCACAACTTTGGCACAACTCAACCGATTTCGATAAACGAAGTCATTTTGATCATTGTTTCTCTTCTTAATTGATTTGGCATCTTCATTTTGTTTATTTAGGCAATTTAAATTTTTTCGAAAATTTTCAAATTTTTGCATACCTACCCCTTGACATTTTTTCGATATCTTTGAACTCGCACAACTTTGGCAAAACTCAACTGATTTCGATAAACGAAGTCATTTTGATTATTGTTTATCTTTTTAATTGATTTGGCATCTTCATTTTAAATTTTCCATTTTTTGCATACACAGACAGAGAGAGAGAGAGAGAGATGGAACTGCTGCTGCTGTTTTATAAACAATTTTAAATTGCTATCCAAAATGGTTTTGGCCCTTTGTATTGACTCTGAAGTGACTTTTTTATTATTATTTTTATTTTATTATAAGTAATATATTTATAAGAGTACTTAGATTTGAATAACGTGTCTTATATTGTCGCTTATTATTTAGAATTTATCTAAAATATTTGCTACATAACTTTAAAGAAAGTCGAAATTGTTGCTGCAATCCGTTGCCTTTCAAGTCCATCTAGCCAAAGCGCCAATTGTAATAATTTCCTTTCAAATGAATTCACTGCGATCTGTGGTCTAAACGAATTTCAATTTGCCTGCAGGCAAGCGTGAAATAAACAAGAAATCACTTAATACCAACAATTACATAACCAATTAGAACTTTTGGCTTTATGAGAGCGAAGGCGAATCTTAAGTTTTGGTCACAGCCTGCGCAGGACACGAGCGCTGTCATTGTGCTCATAAAAACCAAAGAGCAGCAAACTTTCAACAGTTTGTCAAGCCATGGAGAGGGTGTTGTTGTGTTTGGGGGAAGGTGGGAGTTGGGAGGAGGGACATATCAAGTCGATTACGTTTATGGAATATATAAACGAATGTAGTAAATGCTTCAAATGTTGTTTGAGTGTCTCACGACTAAGCTGGACAATGGAGTACAAGCGAAGTAGACAAGGAGTACAAAAGGTTGCCAATTTGCTGACTTGTTTGGCAGTTGATACTTGATATGCTTAGGGGGATAACGTCGCTGGACACAGGCCAAGAGTTGCTCATTGTTGCTGTTGTCGCTTGCTGGACACACAGATACAGTTACAGCGTCATCAAGTCCGTTTGATAAGCTACTTGGGCAAAAGCGTTTGCAAGTTGAATTTCGCAGATTTTTGGCTCTTTGCCGCTTCTTTTTGTTGTTGTTGTTGTTGTTCTTGTTATTCAATCGGTCAAAGCACATGCTTAAAATATTTATAAAAAATATGAAAAGCCTTCTTGTAACACACGCACACACACTCCTCCCGCCTAAGCTGATATTGTCAAAAGGCCCTAAGCTTAACTAGGCGTATGCGTAATATAACCAAGTGTATGTGTGTGTGCGGGTGAGTGTGTGTGTAACAGACGATAAAGTCAGCACAATGATAAATCATCGCTATAATATTTATAATAATAAAAAAAGGCAACAACTTGCTAGAAGGGCAGCCAGAGCACAGAGCACAGATAGCATGTGTATATATAATCGAATTTTTATTGATACAAGCAGCTTACGTTGAAAGGATGCCGCTTGCTAAGGAGTCATGAGGTGCAAGTAGCAGGAGGAGAACAGCACAGCTGAAAGAATACAAAAAAAAAAAAACATAAATACTAATACGCAATTTTATCAATTGGTCAAACGCTACGGCTCTCCCGGGGGTTTCTCTCGTTTATTTCCTTATCAGGCTTAAAGTTGCCCATACGACTGAGCGGAAAAGGGGGGCTGCAAAAGACAGGCTAAGTTTTTAGAATTACCCAATGAATATGTTAGTTTACGTTTGCGTTTACGTTGAAGTTTATGTTTATGTGAGCAGCAATCGATAGTTGGTAATTGTCTGAGCTGAGGCATCTTGAGTGCCTGTTCAAAGGGCTGTGCTAGATGCCACGCCCACAGCTACCGGTCCAAGTCCAGCATTGAGCTTACTCAAGACATTTGGCTTTTAATAAAATTCCACAATGGCAGCGAGCACTTCAAACTGTTTGTAACTCAATTAGAACAAAGGCAACGCCAGCTTCAGCTTCAGCATTGACGCAAGAATGCTCAAGAGCCGAGCTACAGCAGCCAATAAAGAAGGCAAAAATTGTTGATAATTCGTTTTTAGATACCCTGCCATCTGAAGCGGGCATATACTATTCTCTTGTCTGCTTGCCACTATCATTCTAACCTTGTTCTTTATAGACTCGCAAGAGCTTCCTCAGTTCGTTGTGTTGCTCATTGTTAGGCATTACTTTGACGTCAACGTCGACGGTCGCTGACAAGACGGCGACGCTGAGCCGTTGATGATGATGTTGCTCGCGCAACCCTTTCTGTCAGCGTAGTGGGGTAGGGTAGGGGGCTGTGTATGTGTTTGGGTGCGTATGATGGAAGCGCCAGTATCTTGATAAGATTAATCAAATTTTCATAAAATGCTTTGTGTGCCACAAGGCATAAAGTAGCAGAAAATATGCTTGGCGTGTAAAAAGGATTTATGCGTAATTATATAGGAATAGCGTGAAGGCGCGCCAAAGGAACGGCCTTCCTTCCAAAGTCGCAAATCAAAAGCTTGACGTTGACAGCGCTAAGAAGACCCATTTGAAACAGCTTCCTTTTGAGAGGGGTTATGGTTATATGATTATGGCTTTTAGTTTTTCCTTTTTACTGTGACTACTTCTTCTTTTGTGTTGCATACTTTTAAGCTGCGCTATTAATTAGCTGCTCGCTCCATTTCCTGGAATATCTATGTATAATATCTATATCTATTTCTATACATATATATCGATTTATAAAAGACGCATTTGCAGCTGCCGTTGAGAACGTTATCTTTATATGATTATGGCTTTTAGTTTTACCTTTTTACTCTTTGTCTTGTCCGTTGAGGGACTATTTCTTCTTTTGTGTTGCATAGTTTTAGGCTGTGCCCTTAATTAGCAGCTTGCTCAATGAGCGACATTTTGTTTTCTTGGAATATCTTACTCCCATGCGAGAGTACAGATATATCGATATATAAAGACAGCTAAGAAAGTACACAAATTAAAACCGCAAAGTAAGTCTTGAGGTAACTGTGTGTATACTTCTAGTTGTAGTTGTAGTTGTAGTTTGAGTTGTAGTTGGAGTTGTAGTTTTCTCTGCAAAGTGGCAGTCATTGAGTATTTGCATTAAAAATGAGAGACGTCTGAAAGCTGCTTACAGTGGTACCCAATTGCTTTGCAATTGAAATGAAAATAACAGTAAAATTACGACAATAACTTTGCAATTCAAATTGGGGCAGGTTTTCTTAAAGTATTGCCATATAAAAGATTTTTTTTTAACAGCCAAGAAATGATAACAAAATGTGTTCTACTCATACTCTTTCCCGTTCGCAAACACAGTTAATAAATAACAGAAGTTACACATTTTTCTCTGAAAATCAGTTGGGGGAAAGTTGATTTAGTTAGCATTTTCCCACTGTGTTTATCATTCGTGGCAAAGACCAACAGATTTTGCAAACAAATATAAAATGTAAAACTAAATTTGCACATTACCCAGAGAACATGTGCCATCACCACGACTCCAAGGCAACAACAATAACAGCAACAACAATGAGAACGGCAACAACAACAACGATGAGAACATCGACAACAGCAACAGCAAGAAGGAAACCCAACAAATTCGTGAATGCTGAAAAGGTAAATTCGAGCGAGCATCGGAAACATTTTGGGTTTTGGCGAAGTCTGCGCTTAAGCAATAGGAACATAAACACACACACACACATACATACATATATACTACATATGTATATGTGTATATGCGGGACAAACACCTGAAAGTAGAAGCTATTAGCTGGCAGCCGCAGCAGTAGAAAGAAATAAGGACTTAACAATCTTGACAACTACTTTCCGGTTGACAAGCAATTTCCACATAGATAAATTGAAGCAAAGCGCAAAAAAAAGCACCGAGAAAATCAAAAATCGTTAGGAGAGCGGCAAGTAACAGCTGCGCGAATGAAAGTAAAGTAAAGTTAAGTAAATTAGGAGCCAAATAATTGCTTGGCAGCTGCACTCGTTGCGTATACGTAATGTACACGTATGAATGAAAAACTGCTCGTTCGTCCTTCATCCAGCATCAGCTTGCTGTCTACAACTGTCTCTGTGGGTGGCCCAAATGCTGGCTGACTGCCTGGCTGGCTGGCTGTCTGATTGCTGAGTGGCAGCGACAGAATAACAACAACAAATACTGGCAAACCCAAAACTATGGAACGGCGACATGAAACGGAAACTTACTGGAAGCTGCCACGAAATGCATTTCAGCTCTTCAGCACTTAAAAGGCAGCAGATAGTTAAGTCGATATCGCAGCAGCAGTTTCCGTCCGAAAGCAGGAATTTACTTGACATTTTCATTAGTGTGGCACAGCCACAAAACACACTTTGCCCCAGCCAGCCATGAGCCGGAGCAATAGGAGGAAGCTGGGCATGAGTAAGGCACAGGGAAAGCATAGCAGCAGCAGCAGTAGCAGTAGCTGGAGCTGGAACCGGAGACCGGTGCCGGAGTCACTTTGGCAGACGACACAGACAGACGCGATGTTTGCGGTTTGATGCTGAAATAAAAATAGCAGGCGAGGATTCAGGGTGAGAGGGGCACAGAGTCATAGTCGTAACCAACCCGCTTTGCCACATACACCCACACACACCCACACACACACACTCTCGCACGCATAAACCCATTTGAAATGGCTTATTATTGGGGTTTGCAGAGCGAAAACATAGCGCACCACGTCGACAGTTGAGTTGTCACTGAGGTTGAACGGATGGACGAGTGTACGCTCACCCACCCACCCAACCACCCACCCCCCTAGCCACGCTTGTCATTGCAAGTGAGGAGCTCACATCTTGATTTCGCACTGGGCTCGACGCCCTGCCTCTGTGCTCTCTCGCTCTCGCACTCTCTCCCACTTTCTCTCTCTCTTTCTCTCTCTGCCCTTGTGTGTTGTGCCTTGTGCCTGTGGCGAGGCCATCGCTCTGCCTAATGTTGTGGGAAATTGCATTAATTATTCTATTAGCAGCGTAATTCGTTCTTAATTGCATGATAAACTTTATTGCCTTTTAGGAGGATTGAGGACGCCCCACTAGACTAGCAGTCGGAAAGCGTGTGCTAGTGCCACTACCACAACCACTCCCACTCCTAGTTCCACTCCCAGTCTCAGTCTCAGTCTCAGTTCCAGCCTCATTCATAGAGAGTGAGTGGAGTGTGAGCATACCCGTAAGTAGTCGTATGAATTCCACATTTATTTCAGTTAAGTGGACATCTTAGATGAAGTAAATGACTTAAGATTGTAGCCAGTTCCTGGGCGCAGCCTGATGCGTTGGAACGTGTGCAATTCCTAGAGGAAATTCACACGATTAAAGCCCTATTAGCAGAAATGACTTCATTTATTACAGCAATTGCTTAGTTACACATTTTTGGGGTTTAGTTAATAGAGAAATTAGTAATTTATAT
Source organism: Drosophila macrospina (assembly GCA_035042075.1). Classification (NCBI taxonomy): domain Eukaryota; kingdom Metazoa; phylum Arthropoda; class Insecta; order Diptera; family Drosophilidae; genus Drosophila; species Drosophila macrospina. The sequence continues at coordinate 380,770 of JAWNLW010000133.1, read as the reverse complement.
TAGAGATAATGATTTATAACAAATAAATGATATAATTCCTATTATTTTCATCAATTTCTTAGACTAGTTTCAACATTTTCGTATTTCCCTGCACAATTAACCCGATTATACCGTCTGTTATCAGTGCTCACTTGTTTATCACAGAGTTGAAGTGCAATTGGTTGCATTTAGTTACGTTTTTAGCTACTTAGTCTTTGTGTTTGTTTGTCTTCATTGATTAGCTGCGATTTTGTGTAATAAACAATCCCAGAGACAATCAAATGGAAGGTGTTGTTTGTGCTTTGAGTCGACCACTTGAGATGGTATGGATGGGCGTTGGCGGGGAGGGGGCAATTGAGTATGAGTCTATCCGTCCGTGACTTGCCATTATCTAAGCAAAATCCAATTAAGCTTTATCGCCTCAAATTAATCAAAAAACTCACGCAACAACAGCTGAACACAATAGCTGAGCAAACAGAATCGAACCTAAGTCAATATTAATCAAATCGCAGTCGCTTTAAGTTGGAAACGCCGCAAGTTAACTTATCGTCAGATCGAGAGGGAGAGAGAGAGAGCGAAAGAGAGAGATAGGGTGAGAGCGAGAGTTGCGTCTCCCGCTTCAGCTCACTTCATCGTGGCGAGCTGAGTTCCCCTTAAGAACTCGATAGAGTTAATAGATAATAGATAATACTCGTAGATAAAGATAAGCGTAAGCGCTCTTCAGTTTCAAGTTGAACAGTTTCAATGTGATTCACTGCCGCTGTTTATTCTGATTCCAATCACAATTTCATTTGATTTTCAAATTTTCATAATACATTTTCTGATATTTGTTTGAGTTCGGTTTCTCTTCTGTTTATTTAGTCCAGCTCTGCTTTGGTCATCCCGTTTTGATTTCGTCAACGCTGACCAATATTTGCATTGCGGTTGTTCTTCAAAATTTCATGCGCGTTTCCACCACTTCCCAACTCCGCACCTTCCTCCTTCCCCTAGCCACATCCCACTTCCTGGTATTCAAGTTTTTGCGCTTTTCATGCAATTAATTTAATTATGTGGTCATATCAAACTGTGCTGAGTGGGTGGCCAGCGACCGTTGGTCAATGTGCTCCCCCCGTTCCCCCATCACATCCTCATTAGTCCTCGTTATGGCTGTTCTTGTTGTTGTTGTTGTTGGAGGAGCAAACTTGTTCCACTTGTTTTGTAGTGCGTTGCTTTTAGCCGTAAATGAAAATGTGAAAATTATGTTGGCCATTCTCTATCTCTCTCTCTCTCTCTCTCTCTCTCTCTCTCTCTCTCTCTCTGAGTCGCATAACTAACTATATACATTTATTTCTAGCTTGCACATACGTTTATGTGCATATAAGTGGGTTAATATAATATATTATGCAGGTGAAAATGTTTGTAGCAGATCTTAATTGGCTTGGCAGGTAGAAATTATAATAAATTTAATGCATACAACAAATTACAATTTACATTTGAGTGTACAACCCTGGTTCGATAACCAAGGACTAATATAGCATAACTTAATCGATAAGAATTAGCAGAAGAGATCGTGAAGCAGTGTTGGGAAATGCATTTGCTGAACAAAGGAAATCCCGTTTAAGGTTATTTTTGTTTATTTCGCCTTAAACTATATTATAACAATCTTCTATATTATATATTTCCATTTTTCATTCATTCATTTGATTAAATTATTGCGTTTTAAACTCGAACCATAATTCAAATAAGCAAATAGATTTCAAACAGCAACATTGACAAACAGCAAACGGCGTTTTACTCCCATGGGACACAGACAGAGAGAGATAGAGAGAGAGAGAGAGAGAGAGAGAGGGAGTCAGACAACATCGACGACGACCCCGAGCTCAATGGCAAAGTAAACAAAGTCAAGTGGCAGCAGCGCTGTGTCCGAGCGTTGCCAGATGAGCAGATCATCGTTTGTTGCTCTACGCTATTGGTCAGGTAGTTTAGAGTTGATATTTAGCTGCTTGGCCAAGTGGCGGTCAATGTACTGAACATCTCAATTTGTGTAGGGCACAGACGCGTGATAGACGAGTGTTGTTGCAGATACCGCGTATCTGTTTTTAATTAGGGATTTGTCAAACAAAAACAGCAAACACTGGACAATTCCCAGTCACTATCCAGTCCCAGTCCCATTCCCATTCCCATTTTCATCCCCATCGCCAATTGTTTTGTATCTGCGATCGCGATAAGCAAAACACGCCTGTCAACAGTGTTTGGCGGCATCACCAAAGACTCCTCCGGCTCTGTGTGCGTCTCCAACTACGGCTAAGTGCACGGCCATTGCGTGTAGATGTTGTCTGGCAGAGGATGCCCTATCTTGGGCTGTCTCACCTGGGACGCAAGGTGGCAACGATTTCGATATTTTCATTGTCAAAACACGAGCTGTGAGCCTGAAAGTCAAGCGTTGCTTTTATCATTTATCTATTATCATTGAAAATTGTTACAAATCGATAAGTCGTATCGCATACCTGGTATCTGGTCTCTTGTTGGATGGCGTGTTTTCACGGCTTCGAAGCGTTTGAAGATGCCGTGACGCGTGGTGGGATGGAATCGAATCGGATGGCATCGGGTTGGGTTGGTATGGGATACGATGGGATGGGTTGGGTGCAAGGGAAAATGTAAACTGCGGTTGATTTCTTTGCTCTGTCTCTTCAAAATTGTCAATTGTGGTTAACTGAATATGGGGGTTGGCGTTGTGATTGTGGTTGGGGGGAGGTGGCACATCCGATACACAGATACGCGACGCGATATAAACAGCCAAGCTTGGAATTTATCTATTGATTTGTTGAGTGTTTCTTGGCATCAGTAACTGTAACAGCAACAACAGCAACAGTATCAGTTAAATCAATTAAGGCTTTCAAGTGGAACTTTTTGCCGATCGCCGTTCAACATGCTTACCAATGTGTAGCTATCGTTATTTGTATCTGTATCTGTATCTGTATCTGTAGCTGTATCTGTATCTGTAGCTGTATCGGTATCTGTATCATCAGTTAGCGGCCTGTGTGTACTTGTAACGTGTTCTCTAGTCGCATTCAATTATTTCAAGTGGTAAATGTGGTTATTCCATTTAATCAGGGGTGGGGCCCTAACCACCCAGCCCAGTCAGCTAATGTGTCACTCTTTTTTCCGCTCTTGTTTTTATCTTCTGCTGACAACTAATTGAAGTGCGTTTGCCGCCTCAAGGTCTCGAAATTGAAAACTCAAAACTACAAGATTTACTCAAAAGCACTAGAAATGTTGTCTTTAATTGATGAAGCCTAGTTAAAATGCTCATTAAATTGTTTTGTATAAAATGTTGCAATTATTAAGAAATATTTTAAGTAATTTAAACATTTGCTATTGCTTACTTCGATTATTTTTTTTTTTAAACCTTTTTAGCGTTGTTAATTTATGCATTTTGATTATAAACTCAACTTAATTAAAGGCTTATCAAGCGATTAAACTTATTTAATATGTATGCAGTATATTTAAATGCTTATATTCCTTATACATATACAAACACACACACATACACTCGATGTATATACACACAGTAAAAGAGCAGAAAAAAGGAAGCAATAGAAAAATCAAGTGAAACCCAAAATTAGCGCAGGCGCATAGCGGTGTCTGCCACGAGCTCGATGAGAGCTCCAATGGCACCGCCAGCCTGTATGCTCAGCCCCTGCCTGCCCGACACCCCCACCCCGCTCTCGCTCTCTCTCTCGCTGCTGGCATTTCCGGTGGCAACATTGGCAATGTCAATACTTGAGCCAAGCGAATGGCAGCTCTTCAGTTTCAGCTATGTATGTACATATGCACACACTCTGCCGCAGATCCCTGTCGAGGATAATGCTGTCACATACACACACACACACGCACACACATGGCCTTAATCGAATATGCTGGCAACTCAAGTTGGTTGGCTGTTGGCCAACATATGTAACTGCTAAGCACATAGCAAACTAACTATATATCTATCTATCTATACATATATATATATATATATATAGATACTTCCTTATGTATGCGTAGCATCATTAGTTACTCCCCATACATATACACTGGGGATCCGATCCCGGGTGTTGGGTGATAAGCCAGCACAGCCAGCAACTGTGGGATGCGGTCTGAGCGGGAGCGGGCGGGGGTGGCTGCCCTAACTGGGGAGACACATCAACCGAAAAAGCGGAAACGTCAAGTTGACGCTCTCGCCGGAAGTGCTCACAGCGATAGAGAGGACAATGGGAGCAGTGGTGCTGGTGATGGTATAGATGGTGTTGCTGGTGTTGCGAGTGTTGCTGGTGTTGGTGTATCCTTCTCAGCATTACCCATTACACATTAACCATTACCCTGCGTTGGTCTGGTGTGGTCTGGTCTGGTCTGGCCTTCATTCAGGGGCTCCGTTATGCGTTTAATCAACAATAAAATCAGAAATCAAAAACTTAATGAATGTCCTTTTGTCATTATGCTAACAAGGACAATGATGATGACGATGACGATGACGATGAGCCCCAGAAGAGGAGGGCTTGTCCTGCTGCTGCCAGCAGCGTTGATGGTCTTATTGTGGACGCAGCGTCCCGTTACGAGAACGATGATGATGATGATGTTAATGTTGTTCTTGTTGTTGATAATAATGATGATGTTCCTTGATGCTGACGACGTTGACGGCAACGACCGTTTACGCGGCTGATGGTGGCACATTGAGTAATAACAATAATAATACGCGGGGTCCACGTCAACCAGCCAAGCACATAGTTAGGCCCACCCAAGTGGACAGCCTGGGCAGCCATAGGATCGGGTCAGTTTCAGGGCTGGGCAGGAGTTCTCGTCCTAGTCCCGGTCCGGCTGCAGTCTGTCTGCTTAAAGTTGAAAATTTCCACACGTTACGGGTACACAAATGCCTTCGCACTCGCCACATACTGTGTCGCGGTTGTTGTCCTTGCCCCGTCGGCCCTTCTGGCCTCCTTTTGCTCTCCTCCTCCTCCTCATCGCTTGTCTCGCGCGTCAGCGAAATAAAGAAAAATAATAAAAAGCTAGCAGCAGCCGCCAAAAGAACTTTAATAAAATTATTGATTTTCCCTTGGGTCGCACAGCATGTGAAGTCCTTCAACATGTTTCTCTTTATCATTTCTGATTACTTATCAGCCGAAATACAATAAATACAATAATGCTATATACAGGTAAAATAAAGTAATCGCATCTCATTTAAGGTAATTTCTTATTGAAAATACTATGTAAATATTGTTTTACATTTTTACTTTACATAATTATGCATACTCCTAATGAATTTAAGGAATAGTTATCATAAATCTACTGTTTTAATCATTTTATGCTACTAGGCAAGTTTGAATTAACTGTAAAGAGCGGAACCATGTTTAATTTTTTACAGATACATACTTATGTATATTTAACGTTTATGTGTAAATATATTCTTATATAAATATATAACTCAAGGAACAGCACAGATTTTGTGCATCAAAATTTTGGTAAAGCCCCCGATTTGTTGGGGAGAGGGAGGGAGTGCGCTGTGAGGCTGTTAACCAAGTGGAAAGACGTCGGCGTCGTCGGAGGCGATAAAACCGCAGCCAACTAAGGAAGAACAACTTAGGAAAGCAGCGCAAGCACTCGGAGCAATAAGAAAAACACGAACAACAACAAACACAAATACAAATGCAATACAGAAAGAAAAAAAGATGAAGTCTTGGGCAAAGGCAAAGCTTAGCCAATCAGCGTACGCCGAGGGCGGAGTCTATCCGAACTGGTTTGCCGGCGCTTTTTATGCTTCTTTGTGTATTTTTGCTGATGTTGTCGTTGTCGCTGACGTTGCTCTTGCTGCTGTTGTTGCCCTTGCTGCTGTTGTTGTATTCTTTGCGTTTTTCGTTTACGTTTACACTTTGCTCATCTTTGCTTTGCTCGAAATTTTTTATGGGTTATCTCGCTCTGGCACGTCGTGCGAGCGCGAAAGGGAGAGAGCGAGAGCTTCCCGAATAGCGCGTGCATATGTATGTATGCCGAAGTATATATGTGTATGTGAACGAGAGTGCCGTCGAAAATGAGCCACACTGAGAGGGAGAGGGAGAGCGTACACGAAATTTTGTTGTAAGAAGGCGGATAAGGAAGATGATAAAAAGAAATACAAGACTTTTTTTCCGGCTGATTATCTGCGCCAATTGTGAATAACTGTTTACTTCTCTCCATTTACTATAAAGTGTTATAGCTACAATTTGCATATTTTAGATACATACATATTTATATCTAAGTAAGACATAGCTGATTAAATGGTTTTATAGCACTTCTACAGTTAATGCTGCTATGTGTAATTATAACGCCGAAACTCCACCCAGTTGAGGACGAACCAAGCAGCAGTGTATCTCGTATGTATCCCGGCCAGTGCCTATATACCATGTACTGGCGTCGGCATCCTTCGCGGCGGTTGGCTAAACCCAGCTCCCCGAACACCTAATCACATGTAATGCGCGCGCATTATCTGCGCTCTTATCTGCGTCAGGTCTCCGTCTCCGCCAAGTGGTCACTTCGTGCCTTTGCACGAACCAAACACACGGACAGCCACACAGACACATAATCGTAACGACAGTCGCCATCCATTTCCATTCGTCGAGGTGCTAAGTGAGGAGTGGGTGTTGCTACTGCTTCTGTTCTCTGCCTCTGCCGCTGCCTCTGCCACTGCCCCTGTCTCTGCTTTTAGCACTGACTCGGCTCCCCATAACGACATAATAATAATAAGCGCTGCCGATTTACTCTTTCATCCCAGGCACAGGCGCGAAAGTATTCTCGCATCGCTCGCACTCGCTGAAGCGCTTAGCCGAGTGGCCCACGCCCACGCCCACTCTCTACAATAACTCAGAGTGTGCCTGCCTATGTGAGTGTGTGTATGTGCGAGCGTGCACGTGTGTGTGTGGCATAATTCCACCCGAATTTGCAGCAAATCCATTGAATTTCGCTACAGCGCACAAAAAGTAAAAGAAACGCGCATCCGAACGTTGTCGTTGGGTGTGGGGCGCGGGGTGGGTGTCAATGTTGTCGACCAGCCTTTCGCGAGACAAGTGCAATTCTGCGCCGGAACAGGTTTACCCCAGTTTGTATGTGTGAGGTGGCTCTCTTCGTCAGCATTTGCTGCTCTCTGTCTCTGTCTTTCCCTCTCGCTCTCGTTGTTGTTAATGTTTGCGTGTTTTGTTTTGGTCACACAAATACACACACGCGCAAGCAGAAGCATCGACTCTCTCAAAGGTTGCTACTACTATTTCTACTACTATTTTTATACGAATTGATGTCTATGGATGATCCTCAGGCTAGACTGTCCGTAGCGACTGTGACAGCATTTTTTTTTTGTACTGAAAATGGTTTTATAAATATTCTTTTTATCTAATTTATTCATCATAACAATTATATTGCTTTAATTTATTGTACATTGAGCCAACTGAAAGCAGATTAATAGAATAAATTTAGCCTGTTCAGTTCCTATTGAAGCCGATTTACTATTATATAAACAGCTTATAATTTATAAATCTAACAATATTTATTTTAATTCAGTTACAAAAAGTAAAAATTGACTTATTTAATGCTATTTTCAGTTCTGCTCCTATTTGCACAGAGCGTACATTAAAAGAGAGAACGACCAAGCAAGGGAGAGAGCGAGAGCGAGTCGTTCGTAACTCACACAGATGCAAAAGGCAAGCAGCAAATGAACAGAGACGGAAACGAACGACTAACGGCGTGGCCCGAGTGCCGGCCGGGGCGGGCCGGTGCTTGTCAGAGCGAATGCGAAAGAATTTGTCAGTTGTGCGACAACTTGTGCTGTGGAAGGATGTCTTGACGCGCGTCCGCTCAGCACGTTCAGCAGTACGGCAATAGCAACCGCAGCAGCAGTAGCAGCAGCAACAGTGAAAGAGCAGGCGACGAATTGTTCGCAGTGCTGTTATTAGTTATTGACAATCAGAATAATGGCCAGTCAAGCACGAGTACATTGAGACACATTTAATATACAATCTATGGCAAGCCATACCCGAAAGGCTGCCAAACAATAAAAGAGAAAACAAATCAAAATTGAGCGACAAAGTAAACAAAATAACAAAATAAAAAAAAAATACACAACAGGCTGCGCTTATCACAAATACAAGAACAACAATACTAAACGCAAACACCAATACCAATACCAACACGTAAAACGAATAACGAATAACAACGAATCAATTCTTGCGCAGTCAGTCCAAGCTGGCAATCAGTCAATCAGAGAATCTCTGGCATAGACCATTTACTATCATATACCAAATTCACATATATCGACTTCCACATTCTCGATATCGATAATAAACGCACTTGAGCTCGCGTCGTCAGTCGTTGTTGGTACCTCAAGCGGTTCTGTCGCGTTCTTTCCAACAGTTCAGTTAAACTTCGAGGATCAGTTAAATCTGCCGCAGTAGCCGCTTGGCTTCTTATCGCCGTCGGTGCTCGACTTTTGACACGCTGCCGCGTTACACGCCTAGTCGCCTACTCCACCTTCTCCTCGTCCTCGTCCTGCTTCTCCTTTGCAGCGAGACTAACACTTGCAACGAGCAGTCGACACCTACTGATACTGTACTGATACTCTGAGCTCGTATTAACTGCAATTTTATGGCGTGCCCGTGCCGCCAGTGCTAATGATGTCGCGTCAACGTCAGGAGCTGCAACAGCAACAGCCAGAGAACTGCAACAGTAAGAGGAGTGCAACTGCAACAGCAACTGCAACGGCAACGGCAACTGCGGCATCGTCATCGTCATCGACATCGTCATCGAATCCGTTCCGGCAAAACCAGGCAAGTCTCTAGTGGTGCGGTTGGTTCAGTTGATTGTTATTGTGATTGTGATTGTGATTGTGTCTAATTTGCGTCTCCGTCGTGGCAATAAAACTGTGAGAAACACCGGTAACCGGCTCTTTGGCCATAATCGAAATCAAAGCGTGCTTTAGTCTTATCGCAAATTGCATTACAATATAAATATAATAATATACATATATATATATTTATAACAACAATTGATACGCTGCATCTGCGGCGAAGCAGGACAAACGCCTATAAAACTTAAAGAGTCCAAAACAAAAGCGCACAGTGAACATTTAGAACTCAATCAGAAGTCAAACGAAGTCAATCGAATCAGCGATTCAACGATCTATCGATCTACCGATCTACCGATCTATCGATTCCGCGATTGTTTCATCCTTCCATGATGGACTTTCAGAGTGCTATGGAAACCTTTGCCGAGGCCTGGGTAGCTGCCAACGCCGGACAACAGGTGAGTCTCTAATCTGACTTCGATCTTCAGCTAATAAGCCCAAGCATAACTGCAATTGCCGTCGCTTTCTGTAACTGGTCTAGACTTTGTTGGCAATACCCGTAGTATAGTTATAGCTATAGTTGCTTGTAGCTCCGATCAGTCGTGAAGCATTTCTATGCCGAGTTAGTCACCGTTGTAACAAACCCGCCTCTCCCCGCACACACAACTGATTCAGTCTAAGTCAACACGTTGGCGACAAAAGCGCAGCGTCACCGCAGCTTAAATACCCTGGCTAATCTATGTTTACAATAGATACGTTAGCTGAGCAAGTCTCTTTAGTTTGTTAATGAAATGTTTAAATGAATCATTAGTTGTTGATTTAAGAGGTATATTCAATTATGAAGTTCGAGCTAACTCTGTGCTTATCTACAGGGTATACACACATGTAGATCACGAATGTGCATTACAAACGTGTGGATAGAAAGCAGCAACTCTCTGGGCTGCGTTCGTTGTGATAAAAGCTTTATGTACTCGCAGATCTTCTTCTCTCTTCTTCTTGCTATTGCTGTAGCTGTTGTTGTTATTTATTTTCATCTTCTCTTTTTGCTATTTATGCAGATTAAGAGATAATCCTTATCGGCGGCATGTTCAGTGTTTAGAGTTGAGATTGGAGCACACGATAAGAGTGGTGTTGGTGGTGGTGCAGCGGTGCCTTGAGTTTGTCTGTGTGTGTGTGTGTGTGTGTGTATTTGCCCATTTCGTATTGTTGGCTAATTGCTGGTGGTGGCGGCGTCTTGGCCCTACCTTGCTGCGAGGCGCACCCCTTGTATCCTAATCTCTGCAGCTGCGAGACCCAAATGCTGACAATATCCAAGTGGGTTCGTTGGGTGGTGCACACACAGCCGCGCCGCACCGCCGTACCACCACATTGAAATGCTTTTAGCTTGGCCAGATAAGATAATCCGCTCTGGTGCGACTGCGACTGCGACTTTCCGCTTATTGCTAATTTGGGCATAAGGTGTTGATGACGCCGACCCACCGCCCGCCCATCCCTGACTTAGATATGGAGCGGGCGATAACTGCGATAACAGCATGTAACTCTTGCTGTAACTGTAAATGTAACTGCCTCGATATCTATAGCTATGTAGCTATGTATCTAAGTATCTATGTATCTGTATCTGTAACTGTAGCGCGCATAGCGTCATCGTTTCTTTTTTTATCGGAATTGTGGGTATTGAGCTGGGAGGGAGTTGGGTCTGACTGACTTCGTCACCCTGTCATTGATATCGCAATTAATCCAAATAAGTGCGATAAAATTGATTATGAACATGCTGGCGTGATTAGTGCAACGCACATTGTGAATCCACACACACACACACTCGCACACACACGCACACACACACAGGCACACACAGTGACAGACTACATGTGTCCGGGCGTTTATTAGCAGGCATAATTGATTATGTCGTGTGAGTGTAATTATTATTTATCTGCCTGAGGTTTGTCAGCTCAGTCAACTCTTTCTCTTCCCTCTCTCGCTCTCTCTCTCTCTCTCTCTCTCTCTCTCTCTCTCTCTCACTCGCTCTCTCGCTCTATCTCTCTCTCTCTCTCTGTTCATCTATAGCTGTTGGCTGGATTTACAAGTGCGGCGCCCATTTGATTTCTGTCTGCTTAATCGCAGTATCAACATTTATGATTTCTGAAAAAATGGAAAAAACCAAAAAAAAAAAAAAAAATAATAATAAAATAATAAAAACAAAAACTATTTTTATATATTAAATAAATCAACGCATTAACTGAGTGTTATTGTGTCGATATCAACACACGCACACGCACACACACCGTCGACTTATCGGCATTGTCTTCTTGCCTAAATCATGCCCCGGCCTCTCTCTTGGTCTTTCGGCCAGTCTACCGTCTTCAGTCTACAGTTTACGGTCTACAGTCTACAGAAATATGAAATGAATGTTTTATGTTTGCACTAGACAAAGCCTCGGCAAGAATTCCGTTTGGTTTCTTGTTTTCTTCGTGAATCGCTGAATGGGATTAAGATAAGACTAAGTTGGAGTCCATATGGCACAGATAATAAAGCCTTGGCTATGGCTATGTGGCTCTGTGTGGCCCATAATTTGTGAGCGCTCCAATCGATGCTTATAAATAACATAGGCGAACATTCCTTGCCCAAAAATAAAGTATTACAAAAACTATAACAAATCATTTTCTATTTAATTTTGTTTCACACACACACGCACACATACACACAGTGCTATCTTTTGATTTTGCAACTAATTATAAAGCATTTAGTTTTATTGTTGTGATAATTCCTCGAGTCGTCTTCGATATCGAAACAGAACGGAATAGAACAACAAATACAACAACGAATAATCAGCAACAAAAAACCCAATAGACACAAAAAGATAATGACATGCGTTTCGCTGCTTTGTATACCCTGTATTTTCTTTTTGTTGTTGTTGTTGTTGCTGTTTGTTGTAGTTATATCAGCTTACGGCTGTTAGGACGATAGATTGAATTGAATTCATTCATTTCACTCAGATTAGCTGCTTGTGATTCACATTGATGACAGCAACAAATTAATAGCAATAACGTGATCTAGTCTTGCTACAATTTCTTCCATTTTCTTCTCATTTCCCTCAGTTTAATCTCATGGTTCCTGCTTAGAGAGCGCTCGTCATTTCCGTATTCGAATCGAGTTAATCAATAATCGAATGCGCATCAAATCATTCATGATTCATGAATGCACGAATCCATGAATCCATGAATCCATGAATAGCTGTACACCACACACTCAGACTCAAAGCTTCGTTCGTTCAATTCCGGTAGTCAAATGTCCATTAAATGCTGCTCATAAATGTCCAAACTGTTTTGTCATCTCCTCCCTCCCCCCTACCGCACTGGCTCCCTGACATTATTGTCTTGCCGTTGACACGCCTCTTTGTCGCCTTCGCCTTCGCCGCCGCCTTTGCCTTTGCCTCTGCCTCTGTTCATTTTATTGTTGTCTTGGCTTTCTTTTCTGCAAGTGTGCGTGTGTGTGTGTGTGCGTGTGTGTGTGTCAGGTCTAACACCTTTTTAAACTCTTACTGCTGCCGCATTGACTCCGTTGCTGTATGGGCATGAAGCATTTATCAGGGCTTAGGCGTGTTCCTTTCACATGCAGACAAACAGACAGAGGCAGACAGAGAGAGAGAGAGAGAGAGACAGAGCGAAAGAGAGAGCAGAGACAGAGCGGCGAACAGACAGACAGAGACACAGATCTTTTAGCCGCTTTTGCTTTTCTTTTGATTGTCACACATTTTTAGCATTTCATTCTACGCTTTCTCCCCTTGCCCCCTTGCCACCTCCTCTCTCTCTCTCTCTCTCGCTCATTCTGTCTCCACTCTCTCAGCTGCCTCTCCCTCTGCTCTGTGCTCTCGCTGCTGAGTTCAGCGCCTTTTGACGCTCCGATTATGTGATGCGGAGTTTGCGTATGCGATTTAAAAATTTATTAATTATTCAAAGCCGATTGGATTATAATAATTTATAATCATTATTACCATAAGTTGCCCGCTTGGCAGCTCTGCAGCTCTGAACTGAAACTGGAACTGAAATTCAATCGGAATCTGAATCGGAATCTGAATTGGAATCTGAATCGTAATCTCTGTCTGCTAGTGAAACTGGACCTGAACCTGAACCTGCACTTGGACTTGGACTTGGACTTGTACGTACAGCTGAAGAGGGGGCAGCGCCTGCAATTGAGTATAGCAAAATACCCTGTAAATGTAAGGTCATAGATAGTTAGTCTTCTTGCTGCTGCTCTTGTCTGCTGCGGCATACCCAGCGCTCTTAGGCCTACAGGGTATACACACACTCACATCTATTTATCTGTAAGCACTTGCCGAATATCAATTTGACATCGGAGGGCGAGAAACGCTTTAAGTTAATTACAACTTGTCAAGTTTGTCAAGTCTGTAAGTTTGGCATTGCCGGCTCAAATGAAATGGCTTTAAATCAATTTTGTGGCATGTTTTTCTAGCAGAGTTTCTATTTCGTTGGGCCCTGGGATCGTTTTGAAAAATGCCGCCCTGTGGTAATCAACAAATGTGTGTGTGTGTTGTTGTTGTTGTTGTTGTTGTTATAGCTGTAGTTGTTGTCGTTGTCTACCTTTGCACTTAGTTTATACACCGCCTCTACCCTGCAACGCTCTACAACTCGGGCAGTTTGTTGTTGCTTCTTTTTTTTTGGGTTTTGCTGCAGCTATCGTAAAACAATTTTGTTTCGCAGCTAATGACACATTGATAAAACGATTTGTAAGACATTGCGATAAGTGCGGTTCAGGCTTTGTAGCTTAACGCAAGCAGCTGGTAAAACTTCCGATAAAAATAAAAAATGGGAGTATGATGTGTTCGGGGAAATTAATATGGTTTCAGTTGATCGAGAGATTGCTGATACTAGTTGCAGTAGCAAGACTACTACTTCCTTAGAATTGTGCTTATCAATTCATAATTGACTATTATCATTCCCCCCTCCTACACTGACACAAAGGTGATCGACTGTTAATGCAAGTTCTTGTAATTCCCAACACTACAATTTCCAACAGAGCTGTCACCTCTGTCATTATGTATTTTTAAACACATTTATTAAGCTGCTTAATCAGCATACTTGGAAAAAAACATGAAAACGCAACATGAATAACATTTACAATATGCGCATTTCCCAAATTTCCCCAATTTTCCCCATTTATCTCTTCCCCACCGACGCATTGTCACCTATCTCGCTTAATTAGTGGATTTGGCATCTTTATATATATATTTTTTGTATTCGTCTGCTTGTATAGCTCCCCCCTCTCTGCAGAGAGATCTATGCATCTATTTATACACTCGCATCGCATCCAAATCCGAGACTATGCCACATCCAACGCACACACACATAAATTTGACTTAATTTTGTTGGAAAATTATGACAAGTGGGTTGAATATTATTGGGCTGCCTAAAGTATCTTCCGAATTCTCGTAGACAAGTGAATATATATGCCTCCCCCATTCAATATTTTCCAATGTTTTCATATAGCAAATCATTCTAATGATATTTTTCTTTCTATCATAGTTTGGGGATGACAAAGACATTATTGCCTCTAGACTTACATAAGCCATGACTATATTTATATATACATATATACTGTTTAGACCCGGTATCCAAAGGATACAGGGCCTAATAAGTTGGTCCAAATGCAGAAGGAAGCATCTCCGAGCATACAAAGTATATATATTCTTGAATATCAGTTTCTCAGAATATATTTTGCTTCTGCCGATCGCCGGCGTCATTTGCAATGGCGCAGTTGCTAGAGCTTTGGCACATAAACCAAGAGATTCTGGGTTCGAATTCCAGTCGATTCCTTTGGCATTTCTTGTGTAATGAATTTCTCTTCTTTTTACGAATATATAAATGATTGTTTGGAAATACATTGCACTCCAATTGACTTTTTTTCTGTATATTATACATTATAGTCTTATATTTATATTATCATAAGTAGTACATGTATTTGAGTGTTTAGATCTGAATACCGGGTCTTATGATGTCGAGCACCTCGACTGGTACTGGTAGCTTTCCCGCTTCTTTTTGTTGTGTTTGTTTAAAAAGATTTATAACATTTCATATCGTTAATTTCGGAAAGGGGCTCGACTAAGTCGGCCAGTCGGCAAGTCGGCAAGACGGCAAGTTGGCGGCGCATATTACTAATACGTCCCGTTGAAAATCATAAGCCGCCAGGCAACAAACGATTTCTACAAGTCACAGCGACAATCGGCTTAAACTAATACGCAGCCTCAGTCAGTGGAGTCTCAGCATATTTTTGTTAATAGCACCCAATGATGGACAAAATGTCGGTAACCTCGTCTTATTTAAAGTATTAACTGCTAACTAATGTGCGACACATTATAACGAGGGAACTGAAATCAACTGCGAGCTGAGAGCGGAGAGCTGAGAGCTGAGAACTACAGCAGCAGCTCAACGACATGATACCCAGCAGTTAGTTGGCTCTATGGGAAGATAAATAAGCAATCTTTCTAAGTGATCTATTGCGGAGATATAATATACAAATGTAGACAAATTAAGCACTGATTTCTGTTTTTTATTAATATTGATTAATTCATTTAAATAATTTAATCAATATTTCTAGCTTCTGCAAGTTATACAATTTCTTTTAGGAATTCTAACAATAAACTTGAGACAATGCAGGGTATTAGAAACACAAGCAATAAGCAGACTGAACATAGACTACAATAACTCCAACTGGCCAGTTGTCCAGTTGTTGCCACAGGAGACAAGAGACAACGCCAACGCCAAAACAGGTGAAGCTGCTGCTTCTGTAGCTGTAGCTGAAGCTGATGAAGCGGCGATCATGCGAGCAGCGACAAAAGAGATTATATTTCCTAAGCGCATCCAACAAAATGTGATCGAGTGTTGAGGGAGATAGCTAAATAGAAGAGAGAGAGAGCGTGTGGAAACGCCTAATGCGCAGTGATCGCTACGCGCTGCTCGGCGATCGCTGAGCTGCTTAACTAAATCCGGCTTAAGATCCGACACAAAATTAATGTCGTTGAAAAACATAGCAAAAGTCACACATTAACGCGGACTGCGACGACGACAGAGACAGAGGCAGAGGCAGAGACGGTGACGCTCAGGAAGTTGCTGGCTGGCGATGCGATTACCCGTGATCTCGCAACGCAGCTCCATTCTGAGACGTTGAGTTGGAGAAGGAGACGAAGCGAGTAAGAGAAAGAGTGGGAGAGGGGGAGAGGGAGTCTGTGTGTAGACATTTTACAGCGGATTATTGTGAATTTGCAGCGCAAAGCGGAATGGAGAATAAGCTAGTTGGCAGCACCAACATCATCCCTCTTGTGTGATGGGAGGGGGATGCGCGGGAATCGGTTGCTGCCCACCAAGTTGTGCTGCTTCTTGGCGGGAGCAGCTTGTCAATAACTAAATTGATTCAAATTACCAACGATTTATTGGCCATTGCGCTCAGCGATTCACTCGATCTGCGGCTACTGTGCTCCATAATTAATCCACTTATCCCCCTCTCTCTCTCTCTCTCTCTCTTTCTGTGTCCTCTCTTTGCTTCTCTGTCAACTAAACCACAAACTCTTTTTGAGGTTACACTTGCTTTTTTGTCCCAAGTTCTTTTAGATGCCATAAAGCCGCAGCTTTTTGGTGTGTGTTAATCACAGTCGTAAAATGAAAACAAGCGGATCAGTCGAGTGCGCGCGACTGTATAATACCCTGTGCAGTATCATAAATTAAGTATCTTGATTAAATTAGAAGTTACTAGATACTCAGATGGCAAATGAACTCTGCGGGGGAAAGTGGAAAGGGGAGAGGGTATACAGCCAAATTTAGTGTCTCTAGCTCTTAAGGTTGCTGAGAACGACGCCTTCATACAGACAGAAGAACGTACATAGCTCAATAGACTTGGCTATGTATACGGATTAAGAATATATGTACTTTATAGTGTCTGCCACGCCTACTTCTGCCTGTTGCCTATATGTGAACAAAGCTATTACACCCTTTTTAGTGCACAGGGTATACAAAGGTGACGACTACTCGCAAGATGATAAAACATGCCCAGCAAATCGTTAATAACTCAATTTTAATCTATATAATGGGCCGCCTTTTATCCAAATCTAATCAATTCCACTTCCTCCTCTCTCCACTCTCCACTCTCCTCTATCCGCCTCCTTCACTCTCCTACTAACCCCCTTCCCTTATCCATGCCCTGAGCAACTGTATCTAAAGTCGAGGCATGTTTCAATGTTTGCGTTTTATCGAAGACCTTTCAACTGGCCCGTATGTCTGGGCCACAGAACGACTGATCGACCGATCGACTGATCGACCGATATCTTTAATGTCCACATTATGATATATACACATGCGTGTATGTACATATATGTACATTTGTATGCGCTTGTGCTTTGGCTTAATCTAATCGACGCGATGTCGCTGAGAATTACGCGCATGTTGACCAGCCGTTGTGAAGATAACCGGAACGGCAGCGGGTCAGAAGGGAGGGTGGGAGTGCGGAGCGGTTGGCGACAGCTTGGCCTAGGTTTTGTGGGTAAATTTATCAAATCCAATTTCGATAAATTACTTTTTATCTTAATGAAGTGCCTTAATAAGCTGTGTAGCCGACAAATAAACAAACAAGCAGCGCTTGATTGATTAAACACAATTACCGAATCAACCGAAAGGCAAACCGAAGGGGGATTGAGGGTGGTTTGGGGGCTGGGGATAATAGGCCATAAGGTGTGTGTGGTCACATGTTGAAATTAAGTGCAAATAGCAAAGTATTTAGTTAATTTCTCAATAAACAGAAGTAAAGAGTTCAAATCTTCGATGAAGAAACTCAGATATATACTGCAACAGTCAATAACACATATCGATAGGTTAGCACACATCTCTTCGACATATGTTATCGCTTTCTGTTAACGCAAGTCCAGCGACAACGCTGCTTTATAAAAATCGATGATATCTATCGATATATTTTTAAACATAGCTTTATCAAGCGACTTGCATTATATTTCAAAGTTTCTCACAATTGGATTTGTCACTCTGCTACAATTACAGGGTGTATTCAGGGTCATTCGAGTGCCAAGTTAAGTGGTTGCTTGGCTTAGTGTTGGCCCAATGTGATCCGTCGACTCGGCGAACACCAACGCTTCAATGCACAAAACCCATCATCATCATCGTGATGTTGTTGTTGTGGTTGTTGCTGTTGTGTTGCTGTTGGCTGTTGATTTGCGTGCTTGACACGAACCCAAAACAAATCAATTCCTTAACAAATTGCAACCTTTGATGGTGGCAGTTGCATTGGCAGTTGCATGTTGGCCTCTCTGGCCCATGGGCTGTGACTCTGGGTCGGCTTAACGGTGTCGTCGTCCGTTCCGAACACGATATTCCATAGCTAAACTTGCGTGTTAGCTAAACCTAATCCACAAGCGTTGTAAGCAGCGTAAGAGGAGGAAGAGGAGGAGGAGGGGGAGGAGCAGGTGGAACGGCTGGTGCATGTGAATGTCAGCTAATCTGAGTTGTGTGTTGTGCCATTTAGTTTGCAATTACATAAGCAAACACTAATTAGCCGCTGCTGCTGCTGCTGCTGCTGCTCGCTCTCAGATCGATTCTCAGTCTGATTTGTGTTCCTATTTGGATTCGCTGTGGCAGGAAGTTGTCAGCGTTAAACGAGTGCTTGACACACTCACTCACTCAGTCAGCCAGTCACTCTGCCAGTTATTCACTTCGATTCACATAAACACTCGCTCTCACACTCACTGAGTAGATCATGGAAATGCGCTTATGTCGGATTATCCCGTAATTTATGTTTGCAGCTCACTGCAATCACAATGGATGCGACTTCACCTCGCACCACACACACACACACACACACAGACACACAGAGACAACTAATTGCCACGATCATTACACACACACACACACACACATGGCTAATGACAATGAGCCACAATAAGAGAGGAAACGGCGGCAAAACTCGCAATTGCTCTGAGCGTTTTGTCTTGCAGCGGCAAGAGGCAGACAGAGGGACAATGGGTAGGGGCAGCGACTGAGGCAGAGGCAGGGGCAGATGACAAAACAGAATTGTGTCATTCGTGTGCATTGGACGCAGGATCGTTACCAGGGAGACAACAACAAGATACAACAACGGCAAAAAAAAGTAGGAAGCAAGCAGCATTTGGCTTCGTGGGGAGAAAAAGGCATAGGAAAGGGTAGGGGCCGGGTCAGTGGCAGGGGCATGGGCAGGGGCAAGGGCAGGGGAGGAGCACTTTAACCGGAAGCGTAATCGAGCTAAACGGACATACAGCCGGGGAAGTGAGCAATGTGCGTGTGTGGGTTAACGTTAACCCATTGTACACACACACACACACACATATATACAGAGGAAAAAAAGAAGCGGGAAACATTGAGGAAAAACGCCAGGAGGAAATTCAGCCAGCAATAATAACAACTCACTGAAAAACGTTAAAACTTGGCCAAATGGCAGAGGCTAAAAAACTGAAAAGAAGGAAGCCGCAACAGAGCGGGCGAGACAGAGAGAGAGAGAGAGAGAGAGAGAGAGAGAGGGGGAGAAGAGAGAGAGAGAGAGAGAGCAGCTAAACTAGGCGACTTGAGGGTTTTATAAGTCTGGCTCTAAAATTATTGAACAACTGACAGATCCGACATTCCCTGCACTGGGTCAAACAGCTGAGCTGTGTGGCAAGTGGCAAGTGGTAAGTTACAGGTCCTGGGGCAAGGACACTCTATATATAGAGTGGGATAGAGATAGGAAGATAGGGATAGAGATAGAGAGATGGAGATAGAGATAGATATTCAGATACAGATACAGCTTTAGTTATAGATACAACTAGAGGTATAGAGGCAGTTACAGATTCAGATACAGTTACAGATACAGATACAGATACAGCTATAGTTATAGATACTACATAGCTGGCGTCGAACTTCCTGAACTCGTAAACCGCCGCCTACAATAAAAAGGGCAACATCGACGCCGATGCTTCTGTAGCTGCTTCTGCAAATGTATCTGTATCTGTATCTGTATCTGTAGCTGCTTCGGCAAATGTATCTGTATCTGTAGCTGCAGCTGTATATCTGCAGTTGCGAGAAACGAGTTTATGCATTTGCTGACAGTTTGCCGCAGCGCAGGTCGCCGCATCTCGCAATTGATTGGACTAATTGCAAGTTTGAGGCTTGCTGAAGTCGATCTCTGCTTGGCGGTGCGAGTGCGAGTGCGTGGCATTAGAACGTGGCAATGTGGCATATGCGATAGTCTGACACGAGGCAGAGGCATTAAAAAGGTAATTAAATCGCAATTTCTGTGGATACGCTGCCGGTTGCATGCCACAAGTGCAACTAATACCAGAGCCAGCGCAGATCGACGATTATGGCGGGAGGAGGCGGAAGGCGGGAGGGCCATTGGCAACTGTCAACGAAGCACGCGCCATGAAATGGGCGGCGACTCCAAGTTGCAAGTTGCAAGTACCAAGTTGCAAGTTTGAGTTGGAGTTATGCGTGCGAAAATGTTGCAGCGTCAAGTGTGGCAAGTGTGGCAAGTGGCACCTTCGCTGCCACAGACGTCGCTGCTGCTGCTTTAATGCGTTTCTTGGTGTGAATTAATTTTATTGCCTAATTGTGTGTCTGCGGCACATGCTGAAACTATTAAGCGCATTTTAAACACAGCCCCAACTCCTTGCCCCAACTATGTAACTTTATGGGGCCTTGAGCACCCAACCCAACCCAACCATGGACCAGGCCCTGCACAGCTAGAGGGGGTCTTGGGGGTGACAGGCGTTTAACGAGCCAACACACGCCAATAGATATTTGCACTCTTCTTCTCACTTGCTGTTGCTGTTGCTGTTGCTGTTGCCTTTTTAATATTGTTTTCAATGAATATTCCGTTTTGTTGGAATTCGTTTTTGACGAATGGCTGTAAACGATTGCAGCGCTTTGGGCCAAAAATGTCTTTATTTTTAAGCAGAAATTGTTTGGCAAATTGTTTGACAAACGAACAAACGACGACAAACGGAAGAGCTACTCAATGGCAGTAATTACTCAGACTATGTTTTATGGCAATTCCTAGGCATTCCGCGGCGAGTAATGAGCAGAGCTAAAAGTTAACAGAGCTGCTGGCAATTGGCAATTGGCAAAGAGCAAAAGAGCACGTGCTTAAAGCGGCACACGTCGTTTCCTGCCTTGAGTTTCACTTTCAGCTGGGAGCGGCAGTTGCCAGTTGCAGTTGCTTGTCCTTGCCAGAAGTAGGCCAGTAGTCGGGCCTGCTGTTGTCCTGCGTCCTGCGTCTTGCGTCTTGCGTCCTTACCCCTGTTGAGGGTGCACATCCCGAGATGTGCGCTCTCTCTTTCTATCACACTCCTTCTCCGTCTCTATGCCGCTCTGATATGATTATCTTCAAATCGAGAGCTCGCACCTCATTTGCGCAAGGGCAGCGACTCTGCAGTTGCCATTGTCTGCCGGAGTGCTTCCTGTCTGCCTGCCCCTCCTCATCTTCTGCCCCCTCCTGTCTACGGCCTACTGTCCTACTGCGTCTCTCCTGCCTGGCGGCAATAAAAAAACGGGAACTTGTACTCCAAGGTGCAGACAATGTTCGACTCGGTGTCTGTGCCCGTCTAATCGCCCCCGTCAGCGAGGGCTGCTCGTCATTTGGTCTTATCATTAACGACTTTTCTGTTCTCGTCTCGTCTCTTTCGCTGACCTTTATCACTCGCCTGCGATCTGCCGTTGGCCCCCTTTGAGCGTGCGTTCCTAAAAAGTGAAAACAAAAGGCCTACAAATGAAGTGCAAGGAGGAGAAGTACGAGAAGAAGTAGCAGTAGAAGTAGAAGTACTTTGCATTAGCTACTCGAACTACTTGCGCGTACATCTGCACCTAGGCAGGGGAGGCGAATGAACAGGAGGGAGCCGGGTGCAGTGAGCAGGGAGGCCCTACGCACACAGGAAGTGACCTATCACAATTGGCGCTGCTCTAAAATTGCAAATATTTTAATTGGCTCTGAGTTTGACTCTGGCTATTGCTATTGCTCTTTGTGGCCAACAGTCTAGGGCGCAGTCTGTGTTGCGTTGATCTAATCAATGGCCTCTAATGCTAACGGTAAAAGCCTTTCCGCAACTGCTCTGGCCTCCCCTGTTTTGGCCTGTCCTGGCCTGGCCAAAAAACACTTTATTAGCAGTTGCTCTGCTCTGTTTTGGGCTTATCATCATCAGGCATTTGCTTGCCCACAAAAAGAGAGAAACAGATAGGGAAATAAAAATTAAATCGCCTTTGATGTCACATATGTCCTGGCTGTGTCCTGGCCGTGTCCCGTGTCCTGTCTGCCTCCACATCCTGTCCGTTGTTTAGAAACTGTTTCGCCCGTCGTCTGCGACTTGTTTCGCTTCATTTTATTTGCTGCTTTCATATATTCTTTGTTGCTTTTGCTTTGTGCTTTGTGCTTTTGTTTTTGGCGAAAGCCGCACACAAATTAAGTTAACTTCCTGTCTGTCTATCGCTAATAGCAAATTAATAAGAGCTTCCGGTCAATTTCTGGCCCAAGTGGCTTGCGGTTTTTCTGCGCTCCCTCTTCTCCCTTCTCGCCTCTCTCGCTCACGCTCACGCTCTCTCTCACTCCTCGGCTGTGGGCTGTCGTTGGGCTCCCCCGCAACAGCTGGGCCGCCTGTTGGCGCTTGTCCTTGACACACATCAATGCATTAAGTTGTCCTGCCGCACATGCTTTCCACTTGAATGCGAGCTCAGCTGTCTTGGCAGGCACAGCAGCTCGTCAACAGTTGCAACGTACTTGCAGTTGCTGTTGCAGTTGCAGTTGCAGTTCCTGTTGTTATCTAAGTAGGGCTCTCGGCTATCGGTTGCCGACTGCGGGTGCAGTTACCTGTCCCACTGAGTGTCGCGTGTCGCGTAGGGATCGAGGCATCGTGGCATCGAGGGGTCGAGCGTTGGCGGGAAGCGGGGGAGCCCTACTGCGTCTCAAGCTGCTTCCTGTTCTCTTATTGTTTGCCAATCGCATGTGCAACTCCAGCCAAGGGAACACGACCGAGCTGCTGCACCCGCGCACAGCTGTTCAAATGTCCCAATTGGCACTGCAAGCCATCTTTCATCTTATTATTTATTTAGCGTAAGTTGACACAGGGAAAATACAATATTTTGATGCTTAGCAAAACTTATAAAACAGCATAATACCCTGTGCTGTCTACTAAATGAAGTATGTTGATTACAGTAGGAGTACGCAACTAACAGCTGTTGAAAGAATACTGTTTTCAACATGCATTCGTTGCTTTTGCATATGTACAGAAGCTGAGTGATACGTCACTTCATTTACACACGCATGCATCGCAGTCGTTCGCTGTCTCGCTCGCACAGAGCCAAGCGCAAGCGACTCAATTCAATCAAATTTCTTTTCTGCTTATCTTTTTTATTTATAAACCGATCTTGATGAAACTTTCAGCATTGCTTCTATATGGTATTTTGCAAGCACTTGTTAAGTTAGAAGTGTCTACGCTGAGAAATGTGGCCATAATTAGTTTATTTCGATTTGCGTGGGAAGGGGGAGAGGTATGGGTAATCTAGCATAAACTCTATCTAGAGAGAGCATACAGTTACCTTCCTGCCAAATTTGGTGTCTCTAGCTCTTATGGTTTGCTGAGATCGACGCTTTCCTACAGAGAGACGGACAGACAGACAGACAGACACACATGGCTCAATCGACTCAGCTTTTGATACCGATTAATAATATCTATTCATTATAGTGTCTGCCACGCCTTCTTCTGCCCGTTACATACATATGCACAAAGTTATAACACCCTTTTTACCCATAAAAAAACTGCTAATAACTTTAATTTTACATTTAAAAAACTCGTCTCCTATTTTATTTTTATGTTTATATTGTCAAAGTTAAGTTTTTTCACTAATTTATTGCATTAAATTAAATTGTCTATAATTTTATTCAATTTACCAAAGATTTTCAATTTGATTTGTTAATTTCTGTGGCAGACTTGGTTGCCGCTTGCAGCGGAGATGCTACTGCTTCTTCGGCTCTGCCGCTGGTTGTGTTCTTCTTCTTCTGCTTGTAATGTTGCTGCTGTTGTTGTTGTTGTTGTTGTTGGGATACTCGTATTCTTCACATTTTTAGCTTAATTGCATTGGCTGGCCGCACGTTGCACTTGCTGTGTCTAGGGCCAATTGTTTGCCTTGCGGCATTTGCCTCACGTGCAACCGCAGCCAGAGCAACTGGTATTTTGCTAGCTGCAAAGTAGCTAATAGATGCACCACTCAAACACACACACACACACATACAGACACACGCACACACATAGATGAAGATAGAGAGTCCCCTTTAGGCCAACAGCTTGCAGCTTGCAACTTGCAACAGTTTCCAAAAGGCAAACAATTGCAGTCTCGCGTTGGGGGAGGGCCTCGATGATGGCGATGACGATAGCAAACGTGTTGGGAAGAGGGGGAGGGGAGGAGGGGTTGGACGGCTCCAGTCAGCTCTTGCCTTCCAGGTGCTTGCAAGTGTCTGTGTGTGTGTGTGTTTGTGTTTGTGTTTTGGGCTTGTTAAGTTTAAGATTGTTTGATATGGCTGCGTTGGCTTCTAAGTGCGTTGTTGCTGTTGCTGCATGTGCAACGTGTTGTGGCAACGAGTGCATTGGCGCTAAAAGACATGTTTCAATTATGATTGTTGGCGTGTTTTATTAATTACGAGTATCAGCCAGGCCATTTAGTTGGTCATTTAGCGATTGCTCCCGCTTAGTGGCAACAAATGTGCCCCTTGCCCCTTGCCCCGTTGCTCTTCAGGCCAGCTTGCCACTCGAAATGTGTTTAATTGCGCATTTCATTTCATTGTGGCAGCAGCCGTTGTATGCACCAGCTTGGGTTCCGTTCACATGCCACCCCGTGTTGCCTCAAACCCCGGCAGCCAGAGGATATGCGTCAAATGAGTCTTAACCAATTTGATAAGTTAGCCAAGTATGACGCAAGGACACCATTTACTGTACGCATTCAATCAACCTACCCCTGCTGCTGTCTCTGTCTCTGTCTCTGCCCCTGTCTCTGCCCCTGCCCGCAGCTCGCTGTGTTGCTATCAGTTGCGCCGATTGCTAAACAGAATCAGAATCGTCATCTTAAGCGCGTCAACTGAACAATCTAACTGATTGCTTACAAATGAATCTCAATTAAAATTAATTCAAAACATGAACTGGGTATTATTTACCCGTTTGACACTCACACACACACACACGCACACACACACACATTAGAAATATGCTATACCACAGATTGACACAGATCTGCAGCCACGGCAGTGCGACTGTGGGAGGGGAGGATCAACAGCAGCTCACGATAAAAGTTGGTAATGTAGAGAACGCCACACTCTCTCTCTCTCTTTCTCTCTCTCTCGGTCTCTCGCTCTCCTTTGCTGTGGAGAATTGGTATGCTGCATATATCAGCATCAATTAATTTGGTATTCGTGATTCTACTTAACATCGATTGACCCCAACAGATTAGTCGACCAAAGAAATGTCAGTCTCCGCATCAGCGAATCAAGTGAACCAAGTAAAGTGTGAATGCCAACATTCTTGGCGCTGCTTTGGACACTTTGGAGAGTGAGACAGAGAGAGAGAGAGAGAGCGCGCAACGGGGGAGACTTTGAGGCCATTGAGTAGGTCGAGCATTTTTGTGACGCAAATTGTCAACTTATATTTGCGCTCATTCGAGTATATACTATATCTATGTATCTATATATATATATATATATTGTATTGTATCTATTTGGTCGCATTGTTGATCGCTTTTCACGATTTTCATATCTAGCTGAAGATACTCGCTCTCACAGCGGCGACTCGACTTAATTGTTCAATGCCACAGCTTGCGTTTTACTTGGGGTGGGGGGAGGCAGCCTCTGGTGACTATCTTAATGCTTAATTGGTGCGATTGAATTAAAATCGTTTGCTGCCACTTGTTGGCGCTATGTTTAGTCTCCCTACCGTCCCCTCTGCAGCTCTCCTCGTCTCCTTCTCCTCCACTCGTTTCTTGGTGTCGATTAGGCTCACAGATCGCTTGATTGTTGTCTTCTATCATTGTTGTTGCTCGATTTGCTTAAATGATTGATCAATGAGACAATTGTCAATGTACGCCTCATGCCTCGCTCTCAGGCCGCGTCAGTCTCGAATTTGCATGAAATCTCGATACGTGAGATTGCCACTGCGATCGATGCTCGAATCGTTCTCAAGTCCCACAGTTGAGCAATCAGCAATCAGCAATCAGCAATCAGTGCACGTTGCGTTAGTTATTGTTATTGAAAGTCGCGTTATTGATTGATAAATAAACAAATATATGCGAGTAATTTCTCTGGCCAGGCGATTACATAACCCCATTTGCACTATTTACAGGCCAAATCGAGAATCAGACAGGTGTAGTATATTGTCCTTCTTCCTCTTCTATCTTTTATCTTCTAAGAATCGGACAAGTGTAGTTCAGAATCCTTCCTTTTCTATCTTCTATCTCCTAGGAGTCGGACAGATATAGTTTGTTGTCCTTATTCCTCCTCTATTTTCAATCTTCTATCTGCTATATTTTTCATCTATCTTCTATCTTATTTTCCTCTCTTTGTTATTGCCCGAGTTTCAGAGATCAATTTGACGACTGCCAAGAAAAAAGTCTCCTGTTTACTGTTTTGTGAGGGGTGTCTTGGTTCTGGGATGCTCCTTTGTTGATCCTGAGAAGAGAAGAGCAGAAGTTAACTTCATAAATTTGTTGCTGCTCATTCGGGCTTGACAAAATGTGTCCCTTTTCTTTTGTTTCTAACTAAATGCTAACCTATTTAATTGACTTATAATTGGAGAAACCCATACTACCATACACACACACACAAACAGAGAGAGAGAGAGAGAGAGAGAGAGAGAGAGAGAGAGGAGACGCTGGCAACAGCATATGTGTAACTAATAATTTTGTTGCGAGGAATTCCTCAAGCGCAACACGGCCAAAATGAAACGAATGTGCAAGTGAGGGCCCGGGGGCGGTTAACTGGATGTGGATGTGGATGTGGCCATGGACATCCCCTGGGCCACTGTAGGCACGTAGGCACTCAGAAGGATCACAGTCACATGTGAAAAGTTAGCGGCGCGCAAATGCAGTAGATGCAGCGACCTGGCCAAGTTACAGTTGAACGAGTTTCGAGTTTCGAGGTTTCGCTTTCGCCCGAGGAAGCAAATTGGGAATGGGAATGGAAATGGGAATGGGAATAGAGAAAAAATGTATGAATAAAAAAGGCAGAGAAGGGTGCAGAGCAAATTATGCCGCCCGCCATGTTGAACTTGAAATTGTAATTGGCATTGGCAAGGGCACCTACATATCCTACATATGGCCAGGTTGACAAAGCACCTCTGTCTCGGCCACACCACCAGCAACGGTTCCTGTCCGCTGTCTAAACTGTGTCCCCTGTCAGCTGTGCGTTTGCTGCTTATATGCAAAGCAAGCGGTTCAGTCGAGCGCACGCGACAGTAGAATACCCTGTGAACTCTCCTAAATGAAGTATTTTGATAGTAATAGATGTAGGTAACTAACAGGTATTTAAAGTACTACCCTCGATTAGAAGCTGAGTGCTACGTCACTTGCATTGCAGTTATTTGTTATTTGTTACTAATTTGCGGGCTTAAACCGAGGAAGTTTCTGAATAACTCGCTTTTTGACTTGATTTGATTATTTGCTTGGCTTTCAATCAATTGAAATATTTGCGGTAAATGCCATTGAATTACGTTTGTTCATTTTGCAGTTACGCGATGTGACAAAGTGTTAAGTTAATAATTTGCCAGGCTCTTTGAGGCCGGGCCAAGTGAGGTCTGGCCTGGCCTGGCCTGGTAATAATTGAAAAATGCCAGCAGACAACATTGCGCTATGGCACGAGAGAGCTTTATTAATTTTTGTATTTAAAACATTTCAAGCACTCGACACCTTCTGCTCAACTGTTTGGCTTCGATCGGCACTTGCCACTTGCCACATGTAGCAAGCAGCAAGCAGCATGCAACATGAAGCAGCAGCAGCAGTAGCAGCAGCAGCGGCAGCAGCAACAGTAGCAATGATCTCAAATTAATGCCCAACTCTGTTGGCGAGTAGAAATAATGAGCCTGCAACGAGCTGGTCTGCAACTGGCAGAGAAAGGCAGAGGGAGAGAGAGAGAGAGAGGGAGAGAGTGAGTGATGGAGTGTGAGCGGGGGGAGAGAGAGAGGAGCGCAGATTGAGGATGAGACACGGTAGCAATTGAAGCTGGCGACGTGCGACGAACGCGCGCATAATCAAGGCTTCAACATGGACAACGATGTAGATGGACATGGACATGGACTTGGACTTGGGACATGGAGTTGCGACATGGTGGGGCAGGCAACATGGGGCATGGTGCTTGGTGCTTGGGCCGCTGTCGATTGCCGATTGGCGATTTACTGGCTGCCTTGTGCGCAGCCTTTATGATTATTGTTATTATTGTGTGTATGCCTGCAATTCAGGCCAAGTCATCATTAATGCGTCGAGTGCAGCATTACCAAAAACCCGGCAGTAAAATAAAATCGAATGAAATATAATTAAATGTCGCTGCTTCGGCTGCTCCTGCTGCTGCTGTCGCTGCTGCGTAGTTGGTAGCTCTCGTAATTTGGTAAACATTCTTCGGCGGGAGCTGGAGTTGCAGACGCGTCTGGCTATCGCCGCAGAAGATCGCATACCAGGCGACAGCGCAGCATATTGTCAACCGGTTTACCTACCTATCTCCCTCCCTCCCTCTCTCTCTCTCTCTCTCTCTATCTCTTTCTCTCACTCTCTTTCGCTCCCTATCTTGCTCGCCTCGTCTCTGTCATTTGGGGCTTGCTTATCTGCGGCTTTGTGGCATCTTTAAATGGCGTTTTTTCGCACTCACAGACATGCGGGCGTCGGGCAAGGGGAAAGAGGTAAAAGGGGACTGGGGGTGGGGGGTGGGGGCGCCGTGCAAGCCAACAAAACGCTCACTGATTTTTAATTATTTTGCACGACAACGTTCTCCATCGTTGGGAATGCCACAGCCACAGAAATCGAGCTGCTCGTCCTATGGCCAAAAGCAGCCAAACGGCCAAAACGGCCAAACGGCCAAAAGGCAGCAAACGATTCGACTGGCAATCAAGAAGCTGGGCCTTTCGTCACTTCAATATTGAAACACTTAATCACAATTTCGTTAAGGGCATGCCAAGATGGAGCTGAAGCTGGAGCTGGAGCTGGAGCTGGAGCTGGAGCTGCAGTTGTGGATGTGGAATATGCACATAAATGGCAAAAGATCAGAAATTCCAAATATCTCATACAAATTACCAAAAGGCAAGCAACAACAACAATAAGAGCAAACAAAAATGTACGAAACTGATTCGCAAAGAACACGAAAATGATATTTTCACAAAGCCCAACGACGAATGCCAACAAATGCCGCATACCGCATTCTGCTGCTTGCCCCAGCAGCAACAGTAACAGCAACTGCAACTTCAACTCGTCGTCAGATTCGTCGCTTGGGAATTTGTGGCCGGGCTAAAACGTTGATGATCGCAGCTACATGCGTTCGTTGTTGGGCTGCTTTCGAGCCTTGATAATTAATAACAGGCAGTCAGCCAAAGAGCATAAAAACGGCCAACACCCAATCACAAAAAAACGCAGCGGCCACAAAAGGCCAAAAGCCAAGCAGAGCCAAACAGCCAGCCAATCGTAATGGTAATGGCAATAACGTTGCGGTAGCTGCTGGCTCATTGGCCAACAAATCAACCAAAAGAGAGAAGCACAAGCAGAGATCGAGTTGCACAGACAGAAAAACAGACAGACAGACAGACAGACACGTCTAAAGCAGACTTAATCTCAGACAAGCAGGAATGTCAATGGCACTGGCCAGGCCACTCCACTAGCGAATGAGTCTGGCCGAGCTGAACTGCGATTAAGATCACACAATTGGATCGCGCGTTCAACGCCTACTCTGCGAGTAGACGGCGCAACTGACAGGCAACATGACAGAGAGACAGAGCGACAGAGAGACAGACAGACAGACAGGGAACAAGTTGTCAAGTGAGAGAAGCGAGAATCGTTGCTAGATGTGAACACGCTCATCGAGAGAGCTTAGCTAATCTCTCCAGCATTCGCAGATTCCCCCAGCCCATTGCCATAACCATAAACATTTCCATTGTCATTTCCATTGCCATTTCCATTCGCATTTCCATTTCCATTTCAATTTCTATGCACATCACGCAGTTGTCATGAAACAGCAAACTGATTAAATGACACAACAAAAAACAATTAATGCCTAAAGGCAGCTAAATCAAATGGTATGGCCAAGGACAAGGACATGGACATGGGCATGGACATGGCCGAGGAATGGCACAAGCAGCAGCAGCAGCAGCAGCCGCAGCAGCAGCAGCATCAGCGCCATGGTGCCAGGCCAAACGATTTATAGCCCAATGGAATGTGCCACATGAAGCAAGGATCAGATGATGGAAATCGCCGGGCGAACGCAGCGAGCGATAATAAAAAACAATTTAGTTCGCGCAACGCAAGGGGTCTGAGTGAGTGAAAGAGAGAGAGTGGGAGAGGGGAGTATAGTGGGGAAAGGGAGGAAAGGGGGGCTGTAGGCAGTCAGGCAACTGTTGATGATTAAAACACATTAAAAATCCAGTAGCAGCAGCAGCAGCAGCAGCAGCAGCAGCTCAGTCGCTCTGTCTCAGAGCCAAGTCTCAGTCCACCCTCCCCCCTGCAACACTGTCTCCAAACGAGCGCAGACTGTAGACTGCAGACTGTAGACTGCAGATTTTGAGTTTGTGTTTCAGTTTGAGTTTCAGTTTGACGACTTTTTCCACACATCGGGCAACTAATTTCATATTTTTCATGCAATTGCTGAAATTCCGCATCTCCCGAAAAGCCAAAAAGGGGCTTCGCTCTCTCTCCCCCTCTCCCCCTCTCTGTCTCTCTTCCTCTCTGTTACTCTCTGTCGCTGTCTCTGGGGCTCAACTGTATTTGTATCTGTTGTATCTGTGTCGCAATCAGATTCAGTCTGTCCACCTCTGTTCATCTGTCCCTCCGTTCGTCCGTCCATCTGTCCCGCCGTCCGTCTGTCCGCTTTGATGGCCGGGGACTACCTGTTGCGACGTGTTATTAGGGCGACGTATTGACGACAAGCAAACGTCAACCCAAACGTCAGCTCATCATATCATCGATTGATGCGACGACTCCTCGTATCTGCAGCCGCAACAGCTACCTCCCCTCTCTCTCTCTCACTGTCAGCTCTTTGGACATTTTTTCGGGCCTGGCCAGAACAGAAGCTGCTGCTGCTGCTGCTGCTGCGCTTGTTCGGCTGCTTGTTTGGAATTTTGTAGTTTGGGCAGCCGAAAAATGTAAAGGGTCGCCTCTAATTTTGGACAGTGGAGAGAAGACGAGAGGGAGAGTACTGGAGAGACAAGTCCAGTCTTAGTATGCCTCGCTTTTACACAGTTCAGAAGCCTTTCGAGGTGCTGGTGATATTTCTTAGCACAAACTGGCAACAACTTGAGATTGCAGTGCAACAACTTTGTTTAAGATACACGTCTCCCCCTCTGCCGCACCGTTGCCCCGTTGCCCCGCTGCCCCACTCCCCTGGTAGCAGCGACGTGATTTTGCGCTTTAATGAGGATTATTAAATGCGAGATTATTATGTGCTGCAATTACTTTTCGCAGCCACTGTGCGCTGCGTTTATTCACCATTAATTTTTGAGCAATTTTTCCCTTTCTTTCTTTTTGCTCTGCGCGTTGATTTATTTTATTGAACCATAAAAATGTAAATTTCTGTGCCAGGTCCGAGCACAAAGACAGAGATAGAGAGAGCGACAGAGATAGAGATAGAGAGTGAGACAAAGACGAAGTTAATCGTTGTCAATTATGGCCTTTGACAGGTTAATATTAAACTGTGGCGATGTAGAGGAGTTGTGATAACTCAAGATAACTGGAGCACTGCAGCTTAAGATTAGCATGCCAGGCCACGTCGTCTTCTTCTTCTTCTTCAGTTGAGAATTCCTTTCACAGGATCAGTGGAGCCTGCTCCTTCGCTGGATCTTCCATTGCAGCTCATTTGCGCCGCTGGCAAATCAGTTTCCGGCTGCAATCGACTGAGCGCCAACGCATAAGTCCCCCCTTCTTGTTCTGATCCCCTGATCCCCTGCTCCCCCTTATGGCAGCAGTTAGCAAGAGGATGGAGGCTGGCGGTTGGTGGCAAAGTGCGCTCGCCATCGAGGCTACCTCTATTAACATAATCACAACACAAGTCGCTCAGCTTGCAGCTTGCAACTTGCAACTGGCGGTATCCCGGTATCCCGGTGGCAAGGGCAACCGAAAATTACGCACAGCGAGATCAATTTCTGAGACTGAATCACTGCAGGGCGATCAATTAAAATTTTGATCGAATTTTCGTCAATTTTTTGACATGTGGCCAACAGAAGCCAACAATTGGGGCGGGGCAATTGAGCCGGACACGGACACAGACGCAGACACGGACACTGCCCCAGTGTATTGCAGTCGTAATGTGTACATTCCTGGTAGGCCTGGCAACAACCCGGCCAAGATCAATGTAAGCTCAAATTGTCGGCGGCTGCCTCAGGCAAAATCTCTCTGTCTGTGTCTGAGTCTGACTTTGTGGCTCAGTTTGTGGCTCAGTTAGTGGCCGAGGCGGAGCACAGGCTCTGAATCACAGTGAACTGAAATTGATTAAAGCGTAAATGAATTTTGTGCTGGCCGGGCCAAGTCTGATGATGATTATAACATAAGATCGATTGCTGCTGTCGCTGATCGCTAACTCGACGCGGCTACTGTGGCAAGCAGATATCGATGTTGATGTTGTTGTTGATGTCGATGTTGAGTTGTTGTTGCGAGCAACTCTATACCCTGTAAATACAAAGATCTGCTTATACCCTGTACACTTAGACAATAGCTTTGGGCACACAGTATGTAACGGGCAGCCGGGTCGATCGAGCCATGTCCGTGTTTGTCGGTGTCTCTGTGGGGAAATGTCGATCTCAGCAACCAAGTTTCCTGTATACCCTCTTCAGATCTTGTTTATGTTACATTTTCGATACTTCCCGCCCTTCCACCGCAATTCGAAAGAAAACCAATTAATTCCACACTTCTTAGCGTAGACACTTCTAACTTAACGTATGATTGACAAATATCATATAGAAACAATGCTGAAAGTCTCATCAAGATCGGTCTACAAATAAGAAAGTTACCTTCTTCTATAATAAGCAGAATACTTAATTCAGGAAACTCTGCAGGGTATTCCAATGTCGCGATCGATCGACTGAACCGCTTGCTTACTCTGAGTTATTGTTTCAAGGGTATCCCGGAGTTGGGCAGTCCTTTCTCATACGCTTTTTTTGGCAATGGCATTTGACAAAATACCCAGCGGCCAAAAGCAACCACAGAGGGAAGCACAGAGGCAACCACAGGGGCAACCACAGAGGTTATTGGTTATGGTGCTTAGGCAACCTTCGGCTCGATTTAAGTTGAAGTTTATCCGCACGATCAGCGCAGATCCCCGTTGTATGCGAATGCCATAATTTCTGGGTTGCTGGGACAGCAAAAAATATTGTGTAGGTTGCTTGGAATTCCTTGCGTGCCTGGCTAAGATCAGATCAGGGCCAGCAAAAAGAAGAGGCAATATAAACGGTAAACGGTAGCTTCAACATAATTAGGGTAGCTACTGATAGCAGTTTTTTTTTTACCCGATTTAGATCGATCGACCGATCAAAAAGCCGTCGCTAATTTCGGTTTTGATTTCGATTTTTATTTTGATTTCGATTTCGATTTCCATTTGCCAATTGCCACTTGATTTCAAACGGAGTTTGCTTATTAATAATGTTAGAAAAAATGCTGCTCCTAATGGGCGAGAGATAAAGAGCGAGAGGAAGAGATAGAGAGAGAGTGAGAGGGGGAGGGGGAGTGTGTGTAAAAGAGGGGTAGACAGAGAGAGAGAGGGAGTTGGTGAGGAACATTAATTTAGTTACGCTCCAACGAACGCCAAAGCTAATGTGGAAAAGAGTTCGGAGGGGCCTCGGGGATGTGGAGGGGGACTTGGGGATCTTGGATCGTGGATCGCTGGGGCTTGGAGCTTCGCATCATTAAAGACAATTTCGTGATTCGCCAAATTACTTGCTAAATTATAGAAAGCAAACAAAGATCGGCGCCCCAAACGAGCTCTCCGCACACAAATCAATAGAAATCAACGCCTGTCGGAGGCGAGCGGAGTCTTGGGGCATTCAATCTCTTTGAGCTGCCACTATCGATGATGCCTACGCCATTGTCGACTTAATCAATACAGAAAATTTGGGTTGTTTTCTTTAGAGCAGTGTTTATTTGTAGTGCTAAAGAATGAAGTGAAATCGAAGCCAACTTAGCTAGACAAACAAGCAGACAGACAGGCAGACAGAATAGACAAACAGGCAGACAGACAGCTAAATAGTTGTTGTACGTTGTCTACATTGTAAACTGATTCGTTGCTGTTCTCTTCTACTCCACAGAGCCAGGCCTTGGCCCTAACCAGAGCGGCCAATGCGGCGGCTGTTGTGGCCGCTGCCAACGCCAACGCCAATGCCAAATCTCCATCGGCAGCAGCCAGCCTCATGGACATGGCTGTCAAGAAGGAGCACTCGCTGTCGCCGCCCCACAGCGTTATCGCCGAGGAAGCTGCCTCTGGCCTTGGGCAACTGCAGCACAGACGCTCCTCGCTGCAGGGTGTGCAGGAGAAGCTCACCCAGTTGCAGATGCAACATCAGCACCATCAGCAGCAGCAACAACAGCAGCAGCATCAGCAGCAAGCAGGGGCCGAGCAAGTCAATGCCGCTGGTCGTAGATCCGCGGAAGGGAGTCCCCACTCCTTGGGACACCTTCAGCACCAGCACCAGCATCAGCAGCACCAGCACCAGCAGCAGCAACAACAACAGCAGCAACAGCAATCACAGCAGCAGCAACATCTGCTCGGCTCTGACGGCAGCAGCGCCCTGGCCTCCTCGGCGGGATCTAGTCAGAATGCCTCGTTGGCGGCGACGCCGAAGAGTGAGCGCGAGGAGCGTGGCAGCATCTCCTGCCTGCCGCCCGCTGCTCTGGGCATGGCCGTGGGCGTGCAACAGGCCCAACAGCAGGCCGAGAAGCTGCTCAGCCATCCAGCCTTGGAGTCCCGACGCGACTTCGATGTCAGCAAAGTGAATCGTGAGTAACTGCGAATAATTAATTATGAATCGATTATGAATACTGAATATTTATTGCAAATTTAAAAAATGGATGAGCGATAGGGAGAGCGATAGAGAGAGCGATAAAGAGAGAGCGATAGAGAGAGCGATAGAGAGAGCGATAGAGAAGAATAGAGATCAGTTACGTAAATAGCTTATTTGTAGTTGTAACTGCGTTTAATTAACTCAAATTGCACATTTTAAATCTAGACTAAAATTGATAGCAAAGTTGCATAAATCAGGCAAATCCATGGCCCTAAATCGCGCCCAGTAGCTCAACCGGCCAGCGAAAGAAGAGCGAGAGAGAGGGTGAGAGGAAGGGGAAAGGGACTAGGGACTAGGGACAAGAGGCAAGGGGCAAGGGACAAGGCGCATTGCTATTTCCGTGTCGCTGCACAAATACCCTTAATCCGGGCAGAGCATCCGCCTCCATGGAGAGCTCAATAATTGCCGGGAACCACATCATTATAAAAATGCCAGTGGCATTGCCTTTTGTGTACTCGCAACTGGTGATTATGGCTGCAATGGCAGTGGCTGTGGCAGTGGCAGTGGCAGTGGCAATGGGCCAGCTTTAAGGATTTGTGCAACTTTAACAGGGTTACGTATGTGTATGCGTATTTGTTATACAATGTTGCATGCAACGTGGTTCATTTTGTTTGGGTTGCTGATTCAGATTCAGATTCAGTTTCTGATTGTGATTGTGATTGTGATTCAGATTCTGATTTGCCACCCATTTAACGCACACTCACACTCACACTCACACTCACATTGTCATTGCCTTTGCTTCTTTGAGTAGCTGCTAGCAGGTAATCCTGTTTAGTTCATCAATACTAGTTTAGCCATGGACAAAGAGCGAAGCTGTCTCCATTGAGAAACATCCACAGATCCACATGCTACACAAATACAGCTTCAGATGCTTATGCAACAGCAGCTCAGACGACTCTAGACTGTATCTGTATCTGTATCTCTATCTATATTTGTATCTCTATCTGTAGCTGTAGCTGTATCTGTGGGCTGTGCGTTTATGCGAATATCTGTCAGATAGATTGTCGAGTGCACAGCAGCAACTAAACCCCGCTGCTGCTGCTGTCGAACTCTATTTGCTGCCGACACAAACGCAAATGCAAACACAAACACAAACATGAACAGCAACAGCAACCGATTCAGATTCACAACACAACACACAACACACACTCACACACACACACAACACACTCATCGTATATGCATCCAAATCCCCTGGATTAAGCATATGAAGCATTCATAACGTTTATTTTACGTACGTTTCATGCTCTGCTGTCTCTCCTCTCTCTCTCGTCTCCCTCTCTCTCACTGTGTGTGTGCAAACAAGCATTCTCTGTTGCTGTAGAGCACAAGAGGACCCCCACACACACATACATCCCCACACACACCCACACTCACACTCAGCCACCCACATTGAAGCTCTGCTAAATGTCGACCCCGTTGGTCCCCGTTGTGGCGCCAAATGAACGTCAGCCCACTTGTGGAGCTATTTTGGCCATATGGTGGCGGCCCCAAACAGAGCAAACGTTGACAAAGGCGGAAGCGGAAGTCGAAGTGCTAAGAGCAGGCGTGACAGTTACAGTTAACGTGTACTCCTTGGCTCTTTAGCCGGCATTCGCGGCGTATACGCAACGCGAGCATTTTTGAGTGTTTGCTTTCAGCCGGGCCAACAACTCAACAGGTTGGCTGTGGTTGCTGCTCTTGCTGCTCTTGCTGCTGCATTGTGGCTAATTTATGGTGCTTTTCAAGCTGAACTTAGTTCAGCAAGTAAGACAGCAGTTTGTTCAACTTGCAGTTGTGTTTTGTCAGTTTACATAAGAGAACTTTAGCAATTTATGCAAATTCGAAATGTTTTTTACTTTTTATGCATTTCATTTGTTTTATAAACAGTTTGGCAATATAATTATAACCATTTTGCAAGCGATTTGCAATTGATTAATACTTCATTTGTTATAGAATTCCACAGCATTTGCTACGAGTTGCTGAAGCTTGCTTCTCTGCTTAACTGCTGGCTAATACGTTGTCTTGTTGGCCCGGTTAGGGGCAGCGAAAGAATCGGATTGAACGACAGGCAAGCATGCTCTGGCTGGGTTTGAGAAACGTGCATCAGAGTTGGATAGAAACGTGCGTTAGATTTGAATTTTGTTTGAATTTGTGAATGGCTCACTGGCATATGTCTAACTGCGAGTGTGTGTGTGTGTGTGTGTGTGTGTGACTGTGTTGTGTAGTATATTTTGAGGATTTGCACAGCAAAACGGCAGCAAGCGAAGAGTTGCGAATGGAGAGGTTAGGAGGGGGAGAGCGGAGGTTATTGGTTGTGTTGTCCTTGCTGAATGTTGTTCTTGTTGTTGTTGTTATTATTGTCATTTCATACAGCTGAAGCTCTATATGAACACATATGTATCTATGTGAATGTGTGTGTGTGTGTGTGTGTGCTTATATGTAAATCTGTTTATTTGTTTGTTTGGCTTGTTGTATGCATGTATGTGCGTGTGTATGTGTGTGTGTGTGCGTGTGTTTATTGCGCCTAAGCTGCTCAGCGACGCAACACGATATTTATCCCCAACCTTTCATATTTACTCCCCTCCCCCTCCCCCTCACCGCACACAGACACAGATACACACACACACACGCACACTCACAGACTGTCACGCACGTTTACAGTTGCAAACGGAGCTTTCAGTTTTGGGCAATTTTTATTCTCGCATTTCGATTCGATTCGTTTCGTTTCGATTCGATTCGATTTATGCAGCGTTTAGTATGCAAAATTTTCATACGTTAGCCTTAATAAATCCCCAAACGGCCGCACTTGTCAATATGCAGTACACCTCCCCACCCCCTTCCCATTGTCACCAGTCCTGTCGCCAACCGCTTGCCCCTCTGTTGTGCGCTTTGTTGCAGCAGTTGCAGCAGTATGCGCTGTGTGGCACCTATAAGCTTATGCACACACATACACACACGTGCCATGCACACACACACACGCACACACACACACGTACACACAGAGATAGAGAGAGAGAGAGAGAGACTTGTGTCGCGTTCTGCAATTGAAAATCACTGCGCCTTAGTTAACGACACGTTTGTGGATCAACGCGTTCACCAGACCAGCTCCCCCAACTGACTGTCCCCTGTCCCCCCACCTCTCAGACTCCCTCCCTTGACGAGTCATCAATTGACCTCCACTCGGCCATTGTTGTGTTGCCAAAGCTTTGCTGCTCTTGTTGTTGTTGCTGCTGTTGTCACTCGTCGTTCGCTGTTGCACTTGCAACATTTGCTGCACTCATGTGGCAGGCATGGTAGCTGCCACATCGCCAGCTGCCATAAGCCGCCCGGCTATTCCTGTATACATAAGCACGCTGCTCAGCATTCAAAAACCGTTCTCACAATCTGCATATTCCAAAACAGATCGCGTCACTCGGCTTGCCTCAGTTTGCTGCACTTTAAGGTGTGATGCAACAGCTTTAATGGGCTATAAATTGCCCAAAATGAATGCCATTTCTTGGCTAAGACTACTGCTGGCCAGAATAACTTCTTGTAGTAACTGAAAAGTGCTTTTCCTGCTGATGTTTAGGTTAAATCATCTGGTAATCAAGGCGAAAGAGGCGGGAGGATTGCATTGATGGGGACATGGGGGAAGGGGGCATGGGGGGTTCATATTTGGTCCTAGGGCAACTGGAGCTGGTGCCACAAATTTCGCAATCACTTACAAAACTAGCAGCTGTTATGTAAGCGTATATGTGTGTGGTTACAGTTACAGATACAGATAGATAGAGTTGCATGCGATGTCCGAACTTATTCTCGAGTGCCGTTAGCTAAGTCCTGAAAGGGTTGGGCGGGTAAGAAGGTAGAAGTGGAGGAGTAGGCAGTTGCCGCGCGGTTGCAGCTTAAATGTTATACACAGACCAGTTACAGCTACTAGTCCCAGCACCAGCAACCGAATCGGACTCGGATTCGGAATCAGACCCGGAATCAGAGTCGGAATCGGAATCGGAATCAGCAGTCAGCAGCAGCAGCAGCAGCAACAGAGCGATTTAGTCGAGTTGAGCTTACACCCGTTCATTCCCGATTTGGCCCATGTGCTGGCAGGCTGGCACAGCATTCAAGTTGTGCAAAGGATTTGTGCCACCCCCCTTGCCCGACGCAAAGCCATAACCCTATGATGTACACGCACAATATGTCGCCCAGTTGCATTTGGGCCGAGATACAGATACAAATTCAAATATATGCCAAAAGCAACAGGAGGCAACATTTTCGAATTATAAGCAAAAAGAGATTTAGGAAAGAGAAAAGAAACAGGAAAAAAGGAAGAAGCGACTACAGAGGAAACAGTTGTTCTACTGTTGCAGTTGCAGGTGCTTCTGATTGAGTTAAGCCAACGTCATGTACTCTCCCAGTGGCATCTGTGCCTGTGCCTAGGCTAGAGATACGGTTATCGGGTGACGGGTAACGGGTAACGGGTAACGGGTTGTGGGATACGAGATAGGGAGACGGAGCTAAAGTTGGGCGGGAGGAAATTGCAGTTGTCGCAGCTAGTTGCACCTCCACTCGGTGTGCTCCTGCTCGCAGTTAATCCTTATCTCTACGCACTGGAGCAACTGGAGAATATTCGACAGCTGTTCGCACCGCTCCCCCCTCTTCCCTGCAGCTACTTCTATGCAGGATGAACAGGCGTTTCGGGTGGGCAGCTCAAACTACAAATTTTAAGGATTTAAATGTTGTTCAAAGCAAAGCAAATCGAATCGAATCGCAACGCATCGCATTGAACTGAAGCCAACTGCAAGAGCAGTGAGACAACAACAACGGCTGAATCTTTAGCATACTCATCCACACACACACACACACACACATACACATGCTCATCCATAGACACATGGACATCCTTATCGACTTGGACATTCGCATCCTTTGGGCACCTTTTGTGTTGTGCATAAACTCAACAGTGCGCATTACGAACGGCTTAAGGTCTTCGGCAACGCATGTGGCCAGTGCCGGGCTCTTGGCCATGGTCATAATCAGCTCCTTCCTTCTACCCTTTCCAGCTCCTTCACACCCGTGACCTGCCAACCTCCCAACCTCACAACCGACACTCACTGACTTATAATCAAATAAATACTCCTGCTGCTCGGCATCTATCTGCTAACTGCTATCTGCTATCCAGTATTCTTAGCTGCTGCCACATTCTCTGCCACGTGATTAACAAAACAATTTGAGGCGCCACCAGCACAAACAATGTGGCAACAGTTGCTACAGGGTATATATCTTACAGCTCTAATCGCAGCCAAAAGAGCTGAATACCGAATATTATCGATGGGCAGCACATTAATGTGATTCCCAGCAGTAATAGCAGCCTGCTGTATGTAATACTTACTAGAGGTATTCCTTTTATATGGATTTACTTTGGAAATATACCCGAAATACCCCTCGCCTAACAATAGCCTACAGAGTATTACGACAACAGCAATAACAACAATGATAAATCACTTGCGATAACTTTGGCTAGCTGTGTGTGTATGCCTGTGAGTGTGTGCGTGTGTGTGTGTGTGTGTGTATTAATACACAAGTGGAATTACATTTCGGGATTCTTAAGCATGTTTCGGCATAGAGTTGTAATTAGTTGCTGCTGCCGTTGCCACACTGTGTCTGCTTAGACTTAAGCCAGTTAACTAATTTTAGGTTTGGGGGCCCAAATGCCTGTTGGCCTGGTTTGCAACTATTTGCATTTGCATTTGCATTTGTGTTTACTTTCACGATGAAGTTGTATTTGCCATTTTCTTAGCCATATTTTGCATTTAATCGATGGAATCATCGATAGATACTTTCTTAAGTCTCAAAGCGATCGCTTTTAGGCAACTCGATATCGTTTTTAGCCAAGTCGAAGACGAATGCGTAGGCGTGGTGCCTTGGGCCCTGAGTAATTGCTGTTATGGTTTTATTTGTTAGATAAGATTCTGTTTAACATACGATTAATGTGTTTAAGTCGAATGTGAATCACATTTTTGAATTGTAAGTTTTATTTTCGCCACATTTCGCTGATAGCATTCTCGACATTATGGATTAGTCATGATATGAATTATCAACAGAACATTGATAGATAGTTAGATAGATAGTTAGATTCCACTTTGAATTCTTCAAATTCCAACTATCTATCAACTTGCTGTTTACCTGTGCGTATTGATTTAAGCCGTAAGTTCACTTTACTCATCGCCAGCAAGTTTTTAATCCGTAAGCGGCAACAAAATCATCGTCGTCATCATCATCATCGTCATCCGAAATCCAACAACAACCACCACAAAACCAAGGACATTAGCCGAGAGCATCAAGTTTGCGACTTATCCTCGACCTGGACCTCAACCCGATGAATATTTGCCGACGGCGAGGGTAGAAGGGTAGAAGGGTAGACTGGCTGACTGGCTGACTGACTGTGACTCACTGTCTCTCTGTCTGCCCCTCTGCTGCTGTGTTCTTCTGGCTAACTGTCGCATCTGATTGCCCCTGTGTATGTGTGTGTGTGTGTGTGTGTCGCCCTGCTTTGCATGCGAATTTGGCGCCAAAAGTTGTGAGCCAGTTTCCACAGGGTTCTGTGGCCTGAAACTTTGCTCGAGTGCGAGTGCGAGTGCGAAGGGCAGAGCAGCCGAACAGGAGCACGCATTTGGAATTTGAAATCCTTTATCCCTTTATCTGGCTTTAGCTCTAATCCCATCAGACACAAATGAAGAGAAGTTTCACGTTTCGCAGACGCTGCCAATTCGTAGCGGCTGCTTCCTCTGCCTCTTCCTCTTCCTCGTCCACTTCCCCTTCCTCGTGCTCTTGCTCTTGGCCTTCTATAGCCATCTATTGCCATTGCCATTGCCATTGCGAGTTAAGCTTTTGTTTTCGTCCTTGTTTGCTTTTGAAGTGCTTGGGAAGAGTAGAAGTGTAGAGCAGCGTAGAGCAGAGCTCAGGGCAGCAGTTGGGATTAGGCCGCAAGCTAAGTAATACATGTGTGTGTGTGTGTGTGTGTGTGTGTGTGTGTGTGTGTGTGTGTGTATGTATGTATTTACCAGGTGTAGACCAGGCTGAAGCCAGGGGTTGTGTCTATGGCTGAGTCTGGTTCTCGCTGTGGCTCTAGCTCTGAGTCTGAGTCTGGACTGCTAATCCCAATGCCAATCCCATCACATGCCAAACAGCCCATTCTACAACTGTCTGCCTCTGCATCTGTCCGCCCGCCTGTCCGTCTGTCTGACTGATGGCCCTCTGCCTGGCTGGGGGCTCTTTATTGATCGCCTTGAGGATTATCCATAGCGCCCCAGCATATTGGGCAGTTGCCTTGGTCATTTTCAATTTGCGCTCCACATAGGCACACACACGCACTCCGCATGGCAGTGGTGGGTTTGGGGGAGGGGGTTGAGGGACGGGGGGTTGTTGGCATCAGCTTTGGCTCTGCTGTAATCCGTTTGAATGCCCCAATGCAGCATGCATAAATGGAAACGCACATGGCTACCACATGCCGCAGCTGATGATGTTGTTGTTGTTATTATTGTTGTTATTGTCATCGTTGTTGTTGTTGTTGTTGTGGTTGTTGTTTAAAGCCAACGGCTGGCTGGCGGCTGGCTGTTGTTTTAGCCTTCATATGAATCATACGCAACGTAATCCCAATTCGTTTAAGTCGCAACAATCCATGCGAACGCCAACGCGTCCACTCGCATTGCCACAAAACGCCGCCACCCTTTCTCGTCTCCCCCGCTGCCATGCCCCCGCCGTCCCCTCCATTGTCCGACCAAATTATTTGCTGTGCCTCAACTGAACTGAACTCTATTCGCCTGGGATGAACTGGACTGGACAGGCTGGGGTCGCTGAGGGGGGCGGGTCGAGCATATTTTCGCAATAAAGTAGATCCCGCATTAATCCCAACGATTTTGTGCTCTGCCCATTGCGTGCTTTGCTTCTCCATGTGTGTGTGTGTGTGTTTGTCTGCGTCGTGTGTGTGTGTGTGTGTGTGTGTGTGTGTGTTTGTATGCTGGCAATGTTTGTGTCTGTGTTAATCCTTAAACCGGCAGCGCTGCCAACGTCGCTGCCAACTGCAGCCAGAGGCCCAAAAGCACGTTGAGAATTGTTGGAGAAGTAAGTGGGCAGGGGGCGGAGGACGGGAGGTCGGGAGATCGGGAGGAGGGCGCCACACACAGCGACGGCGATAGCGACGCACAGTGACAGCACCCAGTGGCAGAGGACGCCACGGAGTTGGCGGATGAGTTGACGTCGCTGCCGCCGTCGACTGCTGCTGAGGGATTAACTTTTTTCCAGGCGCAAACAGCGAGGTGAAGCGGGCTGAGGCGACGACGGTGGCGTTCAGTTTTTGGGTTTGGGTTTGAGCTTTGTGCTTGGTGGCCGCGTGGGCGAGGGATTTAATTTCGTGCGGGATTATTATTTCGGATTTAACTCTTCGTTTTATGGATCGCTTGGTATTATAATGAGCAGGGGCGTAGTTGGCACGTCATTGACGTTGGCAGGGGTAATGGTAATGAAGCTCATTTGAGGGGCAAACTTAATGCAGATGAAAGATAAATGTATCAAGCTAGGCAATGGCTCTTATTGCCTCAAACTCTACTATAAATTGAGTACTAATTCTATTCAATTGTATTCCATAGTATAAATATCTATATCTATTATATATATATCTAGTTAGTGCATTTCTCACCTGTTTTATTTGCTTCAATTTCTACACTCTTTATCGCTCTGTGCCATATTTCGCCGCCACTGTCTTATAACCCGCTTTGGCATTATAAACTCGGGTGTATTTTTATATCCCAAACCCCACGGTGTTGGCGATGGCGATGGCGACGGTGACGCTGACGCTGTGGCAGCAACACGAACCTGAATCCATTATAGCGTAAGCTGTTAGCAATACCAACACACACACACACACACACACACACACACACACACACACACATGCACGCGGAATTATCCCAAAACGAAATGACATCCCTTGGAAATTAATCCTTAATTCCATTCATTTCGTATAATCCCTGAGATATACTTTGATAAGCGTAATGCGGCCCAGGCTCAACGTACAGCCAAACGAAGGGAGACTGAAATACATTCAAACAGACACAAAGTGAACGAAGAGAGAGTGGGAACGGGAGCGGGAGACGAGTGCGAGAGCGAGAGCGAGTGAGGGAGAGAGACAGAGAGAGCACTCGTTGTGAGAGCAGCAAACGCTATGCGGAGAGCTGAGCCACATGTTGCTATCTGTGTTTGCCAATGTATTTGTGTGCTCAGTGCTGAGTGCAGAGTATATTTGTGTGTGTCTGTGTGTGTGTGTGTGTGTGTTTTCGTCGCATGGGGCGCCAAAACGAGCCGTGCACTCCGCATTCGGTTCAGTATCGTGCCAAACATGCTGGAAGAAGGTTGGTTACTTATTTTGCTCTCTCTCTCACTGATTTATTTCGTGCCGTTCAAACGTCTTTAACTCGCGCCGGTCGAACGTTGTTGTTGTTGTTTTTACTGTTGTTGTTTGTGGCGGTGTGCAATTGGATTATTTTTAGGGCATGGGGATTAAACGTGCGCGCATGGGTAGAACTAGCATCTGAGCACGTTTACACGCAGAGCTGTGAGTGCTATATATGAATCGAAGAATGTGTTGAGTGAATGTATCTTTAATCGCGAGCTTGACTTTATTAAGATACGATACCATTGTGGGTGCTATCAAAGTGACCTATGCCAAGTGCGAAGTGAGACAAAGTACAGAACTAAGAAGACCATGTGGAACCGGCATGTGCATTGCAAACCCATAGACACATACACACACACACACAGAAAGATT
This sequence comes from Drosophila macrospina, assembly GCA_035042075.1. NCBI lineage: Eukaryota > Metazoa > Arthropoda > Insecta > Diptera > Drosophilidae > Drosophila > Drosophila macrospina. The sequence continues at coordinate 335,902 of JAWNLW010000133.1, read as the reverse complement.
GGCTAAGCTGAAGTCTTGGTTGTGTTTGTGTCGCTGTCGCTGTCGCCAGACGAGATTTGCAACACCACTGTCAAGTTGCATTTGTCAACAAAGCAGCAGCAGCAGCAGAAGGACTGTAGCAGCAGCAACAATGCCAGGCACACACACGCTAACTCTCATACAAATACACACACACACACACACACACACACACGCAGAGTGCACAAATGAACTTAAAAAGCAGAGCGAAAGCTTTTAAATCTGTTGCTTTCGTGCAGGCTAATCCCTATGAAGTTCACTAGATTTTGTTTTGTGCTTCTGTTTGGCATCCCAGTGGGGCTTGCACACACACACACACACACACACAGACACACACGCACACTAAGCAAGTCTAAAGCTGGCAGACGAGAGATGGCACAACAACAGCAAGAATCACAACAATGCATGTGGCAACAATAACAACAATGCCGTCGCGCTTTTGCACTCAAAGCAACGGCAAGTGCCGCTCATCCTTTGCGCCTTACTAACGGCACATCCCCATCTACATCCTAAGCCGCAGCAATAACAACAACAACAACAACAACAAGAACAACAACAAACTCACGTAAAGCTCAACAGGAATAAGGCTGTGAAAATAAAATAAAGGCTGAAATGATAAGTGAAAGCATCTGAGAGGATGACTACTGTGAACTCTGGGGAGAGTAGGTCTCAGGTTGCTCGAGAGCCTCGCAAACGGTTCGAAGATTAAAATGCTGAATACCCTTAATTAAAGCGAGTTATTTTAGATAGAAGAGCATATAAAGATATGGATATATATATATATATATATATATATCTCTTTTCTTTATAATTGGTTAAGAATTCACCTCAAATATTATTTGTTTAATCATTGTGGGGTTACTTTTACTAACTAATCGAAGGGTAAGTCGTCCTAAAATTAACATAGTAAATATTGATAATGAGCTGATTCTTTAAGCTAATCAAAGATCATCTACAACAATCCTAAAGGAGAACAGAACAGTCCATTTGCTGTGTATGTATCCACTCCCATTCCACACTCACCTATTCAGTGGCAATTGCCCATTTAATTCCGACTCGTGGCTTCTGTTTTAAGGTCTTTTCCTGCTGGGGAGGGGGCGTGACTCTGGCTCCACAGGCGGTTGTTTGATATCAACTGGTCGCTGGCAGGCGGCAAGTTAACTAACACACACACAGACACACACTCACACTCAGCGTATGTGCAGTCATATTGCGAAGCAAAAAGTAGGAGAGAAAAAACTCAACTGGCATTGAGTGAAATCGCAAAAAATTAGCAGTTAATCCCCTTAAATTGAATACCGCAGATGGTGTTGATGTTGATGGCAGTGACAATCGCAGTTGTTGTTGCTGTTGGTGAGAAAAAAAACGTCCACAGCACAAATAAAACATCCAACACTCAATTCACACACACACAGACACACACTACAGCAACTATTGTTAACCCACTAGACCCCAACCCACTTCGAGCATCGCAGTCGAATCACTGCATAACAACAAAAACAAATGTTACGGGCCATGGCTTTAACTATGGCTGTGTGTGTGCGTGTGTGTGTGTGTGTGTGTGTTTGTGTGTGATTGTGTGTGCTGTGTTGGCCACGCTTAATGCGGCCTGGCAATTAGCCAGAGTTGCCACATAATACGCGCGGATAAATGTTTAAGATTTTAAGTTGCCGCCGCGTTGGTGGATTCCACAGAAGCAGCAGCAACAGCAGCAGCAGCAGCAGCAACAACATCAGCAGCAGAAGCAGAAACGGAAACAGAAACAGACGGGCCGCGTATCTTTTGCGAGCTTTAGTTTTTGTTACTGTTTGGACTTAAGCTGTCAGCCGTGTGGTGTGTGGTGTGCGGTGTGTGCTGTGTGTGTTGTGTGTGCACTGTGGCACTCTGTGGTTATACTACATAACTCTGCTTGTGTGTGTGTGCTTGTCTGTGGCTTGGCTTTATGTCAAGAGATGCGAATGTGGCACCTTCTGCGGGCGCAAAAGCGTAACCCGATGCAACTAATCCGCGGAGAACTAATCAATGGCAACGGGAAACGGGAGAATGGACAAGCTGAACGACTGCAACACATTGAGGCACTACTAACTGGAAATCTGTTCAGAAATTTGCTTAATCCCTGTGAAGCGCAACAAAAATCGAAATCCGCATCAAAGAAACGACAAAAAACAAAGAAAACAAGAACAACAAGAGCAACAAGAAGGGCAACAATAAGATGCCAGAACAGAAATGAAATAAAATAAGCGAGGGGAGTGGGGAGGAGGAGGAGGATGAGGAGGAGGGGGTAAAGAAAGAAAGAATTATAATGCCACAGCGTAAATCCCTCCTCAAATTAAGCTCCTTGGCAGTCGCATATCGACGTCGCTGCCAGCGCACCCTTTACGCTATTGTGGTTGTTGCCACTGCTGTGGTTGTTGCTGTTGGTGTTGTAGCAGCAGCAAAAGGTTACGCTTAATGCAAATACGCCGCTGCCGCGCAGAGGATCAAATTTCATCCCCACCAGACAAAGCCCAAATATCAAAATACCAATGCGAATGGCAATGACGATGGATGGCAAATGCGGCACCGACACCAACACCAACAACAGCAGCAACAACAGCAGCAACAACAGCAGGAACAACAGTAACAGCAGCAACAACAACATCATCATCAATGGCAACGCAATCCACATCCACGTCCACATCCTTCTAACAAGTCAGACGCTTGAGTAGACAACAAGGCGGAGGAGCTGACGCACTAATAAACTGACTCATACAAGTGAGGCTGCCACGCCCCCACGCCCACACGCCTCATGCCCAGCGTAAATTCAAAAAGCAGCCAAAGCCGCTCATCTGGCGACCTCAGCAGCAGCAGCACCGTCTCTACTCTCAGCTCTCAGCTCTCAGTTCGCAGTTCGCAGTTCATTGGCAGCGGATTAAGCCGCCGCCGCCGCCGCCGCCGCTGCCGCGCATTCGCAGCGAGCGACACAAAGACGCTTTGCCATTGGATCGATTTAAAATACAGCGAAATACTTAACAACAACGACGACGACGACGACGTTGAACAAATGAAAAAATCAAGAAAGAAAAAAATGTATAAAAGAAAAATCAGTTGTGGGTATTAATGGCCTCGATATGGAATGAGAATTGGAATGGGAACGGCAGTTGGAGAGAGGCAGCGCGGCGCAGAGCGGGAGAGAGAGGGGGAGGGTAATATGCATAAGCACCATTAACTTGTACTTAAAACTGTGGGCAGGTTCAACATCGCCATCCACATCGACATCCACATCCACATCGTCAGCGCAGTCTTTGTCTCTGGGGTGTAACTTAATTCGCTGCCGAGCTGCGGCTCGCTCGGGCCAGAAGCGTGAGGCGTCTTCAAGCGGATTATATTAATCAATGCTGCCGCCTGTCTCATAACCAGCTAGGCGTATGCGTATTCTGTTTCCTCTTTAAACCCAGCACACCTTCTCATATCCATATATACATATAGTATATAGTATATAGTATAGAGCATATAGTTCATATATATATATATACATATGTATATAGTGTATATGCAGTAGCGCACAAGTGGCTGCGTTTTGTTGTCTGCTCTCTTAATTGAATCAATGGGCCAGATCGCGTGTTGTGCTCCTTTCGACCCCCTACCTTCCTCCCTGCCTGCCTGCCCCCCTCACTCGCAGAGACTTTGTTTGGCTTTAAGCAGGAAGATTTAAACGCAAATGTAATGCTAGAGCAACGCCAGGGCCACCCAGTCCCAGTCCCAGTCCCACCAGGCATATCTATATACATAAGCACTGTATATATGTATGAATGTATATGCACTCATACATATGCCTATAATTCACTCACACACCAGCACACACACACACACAGACAGACTGTGTGCAGTATAAAAGGCAAAGCGTCTTAAGCGTTAAGTAGGAGCAACGTAAATAAGTAATATTGATAACTAAAGTGATTAAGGTTGCCGCCATGTGTGGCACCAACGATGACGCAGATGGTAACGCTGTCACCCCGCTTGCAACTGCAACTGCAACTGAAACAGTGACTGCAACTGTGACTGCTGACTGCTTACTGCTGACGATGACTGTAGTTAGCCAGAGACACTGCGATCAATATCAAAGGTTCCGCTCTCAACTCACGCCAAAGTCCATAGCATTTCTACAGATTTATCGAAGAAACTTTAGAAAACTGTTAATGAAATTAAGTAATAAATTAAATTGATTAACTCTGAAAGGTTTTATATAGAATATGAATGTGTGGAGTGTGCGTTTTTACACTCAGTGTAGGCATATGCTGAGCTCTTACATATCCTGCGAGCGATTCGAACAGCTGGCAAAGAGGACTCGAGTCAGAGTCAGAGGCTAAAGAGAATGCAAGTGTTATAATGTGAGTTGACATACAGTGGATCTGGCCAGGAGCGAGAGGGTACAGGGTGCAGGGTAGAGGGTATAGGGTACAGTCAATGACATTTGGTTTGGTGCGCTTATTTCTGGTTCAACTGCACTTCGAGTTGATTTTTGACATTTTGCGCAAACATTTAACTCAAGGCGAACGCAACTCGATTGTATTTGTGTTTGCAGACATTATCGACATTTAAATCCCTCTCAGTGCTGCCATAAGGACACACAAGGACTAAACACAAGCCAATGCCAATGCCAATGCCAATGGCTTGTCCTCCACTTGATAAAATTTTGACAAATTGAAAATCCTTTTGTGCGACCGCCTTTGCCTTTGCCTTTGCATTTCTTTTGTGCGGCCTTCAGTTTGTGGCTAAGTCTCACTGCAACACTGTGTGTATGTGTGCGAGTGTGTGTGAGAATGTGATCACACATGACTGCATTCAGCTTGCATGTTCTGTTTGTCATATCCTTAGTTCATAATTTTAATCCTTTTCCACATTTTATGTTTATTTGCATTCCCCCTCTACATTCTCCTTGACATTCTCATGCTTCTACTATTTGATCAGAGCACTTGGCACACTTGAGCTTAGGGTATACCCAATGTGTCTACATATGCACTAGGGTATCTTGAATCATCTCTGTAGTTTAGTGCTTAAGTTGGCTTAGAGGAATGCAGCCTGCTTTGCTATGCGCTGTTAGTATCATGTCATTAATTAATCAATGGACTCCATTGGCACTTTAATGTTGGTATCCGATAGTTCGATTCATTTCCATTTCCATTTCCAGTTCCATTCCTCTGCCCATTTTCATTTCCATTTCCATACATATAGAAAAATCCCAACTCTCAACAAAGTCGTTTGGCACTCATCAACGTGCTTTGACCAAAAATACACATCATAATCCTTTTGTAAGGATTTGGCAACTTCTTGTGATTTCGCCCTCCACGTTTCGTTGCACATGGCTTTTTCTGACTGTGTCGACGAGCTCAAGAGTTCGCAGTTGAGAGTTGAGCAGTTGAGCAGTTGAGCAGATGGGAGCAAGGAGTAAGGAGTAAGGGGGTTGGCAGCTGGCAGATTTGGAGTCGGTTTCTGGCTTGGCTTGCATTCAATTATCGTGCGCAGTTGGCCATTGTCTCAGGACGGATGTCCTTGTTGCTGTCGTCTTCGAACTCGGAACTAATGAAGTGCTGCAGTGCCTTAAGCAGCTGCTAATGCCACTAGAGCCGGAGCCTGCAGCCTGGAGCTGAAGCTGAAGCCGAAGCCGGAGCTGGAGCTGGAGCAACCCGACCGACTATCTTGGCCCTGGCCGAAGTCGGGGCAGCTCTTGCACTTGAACTCAGCAGCCACTTGGCCGCATGTATAAGCATGTTTTCTGGTTTGCTTCACAGACAAAGCTTAGAACCACTTAAGAAAATCCATTCAGAGGACTCTTTCGCTCTGCCTGGCCGAGTGCTGGGGCTAGTTTAGTTTTTCCGGCATTGCAGCCTCACCTGATGAAGCCTCCCCAATCAGCATACATAACTGTCGCCGTAGAGGGAGAAGCTGCGTGTGTGTGTGTGTGTGTGTGTGTGTTTGTGTTGTCCTTGCTTGAGTGGGAGCAGAGAGGGCCAACAACAAAAAGGATTAAATCTAAGACAGGACACACATACGCAGAGCGAGAGAGGGAGAGAGAGACACACACACGTTTAGTTTTACATGTCTAAGGACAAAAAATTAATTTATTACACAACAAAACAAAAGTTGAGACAATTTAAATGCCTTTGCCCAGTGCCTTGATACCCTGGAAAGGAGTCCGGGGCCAATTTCACAGCTGGGGCGCCGAACTCGGGGCTGGGTTCAAATAAATTACCGCTACGGGCCATGCTTATTTCATTAGGATTATTTCGACTAACGAAACGGAGTTGGAGCTAACGTTAGATGTTGCAAGTATCCAGTTGCCAGTTGCCAGTTGCCAGTTGCTGGCCAAGTCACTTAACTCGGACTACAAGCCACTTGGAGGGCAGCTGGCTGAGATTTTCTTGATTTCCGGTTATGTTTTGTTACTGACACAGAAACAGAGACAGAATGGGAGAGAGAGAGAGAGGGAGAGAGAGACAAAGATACAGATACACAAGGGGAGGCGGTGTGGCATGCAGTAGGCGTTACGCTTAACGCGAAAGCGAAACGATAAGAGAAAGAAAATGCCTAGCGGCATTAATTATAATCCGCTTAAAAGTTTCAACATGTTTTCCAAAGAAAGCCCTTTCGAATATACAAATACAAATACACAAACAAATACAAATACAAATACAAATACAATAAGACGCCACACTGACTCATTGACTCGTAGAGTGTACAACAAATTGCATATATGCTTTAGTTACAACAACAACAACTTATCCAGCACGGCAAGCACTTAAAATTAGCACAAAAATTATAACAATAAATCGATGCAAAGAATGCGGAATCCTCCCAACTTCTACTTCAGCTTCAGCTTCAGCTTCAACAGAAACAAAGACAACGACAACGACTCCAGCCAATTGGCCTGATAATCCTTAAGGAATTCGATGTAAAATGCTAATATTGTTACCAGTGCCATCTGCAAATAATATTGATTATTATTGCATTCGAAAGAGTATTTAAGCTCGGCTTAATTCATATTCAGCAATGTTCTTTGCTTTCTTCTGTTTAGTTTCCAGAAATTGCTTGGGCATCCAAGTTGCTTTTCATTTTGTTGCGCTTCTTAATATGTTTTCTTTTGCGCTGCTCTGTGTGTCTGCAAGACACGCGGGGTGATTGCCCAGGGGGAGGGAGGAGTGGGGCCGCAGAGCAAGTGGCAGGACTTAGACAGGGATATGCAGCTGCCAAGGTGTGAGAAGCTGGCAACAAAAGATGCGTAGGACATGTGTGTGTGTGTGTGTGTGTGTGGCTGCTGTCGTAACTGCATGTGTGTGTGTGTGTGTGTGTGTGTGTGTGGAAAGTTCTTAAGTAGCCCCGATGCTGGCTCGGCATTATAAATTAAAATGCATGCATTAAAAATTCTACTGAAAGAGTTTGCAATTAAGTAGGACTTAAGTTCAAGTGTAAATAAAAATGCAAGCACACACACACACACAAACACACACACGCACACACACAGACACTTAAGGAGTTTGGGAAAAGACATCAAATTGCCTGCTGCGTGGCAACCAAAAAACTTGTGGCAATTTCCTTAAGACTATTGCTTAATTTCCGGTCACTCTTACTTTCACACACACACACACACACGCACACACACACGCAAACACACACGCATGCAGACAAGCGTGTAGACAAAGCAAAAACATGCCTGACACTTAAGTCCTTTAAAATCCTTAAGATTTTTGTGCGGTCCTTAGCACTAAGACATTTCAATGGTCAGCCACTGATAAGCAAATGCAAACAGTTCACTTGGCTTAAGCAGAGCCCCTTCCCCTTGCTCTGCAACCCCCCTTTTACACACGACACACACACACACACACGCATCATCATCAAATGGCCTTTACGGTTATTAAAACTTTGTTGTGTAAAATTTTAATTTTCATACCCAAATCACTCAAATCATTTTAATAAGTAAATTATGAGCATTTTCTTATAAATAACACAAAACACAATTTACTCGGCCAGCCGAAAAGACGCACACACCCTCAGGCCGCACGTCCCGCAGCAGAGATCCCCGTGCTCCACTCGACTGAGGTTAACTTCAGCACAAATAAAAAGCAGAACTACAAATATTTGTTGCCAAGTTATTTTGCAAGCAAACTAAACCATAAACTTGAATAATCCTTGGCAGCAGTCACTTAAATTGTCCATCCTTTCGCCCCTCACCCCCCCCCCCCTCCAAACACACACACACTGTTGTGTGTGTGTTGTGTATGCTGTGTGTGTGCTGTGTGTGTGTTTTCTTTGGCAGGGATTAAGTCGTTTTGATGTTGTGCGTAGGCGATTCATAATTATTATTGTTGGCCTTGTTGCAGTCCTTGCCAGGTTATTGTGGTCAGCCAATTGGTTAATTTCCTAGAAGAAAGTCGAGCTCAGCTCACGCTCCTCTGCACACACTTATTGGGATTTGGGTTTTTAGTCCATTTGAGTATCAAATTTGAGCTACTCGACTTCGACTTCGCCTACGCATTTGTCTTGGTCTAAACACATTCAAGGCTTAAGATCCTGGGGGTTGCTCTTGGCCCCTTATCCCCGTATAATTGGCCGCCCCCCCCCCCCTCTTGCCGTTGCGTAATCATTGCATACTTCCAGGAGCTTAGCTGATGGCAACTAACAAGCAAAAAGCGAATCAAAAAATATCCATTTATTTGAACTTTCAATTCAGATTGCGATAAGCCAAATGCTGGCATCACTTTGCAACTGAAACCATGGTGTAATCAAAGGGAAGCCATCGGGAATGGGAATTTGATGAGGGGACGCGACTGCTGAATACCCTGTAATCTATAGAAGTGGAAAATGAGAGTGACGGAATAGCGACAGTTGTTTACCCTTACTTACTTAATAAGGTGTTTGCTTTCAGTGGAGATAACCTGAAGGGAATCTCGACTGTTGAATACCCTATAGGTATTTTGCATCGGAGATAACCTTTAGAATAGTGAATAGTCGGCACTCTAAGCCAGTTGATAACTTCATTATATTTCGCTCACGGAGCTGGCAACGTTATCAACAGCGACATCGACATCGACATCGATGCTGGCGCAGGTTAATAAATCTTAAGCCGCGACACAGGGAAACCGAAATGGAAATGGAAAAGTTGGCGACGACAGAGGCAAAAGCAGAGAGAGTGAGAAAGAGACAGCAACAGCGACGACAGCAGCGTCTAAGCCTATGCAAGTAGAGTTCATTACAAATCGTTTGTCAGCTTAGGGACATGGGTGGCAACTGGGTGGTTTAGTGTGGTGTGCACCTCAGACTGTGCCTTGCTGGCTGCTTCGCTGCTTGGCTGCTTGGCTGCTTGGCTGTCTGGCTGAATGTCTGCGCTCCTGGCTGAGATTTAATGCCTCAAACGTTTTTAATTCAATTTGTTTGGCCTGTTCGCTCGCTGTCTCGATTATTTTTCCACTGATAATGCTAATAAGGATAAGCGCGGCCCGACAGCGACGTTCGCCTGGGCCACTTAAGTGCTGCACTCGCTGCACAGACGAATTTATAAACCCTCCCCCTCAACTCCGTCGCAACCCCGCCTACAGAGAATGTTGAATGCCAGGAGGACGCAGTGGAATCCTGCGCTGGGCGACGCAACAATTAGCGAGCTCGGCATGTCCACTGTTCAAGTGGTTAGTCCACATCCACACACACTCGCACACACATAACTCCACGCACATACACATATGCATGGACATGAAATCCGCTTTTGTTTTAGCCCCAAATCATGGGCCAGGATAATGGATTTAATGAGTTTATTATTCGGTTGCGAAACGCATTTTCCTCCATTGTTTTTGGCCGCTTTTTCAGCCGCTCTCGCAGCCGTTAACGCACCTCTGCCACCTAGGCCTTTAGGCCACTCCCAACTGCCAATAGCTGCCCCCAATCCGCCATTTATGTTGGCCAAAGCCAAACCGGTCCGCCTAATGCACCAGCATTCCAACCAGTTGACCAGTGGGTGTGGGGGGGGGGGAGTGGGATCTGTGGGGTGCAATATGAAATTGGTAATTGCGATTATTGCGCAAAACACAACAAAATGAACGCGGAAATGGCTTTAACAAATGCAGCATAGAGAATATAGAGTTGTCATCGTATTATTTAGAATTCGATTCGTTTAAAGAATGCAGAAATTCAGCAAATGCTGCATAAGCCGTGCTTAACAATCAATCTTGGCTTTAATTGTAATTGCATATCAACAGCATCATCAAATGCCGTAGCTGGAAGTGCTTCGCTGCGTTTAATTCTTTATTCCTTTTATTTAACAATTATCATATATATGTTGTACATATTTTTACGAATATGTTCATACAATTGATTTATTCAGTTTTAATGCCCAATGCGGATTTCGTGGCAATTAAAAGATTTGCGCGCACACACAAGCGACTGCAGATTTATCTCTCTCTCTCTCTCGCTCTATATAAATATATATATATATATATATATATATGTATATATATATATATATATGTGTGTGGGTGTGTGTGCATGTAATAATCGCTCATAATTGTGCTGAACTTTTGGCGCGTTCTCCTGGCTGTTTAAAACGCGCCCAAATGCCAATCGCGGCAATCGGGATTCGCGGCCATCGGGGCAATCGGCAATCGGGGCAATCGACAATCGGCAATCGACAATCTCTGCTGCTTACAATTTTTATAATTGGAATAATTAATAATACCATTATGGCGACCAGCAGCGGGCGTTAAGCCTATTTGCTGCTTTTGCTCTCCTTACGCCCTTACGCCCTTGCACCCCTCCTCCCCCTCTCAGTGCACATGCAACCAGATTGCATTCTACGCTGCATTGGGCCATTGGGTGCACTGCAGTGGCAGTTGCAGTGGCAGTGGCAGTGGCAGCAACTGCTATTGGCGAAATTTGGTAAATTATTTTTAAGCTGTCCATAATTGGTCATGGCAAAAAAAATTGCCAATCATTCGTTGGCCAAAAGCTCTATCAAGGGCATTAGGTAATTTATTATGTCGATGGCACACACACAAACACACACCACGCACACACACACACACACACACACAAACTGCATATGTGTTTTGAGCCTTGTGATTATAGATATATTTACATATTTGAATAAAACGCGCTACTCTGATTATGATGAGTGTACTCACACTGCTGCGCTTCTCGAGTCTGACTGATTGCACTAAAATCTATTCACTCTCGATAAGCAGCAACAGCAACAACAGCAACAGCACTTCTGAAGCTGGCCAACTAGTCATGCAATTATTATTCATTATTAGTAATAATTTAGCATGCTATGCATATTTATACATAATCTTGCAACGGGTTGCTAGATAGGCGCAGGGAGAGAGAGGGGGGAGGCTGCGTAAATGAGCCTATTTGCCGGGCCGGGTAAGCGGCTAAAACCATTTTGTGGCTAACCGCAGCAAGCAATAATTTATTTAAATAGTCATGTGCGTGAGGGAGGAAGGGAGGGATGTAGGGGTGTAGGGGCGCTCAATATAAAATATGTTTTAATTGCTTATTTTAATTTGCCGATTTGCACTTGCCGCCATTTGAAGCGTTCCCAACTGGGCTCTAAACCGATTAGCAGCAACTACCGCCGCAACGAGAGGGGCAGAGGGAGCGAGAGTGCGAAAGATAGAGAGGGAGGGAGTGCAGCATATATGCGGGTGACTATTAGATACCCTATTGCAATGTTGAGCGTAGTGAGAACAGTTAATGAGCTATGAAGCTTAAACTCAATGAAGATTGAAGTAGACTTCTGTCAGCAGTTCTCTGCAATAATAGTGAACACTTTTACAGGGTATGCAAAGTGCCACTCATATGCGTTGCAGTGGGCTGGGCATCTTCAAGAGCGCTTAGCGACCACAGCATAAAATTACAAATTATTAATTTGTGTTTCTTTTTTGCAGCGAAATCGCTTCCACTGCACTGCGTGGTGGAGTCTGTGCACTCGCTGCATGCCTCGCTTACCATAGACACACGCCAGCCCTGGAAGCGGCGGCCCAACATCGAGACGGACAGCTACGTGATCATTGCGGCAGCCACGCCCTGGAGTGAGATAGTGCAAACGGCGCTGCAGCGTCTGGGCTACTCCCAGGAGGTGGCAAACACAGCCAGAGGTGAGTTGTGCAGCTGTTGTTCAAATGATTCATTCTGTTCATTCTCATTCATTCTGTTCATTCGGTTCACTCTCGCTCAGGCTCGCTCATCATTAAGCACTGGAAGCCCATCCCATTGGAACAGATCTCCGATAATCCGGCCGTGCCGGTTAGCGACATTGTGGGCGAACTGACCTCGGTGATTACATTGCGCATTGTCATATTGCGTCCGAAGACATCCCCCTTTGGGGAGATCAAGGACAAGCTGCTCAAACTGCTCGTATTGCAGTCGCATGCCCTGCTACGCTCCACCGGCTGTCCCCTGGATGAGGTGAGTAACCATTGAATGCGCCAATCTGAGCTAATTAGACATTCGCTTTGAACTCTCACTAAATATTGCACTAAGACGACAAAATTCTATAATGATTCATAAGCGGTTTACGACACAACACACAACACACAACACACACACACACTGTGCCAGCTATTATCCTGTCTTGAAGAGTTTCCTGAAAACTTCACTGCTCCATATGCCCCCTGTCTCTACCTCCTCACATGTGGCATGCAACCCTCCGAAGACACCCCGTTCCTAGCTAGAACGAAACTAAACCCGAACTGTTTGCGGCTGGCAGGGGTAAAAGTAAACTCAAAACCCAAACCGCTAATTTGCGTGAATTGAGGCATAAATACACGCACACACACTCGCACACACATACACACACTCGCACACACACAGAGAGACACGGTATGAGCCAACTGTTGGCAACAAAAGTTTGTGCGTATCCTTAACCCCCTGCATGCCCCCTTTGTTGTTGCCTTCTCAAGGCCAGCACCAGAACCAGAACCAGCCAATGCCGTCTGTCTGTCTTTCTCTCTCTTCCTCTTTCTTTTTCTCTCTCTCTCTCTCACTCACTCTCTCTCCTCTCTCTCTCTCTCTCTCTCGCTCTCTCCCTCTGTCTGTCTTTGTGTCAGCGTCTGCGTCTGCATATGAAATTCATTGAAAATGTTTTGATAATGACTACAAAGAAATGTTGTTAAGCCGAGTTCATTTATTTTGGTTCACTTAACTAATCCTTTTTCGCAATAGTTTTCATTTTTAATCAGCTTTGCGCTTATCGCCCGAACACTAACAACATCTTCACTTCACTTGGCTGTATAATGATTTTAAATATCTCAAGTGCGTGTCTCATTCTCTCTCTCTCTCTCTCAATCTCTGTGCGTGTGTGTGTGTGCGTGTGTGTGTAGGGCTTATTAAATAGTTAAACAATTTGTTGTCGACGTTGTGCTGTTGAGGGGGGTGGCCAGATCATAGTCTTAAATAGACAAACTCGTGGCATGGATCTGACGATTGATATCGTTGCAGCGGACACATGACCCACATACGACGACGACGAGTCCACCTAAATCCCTAGGCCCCATAAATCACAGTCTGTCAGTGAGTGTGCTGTACTTGTACTCCGTTGAATCAGACGACTATCATTGGAAATCACGACCGAAATACCCTTCAACTGATATTGCGACTGATTTTATATGGGCCCTGATTAATATTAGCAAAGTATTTGCTCTAATCACATGATAATTCCCTGCTCACACACACACACACACACACACACCGCGCACACACGTAACGATTGTGGTCATTGTGTGCATATAGAGCTGTGACTCCAGTCCACGCTGGTCTCGTGGTCTCATACCATGGCTAATGCTCTGTGGTCTGTATTCCAAGAATTGCGAAGGGGGGCGCGCGATATGAAAATCAATTTAATAATTGCCACCTCACCCCGCTGCCGCCTTCGCCTTCGCCCTCGCTCCCGCTCCCGGAGCACCCGTAATGCGCGTCAACCCATTTTATTTACAATTAGTTGTCTACACTCCCGCTCCAACCCACCCTCATCCCGATCGACCGCAGTTCGTGTGTTTCGAGCAGCTTAAGTGATTTGGGGCGCCTCCTTAGCTGATAGCGACAGACATTATCTATTATAGGAGTAGTCTGCATTCCGGGAGGAGGCAGCCGGAGGGGGAGACAAGAGCAGTATCTATGAGCATTTAATTCGGCACACACCTAGAGCTTCCCCCAATCTTCATGCCGATCTCACCCCTGCCCCAGTGCTCTAGCCAAAACTTAGGCGATAGCCAGCGATTGTCATTCGCTACCGTCGAACTTCGATGAATTCGATTCTATTTCTGAACATTAAATTCAATTTTAATCGCATAAGCTGGTGTGTCGTCGCCTATCAGCATAGGGGCTAGGGACTATCTATTTATCGCCCAGTTTGACGGGGCGTCAGTTAATATCAGCATTGGTATCAGTTTCTGTACTTTATGGCTGAATCAGGTATCGTACTCGTAATAGGCAATTTTGAAGCTCTCGCAATCACAGTCACTCGCACATTTATGGCTAAGTAAATCCCGGCCACTTCAGGGCCTTACCCCCTTACCCCCTTACCCCATAAGCCCCCTTTGTTGCTTACCTACGATTCACCTAGTCGAACTGTGATTTTTATGACGGCCGCTTAGTTTACCAGCCCAGGGCTTAGGCCAGGCTAACATGACTGGCGACAGCCGCATTACAAAACTGCAGTACAGTCCCAAGGTACTCAAGGCCCCATTGTTAATCCCGGTCAATGCGTTCTTTCCTGTCCATTTTAGGTGACGCTCTCGCAGATTTGCCGCAGTTCTCATCAGAACACATATGCCCTTCCGGGTGGAGAGATATCGGATGATCTGCGCCGCAAGTTTGACCAGTGGTGGTCCAATCAGCTCTCCCCTCAGTCCGCCATGACGCCAAAGATGTTGCCCTTCATGTCGGCACCGACGTCGGTGCCAGTTGTGCCCAGTGAAATGGACTTTCCCGTTGGCACCGCAATGGCTGCCGCTGCCGCAGCCGCCGCACATGCTGCAGCAGCTGGCGCTGGCGCCGCTGCCAATCCTCTGGGAGCCATGGGAAGCCGGGAGTCATTGCTGTTGGCCAACGAGGCGGTCGCGGCCGCAGCGGCTGTTGGACATCATCCCAACGCGGCTGTGAGTCAGGCCCAGGCCGGTGGCCATCATGGCAATATGCTGGTCCATCCGATGCACGCATCGATGCATCATCACCATCATGCGGCAGCGCATGGCGGTCAGTATCCCAACCAGAAGACACGCATGCGCACCAGTTTCGATCCTGAGATGGAGTTGCCAAAGCTGCAGAAGTGGTTCCAGGAGAACCCACATCCCTCACGCCAACAGATTCAGACTTATGTGGTGCAGCTGAACGCCCTGGAGTCGCGACGTGGCCGCAAACCCCTCGATGTCAACAATGTGGTCTATTGGTTCAAGAACGCCCGCGCCGCTCAGAAGCGCGCCGAGATGCGAGGCGGGAGCTTGGGCAATGCGATGAGTGCTCTGGGACATGCTGCCATGAACGGATATCTCAGCCAACATGCTCCACTGGGTCAGAACTCGAGCAGCAGCGCTGGCAGCCAGCCCCTAAGCATGGGCAACCTATCCATGTCCCACGACTATCTCAAGAGCCCGATGAGCCTCAAGTCCGAGGACATAGACACAATGTCTCAGCATTCCGACGATCTGGAGGAGGAGCCTAGCAGGCCAACAACTCCACAGTTGCCGCTATCACTAACCACACACGAGCGTCATCGCAGCTCGCCCATGCTGGACGATGAGGATGAGGAGGAGCACTTGCCACATCATCAGCAACAGCAACAGCAGCAGCAGCAGCCACAGCGATCCAAGAGTGCAGGCAGCGACATGGCCAATGGTGTGATTGACCGGGAGGAGAAGCCATCAGGTCTCAAGGCAGGAGATGATTCGGAAACCCATGACAATGACAACTCCAACGACAACTCCGATACAAATGCCAATGCCAATGCGAATGCCAATGCGAGTGCCAATTCCGAAGCTGGCAATGCCCTTGGCGACGATGCCAGCGTCAACAGCAGCAGTAACAACAACAACAGCAGCAACAACAACAACAACAACAACAATAACAACAACAGCAGCAACAACAACAATGACAACAGCTCACACAACCAGAGCAACACCGAGAGAGAAGAGTCCGCATCAACGCCCAAGCGCAGTACACCCAAAGAGGAGGATGACGACCTGGATATGGATGAAGATGACGAGGACAACGAGAATGATGCAAGTCACCTAGACGAGTTCCGCTCTCCCTCACCCGACTTAGCGGGCAGCGTGGTGCCGCACAAGGATCAGCTGCCTTTCCCCATGGTGCCCAACTCGATGTTCTCGCAATCCTTCATGTACATGAGTCATTATATTCCGGCCTTTGGCCAGGCCGCTGCTGCTCATCCACATGCCCATCATGCGGCCGCCGCAGCTGCTGCCGCTGGCATGCAACCCAATGCCTTGATGGGTGGGGCAGGCCTCAACCTCTCGAGCATCTCGAATGAGGAGCGTCGCAAGCGTAATCGCACCTTCATTGATCCCGTGACTGAGGTGCCCAAGTTGGAGCAGTGGTTCGCTATGAACACGCATCCCTCGCACAATCTAATCCTCAAGTACACCGAGGACCTCAACACAATGCCCTACCGGTAAGTTATCTATTTAACATGTCCTCAAATGTCCTGTCATCTAATTGAATTGCCCACTTCTCATTTGGTTTCCTTGCAGCCAAAAGTTTCCCAGGCTGGAGAGCAAAAACGTGCAGTTCTGGTTCAAGAACCGACGGGCCAAATGCAAACGCCTCAAGATGTCCCTCTACGACAATAGCCAGTGCGGTCAACTGGGCGGTCTCAGTTCCTTTGTGCCCAAATACGAGGAGAGGGACTAGATGCCTGTGACCAAGAATTCAAGGAGTGTGTAATCAAAATGAAGATGCCACTTTCTAGAAGCATTTGTAAATACTTGGCTAACAACTAAAACAGCTACAACAGCACTATTTAAGATTTAATCCTTATGAGCAGCTATGATATAAACCTAATCCCTAATCCCCCAGTTATCCTAGCAAGTTAGGTGAGCTCCCATGAGTATTACGACAGCAAGTAATGTCCCAGTTTCAGTCCCAGTTTCAGACCCATTTGACGTACCTCTTTCGGTCCCAATAAGCCAGGCAATTGCCGCTGAATAATTAGCAAAAATTAGATGAAAGATAGATGAACTAACACTAACACTAACTCTAAAACTAGTACTAGTTGCTAGATACTAGATTTAATTTAACTGAACGCAGAAAGTTTCGGCATTCGATAAGCTTGAACGTGTTATCAATCACACCTAAATATCCAACACTCTACAATGAAATGAGTTGGACTATTTGAATTTTAACTTGGATTTGAATTTGAATTTGAATTTGGACCTGGATTTGAATTGGAGTGTAACCAAAGAAAGTCAATGCGATGTGTAAATATTTATGTTACCTTTTAAACAATTACATGTCCCGTATCTGCGCTTATGCACAACTATGGGGAGTTATTATTATTATTTGTAAACATTGATTTAATTTCAAAACGTTTTGCCTTATTTTAGATTGTTTTCCAGCCTAGCATACGCGTAGTATTTCTATGAAAAAAAAAAAAAACAAAACAAAACAAAAACATAAACAATAAATTACAATAAAAGCATCTGAATGGGTTCCGTTCTACATATATCTTGGTATCTAATACCTGCAGATGAAAGATACAATTTTTGAGGAACAGGAACAAGTCTTTGTTCTATTCATTTGGAATACACAGAGTATTTGAGGAGAATCGTATTAGCTGTTTGATATATATAATGAATAGATTCACTTTTATAGTCACACTTTAACAATATTTCATCAATTGTTCCACTAGCTACATAAGCATATGAAATCGCAAAATAAAACAAAATTAAATTTACTTGTAATTTATTGAAAGCATGAATACACATCAATTACTTATATAGACACACACACACACGCACACACACACAGACAGACACACAGACAGACAGACACACACACAACCATTATATTATAATATGTATTCCCAGCAATTATTAAATGATTAAATAAATACAATTTTAAATGTCAAATTTGAGTCAAACTCTGTTTTCATATCGAATTGGGACTTCTTAGTTTCAGGCCATCAACTTGTGTCAAAGTTGTCAAATACTCAAGATACTGAGTGCTCACTGTACTGGCAATGGGCACGTAGTCAACTGGCTTTATAATGTCACAATGTGCTGCAACTCAGGTAGATTGGCGAAGGCTTAAACAATATTAACAATTGTGTTAAAAAAGGGGAATAGTTTAAGTATCAAACTAGCATCTGGTTCAAGAGCTGCTTAAGTATTCCGAGAAAATAGTCATTCTCCTTGAGTTGAGTTCTATTAAGTTATCTAGGATCTGTTTGCATGAATCATAAGCATGTACTACAAGGAGTTTCCTTTCCCATTTCAAATCCCATTCTTGAGTATTAAAGTTCTCATTCTTAATTGTTGATTGAAATGAAATTGATGCACAAAAGCTAAATTGAGAATTGTTACTTAGAGTTTCGCATTAAACAGTTTATACTGAAAAGTCGCTGTGAAAACATGTCCTGTGAACAAGAGGTGCGTTACTTCTGTTCGCTGTGGCGACCTCCTCTTCCTCGTCCCCCTGCCGCATCTGTCCTTGTTACTGTGGCTAATGTCTGGTAATGTGTTTGGCAATTTCTCATATGGCAAAACTTGCTTTGCTTTATTTCCTTCATTTTTGTTAGTCGCTGATAAGCAAAGGGGAAATAAATATGCATACGGAAAAAATACGGAAAGTACAAGCTGCTCCTAGGCTGTCCTCTGCTCTGTCCCACTCTATTACCTCAGTTGGCCAACCGCATGAGTTATCTGCCCCAACCAAGAAGAAGAGTATATTAGCGTTGAGATATGAAACAATTTATTAGCCCCAAAGTTTGCTTCGTTTCTTTCTTTATTCTTTCGTTCGTTCTCGTTCTTCGCTCGTTCGTTCGCTCTTTCTTCTTTGTGCTTACACATGTGCACATACATTCTACGTATAGAGAGGTGTAGCTATTCAGGCACATGAGTTGGAAGTCCTGCCAGTGCGGTTACTAAATCAGCAGTCAACATTATTTCTTATTTTAAGTACATACATATCTAGCAGGGGGAGGCAAGTGTCTGCGTGGTGGGTGTGTGTGCGGTGTGAGTGTGTGCGTGTGTGTGCTCTGGGATGTGCATCATTTGTTATCGCAAACTTTTAAATTAAAAATGCGAGCGGAAAACGCTGAAATAGAAAGAAAGGGAGAACCGTAGCCAACGAAATGGCGTCACACAATTTATGAGCTCCTTCTTAGGCTTCCATATTAACTGGCTTTTATTTATGAATTTAATAAAACAGACCGATTCCCTGCTTACTCCGGCAGAGATGTACCTCAATCTCGGTTTTTATCTCACGTAAACTAGCGCTGCTTGTTAGTTTAGTTAATCACTTATTGAAATTTGAAATGTTTTAAATATGAAAGATATTTCAGTAGAGAATGAACTAGTTGGGGAAACATTTGAGAAAACGGGAGGGAAATAGAAATTCTCACAGTTCCTTTGAAAATGGAGACACAAATGCTGTGTGTAAATATTTAGGCAAAGTATGTATCTTCTGCCTGGCCAACAGTAGCAGTCCAAGTCCAGCTACTGTTCACTGTGCTCGACCACTGATAGAATTTGGACAGCTAGGGAGGGAGTGAGAAAGAGGAGTAGAGAGGGAGAGGGGGAGGAGACCAGTGGAATTCAAGAGAACTTTATCCATTAATTAAAATTGTTAGCATTTTCTTCGCGTTGTGGTTGGCTGCTGTGTGAAATTGCAGCTCACCTCAATGTGGTAGCAACAGGAGCAGCTACAGGAGCCAAGTCAGCGGCACCTTCCCGCTGGAAGGGGCCTGTAGCCGTGCTTTACATGCTTCCGCTGTTTCGAGTGGCATTAAAAGTAAATACATAAACAGCTGCGAAAACATTTACATAGCTAACTACGCCGCACTTGCGGCTTTTACGGCTTCTCTGGCTGCTCCAGCTTCTCCAGCTTCTCCAGCTTCCCTGGCTGTTTGTGCAACTTGCCCAGCCTTTGGCGGACTTAAAAAGAACTCCGCATAATTTCTTTGCCGAGGTATTTGCAATGTGAAGTGCGATGCATAAATCGTGCTCTCCAAAACTTTTCCATACTTCGCGTCATAATGATGTTTAATGGCAAATAAATCTGAGTAATGTAATCGAAATTAACTCAAAATGAACTGAGAGAGAGACAGCCAGATTAAGTGAGAAGTAAAAGGTTCTGTGATTGGAAACTCACTGTTTGTTTTTATTATTGTATTATTCTTTGTGATTCATTGTGGCGCTGCAACTGAGCAAATGCCAAAAGATAGCTGCCAATTCATTAAAAGGACATTTCAGTTGGACTGTGCCATGTATAAGCAGAAAGGAGCACTAGTTATTTTCGGCAATTAATGTCCTGGCAACGCACACACACACGCACACGCACACACACACACACAAAACAAGTGCGCAAAGGAAACTTGTAAAAGGAATTGCAGCTGACAGTATAAAGGACAAACGTGAATAGCTGCAGGACCAAACAACCAAACAACCAAGCAGCAACTGAATCTGGTCGGTTGCTGAAGGGTGAGGGTTGTGGTCGTGGTTGTGGTTGTGGCTGTGGCTGTGGCTGTGGAACTGGCCGCTGCTTTTGCCGCATAAATAGTTCTGCGGCTTTGACTGATATGCGGAGCAATAAAACTAATGAGCGTGCGAGCCAAATAGTTGGCGGTGGTTGTTGTTATTGTTGCTGGTTGCTGCTGGTGGGTGAATTTGCGGTGGTTCATGGCCCGAGGCAAATGCCGCTGCACAGCACACTCATTTGCCAAATTGACTGCGCAAAGAACACAAACAAAAACAAAAACAAAAACAAGCGACTGACTTGCCACGAAACTCAAATGAATAAACTCAAGTCCAATTAAATGGTCATAAGTAATAATAATTCCGCTTTGATTTGTGACATTCGCTTTCTTCCAACAGCAGGCTTCTTCAGTTCTTGGCCATGGACAACACAGCGACGCCCTTTTGTGCCAATTGCCAATATGCTTCTGCATAGACGACCTTTACGGCTGCTTTATGGCCAAATTAGTTAATGGGAAATGTCTGCACAAATGGATTGCAAGAAAAGGCTGAGAAGACTGCATGTTTTTCCATATATAAGGTTTCAAATAAGATATCCTTGTCATATTTTAACGAAATAAAGAATTCAAGAAGTGATTTTCTGTGTGCCTCACTCGTATCTCCTCTGCACAGTCAGCCAGTCCACAATGGTTGGGGTCAGCACCCACTTCAACCCCATTGTGAGCTTATTAAACCTTTGGCCGAACCATCAAATGATAATAATTCTTGTTAGGTTTTCCCAGCCTTGATAGGATTTTCCAAATACAAACAGCGACGGCGTTGCTGTCTACAGGATGCGTCCACTTCCTCATGCCCTAAGCGAAGTCGCTTTCTGTTCTAGTTAAGATATTTTATAAGTGTATGACAACGTGGGCTTAAGTTAAAGGCGCCAGCTGACATGGACACACACACACACGCACACACACATGCACACACGCACCCAGGAGCCAGGACAATCCCCTAGCAAAACCCAAACCAGGCATGTCCCATGTCCGTAGCTGCTCCGGCATCGGGCGATTATTATTTATTTTCTTAATTACGTCTTAACATCCTGCATGAAGTGGGACAGGCAAATGCTCACAGCACTGGCACCTGCCAGCGCGCTGCTCTAGTGTGTAGTGTGGTTCGGGTGGTTCGGCTGCTTCGGGTGGTGTGTGCGTCCCAGGAGCCACTTTCCATGTCTGCGCCATGCAGCGGCTCATGTGCTGCAAGATATGCTTCATGAAAAGTATCTGCGTGGAATATTGTGCGTCTTCGTGGATTCTGGTCTGGGGGAAGCGTCCAAAGTTCGCACATGCTACCAAACTCTAAGCCTTCCCTTCATCTTGGCCCCGGCGGCGGCACTGGCTGCAGGACTAGCGCAGGCAAAAGCACAGGCACACTCACTGGCAATGGAGCCCAGAGTCTTATCCTTCACACGCCCACTGGCACGCCCTCCTCGCCGCTTCGCCTCATCACCGTCTCTCCCGCTGTCAACTGTCGTTTGTCTTGGGCGCGCTTTGGCCGTAATAAAAAGACTTAACAACGCGAGTTGTTTAATTATTATTTATGACACTCGGCGCTGCAGATTATTGCCCAAAACCCAGTGCGAAGCAGGCGGAGGGAAATGGGAAAGCGGGCAAGGGGGACGAGGGAAGACACGCAGATTGGAAAATGCTTTGATTTACTACTACTTACAGCTCGGCATCTAATGGAAGCACTCGTGTCTCGAGGCGCGACTATTTAAATCAATTGTAAATTCACATTTCATTCGGCCTCAATCTCAATTCATTTTCATAAAATCCCGAAACTTTTCCATGCTCGTTTTTCCATGCTCGCATAATTTACGATAATTATGGCAAGCAGTGAATTACCCCCAGGGGAGTGAAGCGACGCGCCGCCAGCTTCTCGGGTTTGGCTTAGCTTTCTCCTTGTCCAAGTGCATGGCCATGCCCCACTGTCCCACTGTCCCGCTGTCCCATTGTCCCACTGTCTCATTGTCCATTCTTTGCCGACCGTATCCTGCCGTGCGGCCAATGTAAAAATGATAATCCCATTGTCAGGCGATAATTCAAAAGTTCCATTAAATATTCATAGTCCAACTAAGGTATAAATCTGACTGGGCAGCCATCTCGGCTGTGTACAACAACAAGTTGCATTCCCCAAGAAATATTATAATTCTTGCCTGAGATTTATGCAAATTCCAAAACTCAAAAACTGTGACTTCAGTGACTACAGTGAATATAGTGCGAAAAGAAACGCAGACTGTCGAAAAATGCTCAGCCTTGAAGTATGCAATGAATATGCATGCTCTAATATGTATGTATTTGTGTGACTGTGTATGTGTGTGTGGGTGAGTACAGGCTCAAGGACATGAATTATGCCAAGTTTAAGTCCAAGTCCAAGTCCTTCTCTCTCTCGCTATCTCTCTCTCTCTCTCTTCTCTCTCTCTCTCTCTCTCTCTCTCTCTCTCTATCTCTATCTCACTCCCTCTCTTAATTGGCAACGTTTGGCGACGATTTCTGCTGATGCTCAGAAGGCGCTCCTCAAAGATTTGCTCATTAAACCGGCAAACGCTGCAGAGTTTACACGTCGCAGCAATTGATGAAGAAGTGAAGTTAAATACAATATATTGAACTTCACTTTGAAATCAATTTGCTCCTAAACAATGCTATGTATTCAAGCAAATGCTTATGATGAACTCAAATGTTTGAAAGAAAACATAATTTTAAGATTATTGCGATTTGTGGGGCATAAACTGCGAGACTGTTGCTATGTATGTGTGTCTGAGACATTACACGCCGCAGGTACACTTTTCATAAAACTAATACGAATTGATTTATGGCATTGTGTCGCTGTTGGCAAGGCGAAAGGATTGTGGAGGCAGCTGAAAATGGAGCAGGAGCAGGAGCTGTAGCTGAAGCTGGAGACGAGATTGGAGGCATTTTCTTGGCTCTGCTTGCTAGCCGCATCTTAAAAATGTTAAAATGCCATTCGGCGTGTTCGGTTAAATCGCTGAGCCCGCCACAGCAGCTTGTGGCAGGGGCAGCTACACTTGCCACTCGTGCTATCAGTACGACTACGGGTAGCAGAAACCAACCAGGAACGGCCTGAAGTCTTTGTCTAAATCTTTGCCGTGCTGTCATATTGTCGGGGTGCCGAGGGCAGGGGGAAACTTTTGCTGGAACGTTGAAAATGCTTGAGGTGCACGTTGCATGCCGCAGCCCCCTTTCACATTACTGAATGGGGTGTACAGAGGACACTGGAGTGGGGAGTGGGGAGTGGTGAGTCGGCAGTGGGGAGGGGCGAAAATGGTGGCTGCTTTTAAGCTAATAATTCATAAAGCATTTAAGCAGGCAAAAATCGAAATTTATTGCTATTTAAGATATTTGCTAAGCCGCTTTGATTTCGCCCAAGGAAGCTGACTGCTGGCTCTGCTGGCATCCTAGGTATTTCTAATTAAAGTCGCCGCTTCAAGCCGCAATCACAGTATCAGTCACAGTAGCAGTTACTGTCGCAGTTACAGTCGCAGTCACAGTCACAGTCGCAGTCACAGTTGTCATTTAAAGAGTGCCACAAGAAATGAGAGAAAGTTGTGCGCGTATGCAAATTTAAATGTATGGCAAGTATTTGGGGCAAGCTCCTTTATCACCGTTATGTTTATGTGTGACGTATCGCCTTGCAGATAGAAACAAATTGTTTTCAGCCCCCGCCGCTTGCCACTAACAATAAAAACCTAATTTGAGGCATGCTCCAAGGCGCTAAGGCATAAAAATAATCAAAGCCTTCAAACGATGTCGTTTATGGGCTGTGCCCAACTCCTGGATGGCGATTGGCAGTCTGCTCGATTAGAAGGTCCATAATGTGGCCTCAGCCTTATCTTTATGGCATCGGCGTAAGACATTCTTGAGTGTGCGTGTGCGTGTGTGTGTGTGAGGGTGTGGGGTGTGTGCGTCAAATGCTTAACAACTTTGTACTAAGCTATCACGACTTCTTGGACAGCAAGTCAGCGAGAATTGTCATTGCCAGCTGACTTCCGCTGATGGCAGCTCACCTGATTTTGCAGCTGGACCTGGACACATCCAACATTCAACTCACAATTTGCTTTATCGCACTCGCATTCTGTGAGTTGTGACACAGCCTGTGGCAAGTGGCAACTGTGGGGCAACTGAAGAGGGCGGTGTGGTGGCGCTTATCTCTGGACACCGCATCTGTCATTCAACGCACAAAACTTTGGCTGCTGCAATCTCCTGCAGTGGGTGGTGCGAGGCGGTTACGACGCTTTTGCTAAGTGGCGCAATAAAAAAAAACTCAAAAATAAATAAAAAGCACTTCTTTTCTTATTAAAAAGCAGCCAGAAATTGCCCATAAAAGCCAAGTCAAGCACGGATGGCACAGGACGGCAAAACAGAAATGTTAAAATCAAGTCCAAGTCACCCAGATTAGATGAGAGAAAATTCAAAATCAATCCATTAACAAAAGCATACAAAGAGCAAGGCCATGGAGCAGAGCAAAGAGCGCCGCATTAACTTGTGATTCCAACTGTGCGAATTCCCAACGCCCACGCGAAGGACATCGCTGACTTTGCATGGACCGAGCCGCTAATTATCCCGTCGCAAGACTCCCCCTGCCCCTGCCCATCCCCATCGCTGGCAGCGCGGCAACAAAGGCGCTGCTCTTCATTAAAACGGTAAAGACGCGTACAACATCGTCTGCTCCTGCCCGTTTCCCCTGCCTCTTATGCCCCCTCTGCCGCGTCTGCTGCTCATTATCTGAGAAGTTATCCGCGAGCGCGTGGCTTTCACTGTGGCTGCCCGGGTAACCGAATTTGTCGCATCAACTCGCTACTGACTGAACTCACCAAATGTTTTCAATAGTTCAAATTTAAGCGGGGAAGAACTGTGACCGGGTGTTGGTCTGCCGGGGCACATCCTGTCAAGCTTATCAGGTTGACGTTATGCTGACGCTGACGCTGACGCTGATGTTGACTTCTGCATTCTACTTCGACGATTTCGCTATTCTCTTGATTGATTTTAAAGCAAAGCGTCAACTTATTTATTTAATTTGTATCGTTGCTACGCTTTTAAAATCATTTTATTTTTTATTATACTCTAACTTCGTTAAGAGTTCCTTCGCTTTTCCAATCACCTTGATTATTAATAACTAGGTGTTCATACGGACGGACAGACGGGCATGACTATATCGTCTCCCCTGTTGATGCTGATCAAGAATATATATACTTTATACTTTCTGCCTGTTACGCACACTTTGCTGGCGTCAAACTTAGAAGACTATGTTCTTTTAGTCTAAATATATCTTAAAACAAGCGGCACAGGTAGAGACAAATATACTCGAATGTAAGGACAAATATACATATGTATGTATGTTACTATGATATGATATTATGATAAGAATACAATAATACAATATTTATTTAAAATATGTGATTCAAACTTCTGTATAGGAGTATCTAGCTGTTGCATTAGCTCTTGAAATCATTTTAAAATTTATTGTTGTCCTCTTTTAAGTTCTGTAAGGGTATTAAATACTTTGCGTGTCAAATATATATTTTCATTTTTATTTATATTTTGATAGAGTACACAAAGAAAATGTTAAAATTTTTGTTTACCTAGCTTTTTCTTCTGACATTTTGCCACTCCGCCTTCCCTCAACACTTCAATACAAATATGTTGCTGTCAACACGTCAGTTTTGGTTGTTGTTGTTGTTGCTGTTGTTATTGTTATTGTTAATGTTGCCGTTGTGGTAACTGCTGTTGGTTGCCCGGATTTTCAATTCCCATTGCATCTTTATCGCGCTGTCTGAGCGAAAGCGTCGTTTCTGTTTTGTGCACGCTTCATTACAATAAATCCGGTTAGTAGGTGTCTAGCGTCTGTTCACCATCATCCTACATTAGTTGAGAGTGGCATGCATTCACTGATGGAGAGTAATTCTACTGCACCATCGTTCTTTGTGAGCACTCATAGTCCTCAGTCCTCAGTCCTCCTGCACTTCGTCATATACCAAATGGAGTCACCGTTACAGAGCTACATCGTTATATTTATTTTGCAATATAAATGAAGAGCAACGATTAGCACACATTATATACATACATATGTAAATAAAATAACTAACTGCTTTAGTACCAAAACAGACACATCACAAACATCATAAAATAGTACTTTTTGTTGCAAACTATTGGTTTGGCCTCCAAAAATATATTAATAATAAAATCATGCTAAATTATGCTTAAGATGTACACATACACTTACCCCTGAGTGATTGTTAAATTGCAAATTACGACTTATTGTAAATTCTGTTCTCCTGGTATTTCTTAATTTCTCGGTAGTTGAAATTCTGGGTAGCCACATACACTCGCATTCACAATAAATTTGAGCTACAGCTTAAAAGTATGCAACAATATTAAACTTATATTTAAAGACGCAGTTCAATAATCGTCATGCCTGAAAGTATACAATACTATTCAGAAATAAACAAAGTAACAAACAACTCATATACATACCCCTGAGAGATCGTTAAATTGTAAATTACGAATTTTTATAATTTCTATTCTCCTGGTATTTCTAAATTTCTCGATAGTTGAAAGGGGTTCCCAAAGAACCCTATATATGCAGCGTACAAATATGCAATATTTAAGTTCCATTTAAAAATACAGCGCAAGCGTATGCAATGGTTTTCGAAGAAAAAAACTTGTAGTTCAATAATTGTCATGCCTAAAAGTATGCAGTATTATTCCCACTATGCGAAATAAATGCTGCATCGTCAAATGAAAATTGCACCCTATTGTCAATTCTGTTCGCCTGGTATTTCCCAGTTTCTTCGACAGTTGGATTTCTGCGCAACCTTCCACACTTTTTCACACCCAAGCATTCACAATGAATTTGTGCTACAGCGTATGAGTATGCAATAATAATAAACTTGTATTTTAATTTTAATAATAATATAAGTATAATATAGAATATAGTTATTTATTTGGCTGGGTTAGTGTTTCTGCGAATAGGAAAGACTTCAACAGGAAACTGAAGAATCGCTTTATACATACATAGATTTATGGATATATATGGGATATATATGTAATTTTACCACATTTTCATTAACTAGGCAACACAGTCATCGAGACGCTGTAACAATTGTCCAACACTGTAGACTATAAACTATATCAGTGGCTTATCAGTGGCTTATCTTATCAGCATGAAACGGTTCCTATAGCAGCAGGTGAGTAATTTTCATTCAGTCAGTATTAGGCGACATTGAAGAGACATTGCTTATTGATCGCGCAAGTGCAATTGAATTTTCAATAAAATGTAGAGTTTGGTTTAAAGGTCGAAACTTAGCCACATGACGAAGCTTAAACGGCGCGTTCTCGCAACTAAATTGTTAATTTAACTTAAATTATAGAAAACTCAATACAGTTCAGTAATAATATTCTTTAAATGATTGTTGAAGCTCAGTGTTTGGTGCTCTAATTTCGACTCCCCCAACCGCCAATTCCCAACTACAGTGATAAGATAAGCAACATCGCTGTGTGTAGCTTCGGGCCTACAAAAATCATAACAAAATTGAAGCAGGTGAATAAATTCCATCAGTGACGTCACTAAATAGTCAGCAATTGGACTGCTCATTGTAGATCTATTACAAATCGCGGCAGTTTTCATTTACATAGAATTAGACGAGTACGAACTCACAAGTACATATACACATATGCTAGGTGCATTTAACCCAAGCGTCATTCGCCCCTCTTTTTCACAACGAAATATGAGTACAGATAATGATAAGGCCTAAATAAATTGCATGCGCAATAAACAGACTTAACATCGGCAAATCAATTGGGACAACGCAATAAGGCGTCACAGCTGATTTTGACTCCTCTTCCGATTCCAATTCTGCTTCCGAACTCACTTAACAGTCTCAACATATTTTTACAGGCATGGCTCGGATAGGTAGGCTGCTTCGGCTGTGGCAGATCCCTATTCTTATAATAGGACTGATAGCTAGTGGAAGCTCCGCTGTAGAGTGCCCTGGGTCCTGTAAGTGCAGCTGGGTTGTCGATAGCTTGTATGCCAACTGTTCCCGCCGTGGACTGAGTGTTTTTCCCAGCTTTGATAATGCGCCTGTTGAGCATTTGGACTTGTCGGGCAACAGGTTCAAAGAATTTCCTCGGCAGTACGCAGATATGGACTCCCTCTTGTATCTGGATCTATCCGACAACAGTATAAATAACCTGGCCGTAGATGCGCTTATTGGATTCACATCCCTACGTACTTTGCTGCTGGCCAATAACTCGATAACCAATTGGTTAGACATTAACCCAAACGAGGCCTTTAAGTATGCGACAAGTCTAAAACGTCTTAGTCTTAGCGGCAATCGTCTAAGCAGCTTTGGAGGTTCCGACATTACTCAGCAACTTAATAGCCAATCTCTCACTGAGTTGGATATTTCAGCGGCCCAGATCAGCTTCGTAGGCAGTAGTCTCTTGGTCAATCAGCTGCCGAGCTTGGAACGTTTATCGCTGGCAAACAACCAATTGAAGCAACTAGCGCATTTTCCCTATGGAAGCATAAGAATACTCGATCTCAGTAACTGCAGCCTGCAGCGACTTAGTTCATCATTCTTTGAGGCACTGCCCAATCTGGAGGCACTAAATCTATCGCGTAACACGGCTCTGCAGATTGGGAGTAGTGAAAATGATTTCATTTTAGCTCCCGAATTGCGCAACCTAGACGCATCTTATTGCAACCTCGATGGAATTGATCTCAGCGGCCTCCCCGTGCTCACCGAGGTGCGTCTTCGGGGCAATCTCTTGAGATCCGTTGATGCCCGCACCTTCGCTAATAACACAATTCTGGAACTGGTGGATCTTTCCGAGAATGTCTTACGTCAGATTGGCAATGAAGCCTTTAGCCCGCTGAAGCGGCTCAGGCATTTAAATCTAGCTTACAATGAGATTGCCTATCTGGATCGAAACCTAATCCGTGGCAACGACGTTCTAATGGAGCTCAACTTGAGTCGCAACATCATCCAGAAGCTGACGAAGATCGTCTCCAACTCGGTGCGCCACATCAACATGAGCTGGTGTGAAATAACCACAATTGAAAGCACCGCTCTATCAGGCCTATCGGTCATACAGCAATTGGATCTATCTAATAATTTGATAAGTGATATTCCCAATCAAATGCATTCTGAAACTCTGCAATATCTGAATTTAGCCAACTGCAGGTGAGTCAAAAACGTTAATAAATATATATATGTAGTCAAAACTTCTCACTCTTTATGTGTTTCTTCTTCTTAAGGCTTTCCACCGTTCGAAACAATAGTTTTCGGGGTTTCCCAGAGCTGGCCGACTTGCATTTGAATGGCAATCGACTGACCAATCCCATACCTCCTTCCTATTTTCGGTCCAACAAGTTTCTAGATCAGATTTGGTTGGGCGACAATCCCTGGATATGCGAATGCCAAGATCCATTATTCGTTGAATTCTATAACTTCCTCACAGCTAAGCCGACTAAAGTAAGTAACAGTACATTACGAACTTTTCCCAATTAAATATCTCCTAACAGATCAAAGATCGTTATCATCTGCGCTGTGGGTCACCCACAATTTACTATGGGAAGATGTGGGATTATGCCTGCATTGCGGATTGGACAGCGAGTACTCGCGCCAGCAGTGGGGAAAGAGTTTGGTCCACCATAATGCTCAGCATTCTGGGCATCGGCCTATTGGCCCTTTTGTATGGGTGCTGCCAGAAGGTAATGCGCAAGCGGAAGGAACGCAGCAATCGCCGGGAATATGATGAGAATCATGATGAGCTTCGTCGCATGTAAGTCATAATGCTGTAAGCATTCACAGCTAATGAAGTAAACTAAATGTAACTCCTACGCTAGACGGGATCTCAATGAACGAATTCTGCGGGAAGAGTCTTCAACAACTCTGCATCAAACACAGGAGATCAGCGTGTTACCTTCTTATGAAGATGCCTTGCTTATGCCAAAGTTGGAGCGTCCCGTCAAGTCTATGTTGGACTTGACTGTTACGGAACGAGCCCGCAAGCAACTGCGCCGTTCCCAGACGCAGCCGGATGGCGAACAATCCGCAGGAGATGAGGAACTGCAGCTGGATAACCGCCAGAGATTCCGCAGCGTTGAGATGCTTTCAAATCGTGATAAGGAACGTACGGCTCAATATGGACCCTATCGACGCACCGGACACATGGAATACAACACTCAGTCGGGTAGTCGACGTTTTAGCATTGAGGATTCACGCTTTCCGGCTGCCCATCTGAAAACCCAAAATCTTCAGAGCGCTGAGCAAATTGGCAACTTCCAGAGCTATGAGAATAGTCCGTATACCAAGCGTAAGCCAAAGATTGCCGAGATTCCGCCCTTTAAACGGGTCAACATGATGGCAGACAGTGTTGAGTTCCTTACCGATCCCGAATATGAAGATCTGGGCAGCAAACCAGGTAGCCCCTTTGCTAAACGAAAACCTAAAATGCCGAGCAACATGAAGATTAGTGCACAGGTGTACACACTGGAGCACAGTCAACCACTAGGTGCTCTGGCTCCAGCCATAGAAGACTATTTCAAGAAGGCACCATCCTCGTCCACCATTGCCAGCGATTTTCAGGAGTTGCCTGAACAGGATCTCGTCTCCTTGCCAGACGAAAATCGATCAAATGTCTCCACTTCGGGAGCTGAACTCGACCTGGAGCAGGGCAAGCGCAAGAAAAGAAAGAACTCTGCTAGCCGACGGGTTAGTGGTAATTTCAGCACTGCAGCTGCTGCCGACAAAAGTTCCTCCAGCGAGGATGAGCGCCATATCCAAGCCCACAAGCCCATGCGAGAAACTCTATTTTAAGCTTAAAAATGACAAAATGTACTTAACAATTTGTTTAACTAAACCATATTGTAAATAACTTTTAAGACTTATTTAAACAAAACGATTTAAATTATTTAGTTATCTTTAACACACTGTCAATGGTGGCAATTATCACTCTGTCCATTATTTCTGCCACCATTGTAACTAACTGAGACAGTACTGCAACTATCCCGAGACAGAAACCACTTAATGCCTAGCCCTATAGGCCTCGAGTATTTTAGCAAGTACACTTAGACTGAAAGCTCAACAGTGCTGGAAGCTATGGTTGTTGAATAAGATAAATGTTTTTTGAACACTTTTTGTTTTCTTTTTAATATTGTTTTTAATTGTTTTCGTTTGTTTTTATTGATAGGCTTATATTGAATTGAAAAGTCATTCACACAAAGAGTTACACATAATATAATTTCACAAGAGAAGAGAACTTAAATATTATACATTACGGATTTATGTAAAAGTTCACATATGTATGTATGTAACTAATGGTGTGTGTGTGTTGGTTACGTGTGTGTGCAAACATCACATGCAGTTGCAGGATGCACCCGAAGAGGCAGCAGAAGAACAGAGTTACGCAAAGTGTTGATCCCTTTTGTATTTCGCGTTGCTGGAAATTTACATTTAAGATATTTATAACTTTGGTATTAAACTAGATTTATGCTTAGGTATAATTAATTTACTTATTCTAGACTACAATGGTTACATATATTTAAGAGGGGAGTGGGAGCTTAAATCGAATAGTTTGCTGTTGTTGTTGTCGTTACTTAATCGATCAACCGATCGACGGCCACTCTAAGCTTAGCTCAAGAAAGGGCTTATATTGTTGTTGTTGTTGTTGTTTTACTGTTGTTGTTGCTGTTGTTGTTGTTGTTATCGCTGCTAACTTGGCACTTGTCTGTCTCTCACCTGACACTTGAAGTCAGTAATAAATTATGTGGGATTGGGAACACTCAGTGGCCGGCAAAGCCATTGGCACCTCCAGCCACAGCTGCAACTTGATGTGTCGGTTCCAGGTAACCTCCTCCCTGGATTGGCGTTGTGATAATATCACCGGCATTCGATTTACTGCGCGTTACCAGCATTGGAGTCTTCGGCTTGGGCGTCTCCGTCAACTTGATCTTGACGCGTCCTGTCTCTGGTGAATAGACCGGCGAATAGCGGCCGGATTTTGGGGAGGACGGCAGATAGGCACCATCTGGTTCGTTATTGTTCTGCTCGGCTCCATCACCCTGTGGATGCTGGGCATATTTTGAAGCACGCGGTGACTGTGGGGTCGGGTACCGGGGTGTGATGGGGTAGTACTCATGTGGAGCAGCCTCTTCAGTGCTTGGTTCGTTAATGGTGGGCACATCCTTGGAATCGCCATTGGCAGTACCGTTGCCATTCAGCAGCGGCTGTTGTCCTGCGTTATCCTTGCTGTCATAGGGTTTCTTACCGGATCCATTGACGATCTGAGCCTCGTCCAGCTTCGACTTCTCCCCAATGAGGGGAGAATGCTCATGACCATTGCGTGCCAGAGGCTTGCCCAGGTTCTTCTTGTCCATGTCCAGTAGTTCGGTTTGCCGCTGAGCCTCTGCATCGCGGGCGGCCGCATTGCTGTTGTGCTTGCAGCGTTTGATAGCCACGAAGAAGATTAGACCCACCACGATCAGAGCGATAACGCCCAGAAGGTAGTAAATAGCATTGCTATCATCTTTCTTGCCTATTTTGGCTGATAAAATGTCTTCAGATGGCTTCTCAGCCAACAATGGCCCTTCAGTTACCACATCTGATTGGAGGCCAGTATCCAGTTTAGTTTGCACCACCGGCACAATGGTTTCCTCGCTGACGGGTTCTTCCTGCTCAGCATTGTCATTGGAATCCTTGAAAATGCCCAAGTTCTTAAAGATGTCCGTTGAAGGAGTCGCTGGTTGCTCCACTGGCTTATTGTCGTAGGTGTCGTCGTCGTTGTTGTCGTTATGTTCGTGCCTGTGTTCCGACGATTCTGGTGGCTCGAAGTCTTCGACGTTTGTGGGACCAGAGGCAATAGCTGGGATTGCCAAGATGCCACCGCCACTGCCGGATCCCTCGTCATTGTCCTCCTCATCCTGTTGTAGATGATCTACCAATTGCTCCGCCTTAGGTTCCTCTGCGGAAAGGGTCGCTGACTCCTCCGAAAGCTGCTTGGCAGCAACAAGCTCCATATTTGTTTCGGTCAAGTCGCCGGAGCCTTCAACATCACTAACAATTGGCGGTGCTGGTTCGGGAGTCTTGGCGGACTTCTTGCCATCGATGATCAGATAATCCTTACCCAGCTCCTCCTCTTCTTCTTCGTTCTCCGCTGTGGAATCAGATACAGGCTGGTCACCCATCATCAGCTCGTTCTCGTCAATGTCATTGGCGTACCATCCTTGCTTTTCCTTCTCGCACACCTCTGCTTGTTTCAACTGCAACCAGGACTTGCCATGTGCCTCTGCTGGCTGGTTGCAAATCACAGGCTTCTCCATGTAGATGTGTTGTTCCTGGAGCCAGTTGCGCACTTGCAATGTGCTGCAGGAGCAGTTGATGGGATTGTGGCCCAGCTCAAGTTGCTGCAGATGATGCAGGTGGGTCAACTCGATTGGCAGATAGGAAATATCATTGTGCTGAAGATTGAGCACCTGCAAGTGCGGTGGAAGCTTCACCAGCTTAGCGGATGTCAAGCGGTTGTGTTTGAGGTTCAGTTTCTTGATCCGCTTGTTGAAGTGACCGATCTCGTGGAGCTCATTGTGCGACAGATCCACCGAGGTCAGATTGGACAGTGTATCAAGGACATGTTCCATGCGTGTCAGCCCCAAATAGGACAGATCGATGGAATGGATCGGAATTGCAGCCCGCAGTCGTTCCTCCCACAGCTTCAATCCGTTTGTGCTGTTACACTTGGCATGCAACATCTGCTTGTGCGTGTGCATGGAGAGGGTGCAACTGCAGTCCTCGGGGCAGAAGTAGGCAGGGGAATCGATTGCTGCAGACACGCAGATCAAGAGAGCCAGCAAGGCTGGCAGATTGAAGCGCCCCATGGATGAATGGTGGGTAGATCTACTTGCTTGTCAGTTCTTATCTGCAAATAATCAAACCAAACACTTTGTAAGTCAACTTGCGGACATTAATTGAGTGGGTATTACAAATAGAGCAGCTAAGAGAAGTCACTCCACTAACTGTCAACAAAACGTAGCCAACTAACCGTGTCTAGGCTGTTCTATGTTCTATGAGCTTTGATCGTTACGCACATTACGTCATTTTCTATTCGCTCTATCTTCGTAACTCTCCCTCTGAGCATTTAACTGTTTTCGTTTCTCTTGGCTCCCTGAGGTGTGTCTATCGATAACCGCTATCGTGATTAGATTTGTTTATCGCCCGCCTGTCCCTGAGTTAAGCATAGGAATTGACGACACTGTCACACTATCAGCGTGGGCCATTAATAATTCTTTGCTATTTTCCAGTTTTATTGATAAGTTTTTAAGTTCTACACGACAATTTACGTGCTCTGTGACATCAGCGGCTCGAGCACCTGACGCAAGTATCGATTCCACACATGTGGAACGCTGAGTCAGTGGCAAGAACTTGGGATTGGTAGAGTGTAAGTGTTATAAACGTGGTCAATAATTAAAGATATTTTCATTAAATAGTTATTAAATTTTAATAAACTATTTACATAACTGAATGTATGCTGTTTATTATAATTGCTTTTGATAAATCTAATAGTCTTACTCACAACTTTCGCTGTTCTTTGATTATTCTCTTAATTAAGTAAATCACCTGTCAGCATTTGTCTCTTTAAAATATCAACTACTCTCTGCCCACACACACGCACGCTCAGACACACATAGATAACCTCAACACACACTATCGCATAGATAAAGATCAAACCCATTTAACATTCGCCTGGGTAGGTTAAGGGGTTGAGGTCGGTGAGCAGCTGCTGTGCCGTACTTCCAGCCTAACAAGCGGCTTGCTTTTAATCTCAATCTACTACAATTCGTATGTGTGTGTGCGAGTGTGTGTGTGTGTGCATGTGTGTGTGCATGTGTGTGTGCATCTATATGTACTGGGCACTTATTACTTGAGCAACGCAAACTGATTGACGTCTGTCTCGTGGATGCAATTTAAATGCAATTCGCGCTCTTCTCTTCATCAGCTCAGCTCAGCCGTTGATAGGTAAGCCACAACCGCAGTCGCTCTGACCGCAATTCTCCCCCGGAGAACAATCCGAGAACACGTACACATAAAGACAGATACAGATAGTCGACTGGACAAGTGCATGCACTTGTGATCTGCATAAATATTAGATAGAAGCAACCACAATTGATCACTTCAGTGATGCCAAAGCGGCAACTGTTGCGATTGTTGCAAATAGGGGTACGAAATAGGAGCAAGTCTAGAAACTCCTCTATGAAAGTGCAAGTAATTATGAGTTGACACTCTCTTACTTTCATTAAACGCTGTCATGCTGATTCAGACACAGCTCTCATTCTGTTGTGCTAAACTTTTGACTCGATCCAAGGACACAAATTTGGGCAACTGTGCGCAGCGGCGCGCCAATATGCCACCAATTTCTTGGCAGACGGCGCAACAAAATATGCCAGGGCATGTGCAGCAGCTGTTGCCGCAATTGGTGGCACGTAATTGAGGCGCAGACGCAGCAGCAGTCGCGATAATGATGCGGGCTGAAGCCATGAAGCGAAGCTGCAAATGCCAACTGGAAATGAGGCGGCACAACACATGCAAATGTGGTGGAGAGTCTGAGAATCAAATGAGTAAAGACAAAGAGAGAAGGAGATGCATATAAAGGCAGAGACAGGCAGAGACAGGGACAGAGACAGAGCGTTAAGGTTGCTTGTCAGCCTCAAGGTCAAGTCGACGACTATAAAGAGAGTTGGCTTCTCTGTCAGATGACGCCTCGCAGTGACATGTGAAAAGCGGTCTTAACAAATTGTGTTACTGCCAAATGCAGGTAATAACAACAGCAACAACAACTGCTTGTGGTGGTCACAAATGTCTTCTTCAAATGGGCTGGTGTTGACAAATTGCCAAGTCTCTTGTCTCTTGTCTCTTGCATCTTGCGAAAGACTTTCTCCTCAACTGCAACGGGAAAATGCAAAAGCCAAAGCTGCAACAGACTCTCAGTCTCTCAGACATTTATCAAAATCTGTCAATTTGCCTTTTTGGCCACCTGCCCGACCAGTTAACGATGCAATTGCAATTGCAATTGCCAATGTAATTGCAATTAATGTGCTTAATTGCATTTTGCAATGTGTTTGTTATCATAATTTGATCATGATTTCACTTAATTGCGTGTGCTCGCCCAGTTCTCTTCTTTCAGTTCTCTGTTCTCAGCGACAGGAAGTTGAAATTAGCCTTTGCCAAAACAGAGGGAGGAGTCGAAGAACTGGGATTGGAGCTGGGAACATAGGATTTGAATATGGGATGGAACGTATGGCTGCCAAATGCCACTTAATGGTGAAATCAACTTAGAACAAACATTTCGCAAATTGAAAGAAATCTGAGACAACAACAACAACAAGAAGAGCAACAACATCAACTACAACAACAGCAACAACAACGGCATTTCAGTTAAACGATGATAAATGCCCGTAACCTTGACTGAGTGCGTCCAAAAATGAAATGAAGAATCAACAGCATTCGCAACAAGCACTACGAGTGCCGCAATCGATTGGCAACGACGCGCAGATACCCTGTATGCAATTTAATATTATGAAATATAAGTGAATATGTAATTCAAATATCTGTGAATAAACTAAACACGATTCTTCTGCTTTCTTAAAAAAACAAGCTGAAATTCTAAGCTATACTGTATACTTCTCCCGTATTAATTATCTTCTTCTTACAGTTAATTTATTTAAAAATACATTTTATTATTCTGGTTTGGTTGTCATTTGAATTATATTGAATAAAGTCATTAAGCTAAAGGCATTATAAATTATTTCTTATATTTATCGTATCATCCTTAATTGCATTGTTTTGCCTTGACTTATATAGTATAGAAGTCTGTCTATATTTAATTTGTTTCTAGTTGAGTGTCGGAAATTTCAGTAATCTTAATTACCCTGACTACAATAATAATAACTGTCTCATTGGGTTGTCGGTCGCCATTTGATGTGACGAGTCAAGGATGGAAATGCTGAAGATAGAATTCGTCATTCTTTTGCACTTGGTTAGGAGCGTATGCAAATAAATGTACATATCTCTGTGTACTAAGTACATTTGGCTGTTGACTAAACATAAAAAATACTCATCAAAATGTGTGTGTATGTGTGAGTGTGTGTGTGTGTATTTAGATTTGTACAAATCTCTTTTTTATAGGTACATTTAAATTTCGCTCGCCGTGTGCCGCCATAAATATAATAAAAGCTCTTTGCTCTTGCCTTTTGTTGATTTCATTTGAAATATGTCTAACGGTATATACATATATATACATATATATATACATATATACATGTCTATATATATATATATATATATATATATATATATATAAATATATATAAAATATATATATATATATATATATATATGGATATGAGAGATAAAACTACTCAACCTTAGCTCAATTTAGCGCTTGTAGTATTCCCAATTGGCTATGCATTCTAAACTACAAAGATCAACATAAGTGCGAGTTTTTACGTGATATTCGCAATAAATGGAGCATATGTGAGGAGGGATCTAGGGAGCCGTAGGCGAAGTGGGGAGCGTGCAGAGTCAGCGCGTTACAATTGCCGTTAACTTTTGGGGTCGTTCTATGGTTTATTGAACCGTTGCCAATTCTGCAGACCAGCCGAGTCGGCAGCCTTTCTTCTTCTGCAGTTTGCTTTCGATTTCTCCACACATGTATATTTATCTTTCTTCTCTCTCGCTCTCTGTCTTTGTCTGTCGTTTCCCTCTTCGTCTCTCACTTTCTTTCCTTTTCTTTCGACTGCTTTACGCAGTCGAAATGATGACGCGCAGCAATTAAAACATCAGGTGATTTCGTTGCGTTTACCTGCGAGCTTTTGCATAAAACCACACACACATACACACACACACAGACGGCTGGATTTGCAGGCAGATACACAGTTTTGTTGCTAAGATGACGGCTAAGCGCGGAGCGAAGCGTCTCATGACTCAGGCTGCTGGCCAAGGCGCCTTCAGCGTTGGCCAATGAAGTTAGTCAAGTTTGTTGTCGCTTGCTGCCATTCACAATGCAAAATATAAAGTGAATAATAAATATATAAATAGAAATAGAAATAAAAATAACAACACAAAGCGTTGAGCAGAGTTCATTCAAGGCGAGCTGCGAATTTAACACGCTCATGTCGTCATAGAAAACGAGCTCTGTTCATTTAGCGATAACTCGTGGGCAGGTAGAGAGACACACACACTCACTCACACACATGCACACATGCGCTCTCTGAGAATGGCGGGCCACAGACAATTAGCATACGTGCATTGTTTGTTGTAATTTGGTTTTGTTCTCAATCTTTAGCAAAAGTCTGAACTGCACTCGGCTGTCGGTGGAATGACCCAATTCTGTCTGTGTTTCTCTGTCCTTCGATTGGCTGCTAAAGTCTAAAGCTTTTAGTACAACAACATATCGACAGGCGGCTTCAATTCGCCAATTTGTCAATTTGCCAATTAGGCATTTTATTTAGAGTCTGCGGCAAGTGTGGCAACGCCAATCAAGTGCAAATTTAAGACTTATTTAAGCCGCAGCGTAAACTCAAAACTTTTTATTAATAAAAACGAGACCCAAGGAAGACGAATGAGAGGGGAAGAAACAGCCAAGGCAAGTGTTTTATTGATTTCCACGAAAAGTACGAGCACTTAAAAAAGAAAAGACACCAATCTCCAGATATGTAACTCAAACGTGAGACTCGCACTGGGCAAAAGCGCCCAGCATAAGCGAAAATTATGTGAATTATGCAAAACGATTTGTTGCCCGCTCACCAGTCAGACAGACAGACCGACGGACAGACAGACAGGCAAAGCAACGCCCCACCAAAAAAAGGGCGAAGCAAAAACCAAAAGCAAAACCAAAACCACAGCAAACGGGAAACGTAAAGCGCAACACGCAAAACGTAAAACGTGGGCCAAACCTGAAGTCAATGCACCAAGTGAGCCCGATTCGATACTGGCCAACATCTCAAATGCGGCTCACATTACGTATGCGACCTGTTGCCGCTGCAAAGCATTCAACTTGAGCTGCAGTTGAAATAGCCCAAGTGACCCTGTGCCATTTCCTATTATTAGTATACGCACACGCACACACACACACACACACACACACATTTGCATTGAACTTGAACTCATCAAAATGAATCTCATCTATCAACGCCGCCTTCTCCATTTCCCCTTCCTGCCTTCTGGCCTTCCCTTCCCTGCCCACTGGCAAATTGCCAGCCAGCATTTGCTACCAAGAAAAGTATATTGCCAGCGCCATATGCCATAAAACTGAATCACACTCGAAGTAAATTCAAAGCATTTCTGAATGTATTGAAAATAGCCTGAAAATGTTAATAATAGTATAGCATAAATGATTCATTACAACAAATTCCACATATAATTACTGAATAAATATAATTTCAAATGCCATAAGTGTCTGTTATTGTTATATAACTACTCAACACTTAGTGCGCTTTAAAAAGCCGCTTAATATCAGTTTTAAACTGGGATTAATAGCGCTTTTTTGGGAGAAAGTTCGAGAGCAATTAGAAAGGAAAGGTGCGATAAATTCAATACAAACATTCACAGCTTGCATAACACTTTATGGTTATTGTTTACTCTATTTCATTAAGAAATCAGTCGCATACTTCTGACTGCTACTGTGATTGCACATTCTTTTGTTCAGTGTACCTTTGCATTCGGCATGAAATCGAGCTAAAATATCTCAAGTATTTTGAAGTGTACAAGATTCTGTTGCTGTCGCTGTTGCAGTTGCCCAAACAGAAAACATTCCCTGTCTGAAGTTCAGTTAATAAAACGACATGTGCCAAGGATTTGGGGAGGAGAAGAGAAAGGTGGCCAGCAACAACAAATCAAATTTATTGCACTTGAATTATTTTATATTAATTTAGTTGCAGTCACTGTCCGCTTGTTACTGCGTGTGTGTGAGTGTGTGTGTGTGTGTGTGTGTGTGTGTGTGTGTGTGTGTGTGTGTGACAGTGCGAACACCCACGACAAGAGTTAGTCGTGGTGACAGCGACGCCCACATAAATCATTGTCTTTGGCATAGATACGTAGATACATTTGAATAGGCAGATACAGATACAGATACAGATACACATACACATACAGACACAGATACACATGCAGATGACTTTGTCGTAGACGCTGATTTGTGCCAAATGGGAAAATGGGCAAATGGGCTGCACTTTGTCGACACTTTTCAATGAAAGTCAACGCCAACGGGCGCCAGACGCCAAGTCTGATGCACTTGGTCTGGCGATGGTTTCGTAATCGCCCGGTTACAGTTACCTTCAAGGCAACTTAGAATGGGGAATTGAAAGCGTTTAACTGTAACAATCAGTGCACAGAGCAGATAGTCTCTGAATTTGCACTTCTTTGTGCAAAGTACAATGAAATAGTTAAACTGGCAATTAGCAGCTGCGCTCTTTGTGCTAGTTGATCTATTGAAAGGAACTGCAACTCTACAAACAAAGTCTTATCTTTGTTAAGCACCTTCATAGTCAGGCGCAAAGTGCATTACAATGATTTAACTGTCAATTATCAATTGCCGTGTAATCAGCGATTGTAACGAGTGTTTAATCAGTGGCTGTGATTGTTATCCATGTACTTGAGGTCTAAGCAAATTGACATTTCATTGAACTCTATGTGTGTGTGTAATTAGAATTACGTTAATAGAGTCTGACTTACGAGCCAGAAGTCGCCAGTTAATCAATGCCTTATAATTGTTAACATTTTCAACAAGTTTGCCAAGCAGACTCTAGCTGCAATTAGTAAGGCACAAACGAGATACACAGGTACAGATACAGATACTCAGATACTTAGATACTCAGATACAGATACACATATAGATACTAATAGTTAAGCTAAATTATTAACCGCAGCTGCGTTAATTGGCGAACAACGAACAAGACCGGTAGAACATTGGATGATCACACGTTCCCCCTGCTGAGTTCCGGGAATTTCCAACTAGGGGATCACGCTGGATTGGGTGACTTTACTACATAACAACTTAATTGAATTCAGCCAAAACAAAACTCAATTTGCGTGGGTTTCTTTGGCGAAGTTCAGGGTGTGTTCGCGATTATTCTCTCATGCGATATATATATATATATAAACTATATATAGCATTGACGAAGTTGAAGACCTTGCGACTGGCATGAATCACATTGATTAACACTTCAACTGCTTCCGATTAAAATTGCAATTAGCTCGATCTCAAGCTGAGACGGGGCCAAGTCAAAATAGTTCATTTAGTCTCTAGACAAATTAGTTGTAATTCTTTAAACAAACAAGTGAAACAATAAAAACAATTCAGGGAACACAATGATTAATTGCACTGCCTGAACTGTTGGCTGAATAGCAACAGAAATTCCATTTCGATTTCACTATTCAATCGATTTGGGCTCAGCAATTTGTGGCCAGCTATAAAGGCTTACAGCACGCCATAAATATCCCAATTGTAGCGTGAAATTATTGGCCAATTGCACCTGCCAATGCATTCCACTGATCTCGTTGTCTGTCGTTAACTATAACTATGCCTATATGTAAGCTGTGAGTCCTTACACTAATCAGCAGAGTTAAAGTACAACTGCACACACGAAGTGTGTATTCCGCTGCCTCAAACTGTTAACTGCGTTAAAGCTGTTAGTTCCAGTTTAAACGGTTTAAAGTATACAACTTGACTTAACGCTGATTCGAAAAGCTCAGCAATGCTGTAGCACAGTGTAGTTAGAGACACGTGTTCGCAGACTCCAAGCCAGGCAATTTATGTGGCACACAAGCAGAAGGCCAAAGAGATATCCGAACAAGCAACAACAAAAACAGCAGCACCAACAACAACAGCAGCAACAACAGCAACAGCAACACACAGTTCTAAGTGCAGAAACTGCGATGGACAAATAACCCTGCGGTTAAGTTTTGGTAGCAGTTTAATAAACTATGTATAAATATATATGTAACATCTGTATGGCTGGGAGCGAGAGAGAGAGGAAGAGAGAGAGAGAGAGAGGAAGAGAGAGAGAGAGAGAGAAGAGATCGCATGATCAGAGCTCTGCTCTGGCTGTGGCAGTGACAATGTGGCAGTGTAGCATTGGCAATGCTGCCATCGCTTTGCCGGCCACTTGCTAGTTGACACGTTAAGAGCACGCACGATTGCTGGCCATTAAAGTGGCCAAGACTCAGTGCGAATATTGGCAACGACAACGTCACTTGCCGCTGGCTATTGGCAGTAGCTGCCGAGCGCTTGACTGCAGACAAAAGAAGAGGCCGAAAGCAGAACTAGAGAGACGAAAGAGTGAGGAAAGAGGGATGGTAGAGAGAGGGGAGAGAGGGAACAGACAGAGACAGAGCGATGGGGAGACGCAAAGCGTTTGACAGTTATGACCACTTGCTGCTTCACTTTGCTGTGCTTTGCTTTTGGCCTGACTTGCCGGCCGGTAACGATGTCGATGCCGATGCCGATGCCGGCACCCACAGTGCAGCTAAAAGCCGAGTGCAAGCTGGCAACAATAAGTGGCGGCGGCAACGGCAACGGCAACGGCAAAAGCTATAGCGACTTTACTAGCTGGTTTATTTTTTAGCGAACTGGTTTCATAATGCTCATGATGATGATGATGACGATCATGGCAATGATGATGCCACTGATGACGCTGTTGTTTTGCTGTCTGAGCAAAAGCTGGGGAGCCAGCTAACGATGCGATTCAGAGTTGGAGCCGCCACTAAATGGGGAGATCTCAACTACATTTTGGCGAATTTGGGAATGCCAATGCTAAACGAGTAGCAACAGCTCAATTTGGAGTGCCCCAATGTTGATGCTGATGTTGCTGCTGTTGTTGTTGTTGCTTTCGGTGATCGTGGCATGCTAATGTGCGAGCTGATTACCTTTTATAAGACATAAATGGTCGCCTGTTTGTTCCAGACCTGCAAAAAACCAAACCAAGGCAAAAAAAATGTTCAAATCGAAAGTGCAACTTGTGTAGAGGCATATATACATACAGTCAGAGAGTCAGACAGTCAGAGAGACAGAGAGACAGAGAGACGAGGTAATTTCAGAGTCGTTTGCATTCGGAATGACAAATGACAGGATGACTTGCACAAATACAAATCCATATGTATTTTCTTATATTTATTTAAATATTTCGTTTTAGTCTCGCTACTGTAGCTGCTGCTGTTGTTGCTGACTTTGATTTTAATTGTTTATAATTAGCGCTTTAATTACTAGCGTCTAAATTCAAATTTTTAACGAACTTTATTGTCGCTGCTGATGCTGCAGCCTTTCATTATTTACTTAATTCATTTGCCAGCCTCAAATGCGAGCTGTCAGTTTTGGCAATGAAGTGTGAAAGTTTGTTAAAGCAAATGTCTTAAAAATAGAGTGAAAAGTTACTAAATAAATTATAGATTAGCCCAAGGTTAATGCAACAACATTGCAACTAACTATTTGTTTAGTTGTTGCCGCACCACAAAGAAGACAAATGAGGATTTGAATTCACCTGCGTGTATAAGAAACAAGCGATTCATAGTAACCACAAAATGCA
Organism: Drosophila macrospina; assembly: GCA_035042075.1. Lineage (NCBI taxonomy): Eukaryota > Metazoa > Arthropoda > Insecta > Diptera > Drosophilidae > Drosophila > Drosophila macrospina. The sequence goes on along the minus strand of JAWNLW010000133.1, from coordinate 291,569 downwards.
TTTCCCATACAAATCACCCGCCTAATGAGCCGACCCTTTCCGCTGTGGTCATTGCTGTTGTTGGTGTTGTTGTCGTCGCACTTAAAAGAGTGTCAAGCGAATTTGTTTATCTGCCTGTCTGACCGCTGATTAATATGCGTCGAGCGTGCCACACATATTGTCACGTAACTCGACGCTGCAGCAGCTGCCAGCTGCCCTCTCCCTTCTGCTTACTGCCTACTGACTGCTGAATGCTGACTGCTGACTACTTCTGTGCTTGCAGATTACTCATACGCCAGCGAGACCAGCAACGAGCAACAAGCAACAACAGGCAACAGCACAAGCACTGAGACTGGCATCACCACAAGCCATGCAATCGATCCGTTTGAGCACATTTCACTATCAGCCATTGCATCCAACGCAGTTGTAATCCCAGACGAGGTCGCCATGCTCCACATTTGATGCCATTTAAAAAATATTACTAAAAATAATAATAATAACAACAACAATATGAATGTTTGCTCGCGTCTGCCTTTGATTTGCCTTTGCCAATTGACGAAATTGTTTGGCGTGGGCTATAAATATCCGTATGTAAATTTGCCTTCATTGATCAAATAAGAAGAAGATATGCCCCAAGTAGGAGAAGAAGTCTATTGTATTTTGTGGAACGAGCGTCACATCTTTTCCAGCTAAATCCAATTGTAATCTGGCCCGCATTTTTCGGTAGCAGCAAGAAAATATAATTTTGAATCTGAAAACATTTCGCGGATGTTAACAATCTGCCAAGCATTCCCAAGAGGTATACAAATGCATACTTGTTGCGAAGGAAACGAAAGTTTCTTTTATTATTTTCTTATTTTTGCAATTCCCTAGCGAGCGATTGGAATTCATTGCCTCGTTGCGAGGCCATAAAATAATACTCAACACATTTAGTGTGCGCTATCAGAGAGACTTATCTTATCTATTGGGGAAACGATACTCATTTACTAATTATAAATATGCTGGGGAACTCTGGAACTCTGGAACAGTCCTACAGTCTGTACACTCGGATTTACTTTTGCTCAAATGCCAATGACAAAATAGAAACTGGAAACTGGAATCTTGAATCTGGAAAACGGGAATCATGTAAAGCCCTCTCGAGTTCATACATTGTTTTCATTGGATTTCTGTTGAGCTCTTGTTGTCTGCGTTGCCATTGTTTCTGTAGTTGTTTTTGTTGTTGTTGTGCAACTGCCGGAATGCGCTTGTTTTGATTGTCTCTGATAAGTGCGTGTCGTTCTTTATCGAAACATATAAAAGACCAAATTATTTGTTGCTCATCCCACAAGCCACAGTGCTATCTATGTTTCTAATGGGGACAAGGTTGATATAACGCCCAAATGGGTCCCCTCAAAATGCATTAACACTTATGTATGTTTACGCAACTTCAACGTTCTATTTCAATCGGTTGTGCTGCAGCCTGCAGCGCTGGCGCCGACGCCAACGCCAACGTCGCCAATGGCAACTCTCCAATGGCAAAAATTTGACACGAAGTGGAAATGAAACACCGAACGAGTCCAGAAAACTGAACCTCCAGACTCTGGACGCCACTGCCACTGCCCATGACTAATGCGTTAATGCAACAACAAAATAATTAGTATCGCATATTGAATGTATAGAAATAACATAAATAAATGCCACACATCTCATTCTACTCACTCTCTTCTTCATTCCCTTTTTGATATAAGTATATTAATCATTCAATAACTATTACATTCCATACATAATCAGATTGTAGAATACTCCTATGATTAATCGCAAATTTATAGGAAAATTGTGAGAATTGTTTAACTACTTTTGTTATTTGTAATTTGACACAGGAAATATCTAGGAGTTTCTTAGTTCCTTCTATTGGGCACTTTTGTCGTTCCTGATTAGATAGAGCGGAAATAACAAAGATAATATTGCCGCAGTCATAGTCTCGATAGACATCAATCGTTATCGTTATAGTCGTCATTATTATGTTTGTCTTTGTCTGTGTCCCTCCCCTTGGTCTTTGCCTTTGGTCTTTGCCTTTGGTCTTTGCCTGTGGGCGGCTGTTGAGTTATACAGGCGGTTGGCGTCTGCTCTGGCAAAGTTATTGGCCATTAAAAGTTGTTCGTTGAAACTTGGCCGCGCACTCGCATATTTCTGTGAATTATGCGCCACAAATTAGCACCTGTCTGTGCCTGAGTATCGAGTCTGAGTTTCACACACATCAAGCAAGCACACATGTTACAGGGAACGACAACGATTGCGTAAGAAGCGCCCCTTCAGACCACGTCATACTCGTCGCACAGATATTCATTCGAATTCTCAATTAGTTATGACTGTAATCATTATAAGCTGATGACAAGAACTGATCATTATCAGCATTGTTTCGGTTTAGTTCTAGCTCTGTGATATATGGAATCAACTGAATAAATTAGAGCAATGCTTATTTGTAATTGCCGCAAAGTAAACAAATGTAAATTACAAATAGTTCGTGGTTGTGTAAGTTTAAAATGTTCAACTGGGAAAAAACTATCAGAAACATAAGAATCTTTTTGCAATACCCAACAAATTGATACGTAAACACACACACACACACATATATATAGTTGGCATATCTATTGGGCGATCAGATACGAGATGACTGTGCTTTTCATTTATTTCTTGTTTTTCATGTAAACGTATTTCAACTGAGTGTGTGAGTGCGAGTGTGAGTGCAGGGTACTCATAATCACAGCGGTATGTGCTCAAGATTTCACACGAATATAAAATGCGTGCGTCAGTGAGTTTTCACAATATCTTAACATTGTAATCGCAAAAAAAGGTTTTATTTATTTCTTTTTTTTTTGTTTTTTGTTTTTCTGTTTTTTTTTTTTTTTTTTTTTTTGTGGCGCTTAAGTAACTTTAAGTGCCTGGCTTGCCTGAGGGTTAAAGTAACAATTTTTGTATTAAACTTTACCCGTCTCTCAATCTCAGTCCGTTTTGTGGCTTTTGTGTTGCAATTATATAACTATAACTGTTGCTCTTACTGTTAATGCTGTTGGCAGTCGGTTGAGAAACAGGGTCAAGTTTGCCGCAGATCAGCGCCAACCGCAAAAGCACAAATGAAATTATAGGTAATAAAAGACGATTCATACGATTCAGACGATTCAAGCAAAACTCAACGCAAGTGCAACTTCAACTCAAGCTGCAAATTGCATAAACGCTCCAATTTCGCTTTATTCGTAGCTTAAGTCATTCGATTCCCACATGTTTTTCTTTTTTTTCGAACAGCATCGAACGGAACATGAATCGTTTGCCGATTGAATTATAGCCCAGTGTATTTAACACTGCCTCTTATTTACATATTTCTTATTCGCCAATTTAACTTGAATCTCACACACAAAGCACGCGAGTTGTGTTTGCCTTATCAAGCAAGCATTGCTGAGAGATAGAAGGTCCGATAATCCTTAAGCAGCTGACCTTGATCTTAGATAACACTCGATCGAAGACGTTTCGTTTTTACTCACACCACAACACATGCAAGATGGGTTAGGAATTCGTGAATTCTTCTCACTTTTCAATTTTGAAATTTGTTTATAATGTTTATTTCTTGTGTGTATATATTTATCTATCTATAGATAATTAAAACACTTTTCTAGTTGCTAGCTGTTATTTCAATATACATATATTTATAAATATATATATTTCTTTTTCTTGTTTACACTTCTGTTTTGTTTTTTCGCAGCAAGCTGGTTGCACCGGCACAATTTCAATTATTCTCTTTTGCTTTTGTTTTCTTTTTATTTGCTTTCATTTTCTTTATATTGGTTTTTCACAGAAAGTCCTTCAACGCGATTGGTGATCTTCAAGATTGAAGATCGGGCAAACTGTCGACCTGGCTGGCTGCGTTCTGACTGTCGGCTGCGTTCGCTATCAACATTGGTTTCGGCGCAAAAAAATTCACATAAGCGATACAACAACAAGAATTTCGAAATCGAGACTAAAAGAGGCGAGCGACACGAAATGCCGCTGCCACAGCCACAGCCGCAGCCGCAGCCGAGAAATGTCACCGAAACCTGAGCAAAAGCAAAAGCAAGAACAACAGCAGAACTAAACGGAGCAGAGCAGAGCAGAGCGAGCACCAAACACTGAGAGATGGCAGTGAAACAAACAAGAACAAACAATGTGCAGCCGCACCGAATGATCATAAATTGTTTTGTATCTATGTCTGGTATTTTGAATTTGTTAAATGCACTTATGCGTATGTAAATCTGAATTTTCTATATTCACTTGTTTTGTACTTTTGTTTTTACTTTTAATTACCTAGAGAACACAGATCAGCAGCGACGGTAAAATGTCGGGGGGCGGGAGGTTGCCTTTGTATCTGCCTCTCGCTTGACTGTGTCACACGGCTGGCTTTGCGTACACACTGCACACTCAACCGATGCGTGGTGGCGCGGCACGATCAGAGCCAAAATTTTCAAAATCACTTTTGCCGCGTTGATTGTCGCAGCTGCAAATCACGGATCGCGTCGAAACTAAGTAACAGTCTGACTGACTGACTCTGACTGGCCAAAGCGTTGCGAACCGGATCACAGAGCACGCAGACACACACGACCGTTCGATGAGAACGCTTAATGCCGAATAAACTCAGTGCTAAAACCTTCGCGCAAACTGACTCTGAGTAAAGCGAACTGAAACTTCACCACCGGTTCACACACATATAAATACAGACAGGCGAACAGACGGGAGAGAGCCGAAATAAAGCTAAAATACACCAGAGAGCTAAAGCTGAAGCTGGAACAGTAGCTGGAGTGAGCTTCGATGAGCGAAACTTTTGATCTCTCGCTGAGCGAAAAAAGCATTGGCACTCACTAACGGTGTGCCATACGCGTACGAGTATGCATTGGTATTAGTAGCTGCTGCCATTTCTAGTGTCATTATCGCCCCATTAAACACGTGGAAAACAGACGGCACACGCGCTCATAGTTACAGCTATAGTTGGAGCTTTAATAAGAATGACAGAAATTATGAAATTCTAATATTGAGTAAATATCTCACTCAGTTTATTCAGTTCACATAAAGTGAATATTACACGTAAATTTGTTTTTTTTTTTTTTTTGTGAGTGCAAAAGCTCAAGCTGCTTATCAATATCGAGAGACATGGCGATAAGCGGCTAGAGGTAGAGCGCAAGACAACTGACAGAGTCGTCAATAGGTGAACTTTTAGCGATATTCTTATCAATTTTTATTTTCAGTTTGCAGAACTCTGTATGCGTTTCCTCACACCTTACATAAAAACTGATAGGCAAGTACGTCTATATATAAGTACACTTTTGAATAAAACTTTGGGAGTTAGTTGCAGCCAACACCCAATCGTATCTTATCAATGCCATATCTCGTACTGCTGATAATACACTATGGCTTTCAGTTCAGTTGCAGTTTGTGCTTCACACGAATATCTGAAATTTGGTTGCGTGCTTATAGTACGTGTATTGTCAAGCTAATTATGCTCAGAAGTAACTGCTAGTGGGGGGAATAATAGATCCGCTGTGTGTGCTGTGTGGGTGGCTTTGTTTACGTTTTAGTGGGTTTCTGGGTCAAAGTTAATAGGTTCTGACTAAGTAAAGTGCGTTTTATCATTGTTTTAAGCATAGTCACAGAGAGATCAAGAGAGCGATAGAGGACAGAGAGAGACTGTGTAGGGTATATCATATGCTTGGATACTTTCCGAATAGAATTCTGAGCAAATTTTGGAACTGCAGAATGATGTAGAGCCGCAGAACCGTAGAACTACAGAACCGTAGAACCGCAGAGGCAGCTGAGTGGCAAAACTTGTGTTAATACCAATGTTAAATATTTGAGTTTGAATTTATCTTATCGCCGTATCTCGCACACATTTTCAGTCCGACAGAACGTTACGTGTATTTGTTCACCAGGTACGAGTATTTAGAGTGTGCTCATACTCATACTCATACTCATATTCGTATTTCGTATTCGATGATATCACCTCGCAATCTATACCGAAATTTACGGTTCTAACTAGTCGCAGTTTTCCTCGCACACGAACTTGCATAGCTCTAATAGCATCTTCAGCTGACACGGTATATTTTGAGAGCTGTTTCACTTCATTTGCTCCGAAATGTACTCGGCTTTTAATTAAACAGATTTTAATTTGTCTGGCGAAGAAAAGGCTTATCTCATCAACAAAAAATTCGTCTTTTCTTTAATCATAAAACCAAAATACCAGAAGGCATGGCATGTATTTGCCTTTAACCTCGCATGATTATAATGAAATAAGATGTTAGCGAAAAGCGATTTGAACACACTCGACTGTGTGTTACCCTGTTATAATAACAATCTATTAAAACTGTTAAGTATATATCTTGAAATTTTAATTATTAAAGGTAAAATGTTGTGGAATATAAGTGAAGTTCACCCCTACAGCGTGTATACCCAACTGCAGTTGATTTTGCATAAAGCTTAAACTTGATTTATTTATGTATTTTTATCTATGTGCTTTGTTTATCTTATTGCCGACACTTGCTAAAAATCCAGCGAAAGACTCCTCACCTTTTGTATATATTCGTACGTCAATGGTATCGGAAGTGTCCAATGGCAAAAACAGGTCTGATAAAAGCAGAAGCAGAAGAAGCGGCAGCGGCAGCAGTAGAAGAGCTGAATGAATTTCGCTTGAGAATACCCAAAATTTTAATTGCAAATAGGCATAACCTTGAATATCTGACGTCAGAGCGAGAACAGATCACAGCAGAAAGTGGCCGATTTCACGGGCATTCAAGAACTGATATACTCTATCGCATATATTTATAGGTATTCATCCAGAGCTGTCATTAGAATCATGTTTTGATACTATTTGATATGATTATGTGTAGCATACAGTTCAAATGGAGAGCAAGTTGGATAGATGATAGAATTCTGAGTACACTGATAACATCTGAAGTGCTATCGAATATTATTGTATCAAATGATTGTTTGATTAAAAATATGTGTTTGTATATACTATATAATATTTAGGTTCCATATCACACCCGCAGAGTTGCGTAACACGCCGTGCAAATTGTTTGTACTCGGTCAATATATACTTATACACTTATAGCTGAGAAATTGGATACAATTAATAAACACAAACTCAAGCTGATAATTATTTGCTGGTTTCCATTCGCTATTCACATCTAATTAAGTAAATAACTTATTACTTCAGCTTATTTAATTTACTCAGTTAAAAACATAAACTTGTACTATATATATATATATATATATATATTTATTAAATTAGATAACTTAAATGAATTGCCTTATTTATTTATAGTTTTCCTGATTTTTATATTATTTTTAAACGTTATTCAAGGTCACGCAGAGTTCTTCCCTTTCCCGAACTGAAGTGCAAAACTTTCTTTGGATGTCAAAATGTGAAATCATTCGCAGCTGATTAGATAGTCATGATATTTATTAATGCCATTAGCTTAGTTAAACTGACAAATCAATTTGGAACTTGTGACACTCAAATCAAAGCACAAACTTCTTTCAAATTGTATAATTTTATTGAATGTTATGCAACACCACTTGTTTACTTGCATTGCAGCAGATGTGAGGCACAGTCAGGGAATGAGGAAAACCCACCTGTGTTCCAAAGAAGTATTGCCAACTAGTACAACATATCTTTTACTACTATAAGTACTTCAAACAATGTAGAGTGTCTATTTCAAGTGCGTGTTTCCCTTCTCATTTGCTATTCCAGGGTAGTTGTTATTAAACCAATCACTTTTCTTGGAAACTTCTCTAATAAGTGATATGTATTTACATTGCATTTGCAATTTAGCCAATCTTAAACATCTTCCCAGCACATATTTTCCTAGGAAAAAACCCAGACAACTCAGCAAATGCTTACCCAATCGATCCAGGCACATGACTAACTCTTAGCGAATGCATATGATACCATTGTTGACAAGTTTGACATCGCGATTAAAGTTAATTTCGGTCAATATTGATTCTAGTTTTTCGATATGATATCACACTGTCTTGTTTTGTGTGCATTACCAATTCATTTGAGCTTGGAATGCAAAAACTAAGTGAATTCAAATTAACTTACATTTCTTTCTTATCTCAATTTGCAATTTGGTTTTTGCTGAGCTGTAATTACAAACCATTTGGCTCAAGATTAGTTTTATACTCTATGTGCGTCCAGTTTGCATAGTTGTGTTTGCTTCTGAGTTCCGCATCGCATCGAATGCGAGTTTGCGGCATTGCAGTTAACCTAAATGAAGAGTTTTATTGACTCTCCCGCTTTTCATTTTCATCTGCGAGACTAACTGACTGATTGACTGACTGGATGAGTGACGAGCTGCCTGACAGTGGGATAGAGACACAATGAAGTAGCTGCGGCAAACAGACGAGCTGGGCAAATGCGCTGCACTGAACCGGAAACATACAATTAAGCGTCAATCCCCAGCTAAGTTTCATAACCAATTCCATCGAAATCGCTTCAATCCAATCGACAAGCAGCCAAAGACACAGCTCCGGCCCAAACCCATTGGGGGTGCAGTAATCGAGCCGAAAATTCAAATATGGAAAGCGCCAAATCGGAGGCAGAGAGACGTGCGCGTTCCGCCTCATTGTGTGCTGGACATTTACTCGTAGGTGTAATTCTCTGCTGCCTTCTTTAGTTAGAGAAACAACAACAAACAACACGAAATAAGAAATACGAAATCAGAAATAAGATTGAAGTAGAAGCATTAATTGTTTCTACGTGGTGTTCTATAAAAGCTTGTTCATACTCTGTCGTCCGTCGTCCGTCGCCGGTCAGGCACTATGAAATTATGATCCGCCCGCGACGTGATCCACAGTTTGGGGCTAGGGGCTTGGGCTTGGCCCCTTTTGGGGACAGCTATTGCTATCTGCGATTACAGTTACAGTAGTTTGACGACTCCTCTTTCCAAATTCTAATGATAATGGCATGTAAAATTAGTAAGTGAATCAGATACTCGTAACAGTAGTTTCACTTTTGGGGTTCGTCAACTGGGCACATTCCTAGCTTGGATTGAATTCGCTTGCATTATATTTAAATGTGTGAATGCAACATTACCAAGTCTCCTTCTAACGATATACTGTTGGCAATTTCCTTAAAAATTAACTGATTTCTTGAGCTCGGAGTAAAGGTGCACTCATCTTCATCTACATCTTCAACAAAAAATCATCGTCGTATGCAAATGAGATTTGCAGGTGGTCGCTAATCAAGGGGCATTGTGCAACCATCGTAAGGAGTACGCAAAGCTGCACGTGGTAATCCAAGTTCTAGACAATCGAGAGGATTAACTTGTCAGCTTGTCCACGGCCGCAACCAAGTGTCTTGGCCCATCCGGTTTTTAGTAGTGGCTGCGACTAGGCGGTGAGTAATGAACTTGATTTTACAGTTGCTGCAAGCTGACGTTTAGCTGGGTCAAGGTCAGGCGAATTGTAAACTAAAGATGGCTGAAACTCACTTTCGACCGGGTCTATGAGGACAACCCAAGGAGGTTTATGACTGCTGCACCACAGTTGGTATGCCAAGCACGCCAAGAAACAGACACACAAACACAGATACAGAGACTAAGAGAAGCTGCCACATGGCGACAATGCAGCTCCCAAGTCCCAATCTGATAGCTGCTGTATTTGGCGCTGGCATTGCAAGCTGCGTTCCTTTTGCTTTGATTTTATTCATGAGTCCAACAAAAACAGTTGCTACCACAACGAGTACACGAGCTGAGATATTTCACAAGAAAATGTCCATGTGAAGGCGAAACAAAGCAAGGCGAAGGCGCTGGCGCAGGCGCAGGCGCTGCCCCATGCCTCATGTTTTGTCAATTGGCCAACGACGCAATGGCGACTGGGAATGGCCATCTGACGTTTGCGTGACAGCCGCGGTAACATCTAGACATTGATTTGACTTTGACCAGTTACCAATTTTGGCAACCAGACTTTCATTTATTGTTTTGCTCAACTACAGTTGTTGATTGTTCGCATAAAGGGTAACCCAATGATGTCCCCTTTACAAGTCCCCGAAATTCGCTATTTATTTACGAACAAACATGCGAATATGTTTAACTATTTGTCATAACTAATTGAATATAAGCAATAATTCGTCTGATTGCTCTTTATATTGGGGAGTCTACATTAATCTTTACTTAGTTCAATATAGTTTAAAAAGCAAACAGTAATTTTAAGTTACAATATAATATGCTGCTATAAAGCATACACTTACATTTAAGGCAACATTTGAGTGATATCCGAAAAGTATTCCACAATTTAAAAACATGAGCTGGCATACTTAACGAACAACACAGTATGGTCTGCCGATATTTTGTGTAAGCAACGCTGAGAATATTGCCACATTAATATCGTATCGAGGAATAACAATACCAATGTATCGATAAGTTCACAACAATCTTAGAGGCCGGCGATTGTCGCCTGGTACAATTTCGTGATTATTTTATATTTTCGATCATTGAATATGGATTTACCGCTAAATGAAGGAAACAGGCAGCAGCCTCCTTCAAATCAGCATCCACTGGTAAATATATGTTATATTACTTTTATAAGCATTAATTAAGAATTTACTTTCAGGCAGATTACAACTTTAGTGCTGATGAACTGAAAGCGTTACGTGAATGCAACCAGGAATCATTTTTCCAGCGTTCTCTACCTTTTGGCACAGGATTGGGGCTGTTGGCGTACTTCGGTGTGAAGAACGGTTACCTGCAAGGGAATGGCAAGTACGGAGCAGTGCCTAAAGTTGTTTTGGGTGTTATCCTGGGCTATTTTGTTGGCAAATTCAGCTATCAGCAAAAATGTGCTGAAAAGATCATGCGATTGCCAAATTCACGACTTGGCGAAATTCTTCGTCAACGCAGACAGGGCGGGGGAGTAATAAGCACAATAACACCGGATGAAAATCTGGGCCGTGCCTTTACATTGGCTCCCTTTACGCCCAGCTCTGCTGATGTGTACACTGATGAGGGCTTCAAGCCGTCTCGAAACACAGCACTGAACTTGGATACAGATTCACGGCCATCGCTTTCTGGTCTGGACGATATCTATAGGCCCACATTAGACTGTACGTGCATGAATTTGTATATGTATATCCATTTGTTTATGGCCTTCATTGTGTACTTATTCGACAGCTGCTAACACATTGGTGGACACTGAATTGCCGCTGGAGCCGGCCAAGCCAGGAGAGTCCTATGAAGACTTGCGCAAAAAGAATAGGGAGGAATACACAAAGCGACAGCAAAGTCCTTACTCACGGCCATATGAAGCACCAGTTCAGCAGCGTGCTGTGGAACAACCCCCAGCACAGGAACAAAGCTTTGGGTCTGCGAATGCCAAGAGAAATAAGTACGGTGATTCGTGGACAGATTAAAAATATAGTTTTCGAATGCAATTGTTAATATTTATTCGCTTGTTGAATACATAACGTAAACAAAAGTGGGAAAGTGTAATAATTATATATATATATATATATATATGGATTAGTGTATATTGTGGACATCATATAAGCGCACATTTGTGATGTTGCATCGTGATGTAAGATTAGGTTTATATCCTGTGAAATTCGCTTTACAGCTTGCCCACTTCGTGCAAATAGGCACCCAGCAGTTTGGTCTATAACGAGAACGATTCAACGATTTGTAGTCAAAGTGATGAAGAATAATCAAATCACACTTACTCCTTCGATGTAGTTGTATATGTCAATCTTCTCGTTCTGCGAATGAGCACCATCGTCGCAAGCGCCCACGGGAACCAGAATCACGTTCTTGCCGGTGGCCTCCTGCAGAGTGAGTGTAACTGGAATGGATCCGCCCTCGCGCGTCATATCTGGTTCGACGTTGAAAACATGTTTCACTGCTCGCTTGGCAGCCTCGTAGTGCGGATGATTGGGATCCTCAGTCCATGGCTTGCCAGCGGACAACAACGTAACCTGGTGAAAGCAGAGCCGTTTAATAATTATTTAAAAGCATTGACATTCATTTGAGGACCTTCATCTTGTTGGGAGAGCCACGCTCAGCCCACTTATCATTGACATATTTGACAACACATTCCTCTATGTGCTTGGGATCCTGGTGAGGCACCAGGCGAATGGAGAACTTGCCAATGACTTTCTTCGGTATCACAGTCTTAGCTCCTGGCTCATAGAAAGCTCCTTCTATGCCGTGAATGGATAGACTGGGATAACGCCATCTGGCCTGGAGCAATCGGGTCTTGTCACCGTTGTGGGGCAGGTGTTCGGTGCCAACGTCTTTCCTACGAGCAAGACACAGATTAAGAATGAGGCAATGATTTATAATTCTGCTCCAGATAAGATTAAGAAACTAACTTGTATTCAGCCACTTCAAAGTCGATGTTTTTGTAGATTTCCTCCTCGTTCTTTAATTGGGGAGCAACCTAATTGCAGTAAATCAGAAGCCCTTAGCAACATTAGGACAGAGATAAACGTTTGAATGCACACTTACATCACGATCGATGCCTGGTATCAAGATCTTGGTGTCCTTGTCGACTAGAGTGCTCAACAGGTAGCACAGGTCTGGCATGGCTTCGTGCACGGTACCGCCGAAAACACCGCTGTGCAGATCCTTGCTGGCGCACTCAACCTCCACCTGGAAATAGGCCAGGCCACGCAGGCCATAGGTCAGGCATGGACGCTTCTTGCCCAGCCAGTAGTTGTCCGAAATGCACACGAAATCCACATCGGCCAGGAAATCGTCTTTGCGAGCCATTAACATTTCATCCAGTCCCTCGCTGCCGCTCTCCTCCATGCCCTCAAACACAAATTTGATATTCAACGGCAGCGGAATGTTCAACTTGTTGTAGGCCTCGATTGCATGAATCCAGCACAGAACGGGTCCTTTGTCATCGCTCGCACCGCGGCCGAAAAGCTTGCCATCAATTTCAGTGAGCTCAAAGGGATTGGTATCCCAGCCATCCTCCTTAAGGGCAGGCTGCACATCCAAGTGGCCGTAGACGAGCACGGTCTTCTTCGACTTGTCCTTGCCCAATGTGCCTAGCAAGGCTTTGGGCAACGGCAACTCCTGACCGGAGGGCAGCGTTTGGCTGCCCAAATCAACCAACTCAATCTCAGTGCCAAGTGCTCTCAACTTATCCGCAGTCCAGTCCACCATGCGGTCGATCTCCCCTCGCTTCTCCGGCCACGCAGACACCGATTGAATCGCCACTGCAGTCTTGAGGGTTTCAATATAATCGGCCTTCTTTCCATTAACAAAGCTATGGCGATAAATTTGATTAGGCTTATACAATGCAGATTATGATGTGGTCAGATATGGTCGTGGGAAATTCTCTGATAATGCACATAAAAATAACTATGCTTGGAATGGCTGTGGTTATCACATACGTGTGGTTAGGCGATACGAATATTATCACAAAGTGGGCAACATTTACAAAGACTCCTTTTGATTAATTTGCTATTGTTTACAATAAACATTTTATAGAAAACTGTCACGTTTACATCGAAAGAGTATTTCAAAATTCGCATGCAATGATTTTCTTGTTCCCGTTTTATCTTGTCATTCCTATTCTGATTGGACAAAGAAAGCAGACAACGGGAAGTTCTTTTCAGCATACTCTTAGGTGCCAGTTTCGCCAGCAAACTAGACGCTTTTTAAGGCTAGGCGCACAAATGTTTCGTGCAATTAATAATCAATTGCAAATGTTCTGTGCAATTTCAAATTTAACTCAATGGGCGTGCACTTTCCCGCTTGACAACTCTTATCACCCATAGGCTGTTGCCCTTATTATCAAGCATAAATTTGAGTTGGCATAAACCATAAACAACTTGCAGATAAGCAGGATATATGTACATATGTATATATACAATATGCATCTGTATTCACACATACATTTGCAAGTATATCTAGCTAAAGCATCGTCATCTCACCAATTTCCCACAAGAGACACACACATTCACAAGCATTAGCGGCTATTTACTTACTCGAATAACTGCTGAATTTCACTTGGAAGGTCTGCCATTTTATATACTTTTATGGTAACCAATAGAGAAATATCACGTAGGTCTTATTCCTGTTTCTTAAATTGACGTAAAATTCCAGACGTCTTTCCCACCCGGCTTTTAAAGTGCGAATGAAAAACGTACGTGTAGCAAGAGCAAAAGCAAACAATTACTATGCATTGAGCAGCCTGCTGAGAGAGTCAACAAGTGAAGAGTGAGAGGGAAAACAAATATAAATAGTGATACTGGTGATAGAGTACTAGCGACATTCTTATTGGAGGAATAGTATTATTGCTTCGCTTTCATATAAGTATGAGTGCAATAATAAATTAAAATGTTTTCCTAGATTGTATTGTATTTATTAGTTAAAAGTTAAAAATAAGTATAACGATGAATTTATTTGGAATATATCGATACTTAAAACTGCCATCTCTAACACTTTCATATTGTCCTACCGCCACAGTTATCGGCCATATATTGCCGCAGTAAAGATAAAAGAGCAAACGCTGCAATAGTGAAGACATTCTCGCGAGTTAATTGCAATAATAATTATGTCACAAAGCTGATATTTGCTCCAATAATCATACAACATCAACAGCAAGACGAAGGAGCGGTGGAGGTGTGTGGGTGTTCCTTGTTTATTAATTAATTACATGTTTATGTGTGCGTGTACCGTTTTGTATGTACAATTGTGAGCTGCAGTGCTGTCATCTTTGTGTATGTGTGGCGTTTGCATTTGTAAATCTGTTTCGGTGTGTGCCTGTTTTTGCCTATGACTAAATGTTTTATTATAAATTAGCATATTTCCTTCGATGTGACGGTACATCCAAGTGGAAGGATATAGCCTTTTTGTGTCAGATATTTAAGAGGCCTCAGTGTATTCGTTTTATAAAGTCATTATAATAAATTTCAGCGACTAAAATAGAACATATTGCGTGCCGCTTGCGGTTGTGGCTGTTGACTCCAAATACCAGCGACCGCTGCTGCTGCTGCCGCTGCTGTTGCTGCCGAGCGACATAGTCATGTTTTCTGTGACTTCTTGCCGTTTAACGTGTTGCCCAGTTTTTGTTCGCTTTTCTCCCCTTCGGTGTCGTTCTGCGCCCGGATTATAAATAGTTGGCGTTTTTGTTGTTATGCCGGAGTTTGCTGCCTGGGGCGCTGGTTCCTAGCGCTGTTGCTGCCAATTATTTGTTTGTGTAATTAGTTCCAAGTTGTCTCATGTTATGGGAATTAGACGTAGATAGAACAAATTTGGTTCAAGACGAACACCAGCAGCGCCAACAACAACAATAATAATACGTTAAACAACGGCGAAAAGTTAGCAAAGCGGAACTGGAAATGTAGACGTCAGTCGGTGCCGTTAGAGCTGCTCCCAGCTTTCAAGCTGCCGACTAAGCACCAACAACAACAGCTACAACAAATATGGCGCAAATAAGAAGCAGACAATACCAAAGAAGAGGAAAATAATATAAAAAAAATCTGATCTCCAATAGCGCGCAGCTTAAAAGCTTTGAGCGTTGACTTTGCTGCTGCTGCTGCTGGTGTTCATTCTGGTGCTGTTGTTTATATGCTGTCTGCTTTGGTAGACATTTTTGCCTTGCCTCCCACCCTGACAGAGGCTCAAAGTTATTCATTTGTCGCCTTGGCACTGCCCAAAACGGGCTAACGAACGATCTGCAGTCTGTTGTCCCCTCCACTTCATATGCCCAGCGTTTCCGCTTTGCATAAATGGCAATAATTATAAATTATAAAGCTATCGCCCATTTGGCATTTGCTCAGTTGTTCAGTTGTTTTGTTTCTTTCTTTTTCCTTCGTGATTACAAATTATTGCATTTCCCTTTCATCCGCTGTGCGCAACCCAGTGCACAAACAAACAGAAGTGGGCGTTCATTTCGATCGCAGTAGCTGAGCTTTTCTGCCTTGCTGTACGGAAGTGAACTAACTATCTATTTGGTTGCTTGTCTGTATATTTTGATTAACATAAATATATGAATTTATATAAAAATTAGTAGAAAAGTGTGTAAAAAAAACCAAAAACAATACTCTCAACAATTCGTCTCTAGCAGCCGAAATATCTTCTCATGGATCGCAGTTTGGATTCCATTGGCAGCTGCTCACTAGATGTTGATGCCGATTCATCCGATATATCAGGTATACCAATCACTACATATGTATGTATGCATACGCACACTTACACATACATGGCAGTGGCGCACCTAACCACAATGTTGTCAACTCTTTTATTTCTTATGGTTTTCTGTTTTTGTTTTTGTTACTGTTATTGTTATTGTTTCGAATTCTTTATTTGTTGTCTTAGTGTGGTTTGTCCGATTTGCATTTAACACTTGTTGGCTCTGAATAAAATGTTATGTATTAACCTTTGCAGATACCAGCGGCAGCTTAAACTTTCCAACGCCCATCTCAGTGAAGGACATAACGCGTGAATTTACGGCCAATATACGAGAGCGTTGTACCTTGCGCTCCCCGCTGCAGCCGCAGCCGCAGCGTACGATAACTACAACCACCTACGTCAATCTGGACACGAGGACGGGAGGAGTTCGCATGGTGCTGTCACCGCCGGCATCCGACGCAGTCGATGAGTCGATTCCTGAGCACAACAGCAGCCTTGTCGTGGATGCCGTTGAGAAGAAGCCCAGCTATTTGAATTTGGCCTGCTGCGTCAACGGGTACTCGAATCTGACCACGTACGATTCAAAGATACGACAGGATATTAATAAGTCTCGCGAAGTATCGCCCATACGCCCATCCACAAGCAGCCTACAGTATTGCAAACGCAGCAATTCGCTGGCGGCACCGGTGCTCCACAGTATGCCGCTCACCAAACAGCCGATCACGGCCACGACCGCGGCCAACAAATATACGCTAATCAACGAGACAAATAACAATAACAATAACGGAATTCTGGAAAATGGTGATCACTTGTATTGCAATGGAACAAGTGGGGACAAATCTCATGGCTCCTCATCAAGCAGCTTCATTCAGCAGCGAGTGGAGCGTCTCTACGGACCCGGCGCACTCGCCCAGGTCTTCTACAGTCCCAAAAAGCATAGCGCAAGTCTGTCGCCCGTTCCCAGGCAGAAGAAGCAATTTCAACATCATGAGCTCGATGCGCCATCGCAGAGCTCAGAGCTGTCGCGCAAATTTAAACAGCTCTCGCCCAGCAAAAACTATGGCGAGTTCCATAAAAAGCTCCACAACAATTGCACGCAAACAGCGTCGGCACGTTCGCAATCGGAGATGACAACGACTGCCCACAACGGAGATGTGGATTTGCCTGTGTTCAGACACCTCAGTCACGAGTTTCGAGCCCAGCTGCCAACGGTGTCACCCAAGCGCTGTGTGCCGCGCGTTTCCCCAGCTCCGGAGGTGCCACTGCCCGTAACCAATGGCATCAAATTGCATGCGACGGATGTGGTGGATCATGAGCCAATAAAGATGCCGCAGCTGAGTTCCGAGGAGTACATAAGCACCACCAAGATCTTGTCAACAGTTGAGGCTGCTGCTGAGCCCATACCTGAAACTACTGTCTCTGCTGCTACTGAAGACCCTGATACTGCTTCTGCCGCTGCCACTGTAGTGAGGGATGGAAACTATTTTTTGAAAATTCTGAAAACCGAACAGGTTCGTCTGCTTGCGCTGGCCGCCGTAGGTGAAAAATATATTGATGCCTTGACTGTGAGTACTCTGTGAATGAGTTATTAGCCCAAACTTAAACCGAAAACTTTCACAGAACAATCCCGATATATCAGAGGACACTTTTGGCTTACTGCGCTCGGCCTCAGGCAAGGCGCGTCTGCTGGTCTCACAGAAAATGAAACAGTTCGAGGGTAAGACACACAATCAAATTGCTTATATTACGATACTGATGGTGTTTATATACTCCGCATGCAGGTCTCTGTCACAACAATTTGAATCGCTCGCCGGAGGATGCGTTTCCCACGACAATTGATGACCTGCAGGGCTTCTGGGATATGGTTTACCTGCAGGTGACGCACGTGGATTCCATATTCGCAGACATTGAAGAACTGAAGAGCCATGATTGGCAAGTGAGTCATATGGGAAACCACCTGCAATCATCAGCTGTTTAATCCATATTTATCTTTGACAGCGTGTTAACGAACCGCCAAAGGCGGACACAGTACCGATTAAATCGACTAAAACCTCAAAGACTGGCAATCTGAAAACAAGACCAACTGGCATTGGCAACGCAGCAGGTGCCACTTCTAAGAGCTCCAAGCCAACTGTCTCCAATTCGGTGGCTGCAATGAAGCGCGAGGCGCAACGAAAGCAATTGCTGGAAATGAAACGTCAGCGTCGTGAGGCCTTGGCTGCCGCCGCTGCGGGTAACAAATCCGCCTGTGATGGTGTTGTTGTTGGTGTGGCTGATGGTGTTGCTGATGGCGATGGTGTTGGTGTTGGTGATACCAATGCTGAATTGCAGGCCGCAATCGGTGATTCTGTTAACATTGCCGTTAAGAACAGCAGCTGAATTGTGCTGACTGAATTTCGTCTGCAATAAGCAATACACACATGCTCTCTAGTTTTACATTAGATTAACTCACTCACTCACACACATACACCACACAAACATGCATAACACACAAAAAAAGAATGGAAAACCGAAAAAAAAATACTTAGAAATTTCTAGTTGAATTAATCCTTAACTAGTCCCAACTAAATAATTACGTATATATTCACACGGTGTGGAGCTTTTAATATATTGCATAATAATTTAATCCAAAAGTGTCACAAGGTGTCCCCTATTGTCACAACCAATATAACAACATAAACATTAACAACAACAACAATAATAACAACGGACAGCGGCCGCAGCAAGATTATAAGCTCTTGCGGATCGATCTAAAGATACAAATAAACTTTGTGTAGTTACCATCGTTAACGGCTCGTTGTGAATTGTTTATAAAGTTTGCCTTATCTACGTGTTTTTTGCTCGTTAAATCATTTTGCTGTGCACTCTAAAGAACATACAATTGTTTGTAATTTTTTACATGGTTTTGTTAATACGAAACACACACACACACATGCATACACATAATTTATAAAAGACATTTATTTTTGTGTAATTGTAATAGCAATTTAAGTACAACTAATGCAAAACACCACAAACAAAAAAAAACAAAGAAAAAGAGAAAAGAAACATTTTGTATTAAATATTAAAATTTTGTGAATGCAACGTAAATGAATCTAAATTATACAGATATATATTTTTGGCATATTAGCTGCATGTATTGAGATTTAATAATTTGTAAGTTATGATGAAAGTAAAAGAAAAAACGAACGGAACAATCTCACTCTTAAACTATAATGTTTTGTAATAAATTATTTTTCACTTACCTGCGCATTTTATATTAAATATATAATAATGAAAATCATCTGAGTAAATGTACTTCACATATGGCTATTAAATCTCGTTTTGTATCCGCTTTCAATTTGAGTGAAAGAGTGTTCGCCTGCTTGAGTGAACATTTGAGTGGAATTAACATCTGAGTATGATCGAGAGAGGGTAACATCTGAGTATGAGCGAGAGAGGGTAACAGCTGTGCAACAGCTTCTGTTGATCTGAGAGAGCTAACAGCTCAGCAACAGCTTCTGTTAATGTAAATGAACTTTAGATAATGTTCCTCCTCTACTTATTTATGTTCGCCTGTTCCCCAGCAACGAAAACTTGGACCAGAATTGGCAAAGTAAAATAAAATAAGATTGTGATTTGTTTTTAATCATTTTTATTTGGCTTCTATGGTACGACTTATGGTTAAACTATTTGTAAGTACAAATTTCTGTTATTCACTTTGCTTCAATTGCATTTTCATTGCTCATCATAACTTGATCTTGATTCATATTTATATATTTTTTTTGTTTGATATATTTCAGCGTCTCATCATGTGATCATTGATCGAAGCAAGTAAATTAGCGTAATACTACGACAGATATAGAATATATAGATCGCTTCGTTAAACTAAATTCATCTCTAACTATATAATTTGGGCAATAAATATGAAATTTATATATTAGATTTGTTTATTTAATGTGTATTTTAGATATACAATATATATGTATATGTATATTAAATATTTATATATATATATATATATATATATATATATATATATATATATATATATATATATCTGTATATATATATATATAATAATTATTAACAATATTTTCTCGTAAGCAATTACTAAGGTTCTAGTACATATTTACAAATGAACGATAGAAATAGAAACAACATTTTGTGTGGAGGGGTAGTAGGGTGGGGAAGGGTTTTGGGGGTGGTGTGTTTGGGGGTTTTGAGGGAGGGGGCGTGCGATCTGATCTCAGCCACTGCTCCTCGATATATATAAGTAGGTTCGACGCGTCAGGGGAGAAGATGCTGCTAACGAAGAAGAGTTTTCGGAGCTGTGAAACCCAGTCAAGGTCTGCATGTCTGGCTGGCTAACTGATTGACTGGCTAACTGGTTGACTGGCTGACTGATTGACTGACTGACTGACTGACTTTGTCTAGCTAGAAGCAACTATAAAAATACTTAATGCAACAGCAACATCAACATCATCATGAGGCAGCCTGTCTAACAACATTCTCTAGGAGTTGTATGCGTATCTGAATGATGAACATAAGTACTTGTCTATGTATGTATGTATGTATGTATGCATGTATGCATCTTTGTATGTATGTATGTAGGTGTCTATGTATGCATGGAGTTTTGAGTATTTGATGCCAAGTACAAGCTAATCGTCAGTGCCATTCAACAGGTCCGCCAACGACAGCAGAGCCGGCGAGCAGCATCCGTTGCCACTTGAGTGCAGCAGTTGCAACTCAATTGCGTAGGCTGCGGCTGCGGCTGTGGCTGCAGCAGCGGCGGCGGCAGAGGCGGCGGCGGAGACAGCGGAGGCGGAGGCGGTAGCGTTCACATTGCCAGCGGCTGCAGTATTAGACTCAGTGGGGGCATTGCGGTGCTGTTCCTGTTGCTGATGCTGTTGCTGATGCTGATGCTGATGCTCCCTCTCCCTGAGCAGCTGTTAGTCCAGGTTGTGGGGCGGCGTGCTGTTCGCACCGCCCAGCATAAACGAGGTGGGACTGTGCACCGAGATGCTGTCCAGGTCGAGAGTGCCATCGCCCTTCTCCAGCATGCCGCTGCCATCTTGTTTCATCATCATGCGACGCCACTTGGCCCGTGCATTCTGAAACCAAACCTGCAACAACAAGTGTGCGTGTGTGTGTGTGAGTTGAATGTCTATAACATGGCCTGGCTCATTCATTGCTCGCCTTGTCTTACCTGTAGGACTCTCTTTGGTAAACCCGTTTTCTGTGACAACTGCTTCAGATCCTTGGCATCGGGATTGTGATTGATTGCGAAATAGGACTTCATGGTGCGCAGCTGATGATGCTTGAACGAGGTCCTCATGCGCTTGGTGCGCGACGAGGCACTCATGTGGGAGCCTCTCCCGAAGTCCACGTATTCGGTGTTGAGATCTGAAATGCAGAGACGGCTTTAGTTGTAGTTGTTGTTGTGGTTTTGGTTGCAGTTGTGGCTGTTGTCTTCTTGACTTTTACAGCTCGCCGCTAAAGTTTTACGACTTCAACAGCGACGCGGCTCTTGACTCGTAAAGGTTGCACATAAAAACAGCCGCTGCACTGGCGCCAGTCCCGGACCAGGTTCGACTTCAGCTTCAACGTGAGCTTCAGCTTTGGGTTGAGGCCATTAAGCCAAGCACCATGCTGCTGCCGCCGCTGCCGCTGACGCTGCTGCTGCTGCTGCTGTCGTTTTATAGCCACGTCGGTATTTACAGCCAAGCATGCTTACCTATATTCGCAGTGAACGCCTCGATATCCTTGGGCTTGCGCTTGCGCGGTCTGCCCTTTTGACGCGCCGGCTGGGGCAGTCCGGTGATGACATGCGATGTGGGCACAAATATGCCCGTAGGAACAATACTACGACTGGGATCTGAGTGCGGACTGGACGAGTCATTGTGCGGCGATCCAAATTGCGTGCTGTACGGATATGTGGCACTCATGCTCGACGAGGCGGCATCCCCCTCCCTCGCTATGCTATAGTGAGTTCTGCAATGAGAGAAATGCGGTTAGTCAAGTGGCTCCTGTATAGAGTAGAGCATCCAAACTCAATGCACCTGCAATAGATGAGCGCATCGATGATGCCATATTGATCTCCCTTGGTGAGCGGCGTGTGGCAGACCGTGCAGCAGAAGCAGTTGACATGAAAGACCAGGTTGCGGGCGCGCATGACCAGCTCATTGGAGCTAATGGAGGCCAGGCAGCGGGAACAGCGGCGTGTACCAAAAAAACTGCAAGCAAATGAAATGTATTTGTAGATACATCGAAGATACATCATATGTACATCACATATACATCATTTATAC
This sequence comes from Drosophila macrospina, assembly GCA_035042075.1. NCBI lineage: Eukaryota > Metazoa > Arthropoda > Insecta > Diptera > Drosophilidae > Drosophila > Drosophila macrospina. Next base: position 269,161 of record JAWNLW010000133.1, on the reverse strand, counting down.
ATATACAGATATACATTTTCTTCTTCATTTTGATAAATTATATATACATCACGTGTACATTATATATACATCACATGTACATTATATATACATCAAATAAACATCATATGTACATCATATATACATTTACAGATATATTTCGTCTTTTTCATTTTGATCCATCATATATATATCATATGTACATCATATATACATCACGGATACATCATATACTCCTTCTACTCTTAATTCTGAACCCCCAACAACTTATTCACAATTATATGGAATGATATTAATAAAAATCGAAGCCTATTTGTTTGGCTTGGGTGCGCAGGCCATAATCTTGACAGACCCAAAGCAAATTACGGTTGCTCCACTAATGATATGTTTGGTCAGGAAGTTGGCCCAGCTACTGTGTCTGTCTGTGGCATAACTCCAGATTCTGTTGCCAACGAGGGCGGGGGCAGGAGATCTGTTGAGTCTAGAGCCGAACAATAAATCGGTTAACAAAACGCCCACTCATCGTCATCGTCATCGTCGTCGTCGTCGGCGTCGTCATCGTGATCGTCGGCGTCATCGTCTCGCGATGATCGTCATCTCGTGCCTTGGCTACTGTTTTCACTTTCCTCGCAAATGACAGATCAAAGATTACCAACATCAGTCATAATCATTGGGGAGTTTTTCGATTTCGTGCCAAATAACGATGACCCTGGGCAAAGGAGGTACACACATATTTCCCCAGTGAGGGGGCAGGGAGTGTGCCGAGTGTGGTGAGTGTGGTGGCAGCGAGAGTAGGAGAAGGGAAACATCAAATGCGCGAGCGCGAGACACGCGATTTCTTTGACATTAATCAAAATAATTGGCGCATTTCACTCCAACTTCGCTCAACAGACTCATTCGCACATCTTGTCGTCATCGAGTCACCAAGTCACCAAGTCAGCCTCGCAAAAATAAACTCCAGCCAAGACACACACACACACACACACTCAGCACAGCTGAGGCAATTCCATATAAATTTATCATATTTACTATATGTACTATATAGCGTACTTTCCCCCTGTGTCCTGCAGCACCTCCAGCTCCTCCAGCTTCCTCAGCTGCCTCATCTCCCTCAGCTGCCTCAGCTTCATTTGCATTTCGTTGAAAATTATTTGGGATGTGACGCCGAGATTTTTGTCACATTCACATTCGCTTGTCGCACAACTTGTCGCCGTCCCTGTCCCAGTCGCAGTCGCAGTCGCAGTCCCAGTCTCAGACTCTCACCCGATCTTTCACTGTGGCAAGATACCTTGTGCCGCAAGACGTAAGCCCCATAAATAATATTAAACATGGATGCAGTCAGCGTCAACATCATGCGACGGCGACGGCAACGGCGACGGCGACGTTGTGCCTGCTACCAACTCATAAAACTGTTTCAGACTACACCAGGCGATGCCTTCATTTCGTCGTGGCACTTTATTTCATTCTGAAGCCCCCTTCAACCTGCCACGCCCCCTTGTGCGCCTTTGTAGAGAGCGCGAAAGGCGAGAGCGAGAGAGAGAGCGAGAGAAAAATGAATTATGATTATTGCCATGTAAAAGAGCAGGCGAAATGTCAAAGTGACAACGCCTAATATATGATTATGTTTTCGAGCGTTCCGAAATCTGATACTCACACACACATACACACACACGCACGCACACACACATAGAGTGTGGTTAGTTTGTGCTCCCAACTTGCAGCCTCAGCAGCAGCTCCAACGGCAGCCGGCAAATTCCGAGTCAGAGTCAGAGACGGAGACGGAGACGGAGCCAGAACATCAGCTCTGTGATGTGTTGTTGTTGTTGTCGTTGTTGTTGTCGCTGTCGCTGTCGCTGTTTTGGCTTCTGACTGCTGCCCGTTGCCTATTTCCCACCGCACGGCATGCATCAATCCCAAACACGACCCAGCCCGACCCGACCCGACTCGCCTCGCGTCGACTCGACTCGAACCGTTCTGATCCTAAACGACAAACCCGACCCGGTTGACTGCCTTGGTTAACCGCATCGTTCAGTGTGTTGTTCTTCTCGTTGTTGTTGTTACTGTCCTGCACTTGTTTCGGAGGCGTTGCCCACTTGAAGCGTGCGAAGCTATGACACATGTGAGCATCAGCAGCAGCTGCAGATGCATCTCACATGATAGCCCTGCCTCTGGTCTGGTCTGGTCTGGTCTGGTCTGCTGTGGTCTGGTTTGGTTATTTTATTGTTGCTCCGCACGGCACAAACAGTAAAGAGTCAAGATTTTTTCGGCCTCTGATTACGCCAATAGATAAGTTCGTCGAGTGGGGAGTAAGGAATGGGGAGTGCACAGGACGGGAGGATTGTGCTGGGAACGCAGCAACTGAGACGGGGCTGATAACAGACATCGAAATCGTGGCTAAGTGGCGCGCGGCCTTTCCACTTGGGCCACTCTCGCGGCCACTCGATGGGATGCTGCTGCTGTTATCGCTGCTCCTGCCTCGCCTGCTGCTTTGAGTTGCATCAAAAACCTGAATAGAGCCGCTGTTTGGAGGGCGGAAGCGCATTCGAGGAGGCTACGGCGGTATGCACGCTGAAGTGTAAACCGACGTGTGGCGCGGCTGCTGCTGGACGGGAAGCACAAAGGGCCACTGGTTACTGGTTACTGGTGATGTGACTGCTGACTGGTGACTGGTTGCTGCACCAGTTGCTGTGGTATGAGTTTCTGCTGCTGCCACGTTTTGTAACGTGAGAGCATTTGTAGCGCATTGAGGGATTGCGTTTTGGGTTCGCGCCCGGCGCTGAAGTTTCAAGTGCCACCCGCTGTGGCCGGCTCTTCCGATTACAAACAAGCCTACACGTATACTACATGCAACAAACATAAACAGCACACTGCCAACAACGAACAACAACAGCCACGTTGCTGGCAACGGATTTCCCAGACCAGCCCAGACGCCACCCCGTTCGGAGTTGCAAAAAACAACAACTACAAACGACAACAACAACAAAATGCATATAGATTTCGTGAGAGCGCAGTGAGAACAGGGCTAAGACTGCCAGGACGAGGACGTCCCGTGGCGATAATTCGATGCTAGGCTCTGCTCATGGATTGCCAGCGAAGCCAAGCCAAGACAGGCAGCCCTCCTGCCCAAACATATACAATAATTATTTGCTTTTTTGCATTTCTATTTTTTACCACGGATTCTGGAGTGTGGAGTGTGTAGTGTGGAGTGTTGTGTTTTGGTTGTGTTGTGACTCTGATCCTGATCCTGATGCTGCTGCTGATGCTGATCCTGCAGTGCAGCGCGACAAGTTTGTTCATTACATGTTAAATGCGCTGGAAAATTAGTTTGTATTGCTGTCTTTTGGGCTATTTGTGTGTTAACAAACTTATTGGTCCGCATGTGGCTGGTGATTAGGCCTTAAGCCGCATTACTTCCACCTTCAGTTCGAAGCGCAGCTCGTGATCGCTTCTCGACTGTTTGTTCCGGGGGTATGTCTGGTCTATCAACGCAGTTTTGAATAGTTTTACCATTTGAGTTAACATTTAAATTTTTAAACGTTCTTTAATGCGTCTCTTCCGGTTTCCAGGAATCCCCCCCTCACTGAAGTTGCATGTATAATGTTTTTTATTTGTATTTTATAGTTTAGTTGATTAGATTAGCGCCCCATTGTTAGTACGCATGTGTGCGTGTGTGTGTGTGTGTGTGTGTGTAAGGTATGACTGGCCCTTGGATTTCTTAGGCTGCCCGTGGCGTCTGCGCTTCTCATCTCTCTCTCTCTCTCTCTCTCTCTCTCTTTCTCTCTCTAGGCACATAAATTCGGCGTAAAATGATTTTTAAAGATGCCCATTAAACATTTTAATTATCGCGCTCTGAGTAGTTTTTTATATTTGTTTTGGCCAAGTGTTCAGGCGGCAAAGAAAGGTTTAGCCAGCTTGATCAGCGAAGCGAGCACATTATGTAGGTAAACGCCATGGATGCAACGGCACCACCAACGCCACTTCACTGACAGTGGCATGAATTGTGAACTCAAGTGGTCAAGTGTAGGGTTCAAAGTTGAAGTTAACGTTATCGAAACGAAAGAAAGTTGCAGGTGGCAAGCGGAAGTCAGAATTTGAAGAGATTCACATCTTTCCATCGACTGATTGATCGATTCTTTAGGTACTCAGCAAGTAATCCTAATCTTAACTACTTATATTACTTTTACAGTATCTGGACTGTGGCATGTTTCGCTTATCATAACTCATACTTGGCCACAATCTGTTCCTATCTAAGCTTATTATTTCTGCCTGCAAATCTCCTCGTTCTCAGCCATTGTCTGCTGGCTTCTTCCATGTATTTTGCTTCGATGCTGGGTGCTGATGATGGCGCTACATGGGATCGCTGACAAGTGCTCATAAAAAATAAATATTGCGCTTTTTTCTCAGCCTTTTGCACTCCCCTGTTACCCTCCTTGTTTCCCCCGACCCTACTGTCGCTCTTTTTGCCCCTTGTGCATGCCGCAACATTGCTCAAGTTTTTGATGACGCCACGAGGTGAAGTTGTTGCTTAACGAGGCAAGGGGGAGAGTCGGGGTTGCAGGGGATGTTGGGCATGCTGGGGAGTTGGCCAGTGGCTAGAGCATAAAAAACGCCATGAGATAGAATCGTTAACTTGTCCGCCGCTTTAAGTTGAAGTCGTCTACGATTGCTCTTTCTTTTACTCAGAGTTTTCATTTTATTTTCATCTTTTTTCCTTTTGTTACCTGTTGTTGTTGTTGTTGTTGCTGTTGCTGTTGCTGTTTTGTTTTTGTGTGTTTACTTAATGAATTCTGTAAATTCTCTTTACTTCTTTTCGCATGGTGCGCGCTTCTCTGAGCAACGAGAAATTATTTTATTGCATAACGCGCGATTTGAGGTTGGCCATAAATTTGGTGCTCGAGTATCTTTGCCACTCGTTGGCCACAATTAAATGGACGCGCTTGGCTGACTTTCCAAACTGTAAACATTTTATGCCAAACTTTTCCCCCTCGCCACTGCCCCATCTGTGGTCAGCCCGCGGTCAGCGCGTTTACCCTTTCTTCTCCCCCTCTTTCAACGCTTTCCCGCGCTGAATCGCAGACAGCGGAGCGCGTTTCTCTAGTCGCTGATTAAGACATTTCGCTCAAGACGAACGCATCTCATTTTCTGTTCCTTATTCTTTATTCTTTATTCCTTATTTTTTATTTTTCCATATTTTTTAATGGTTTTTTCCTTTTACTTTTTGGACTCGCAGTTCGCTCTGATAACGAGGCCAATCAGCAGTTTTCCTCGGCGCTTGTAGCTGCCTCATGAATGAGACTTCTTGCCGCTGCTCGTTGCCCGGACAACGCGGCTGACTTCGGCTCGGAGGCCACATAAAAATTATGACACTCTCTGGCGTTGGACACAAGTACACATACACATACACACCATACACATATGTGTATCTATGTGCCTGAGAATGTGTATGAAGATGCTGAGCCGATAAAGAGACGCAGCTGCTCCCCAGGCTTATCCGGCATGCCATCAGCACAACATCATCTTGATAGATAAGAGTGGAGCTGAGCTGAGCCGAGTTGGACTGGGTTGGGTTGGGTTGGGTTGGGTTGGTGTGGACAGCACTGGACTGGGGTGTCGGACTGGTCGGGACTCTAGCTGCTGAGGCTTTTATGACATTGTCGTTGCAGCAAGGCAACGAAATATGCAGAAATGAGGTGACAGCTAACAATTTTTATTAGTTCTCTGTTGTTGCTGCTGCTGTTGCTGCTTCACCTGGCAGAAAAACAAGAACTGCGAAGCGAAACAGGTACACTGCCCGAGTGTAGAATGTCAACGAATGATGCCGACTTAAGAGCACAACAACAAGAGGCAAAAGCCAATAGAGCCAATGGCCAAAGGCCAATAGCCAGTAGCGAACTGCAACTGCAACGGCAGTCGTGTTGCCGGCTTTGGACTCCGTCTCCCTCATTTAAGCCAGTAGAATCCAATTATTTGCTTTGCGAGCTTAAATCCTAAAAAACCTAAACAACAGAATTATGACCAGGCTTATAGAGCGCTGGCTTTTCCACAAACACACACACACACACACACACAGGTGTATAGTTAACACCACAACACCGCAACAACGGCGGTGGTGAACATATGTTTTGATGGTCAGATTAGTGCGACAAAAAACTTAATACGCTCAAACGGCATAACGAATACTCGTACCACTCATACACTCATACACTCGTTTAGTCGAGGTATACCTTAGATCTAAGCGGGTCCAACGAGCTCGCGCTCCTCTCCTCACCTCTCCCCTCCTCTCCTCCAGTTTGCAGTAGCCGATGTGACATGTGTTTCGCTGCTTATCAGATGCTTTGTTTTAAGTTTATTGCTATCAAAGTCCGCTTATTGCATGCCACAAATTTGTTGTATGTGCAAGTATGGCTAAGACCGTGGCTTACTGCTGCTGCGGCTTATATCGGCAGCTGAAGGCCATTGAAATGCACTTATAGCGGAAAAAGCATAGCATAATAAAATGCAAGGTGGAGAGAAACGATTATGAGCTTGGGGCTCTGTTCAATCTATTGGCCACTTCAACTACGTATACCCTACACAGGGATATATTACTCGTGTGTAATAGGTATGTACCAGGCAGACGAAGGCATGGCAGACCCTATAAAGTATATATATTCTTGATCAGTATCAACTGGCGATTCAAATGAGGCAAGTCAATCTGTCTGTCTGCCTGACTATCTGGCTGAAGTGTGGATCTCAGAAACTATAAGAGCTAGAGGCACCAAAATTGGCATGAAGGTTCCTGGATACCATATGCATATACAGCTTAAATTCTGCATAACTCCCCCACTTCCCTCCAAATCGGAAAGAAAACTAATTATGGCTACATTTGTCAGCTTAGACACTTTAAACTTAGCAATTGCTTAAAGAATATCATATAGAAGCAATGCTGAAAGAAAATTGAATCGTTTGTGATTTGCTGTGTAAGAGCAAGACTAACTAAAAATATACCACAATTATTATTAACAGGAATTATAAACATATTTAAATCTGCTTCAAAGCTAAAGTTGAAAACTTTGTTGTCCATCTGCAGCTGCACATTTGGCTTAAATTTGAAATATTTTGCACATTCATTCAACACACTTGTAAATGAGTGTGTGAGTATATGCGTGTGTGTGTGTGTGTGTGTGTGTGTGTGTGTGTGTGTGTGTGTGTGTGTGTGTGTGTGTGCGTAATTATTCCTCAATAATTACAGTTTGACCTGCGCTGACCGCACACGCGTAGCAATTCTATAGGAAAAGGCAAGCAAACAATTTCTATGACAAATGTGAAATGTTTTCCAATAAGCTGGCAATAAATGAACGCTAATTCCATTTGGAAAAGTCAAAGTCGAACAACAATAATTAAAGACAACGTTTGAATAGTTAAAGTAGGTAGTAGATGTGTATTTGAATGTGTTTAAACTTCACTTTAGAGCTATTCCTTTCAATAAGACTTAACAAGACCGCGTTGAGTGCTGAGCAAACACATGTTTTGATTGCTTTGATATATTTTTGATTTGATTTGTGATTCTTAAGTGAAAAATGTCTTGTTGTTTTCTCAATTAAACAAAACATGAATTTATTGCAGCGATGCGTTCATACTTTTTCATTGGGTCGGCAAACACCCACAAGATTTTCCGTGGAGAGTTAACGGTGCATAGGGCATAAATTTTGCCTGCCCCGTTCCCCTAGTTCCCCCAGTTCCCCCGCGCTCCCCTTCGCGACTTTGTCGACTTGGCGTTGTCATATTTGACATCAGCTATATAAATCAACAAAGAATGTCGTTGTCATTGTGCGTGCAGGGGCACAAGCAGGGTAGGGCAGGGGAAGGGGAGTTCGGGAGGATGGTAGCGGGGGAGGGGGGTGAGTTCAGTGGTTCCAACTTGATTGATAATACCAAGCAGCCAACAGGCGGCGAGCAAATGCCAAAAGCCGCCGGAATGAAACGAAATGAAACGAAACTGAAACTGAAACTGAAACTGAAACATTACGGCGGAATGGATTGTGGATTGGACTCTGTATGACATGACATGGCGGCCGCCAAGCGCATCCCCATGCCCCCAAGCTGACAGATCGACCCGAGACTACTCTCTGTCTATGTGTGTGTATGTGTGTGTCGAAGCAAAGCGAAGCGGTTGCGCTGCCTGCCACAGAGGGCATCAGACACTGAAGCAGGCTGCCTACAGCAGCAGCAGCCAGAGCAGCCAGAGCAACAGACGCAACAGACGCAGCAGAGACGCAACCACAACTGCAACAGACCCCGACTCGGATTCGGATCTGCGATCTGTGACTCTGGACTCGGCGGTGACTGCGTATTTTGAAATATGGAGCGGTAATAAATGTCACAAGAATCATTTGAGAGGAAATACGAGTGACGAGCGTGACTTGCATTGGATTTATGGTGCATGCTGTAGTGAGTCTTCTGTGTGTGTGTGTGCATGTGTGTGCATGTGTGTGCGTAGAATGTATGCTGAGCAGCAAGTTGAAATTTCATGCATTTTCCTTTATTTTGTTTTTGTTTTTCCTATTTTTTGTTGAGTTGTTGCCTTTTTTCAGCTTGGAGCCGCTTGAATGATAAAGTTTTTGATTTACGCAGTGGCTGGGCAGGTGTTGCTCGGTGGCTGCTGCTGTTGCTGGAAAAACTTTTGACTCAGTCGGCAGTCAACAGACGGCAACTGGCAACTGGCAGCTGAAGCTTTAATTGCCGCCCGAGCAGTTCCCCAACAAATTGTAGGCGTTGTTGTGCACAATTGAAAGAAATGCTTGTACACACCTAGCTGCACTACAAATCTGTGATTGTGTGTGTGCGTGTATGTGTGAGTGTGTGTGTGTGTGTGTGCACTGAAATTTGGCATAATTATAACGAGTTTTCATTTTCTTGCATTGCTGTTGCTGCTGCTGCTGTTGTTGCTGCTGCTGTTGTTGATGTTGCGCTAATCTCGCGTGTTTGTTGCACGTTGGTGCGGCGCGTGAAATTGCACAGCACTGCAGCTTCCTGGCAAGTGGAGGCCACAGCAACTTGGCAGCGGCACCCACCCAAGCGCAGAGTGTCAACCTCAAAGCGACTGCTGGCCACGTCTGCGACTGCCACTGCCACAGCGATTGCAACTGCCACTGCAACTTGGGTGCAACTGAATCTAGCGTGCGCCGAGGTGAGCGAGCGCTGAAGTCGCGAGTCGCGAGTCGCGTTCTTGAGAAACACCGTGGAATGGGAATGCAAGCAGCAGAACACACGCAGGCCTATTCAACCAGGCAGAGCTCCGCAGTGAGTGCAGAAGCTAGCAGAGGTGACTGAAGTGGGCAGAGGAGTCAGAGGAGGCGGAAGAGGTGAGGGAGGCGAGGGAGGAAGAAGCGCTGAGGTGTCTTCTTTGCGGTCTCGGTCTGCTTCTTGCCGTCGCCGCAGTCAGTGGCAACGGCAACGGCTTCGGCGACGGCGTTACTATCATAGCCTTCGCACAGTGGTGCAAAACAATGCATGCATAAATATTTGATTTGCGTGTTTGGAAATCATTTTCCAGTCAATGTCTTGGCATGCAGTTGGAGGCTTTATCTGATTCATCAGACCCCTGTTCTGCCCTGCTCTGCCCTGCCCTGTCCTTCCCTGTCCCGCCCTGGCCGATTCCCAGAAGCCAGCGGAGCTGGCATCACATTAGAGTCAGTGGCATTGGCACTCCACGACTTAAGTACGACTTACCTATAATAATCGTTTTTGCAATAAATGTTGCCATCACGTGAGTAACATGAGGATTCCCGTTCCAGCGGCTGGCGACATGCATAGCACTGCAAGCAGCTGGCGTGCCAGCGTTTTTCCACAGCGGAGAGGTAGAAGCGATCCTGCAAAGAGGCATTCCAAAAGAGCAACAATAAATGACACATCCGCTTGCAATTATTATTATTATTATTATTATAAGTCGATTTAAAACATTGCTCTACTCATGGATTTCGATATAGTGTAAACTACTTCTAGGTTCTCTTATTTGTATTCTTAATCTGCTCTAGGTTCTCTTCCATTTGGGCAGAAACTTGCCACCGTCGGCAACTGTTTAAGCCAAGTGGAAGCGGAATTGGAATTGGCATTGCAATTGGAATCTCACCTGTATTTGTCGGCCACAGCCAGCGCAATCATCGGGATTGCGGGTTACTTTGCTATCGTTGGTGGACTCGGGACTGCTGGGTGGTCCAAAGGGCTCCGTCTTAAAGGATATGCCCGATGTGGTCTCGTCGCTGACCTCCGTGCAATCCGTGCGACTTCGGCTAATTGAGAACTTTGCCGCTGAGTCCTCGAATGTGGCGCGATCGGCGGTCTCATAGCTGAGTGATTGAGTACATGGAGAGAATTAAGAGATTAAGTTTCTTATTTAGAAGGAAGAGAATGGAGAGATGAGCATTACCTTCTGTATGACTCGCTGCCGTATGCATTGCCAAATGGCTTTGTACTGTGATCACAAATATCGGGACACGAGGATGTGGAGCATGTGCGAAACAATGGATGATTATTATTTGCACCTGCAGCACTGCCACATTGATTGCTCCCTTGATGTGCTACAGGTGGTGTTGCACTTTTCTCCCTTGCGCCGGGCCCAAGAAATCTTGCGCTCTGCTGCTGCAATGCCAGAGAAGGGAAATAGAATTTGTTGTAGTAATGTTTATTTAAGACTTCTAGCGTTAATTAAAAAGCAGCTCAAATTGAAAGTCCGTAAACGAAGCTGGAAGCAGAGACGTAGACTGAGTCGGAGGCAGAGATGGAAACGGCGACGGCTCATTTCGGTGTCACTCAGCTCTGAAATTCTTCACAAATTTCAAAGGCTGAGCCTCACAACAAATGATGCATCAAATTTTCAATGGCGGCGCAGCTAAAGTTAATTTCAATTAAGCAACTTTGCGCGTTTTTCCACGAAAAGCGTTGCGCGACATTTGAGGAGCATGAACATGTGAGGGAAACCCAAGCGACAGATTCACAGTATGAATCCCCCAGACATCCATTGAAAAATAAGAGAGCACAGACCAGACGAGTATCAAACGGAGCACAGAGACATCTTGTCGAGATTTAAAATATATAAATCTATATATATATATATATATATATATATATATATATATATATTTAACGATTCGCTGGGTATCATCGATGCTCCAGTTTACTTATTTTTGATTAATTAGTTGAAAATAGATCTCAACTGCTTGCCGTGTAAGTTATAAGGATGACAGGTTTCCCAACAGAAACAGAAACCGAAACAGAAACAGAAACAGAAAATAAAAATAAAATCACAAACTTCAGACTTGTACATTGCGTATTTCTCGCCAAGATTTTGCGCTTGCTTGTTGTTCATATTTACAGCCATTTTGTTGTTTTCTGTGTGTGTGTGTGTGTGTATGCTGGGATGTTGTCTCTGCTTTGGGAACATGCAATTACCTTTGGGGGCACAGCAGTACCCACTCCATGCCATAAAGCAACGCTACTCAATTCGTGCGCACATTTCTGTCGACCATTTCTGTTAGATATTTCAGCATCTGTTTTCTGTTTGTACATTACAACAACAACTACAGCTAGTAGCTACTAACAGCTTACTACACCGAATCCCAACGGACAACATATGACCACACTTTTATGGCAACTTTTTTGTGCAACTTGACGACTTGATTTGGCTGCAATCGGCCCAAAAATACAAAGCTGAGCAACATAACACTGGTAATACAAATAGTTCTTACGAAATCCAATCCAATGATTCAGTAGTGAGAAATTCGAACTGACTCTCTTTTTATACCCAAAAGAAAGCAATTAATATTACTTCGATATCTATCAACTGCAATTGCCAAGTTTCTAATAATTAGCGTGAAACTTTAACGCAAATCTCATCGAGTAGCGATAATAAGTACAACCTACATAATAAAAACCTAAAAGAGCAATTTAAATAGGACTCAATACTCATTTGATTATGCATTTATTACCTATTAAAGTGTCTAGTATCAATAGCCATTTATTCAGTATGTCTATGCAAAACCGAACAGGCAATTTAATTACTCTTAGTTATCATTGATGTGGCAATTGTTTATCTTGTCGTTAGATATGCATTTGATGCTTTAAACTCATTGATAGTAAGCAGAAAAGATTGATTTCAGATTGTCGCATTGCCGTCGCTTTCAGCTTATACTATATTTGTGTTGTGTCGTAATGTAAGTAAGCATAATTCAAAGTTGGTGTACTGTGCGTATACTTAATACGAAACCTTTGAAATTCAGTTGATGTTGCACTTGAGATATTCCACGTACATGAAGTGATTGGAAATCTTGGAGTGAGAGAAATCAATTTTACATATAATTGATAACAAACAAATTGACTTTGAGAACTCAATTCAAATGTGGCATATCTTTAATGTGTGCATCGAAAGCTGAAGCTGAAGATGAAGCAGCAGATCATCTCAACTGATCTTTCTAATCATTGAAGCTATCGACTCATGACAACAACACAACGAACTACTAAATGTCGGCATCTCTGCTCCCATGATGTATTAAAATAATATATAAAATATGCACAAGGGGTTTTCCTTATCGCTGTCGCTGTCGTTGTGGTTGTCTCCGCTGTTGGAGGTTGGGGATAGGAGGAGTATAGCTTTTGGTCTGGCGTTGATAACATTTGTAACCCGAGCGCGAGATAAATCACAAATTAATCAGCACTCACAGACCTGATGCTGACTCAAATTGTGTATAGAATGGAACATGATATTCATATTGTATATATATATATATATATATATATATAGGGTCAGTCGGAGGATCGATGTGGCTTCGATTCTTACCCAATGCATCACAGGGCGCTCCTCGGTGCAGACGCCCATGTGCGTCTTTTGGAATGACACGAGGTCTATTTCCAACGATGATGATGTCTGTCTGGTGTATGTTTATTGTTGTTATTGTTGTTGTTCTTATTGTGGTTGTTGCTGTTGCTGTTTTTGATATCCTGATTGGGTTTTCTGCAGCGACTAATCGCAAGGCGAAGGCTTTAATTGGTCCAGTAATCCCTTTTTGTGCGTTTGTGCTTATAAGTATTGTTGCATTTATTTCTATGTATTTGCTTGTATGTAGAACACTTGACACTTGCTTGTTCCTCGATAGATATACTACTCAACTCTGCAATTCTCCGGTATGTGAGCAGACAACACAATTTACGAGCAATTTTGCTAAACATCAAATCACTGAACATCAATTTATAGGTTTAACATTTTATTACCAAATTCTTTGTTATTTTTTTTATATTTTTTATTACGTTTTACGCTTTACTCGTTATATATCTTTAGCATCTGCTGTGCCAAATGCGGGGCAGAGCAGTCAGATAGATCCAATGTCGTCAGCAAGGAATCTTCTTATACAAATATTAGGTATTTTGTATTAAGCATTAAATTAATTATTTATTTCACTAAATACTTTTGCTTTTCTTAATTTTCTTTTTTCAGCTTCAAGGTAATTTAAGGAACATTTGGGTTTTAGATGACACGCACACATACACAGAATACACACATACACTTGGCTTGTTAGCGGCAGGTAATGTTGACTCTGACTTGTTTAGGCCGCTTCAACACTCCTGAACGCTATGAACCCGACACGGACTCCAATTCCAATTCCGACTCCGACTCCGACTATGTATCCCGATATCAACACCGACAACGACAGCGACAGCGGCAGCGGCAGCGACAGCGACACCGGTTGCAATGTCAACCGACAACGAGTCCCAGATCCCCGAAAATTAATTTATGACATTAATTTACGAGACAGCGCGAGAATGGCACTCCGAAATTGAGTGGTAGACATAGAAGGTCCACTGGTCAGTCTCTGTGTGTTCCTACGGCAGCCCCCGGAGATGCGTGCTGCTGATAAGGCATTAGAGAACGTTCAGGCAGTGGCGGATGCGCTCGGCATGTCCGCCTTTAACTTCACTACAGTTCAGTTCAGTTCAGCTCTGTTCTGTTCTGTTCTGTTTATTACCGATTGTATTTTCGTTTTTTGATAACTAAATAAGACTTTGACTTTGACTTTGGACGGTCTCGCAGCTGCGTTTATGTTTGGCGTTTGCGTTTTGCATTTACGTTTACGTTTGTTTTTGCTTTTTGTTGTTGTTTTTGTCTTCTGTATGTTGTGTTGTGTTGCGTGTTGCTTGTGCGAATTCAGTTCGCTTCTATTCAAAAGTGATAAACCCAAAAAATCCGACGGCGAAGTGTATATGCGGTGCCTCCGTAATCAGCGAGGTTAGAGGTTACGCCCGCGGCAAACTCAAACGGCCGCGCAGAATTCAATTTAATGTTTTTCGATGTGATGTAGTTGTTATTACTGTTGTTGTTGTTTCTGTTGTTGTTGTTGTATGAAAAAACAAACGAAAAATGCGAGCCGAGCGACGAATCAGCGCGTTGTGGTTTAGCTGTGACTGTTGTTGTTGCCACGCGTTTTCAAACTAAGCAGCGACAACGAAATGAAAACTTCACGCGACGCGTTACGTTGCGTTGCGATTCGATTCGAAACTTCCGCGCAGACAACCAGTCAGCGTAGCGGCGTATTACTGTGTGTTTGTGCCTGCAGCGAACTCGCAAGCTCAAGTCAGATCCCGCTCTTTCCAGCACCGCACAGCACAAAATCAACCACCTTTCGTGGCCTCTCGCTTGCACTCGCTTGCTCTCAGCACTGGCGCACTCTCTCTTTCCACGGCTCTCTCTCGTGGTTATACACAGCAAATGGCGGCGCTCTCAGCTGATTTGCGTTTGTATGTCTTTCTCGCTTGCACACACAGAGTAAGCGGCATTTGAGGGCGTGGTGTCGTCGTCGTTGTCGTCAGCCAGCTCTGTGTTGACTCTGTGTGCTGTGGCTGCTGTCCCCGCCGGCGAAGAGTTGGGGGCACGATGGCTGGCTGCCAAACATGAATAATGCAACAGCAACAGCAACATCAACAGCAGCAGCAGCAGAAGCACCAACAACGGTGGCGGTGGAAGCAGCCGCCGATTGTGGCATCACTTGGGCCCCATGACAGGAATTTTGCGCTCGCTAGCAAAAGATGTTGGCTGCTGGCTGCTGGCAGCCTTGCTCACCAACAACTAAGAAGACGTTGCTTGTCTTTCTTGTTGTTGTTGTTGTTGCTGTTGGAGGTTGTATATGCGTTTGCCTTTGGCATCTCTAAGGCTGGCCTCCTTCATTGCTGTTGCTGTAAAAGGCAAAAAGTTTGAAGAAAATCGAGCAGGTCTTATTTATTTAGATTTTTTCCTTTGCCATTTTATGATATTTTTTTATACATTTTATTATTACTGCCTTCTTTTTTTTTATTATTCTCCTTGCTTTTTTTTTTTTTGTTGCTTGGCTTTAAAGTTTTTTCTTGTTGTCGCTGTCGATTTCTTTTCTTGTACCTCTTCTGCATTTTTGTTGTCTTACTTTGATGGCTTATAAAAAAGAAAAAATAAAAATAAAAGAAAAAAGTTAAACAGTCAAGGGATGATGATGGAAAGGGGGTGAGGTGGGATTGAAGATTTTTGGTCGTAAGTATCGGATTCGCATTGTCAGCTTTTCTTATTCGCTTTATTTTTCTTATAAAACATAAGTAGGTACACGACTACATATGCACACAGTATTGTGTGTGTGTGTATGTGGGTGTGTGTGTGTGTGTGTGTGTGTGTGTGTGTGTAGCGTATGTATATTATGTATGTATATTATGTAAAAGTTCGTACACTGTTCTTTTTAGTTGTTTTGCTGTGGAAAAAGGTTTTTTGGATTCGGCCAAAAGCTATGTTAAATGCTTTATATAAGCCAGAGTGTTCTTTTAGCAACTTAATGCAGGTGCAGGTGGAACATCTAAAAAGTTGAATAAACTTATTCTACAGTTTCTTCACCTAGTATAGTATTGAATTAGAAAACATGCTGACTGCATCTGTGAGTGTGACCACAACATCAAGTATACGTCATAAATAATTGAATAACTAAACTATTTCAGTTTCAAGGAGAAAGATAGAAGAAGAACTGTGAGAGACCCAAAAAATAGAGAATACAACCTACTTCATTTGATACTCCTAGTTGCTAGATGAAGTCAGATGCTGATCCAGAATACACGATATATACTTTGTGAGATCGGAGATGCGTGCTTCTGCTTGTTACACACATTTCTCTTGCAACAATTGACAATATTGTAATAGAGATATAGAGTAATCTTTGTCTAATCAAATTCACTCAAGCTTTTCCAAACTTTCTTATGCTAATGTTGGCCACGTCGAAACTCAGCAAATTACTTGTTACGAGGCTACATGGAAATGCAATAGATTTACAATTTTTCACAAACATATAAGAAATATGCATCCTCTATTCATATTTCCATATGAATTCATCCATTTCTTGTGCGAGCTGCATGTGAAGACGAAATAAAGGAGAGAAGGATCAATTAAAAGAATTGATAGATGCTCTCAAGTTGACAATGTGATTTTTATGCCACAATGGCGCTGCTGCTGCTGATGCTGATGCTTCAACCGGGAGGATGCTTTTGCTCAGTTGCTTCAGCTCTTGCAGTTGACGTTGTTGTTGCTGTTGTTGTTGCTGCTGTTGTTGCTGTTGCTGTTGTTGCTGTTGCTGTTGTAGCTGTTGCTGTTGCTGTTGTCGTCGTTGTCGTTGTCGTTGTCGATGGCTGTCATTGAGTTTCGCATTTCAGAATAAAAATTCAAAAGTGCTGGGCATGTGCAGCGGCTTCAAAAGGGGGTAACACACATACATAGACACACACAGATACAAACCTACACCTGCTTTCTGGTTATAGCTGAGTATGTATGTATGTGTGTGTGTGTGTGTGTGTGTGTGTGTGTGTGTGTGGCATGTTTGTACATCAACGCGCATATAACAAATAAACAAACAAACCAACATACAGAGAAAGAGGAGACTTTTAGCTTGTTGTGTGCGCTTGCAATTGTGAATAACAGCAGCAACAACAACAACATTTACAACAACAGTTACAACAACAGCAACAACAACAACAAGAGGCAGCGCAAAACAACAATATGCTGAAATCTTTTGCAAGTTGCTGTTGTTCCTGCCGCTCTCTGTTTTTCTTTTCTTCTTTCTTCTTTCATTTCACTCAACGCAGTTGCCCTGCACTCGCACTCGCACTCGTACTTGTACTCGTATTTGTTTTTATTTTCATTTCGCTTTTTTATTTTTTATTTTCAAACTGTAGTACGTTTTCTTGTATTGCCGTTGCTGCTGCTCTTGTTGCTCGAAAGTGTTGAATGTCTGCGGAAAGTTACAAAGGTGGTGTCGTCGTCGGCGGCGTCGGTGCCCGCCTCCTACAACTCCACAACCTACCTCCCCACCCCCTGCACACCCACATTCCCATATCCCATTCTCCATTCTGCATTCTCCACAGACTCAGCCATTGCTCTGCTCTGCTGCCATGCTTAGCCCGGGCCTCAGGCGCGCTCTTCAACATTTTCTGTGCCGTTTTGCAGTACATGAAGTTTGAATTTTTGTCATACCCTGTAATCAGAATTCAAAGAGTGCTTATGGGACTTCAGATGCTGAAATGATTGTGAGACTAATATGAACTTATATGATAATATGATCCATTGATTCCTTTGGTCTTTGTTCCCTGAAGCTCAGTGATGCTTTTAAGATACTCCTAAGAAATTCGAAGTATAAAAACAGAAATTGCTATTATTTTGTGTATAATACTAGAGCCTACATGAATTTACAGCGTCTTATCATCCCTCTCTGCCTACTCGTACTCGTACTAGGGTATCTCTTGATCGGGCAAGTACGGAAGGAGTATTCTTTATTTGTTATCGTTTCTTGTTGGGCTTCTGGTACTTCTTGGCAGCTTCCTGGCACTTTTGTGCTGGGTGTGGCGGGCGCAACCACTCATACATCCACACAAACACACACACCCATACTCACACAGAGACAAAAGCCTCCCGCCGAAAAAACCTGGACTTAAGTTTACTTGTCTTTTGCCGTTGAATTTGCCATTTCAACTTTTTGTTTTGAAACAGCTCCCACGTTGGGGCTTTTGGTTTGCAGTCGTACATGCATGTATGTGCTAGTGTGTGCACATACGTACTCTACCATAATATTTCCTAAAAGGATTCGAAACGAGGGCTTTGGTTTTGCGTGCAAAGTTTTTGTTGCTGTTGCTGTTGCTGTTGCGTTTGCTGTTTCTGTCGTTTTTTGAATGCAACGCCAAAGCGCAGCACTTGTGTAACAAGCGACACACACACACCCGCACACCCACACACAAACGGACACACACATAGACACACAGACACACTACGAAGTGGAAACGTAATATCGGATTTTCGTATTTACGTAACTGCGGTTCCTTTACACACACACACATACGCCATACACTAGAATACACACACACACACACACACAGCAGGCAAAGAGTCGTACTTCTATGTACTTTTGAAACACCAAAAGGTTGCTTTTGTAGGGCATACCCACTCGTACACACAGACACACACACACACACACACACACACACACACACACACAGACACACAGACACACACACACGTGCACATAGATACTCTCTTCGCCTGGGCTGTGATCCTGCTTCATTCCACTGCTGCCACTAGGACGCACATACACAAAACACAGCAGCAACAGAAGCAGCAGCAACAACAACAACAAACAAAACAGCAGCACACCGCACTCGAAGTGAAACGTAAACTTTGACAACCATCCTGATGCCGATGACGATGGCGATGCCGACGATGATGCAGTGGCCCAGAGTTAGGATAGAGTATGGCATGGACCCTACACTCCCTACACTCGCTACACTCTCCCGACAACGCCCGCAGTCATTGGATGGCAAGAGGTCCGTACGCCTTCAATTCCTTTGGAGCAGCTCCATCATCAGCGCCCCTGTTGTGTTTTAGCCAAGTTTCAAAGGGCAAAATGGTTTTTATGTTTCTTTATGTGGGCGCTGGGCAAAAAGATTTTTCAACAGCCCCCATGTTCCACCCCCTTAACGCTACCCCTTCCCTTGTCCCTTCTTCCCATAACCATCAAAGTTAAATAGACAGAAAATTGTGTACAATTTTGTGAGCTTGGATTTTTCAATTCGTTGCCTAGCATCATTGACTACTGAAAGACTCTGAAAGCAAAGAGCGTAGCGTATGTTTTTCTTCTTTTTTTATATATATTATTTTATTCCTTCTTTTGAACCTTGTCTACGTTGAATGCCGCGCACCCCAAAACATCCAGCAGGGTGGCTGCTTCCATGCAGCACTTGGAGCAAGGAGCAACCAGCAAGGGAGCAAGGAAGCAAGAGAGAGAAGAGCAGATACTCCCTCCAGAGGAAAGAGTATGGGGCGGCATATGCGCATATCAATGCAAGATGGTGGATAGCATGAGCATTATTGGGGCTGAGTTTGGCATTGGGCAGCTGTTCCGTTGGGCGGATTCGTCACTGGGTGGGGGGGGGGTGGGGGTGTGTGCCAAGTGGGTTTTGTTATTTCTTCGCAAAAGAAACTTTGGCAAAAAGTTATCAAAACAAATATATATTGATGGACTTTGATAGTTTCCATATTTAATTTGTTAATAAAAATTGTTTTAAAACTATGCAAAGAATAGTTTGTGTGACCGAATTTAAAGACTTGTATCAACTATTTATTTAACTTAATTATTCGATAAACATGTTCATATTAAATTCCATCATATTTCACTTTTCATATTAAACAAAAATAATACATATATTAATCAATTGAGAAAATGATTCTTGAATCAATATATTTAGACTTAACTCAGTTTTTGGCGGCGAATTAAATGCAAATTGAATATTGAGAACCAAATAAATCAATAAATCTGAGAGACGCCCAGCTAATGTAGCTGAGGTTTTCAATTTGTCTATTGATCCGATCAGTGTTATCAATATCTAAATGTTTGATATCTATGAGGCAACAACAAATACGCGCAAATCACTTTTTAAGGGCCTCTAAAATAATCGCCTGGGAAACGCGTGTGTTATGTTAAGCCCTTTTAAGCAGCTCATTGATCAACAAAAGCGATGCGATAACACAACTGAACAGAATGCCACCGCACGCACCAGTCGCAGTTGCTGTTGCAGTTGTAGTTGCACAGTTGATGCCACAGAACCCACTAAAGTCGCACTCATTAATTCAGTGTCAATGACAATGGTAATGGCTGTGGGTGTGTGTGTGTGTGTGTGCGTGTGCGGTGTGTGTGTGAATTTCAGCGAGCGTGTGCCGGTCATTTTGGCTGAACTTCTTTAATAGACAATGCGAGGCACAACTGAAGAATGAAGTGGAGAGAGGAGAGCGGAGAGCATAGCAAAGCGGAACAAGCGGGCGTGGCATGCGTGCGACCAGGTCTCTAGTCGTAACCCAACTTACCGCACCGCCCAGTTTCCTCTCCGCTTTCCGCTCTCTCCGCTCTCGGCTCTCCGCCCTCGGCCCACTGTCCAGAATGGAACGTGTACTCGTGCGTGTAACGCATCTGAAGTGATTTGTAAACAAATTAAAGGCGTGCACGTGTCGACCTCGTTAAACTTCCACTCCGTCGGCTCTCTGGCTGCCTGTTAGCTGTTCGCAGTTAGCTGTTCGCAGTTAGCTGTTCGCTGTTCGCTGTTAGCTGGACGCGAATGCGTGTGAGACGCCGTTGTCGTCCTCGTCGTCTGATATCAACTACAATGGTGCGATTGCGGTGGGCGGTGGGCGGTCTCATAGACAGTCGGCCGGCAGTCGTATAGTCGTTTGTTTGTTCGGCTTGTCCTACACATATCTGACTGGGAAGCGGCTTCATCATTTGCATTTAAGTCTCATAAGCATATTGTAATTATCGGTGGATGTAATCAGCAGTAGGAAAGAGACAGCAGACGACAGACGGCGGACAGCAGACAGCATACAGCAGCTCTAAGATCCTTAAGTCTTTGTTGTTCTGATTGTGGTTTTAACTTTTGGCATGGCCATAAGCCAATCTCTTTGATGATATCAATTAACGCGTGCTGGCGCAAACCGAGTCAAGTGCTTGAATGCACAAATAAAACACAAATTGACATGGAAGAGGAGTGGTTTATGGGCTTATTTGACATCCAAGTTTATCTGCAGCCATCAGGAAGTTATCATAATGTGACAACTGAACATTATTAATAATATTGAAAACACATGAATTAATTTAAGCTGAAGCGGAAAAGATTAGTGACATTACCATGAGTAAAAGTATAAAATGTAGTTATTACTCTGGGATTTAAGCCGTTGGGGAAGTTCTTAACGGCCAAGGAATACAACTAGTTAACTTGAAATTAAATACAAATTAAATCAATCAACTCTGAGTTATCTCTCGTCCCGTGAAGAGCTCTTTCCCTGTCCAAATGCCAAATTAGAAGCAAACATTTGTCAGCTACTTAAGGAGTCCAGTGACACTGGCAAGGTCCGTTAAGAATCCCAATTCGAATCACAGTGACCGTTATATATAGGATCCAAGCCAAATAAGGTTACCACTTCTTTCCATTTGAGGTGCCATAAAAATGGGAGACGCATGCGAACCATTACAATAATGTCAGTGAAATGTGTGAGCAAGTCTTGGCCTGTGCCTTGGCCTGGCTCCTAGCCTCCGTCTATGGACCATGTTTATGGTTACTGCTGAGGGTTTTTAAATAATTTGGTCCCCTGGGTCCTAATTTGTGACTTGCACTGTATTGTGTAACTTGATGTCCATGTCGATTGGCAATGCTGCAGCGGCAGTGGCAGCGACAGCGGCAGATTGACTCTTTGTCCTTATGGCACGAGATCCGTATACACAGCAGAAACAACAACAACGGCAGCAGCAACCACGATAACTTTTATGTGTCCCCAAGGCACAGGCCAAGTGCTGGCTGCCATAATTCTTGCGAAGTTCTCATAAAAAATGATTCCATTTCATGCAGCACACGTATGTAGCTGTGGCCATCAGGATCACAAGGAGAAATGTGCAAAGGAAAGTGCCAATGTGCATTAATATATATGCGCATTCGGTTAAAGTCATTTAGCTGATTATAAGGCCGACATATGGTCGAGCATTCTATTTTGATTAGAAACATCCATGTCTCTGTTTACACGGTAGCAGGAGAAGTAAGTTAAGTGTTACCATAGTAGCGTAAGAATATAAATACTGTTTGGTTAATTTGCATATTAACAGCTACGAAGAAGAAGACTGTGAAGAAGCGAGCAGAACGAGAGACGATTGTTAAAGCAGAATAAAGAAATCACTTCTACAACACGTTCCACAATCTTAATGAAGTGGTCAGTCCTTGATTTGCCTCAACCTCTCATCGTCTCATCCCCTCATCCAGGAGCAGTGTCAAATAGAGTTATGACTGCGATAATACACTGTAAAGCGTGCCGACAACGCCCTTGCAATATGTATGTGCGGCACATTTGGCATTCTGACTCGGGTTGTGATACGGCGAGGGGGGTGGGGGCGGGGGGTGCAGCTGAACAAGTAGCAAACAACCCTAATTGAAATTATGCGGCATGTCATTGCAGCGATTGCTCGTTTAGGCGCACGTATTGCCAAGGGAGCGCTAAAGGATTTCATCAAGTTGGCAGCGAACCTTTTGCGGCGGAACTGATTAGCAGACAATATGTCAAAAAGCTCAAAAGGGGGAAGGGGGGGTGGTGCTGGTGGTGGTGGCAGGTCCTATGAGACTACAGCGACGGTGAGTTTTTGAGGGCTGCGTAAGGGATCGGAACAAAGTCATGACAAATAAACGGATACATGTGTCGGCAATAGTTTTGCTCATTGCCGCGATAATAATCGACATAAACAACAATGGCCTTTGTCCTTCGTGTTTCGTCCTTCGTCGTTCGTTGTTCGCTGTTCGTTCTGGGTGCCCCCTTTTGCTGCAGGACAACGAAAATTACAGGATCGTTTATGGTACGTGGCAACGGGAGGTAGTACCCGTAGTACCGTAGTACGGGGAGTACCCGTAGTTGTCGACCTAAAAACAACCCTAAGGCGATTATCTCAAGTGCTCGCCCTGCCCGTAAAGTATGCAACGAGGACAGAGTTTCTGTGTGTGTGTGTGTGTGTGTGTGTGTGTGTGTGTGTGTGTGTGTGTGTGTGTGTGTGAGAGAGTGTGTTTATTTGTACGCTTGTGTGTTTGTGCATGTGTTTGTAGATGGTTATCGATTACAAAGCGCGCGATGAAATCATTACTTCGAATTAAATAAACGTCATACTCGCTTTTCGTCAAAACAGTTCTTGATGTCTCAATGAATCGCACAGCCAAAGGCAAAAGGGTAGCGTAGGGTAGGGGCGAAAGAGCGGGTAAGGGTGGGGAGATGGCGCACTCTGAGTTTGTATTCCAAAATCAAAATTATTTCATTTTGTTGACTACCAAACTCTTGTGGATACTCAGGTTTGTTTACGGTAAACAAGTGGTAATTGTAATTAGTTGGGCTTAAATGAGTGCGGCGACCGCCTCTTGAGGGCATGGTCCGCTGACTTTTGAGGCTTTGGCTATGAGTGACGACACACACACACATACACACACGTTTTCTAGCTCTGCCTGAGAGCCCAACAGCTGGGCAGCCACAACTCTCGCTGTCAAAAGTACACGAAATTATTATTATTTTTTTTTTTTTGTCATATGTATTTTATTTATGCTCGTTACATTGTTTGGCAGTCCGTATTTGTGTATTTGTGCATTTGTACAACTTTGTTGTGATTACGGCTGATAAAGCAGCCAAAGAAAACTAAATCACAATAAACATCAGAAGTCGCAAACAGACCAACAGACAAACAGACCAATAGCCCAATAGACCCACAGCCGAAGAGACCAATACAGACAATCGGGAAAAACAGACAACGAGGAAAGAAAGTGTGAATAAAGTCGCGCACAATGATTAACAACAATAGACACTAACAACAATGATATAGTACAATAATAAAAATGAAGAAATCGTAATAATAATTGTAACCACGTCATGGGCACGTCAGAGAGCAACCTGGACAAGCTGCAGATATACAACTGTAGCATACTCTGTAGTTTGTTTTAAACTAAGTAAATCGAGCTATTAACTGACTATCCTACGAAGGAATAACAAGACTTCCTTAAACAAGATAAGATCACCTACAACAAAACTTCCTTCAACAATATTTCCCACAATAACCAAAGACATAACTTCTCTATATACAAATACATTCTCTTAACAACCAGTCGAAAATACCCTTACTGGCCTCCTCGGCAAGAGGTATTTCAATTGTTGGACACTTTCTGGGGCGTCGGTAGTGTAAATTAAGTTACTTTGTAGCCAACTGAGAGACCTTCTTCCGCTTGCTACCGGTCTTTGGGGCCTCCGAAATAAAGACGACTAAAGACCGAAAGCCCGAAAGACCGAAACCAGTTGCCGGTTGCGTTCATCATCGGTCAGTTGGGAGCATTATATCCATGTCGGATTGTGTGTCTGCGCTGAGTACGAGTATGTGCTCTATGCATGCGTCAGCGTTAAATTAAATCGTCAACAGTCAACAGTTTTATTGATTATTTGAGGTTCAGGTACAATTTTTGCATGATCATTGCCGGCTTTTGATTTCATGGGCATTTCCTATAAACTTGTCGTGGGATTTGCGCCCCGTCCATACCACACTCACCAAGTAGTCTACCTCATCGTATTCCTCTCATCGAGGTTGGGGGACCAAATGCCGGCACGCACGCCTCAAATTATGAAAATCGAACGCCTGCTCCACAATTGGGAATACGTTTCTGATGCAGAATCTGTTACTGTTCCTGATTCAGTTTCTGGGGGCGTCGTAATGACACAATGCGCTAACCAAATTGCCATCCAAATTATAGCAATATGCAGACAAATCGACCCGCAGTCAACAGTCGATGACAGGAAATGCGAAATTCGGTAGCCGTTTATTAAATATATATTCGAATATATTGAGAAAAGTATTTGGGGATTGCGGGAATGCTTGTGTGGAAGGGCCCCAGGGCGAGGCTACCTGCGTGTGCTGGAGGATCTCATGATCACACGGCATAGGCGCTGCCATAAATTAGATGCTTATCTCAGGAGAGAAGGAGGAGGAGGAGGTTGAGAAGCGAGAATGAATAACATCACAACATAATGTTAGCGGCGTCTCTGGGTGGTTGCCTCATTTGTGGATCCAATTGAGTGGTAATTTTTATCATCTCGTCCTCTTGTCTCTGAATGGCCCGAATGGCTCGAATGGCCTGAATGGCCTGAATGGCTAGTACTAAAAATCTATCTGGACATTTTTGCTGACAAACGGAAGCGATATGTTCACATTGTTCGGCTTAAAAATTCCTTAGCTGAACCTTAACTCGAGACCTGTAGCCTGAGACTGAGACTGAGAACTGAGAACTGAGAACTAATCAGGCACTTCAAAGGAACCTTATAATGTTGTTGCTGGTAGTTGTTGTCTGTTGTTTTTTTATTTTTATTTTTATACTTCTATTTGTTGTTATTGTGTGTATTTAACCATTTGTTTGCCCTGCGCTTGATTGACTTTTATTTGACTGTGTGAGTTCATAAAAAGTATTTAAGATTGCCCTGTTAATACATTAGGCACATAGAGCGCGGGCACTTTGTTTATATTGATT
Source organism: Drosophila macrospina (assembly GCA_035042075.1). Lineage (NCBI taxonomy): Eukaryota > Metazoa > Arthropoda > Insecta > Diptera > Drosophilidae > Drosophila > Drosophila macrospina. The sequence continues at coordinate 243,589 of JAWNLW010000133.1, read as the reverse complement.
ATATGCATGCCCCTACATCAGAGGCGACGTCGACGTCGACGAGGCGAGGCGCGGTGCGTAGGTGCGACTTTTGGTCACTGCAACCATCTCCAGTTACTCCCACTCCATCTGCCTTGCACTGTTTGCCAATGGCGTCTCTCTCTCTCTCTCTCTCTCTCTCTCTCTCTCTCTCTCTCTCTCTCTCTCTCTCTCTCTCTCTCTCTCTCTCTCTCTCTCTCTCTCTTTGTCTGTGTATCTTTGTAGGTGCAATGTCAACACCAACACCAACTCCAACGCAGCGTGTAGTTCGGTAGTCTATGGCCTCATGATTGGAGGCGTACTCCCGGCCGTGCCTAAGGCCTAAGGCTTACCTAGCAAGTTAGCAGCTTACTTCGGTGCGAGGTGTGAAATGCTTTGATCATTTCCCTTAGCCAACTGTCGGCGATAGATGCAGATGCCTATAAAAATGATGAAGCTCCAATATTATTTAATTAAAATTAATTGATTTTTATTATTATTATACACTATAAATAATAATCATTTTAGATATAATCTGCAATCAATTCTCTGAAATATGTCAATATTTATGTACAAATATCTAATTGATTAAGGGCAATACGCTGGCAACTTTATCGCTTGCACTGATATCGACGCCCCTCTATCAGACACGCCCCCCCACCCATCAAGGCAGCGTACCAAGTGTGTGTATTGTATTTAAACAAATTGTGTAACTTATTATTGCTACTGAGAATTTGCGTCATTAAAAATAAATATGCTTGCAGTTTGTCTGGGGATTGGAAACGAAATTGTAATTGGGGGGCGGGTTGATGGTGGGTGAATGGGTGGTTGGGTAGCCGGATAGCCGGGTAGGCGGCCGTTGACGTCGTCGTCGTTGTCGTGGTGGCTGCTGCGGCATTTCAGATTACCCAAGTGGTGTCAAATGACACGGTTTGCGTGCTTTAATCCGTGGAAATACCTGCGGCGGTGCTGGCAACCCCGCCAAGGCTATTATACCGGTCACATGCTGGGTTCGGTATGGGTGGTGTTAGTGGTGCCACTTCCACTGCTGCTGGTGGTGGCTCATGCTGTTGCTGGCAACTTGTGCGAAAATTTGTAAAAGTCAAAATCTATCTTTTAAGCAAACAGAAGCTGACTGACGCTTGCTTCTGTTCAGGTGGGTTGAGTTTGAGTTTGAGGTTAAGCTGCGCCCAGCGGGTTGCCCGGTGGGTGTGCGCATTGTACAAAGCATGATATTTTACCCTAAAGCTATAGCATATGACTGACGTGACTGACGTAACACTGATGCACAGCATATGTGTGCGAGTGTGCGTGTCTGTGTGTCTGTGTGTTGTTCAGTTGTCGGTGCTTGATTATGTAAAATCCCGTGCACGTGCTCAAAGCAAAGATTTTTCCAATGCCGAACAAGCTGCACGTGTATGACTGCTACCCAAAACCAAAGGCACACAGATCTCATCCCCTCCTATCCCATCCCAACGTACCAACCAGCCGTACGAGTATAACCGGAGTACAGCCCAGTCAACATCACCCACTCAAGCAAACGGAACTCGACGGGAGTTTGTTTGCGCCGTGTGGCGTTTATTCTATTACACAAGTTTATTACGACAATCCGGCATAAGAAACGCGTGCACATCAAGTCAAAGAAACGAAGCCAAGCCAAGCTGCAACTGCTCCTGGTAGCGGGCAAATTTTGCTATTAGGCAGTCATTAGAGCAGAAGAGCAGCGGGCAGCGGGCAGGAGGCAGCATCCAGCTTCCAGGAGGCAGGAGCTGGCATTTCACTCGTACAGGAGCTCGCTGCACGTTTGGCGTTCGGTACGCTTGGCTTGCTCATAACCCAAGAGCGCCAAGAGCAGATGATGATGATGATGGTACTGGTACTAGCCGTAGTATGCACTTGGCTCTCATACTCCTCCCATGCTCTCATGCATGGATATCCGGGGTATCGGGTACTCTTTCACTGCAGTTTCCCCGTGTCGTCATTGCCGTGTCGAAAGTGTGTAATAAAGCGAAACGCTCCCACAAATTGAGGCACGCTACTTGAACCCTCAATTATGTGGCCATTGCCGACTCGCCGGTCTGTCGGTCTGCCGATCCACCGGTCCACCGGTCCGGGCGCCCTCTGTTGCCTCCTGCTTTGTGAAATGAGTGCAACATATGTCTGTGTTTGCTTCATGGCTTTTGCTGCCGATTTGCACGCTATAATTGGAGCTGCTTTGACTCTCTGGTTATGGCTTTTGCTTTTGCTTTGGCTTTGGCTTTTGCATTTGCTTTGGCTGCCTACTCGTCGGTGCTTATCATTGCTCTGTTTGGCAGCTGATTAAATTAAAATAAATCATTTAAAAAGGCGTCTGCAATGAATGGGGTCAGTACTTACACACAGATACACACACACTCGCACACACACACACACACACACTCTGGCAGAGGGAGACACTTGCGACAGGTGCAGCTGCACTGATAACCCTTCAAAAGCAACGCCGCATTCGGATTTGGAGTCGGCTTCGGATGTAGATTCGCTGTCGGTTTCGCATCCCAACTGGAATTTATGTTAATGATAATGGGCAGTGCAAACTGAAACTGAAAAGTGACCTCAGCTGACAGCAAAGGGATAATCCCATGAGCAAACAATCCACGTGCTGCTGTTGTCCCTTCTCCCTTTTCCTTTTCCTGTCTCGCCTCTACCTTTCTCCTGCCACGTTCCCCTTCCCCTGTCGTTATAAATGCAAATCAAAAATGGTCGCCATCGAAAGCTCAAAAGTTAATATGGCAACCTGTCGCTTGACTCGTACATAACTGTGACTGCGAGTGTGACACGCCCATTCCATCCCACGTCCCCTCGATAATTTGTTTGTGCGTATGATTCGGGCGATTTGGTTGCAATGTTGTAACCAATTGCGATACCCATGAAAACCATGGCAAATAATGCGAGACCATGAAACGCGCTTCGCCTTTTCTTCTTAAAACACATGTCGAGTACTCTGCGCTATTCACTGCTCTCATGTTGACTGTCTGCACCGATGGACTCGACGACTTATCGAGCAATGTGTAGTGTGCCAGTCCAAGTGGCGTGAAATCACTTTAAAAATCAGTTTGTAGCCCTGCTGCAAACAATGCCTGGCATTTTGCACCCAGCAACAAGAGCAGCAGCCACCAGCGGCAACCAGCAGCAACAAGCACAGAACATCAGGGACAACCCACGCACACGAGCAATATGGACACGCAACTGTGGACAAAGACGAAAGATTGGAATTGGAATTGGGATTGGGATTGTGCAACAGCCAAAAAGCTACGGTACAGTGGATACAAGTGCAACAAATAACAACAAATATAAGGCCAAACCAAGTCATGGCTTGTATATAAGCCCATGCTTAAAGTTCTTATAACTATTAGTAATGCTTGGCTTAATTAAGCTTAGCTCATTTTGACCGGCTTGTTGGGCCTTGAATGCCACTGTGCGAGCAAAGAAGACATCACGGATTATCCCAATTATCGTTGGATTCAAGTGAATTGTCCTGGTTCTTTCGTCCCTGTATTTGTTTCTGTTTTTGTTGTCTCCCTTTTGGTTTCACTGCGTGTGTTGTTGTGCATTTCAAATTTCGCTTTTGTTTCTCTGTCACGTGAACGTGGCAATTTCTTTAGCTGAATTCACATTATTTAAGTATTTTTATATGCATATGTAAGTGTGTAAATATCATAGTGTTTGCATTTGTCCGCAGTCATTTGGTGGCCGTACTCGTTGTTGAATTGTTGCCATTGGTTTCACTTTGAGCAAGCTGGCAAGCTGGCAAGCTGGTAGAGCAGAGCAGCGGCGCATTTCCAGTTGTTGGGCGTGCAAAATGTCAGATTTAAAATGCAGCAGCTTAGCAAATGCTGAGCCCATTGTCTGCCGAGTCTGTGTGTGCCCCTTACCTGCGACTTTGGATGCCATCACTGACATCGACGTCGATGCCAAGGCGATGCCACTAACCAAAGTTTCTTTTTTGTGTCTGTTCCACGAGGCGTATGCGCAATGCTTGCGACTTTACTGCCGATGTTGTTACTTGTTGTGGAGAACGCATTGATTTTCCACGCGCTAAGCTTCAATACAGCTTTTGCCCCCCCGCCCACCGCCCTTGCTCCCTTGAAGTAGCAATCCAGTGAAGTGGATAATAAAATGATGATAATGATGGAAATACTGAGCACCAGGGAAATAATGACGACGATGATAATGACGATGATAGGGAGCAGTGGCAAACGGTAAAGCCAAAGCAACGCACTCGGAAAATGACTGCCAAAATGGAAGACAAAAAGGAGAAAGGAAAACGGGAAAGGGGAAGGGGAAGGGGAGGGGAACCGTCTGAGTCTGAATGCACGCGTGAGCAGAGGGAAAAACTATGTTGCTGCTTGAGAAAAAAGCTGCTACAACAGCTGCCTGCTACTGTTGTTGTTGCTGTTGTTGCGCAAAACGAAACATAAACAGTAACAGCAGCAATATGGAGTGGAGAGACGACGACTACGACTACTTTGTTGCACAGTCAACCAGGCCAGCAGGCAGAGAGCGCTCTGAGCTTTCTCAGTCTCACCGATGTTGTTGCTTCTTGTTGTTGCTGCTGCTGCTGCTGCTGTTGTTGTTGCCGTCGTCAACGTCGTCGTCGTCGTCACCACGCCCCATTATGCGATTGGTCCTTGCGGCGTGTAGAAAAGAATAAGCATAAGAATTTGCGTGTGAAAAAATGATCGGAATATGAGAGCGAGCATGCGACACCGACACATTTAAAGGGGGGACGATGGCGACGTGTGAAGTACGCGTGCGAATGGCAGCCCGTGGGGCAGGAAGCGACGACAACGACAACGACAACGTCAACGACTACGATAGCGACAACGAGAACGACAACAACTACGACTACGACTACGACTACGGCTACGGCTACCACTACGATTGTGACTCTTACTCTGACTATGACTGAGATGTGCACTCGTACAGGGTGTCATGTGCGCGGTGCTGCGCAGTGACAGCTGAAACCAACGGGAGCTGTCGGCGCTCCGACTACAAAAAAGTAACTATTAGTAAAAGAGCGAAGACGGCAAGCGATGGCATCGATTAAAATGCTTGCCCCTTGCAGCAGAGACCTTACGTTTGACAGCAACACGGCGACACAATTGTGCAAGTGTGCACAACCCCCAACCTCCAACCCCCAACCACCAACCAACAACCTAACCCGCCTCCTACATTCAATTCCCTTTCTCCGTCGCAAGTAGTTGCAATTCCCTTCAGCTCGGCAAAGTGTTGTTTATGTGTGCCCATTGTTCTTATATTGAGGTCCGTGTGCGCCTTACTTGGAATTCTGTTTATTGTTAGCTACCTACAGTTCACTTCCATGAAATCTGAAGTATTTACATTTATTTGAGAGCTTTGGTAATTCGCAGGCACAGCTCGAAAGGTAGGTCGACCGATTCGGCTGATTGAAGTGAATTGATTGCTAACATGAATTATTGCACAGAGGAGATCGAGTCTCCTAAATTAATCTATAATTCCTAAGCATGAGTTATACATATTTTGGCGTATACTTAACTCTATCGACTCAAGCATTATTTTGGAATTTACATAGGAATGGAATATGGCATGTAAAATGTATAATATATGGATAATTTAAATAATATTGCTCATTGTTTTCTCATGAGATTTCCCCAAACATAATATAATAATAATGTATGCAATTCTTATGTCTTACACACATGTGTATAACTGTAAGTGTTGACAATGCAAATGCAAATATATCTAAATATATCTAAATAAAAAAAAGCGAAGAAACATGCATTTTATAAGCGTTGGCTGCGTTTTATTCGCACAATCGCGCAACGCACGCGATTAAAACGGCGAATGGGGCGAATGGCGAATGAAAAGCAATTTGCAATGTAAATGAAAATGAATAAACATTTGCGGCGCATGTGCAAGGGCTAGAGAGGAGCGAGTGCAAGTGAGTGAGCATTGAGATTTTGGCGCTGCGACACTGGCGGCACGCTAACCATCAGATGGGTTACCGTGGGATAGGGTGGGGCTGGTGCTGGTGCTGGGACTGGTACTGGGCCTCGCGATGGCGATAGCGTGGGGTAAGAGCGGGCAACGGAGAGCGTAAATCACGCCAATGAATGAGCAATAAGCGAGCCACAAGCAAAGACGAAAGACGGCGGACGACCGACGAGAGACGAGAGACGAAAGGCAAAGGCAAACAAATTCATTGCGTTTTACAAGTGTCAACGACAGCGTGCACCGTATGATAACTAAACGAAACGTAAATTGCGACTAATTGAATTAATCCGGAACCATGTACACGTACCCACTCACACACTTGAACTCTTTGTCGACCAGGTGAGATCAATGGAATGGGCATTGTAAATGTGTCGACGCGGTAATTACAATCACGTGCTTTCAATACATCGGCGAATTCATTGCCGCAAGATCAGCAGTAACATATAACATTATGATAAGAAAAATTAAATGTAGATAAATATAACTATGCTTCATTGCACATTCAGAAAAGTCAGTGATACTTCAAATATTTTGGTACATTAAAATGTATGTAATACAAACGTGCGTTGCACAAATTGCAAAGTGTCCAACAGCGGCGAAGAGAAAAAAGGGGGCGAATTGGAAGCTTTGCTTGCTGCAATGCTGCTGTCACTAAGACATTTTGACTTTAGCTTTGTTGCTATTGCTGTCCCTGTCGCTTTAAGTTCTTTAAAGGCGCAGCAATTACAACAGCTGGGAGTTGCGACGCCTTGCAGCGAAAGTTTAACAAGCAGGCGTTCGCAGTTATGTCAAAAGTGAAATTTCTACAGCAACAAATTTAAGTAGCAATTGCAGCCATTCAGTTAATTTGCAAACTGCAGCCTTCATGACGACGTCATCATCGTCCAAGTTAAATTACTGAGTGTCGTTGTTCTTGTTGCTGTTGTAGTTGTAGCTGTAGTTGTTACTGTTGTTGTTGTTGTTGTTGTAATTGTGGTCGTCAGACTGGCAATTGACTCTCGTTGTTGTTTCTCATGCTGCTGCTTCTCTCCGTTATGTTGCTTCATTCATTTTAGTGCATTATTTGTGCGCTTGTTGTTGTAGCTGTTTTTAATTAATTTTAAATACATTACTGAAGAAATGCGCATGCCTGTGACCTTGAACAATTAGGCTCGGGCGTTCAGTGTCGGTGTCTGGGTCCAGGTCTGGCAATCCGTATCCATGAATGTTCCATATACCCACATACATACATACATACACATGCCCAGAGTGTGCGTGTTTGTGTGGTAAATGCGAGTAATTAACACTTGAAATTTTCAAGAGCATTAGAAGCCGCTCTCTCTCTCTCTCTCTCCTTCGCTGTGTTTGTGTGTGTCTCTGAAGCTCCCACTCTCTTGTTGGTGCTCTTTCTGTCTCGTTCATACTCTATAGCTGTGTATGTGCGTCTGAGTGCTGCACTTGAAATGCAGGCACTCACAGACATACATATATTCACACAAACGCACACACACACACACACACTCACATTTACAAATGTAAAATAGTCAATTGAAAGAGGCCAGAGACCAGACCAGTCCGGGAGCACGTCCAAAGCTTTTCAGTTCAACGAACTTTTCAGGAGGGCGCTCCGATTTTATCGATCCCTTAAGCAAAAATCCAAAAAATGACAGCACTTTAAAATGGCCGCCATAATATTTATATCGAATGGAAATATGCAAAATGCAATTCATTATTATACAATTTAACAATGAAAAGCACACAGTTAACGTTGGCTGATTTCTTATTTATTTATTTTTTGTTTTTTTTTTTATTTTGTGGTTGTTGATTGGATGTTCTTACTGATTGTTCTTATTGTTGTTGTTGTTGTTTGTGCTGTGTATGCAGTTTGTTCGGGGTAAATACAATAGTTGTGCACTGGAAATTTACATAAACTTAACTCGGGGCATTCATTGTATGCCAAATATTGCAAGTTATGAATAAAACATGCGCAAAATGGCAAAATAAATTCCAGCAGCCGAGCAAACAAACGAGACATGAACGAGAAGAAACCGAAAAGGAAAACACAAAAGGAATTGCAAATGGAAATGGAAATCACAACAACATCCACAATAGTAACAACAACAACAGCAACTGGCTACAACGAATATGGACTGCGAATTCGTAAAACGGTTGAGCTCCCAGTTGCACTTGACTCTTTCCATTTCCACATGATACAAAAATTATAAATCTAGGAATAATTATATTAAGAGTCGTATGTTTTCCAAATTATGTTTTATTTTTGTCTATTTGTTATTTCTGCAAGTTTGAGTTACTTTCAAAAGCGTTTTCAACACGAAAAAGAAAGAAAACGTGCTTTAATTCTGATATTATTTCTTATTTCATTCAACAAATAAAATATACTTATTTTACCATACATAAAAGTTACAATTTTCAACTGGGTTGTGCGGCTGCTGTGAGGTGCGTGGTGGGGCAAACAATGGCTGCCTGATGCTGCTGTCGGTGGTTGTGCCAGCAGGAACAATACGACAACGACAATGACAGCAACAACAACAACAATACATCGCCAACTCTTGTGCTCCCATGGCGACACACCAACACCAACACACTCACACACACATACACAGTAACAGATACTTATACTAAAACATTTGTGCGCACAGGCGCAGTGCAGAAGAAATGGCCGCCAAACAGCAAATAAAAGACATCATCGTCAGCGTCATCGTCATCGGGTTTCGGGCTCTGTTCACCAAGCAGGCACTAAGTATTAAGCACTAGGCAATAGGAGGCAACAGGAGGCACCAGACACCAGGCATTGGGCATCGGGCATAAAGTTTTTTCGCTTCTTTTCTATTGCGGCAAGCATAACTCATGACATTTGGCAGACGAGGCAAACGCAGCTGCCAAACGCAGCGAAAAAATAAAAAGCTGAAATGCTGCCAACAACTAGAAATAAATACATAAATAAATAAATACAATACGCAGCATGACAGCGCCAACTTGGCCAATGCCCATGGCAATCCTAAGCTGATGCTGTCCCACCTGTCCCAGCCACGTATGTCCACTCTCTCTCTAGTTCAATCTGTATCTACTTTTGTAATTCAGCTGTATCCGCACTAAATGTACCAATGTACGGATAAAAGTCCAGTTTTAACTGCAATTGCAAATCACAGGAAATGCATTTGCCAAAGACACTAACCATCATTAAAGATTAGGCCACAATTCAATGCAGAATCCATGAATCTGGTGTGCACTAGTGTTATAGATCAATTGCGAATGTATAATTGTTATTCTAACTCAATTTATTCCTAATCTGCCAAGTTTAAAAGGTTTTCCCAAGGTTTGAAGCCTTCAGTTCCTAATCAAATATTGCTCTTACTCAAGCTTAATAAGCAAAGGTGCAATTGAAACTGAGTGTAAATTTCTGCCAGTCATTTGATAGTTTCATGTCCATTTTGGAATCTTCGTTTGGGAACGAAGCCATTTCTTTGGCGGCTTGGCGAGAATTATGCAAATGCCAGAAGGAATTGAAATTGAAAATTTGATTATGGCCCCTTTTGTTGTCTACTCTTTTGCCAAAAGTACAGGCTGCAAACAGCAAACTGCATACTACATGCTGCATGCTGCATGCTGCATGCTTCATGCTAATGCATCGTTGCCGACAATAGCACCAATGTTGCGGCGTGACTACGACTACAATAATATGTGCTAGGCCAAGAAAGACGAGCTCAAGGAGCAAGTACCAAATCCACACACACTCACACTCACACACACACACAATGCGAGAGTACCAAATATCGAGTCTACACTGAAAGGAAAACTGTGGTGTGTTGTATTACACAAGTGGCAGCTTTAGTAAGCTGCTTAAGCCATAAGCCACTTAAGAGAAGCTTACATTTCGTATACGAAACATTGGCTTTGGCTTTGGCTTTGGCTTTGGCTTTGATCTGCTAGAAGTTTGCAACAAATGAAAAGATTTGCGAGTTTTTGGCAACTGTAAGAAACAGAGAAACAAGATGAGGCGTGCTTTTTTGTAGAATTTCACAGGAATTGAATTGAAACATTGAACAGAACACAAGCAGCAGCTACAATTCAATACAACAATGCCGCTGAGCAGCAGCAGTTGCCACAACAGACATTGCAGATAGTTATGTATGTTGCCATTGCCAATGTCCGCTAGTCGATTTGTATGGCATTCGAAATGTTAACTGCCAGCAGCTCCTCCAGCAGCAGCAGCACAAGCAGCACAAGCAGCAGCATCAGCAGCAGCAGTAGTCGCAACAAGAACAGCAACAACACCAACAATGGCCAACAATCCACATCAAAGTACATACGTGAGTCCTACGCAAACGCAGCCAATCTTTAAAAGCTGCAAAAATGCCAGGGTAGAAATGGGGAATTGATGTGGAGGGATGCTGGGATGGTAGGATGGAGGGATGTGAGGATGTGCAGCGTACCAATTGGATGCCTCGAACGACGTCGAAGTCTGCGAAGCCAGCTCAGCTCAGATATCAAATGTATTGATAAGCAGAAACCTTGGGTCTGCTGGGGCCTGTTCTGGTCTCCGAGGCCAGACCATGCCACACCAGGCCACACCATGCCAGGCCAGACCACGCCAGGCGAGGCCAGCTCAGGCCAACCCAGGCCAGACCTTTTTTTCCACTGAAAACTGCAAAACATTGATGCCAGAGTGCCTGTTGCTGTTGTTGCAGCTATTGCTGCTGCTGTTGTTGTTATTGTTATTGTTGTTGTTGTTGTTGTTGTTGTTGTTGTTGCTGTTGCTGCTGCTGCTGCCTATTTGGTGGAGGGCGCAACGTTGCACATTGGAGACGGAGCACAGTGGCAACGACCACGGCAGCAGTTGACGTGCGGTGGCCATTATGTAGCTCCTTTGAGACCTGTGGAACTACAACAGCAAGAAGAAGAGCGACAACAACAACAACAATATCCCGATGGACGATTGACGATGGTTGCTGCTCAGGTAGATAAATTCGTAATACAACTGCGGCTGTCTGAAAAGTTGGACTGCCTCTTGGCCACTGACTGCAGCAGAAGCTTGTCCATTGTCCAGCAAAAGTCTGAGTTCTGGACATGGGACATGTTGCAGCGGTGGCGCATTTTTCTTTTTTTATTTTCTCTCTTATTTGTTTTGTTTTCTTTTTCTGTTGCTGTTGCTGCTGCTGATGTTGATGTTGTTGCTGCTTTGGAGCATTTTGTATTGTTTTGTATTTTGCGGCTTATCCAGCGCTTTCAACGCCTCGCCATCAACGCTTTGTAGCAACACGGCTCTGTCTGTGCAACTGTCCCACTGTCCAACTGCCCAACTGTCCAACTGGCCAACAGTTCCAACCTTCCCGGCAGCATAATTCATGTTTCACGCCGTTGCTTCTGCTTCTGCTTCTGCCTATGCCTCTGCCTCTGCCTCTGTCTTTGCCTCTGTCTCTGCTGTGGCTATTGCAATTTCAGACAAATTCAAAATGGCAGCAGAGAGGCAGCTGAGAGGCAGCTGTTGCACAATTATTGGGGCTGGCGTTTTTAATCAAAGGTTCGCATTACGGATTTGTTTTTTGCTCAAAATTATATGCATGCAGCAAGTGATTTGTGGCATGCAAAAATCCCTTGCAGCTTAGCTTACTTAATGCCGCCTCTGACATCGATACTCGTAGTACATTGGCTTTGGCCAGATTGATAGTTGGCTAAGTGATAGAACACGAAACTCAATCAAAATTTGTATGTTTCAATTTGAAGTGTTGTCGTTGGTTGCTGTTGCTGTTGTTTGTGTTGGTGTTGGTGTTGATGTTGCGGCAACTTCCGCATTCGGCTTGGACAATATTTGCTTATTACTTCAAGTATTTATGTGAGTGTGTGCGTGTATGTAAGAGGACATTTCCGCTTTATTGCATATTTGTGCAGTTCTTGAGTTTGTTGTTGAATGATGATCGAGTATGAAAACAATAGGCATGTAACAAATGCAAATAATATTCTTATTGCACCTTGCAGCTGCCACAAATAGAACTGTGACAGTGGTAACGACAGCGACAACGACCTTAGCAAGGACCCCAAGTTTGTTGGCTAAACAAAAAACAAGTTGACACCAGGAGTAACAGCAACAACAGCCACATCCCAAAAACGGCAGCTAAGAAATTGTCAAGCCTTTTAAAATCGTTGTTAGATTGGAATTTCGACCCAATTAGGAAATTTCTCAAACATTGATCGGCTGCTGGTAACTTGCCTCGGCTGCCCTTTCTGCGGAAAAATGCAAAAACCTTCGTGATGGTCAAGGATGCTAGTGCGGGGACACCAAATCCAAGCAACAGTCGAGCGATACATAAAATATATTGTTATGTCTGCGGTGAGAAAACTAATTGACGATGACAGCAGTCGAAGTTGCCGTTGCTGTTGCTGGTGTTGTTGCTTCTGCTGCTGCTGCTGCTGTTGTCGTTCCCATCACAGTCCACTGCGGCAGCAATGTTGGGCCAATAATCGACAAAGCAGCAGGAACAATTTTTTTCTTTCTGCATTTGTGGACAGGCATGGATTCGCCAGCGACGTTGCACGCTTTTTCATCTGCTCGTACTCGAATTGTAAGTGGCCTTCGTAGATTTCTATTTGCCGAGACAAAAAGCGAAAAAGTAAGAAGTATATAAGCAACCCAAATCGTTTAAATTTATTTATTCGTTCGTTGCTGTTCGATATAAAAGGCGCCGCCAATGCACCAGCAACAGCCACAGCAGCAGAAGCAACAATAATAATAACAACAACAACAACAACAGCTACATCAGCAATAATTTGTGTTGCATGAAATTATTGATTTGTTATTTGTTGGATCGTTTGCGGCTTGGCTTGTTAAAATGTTGATTGCAAAACTAATAATTGTATCTTAATTTTGTATTATTAAAGCCAAAGGCCAATTGCTAGAAAATTTGTTGGAAGTGTTTGGTAGTTATACAGAAAATGTATTGAATCAATTAGTCAGCTGAACTGCCAAACTCAACATATTCTTGGCAATAAGAACTGACACCGCATGCGTATTTGTTTACATACAATATTAACCTATCATAACTATTAACCTTTAATTTGCAATGCATATGCAAAGCATATTTTCAAATAAAAAGCATTTGCGCCAAATAAATATCGATAATATCATATACTATGTTATCGCTATCGCTATTGCTATCAACCTTAAGCTGGCAACCCCACCAACTACACAGCTCGGTAGCGCCACCTATGGCTCATCTTAGTGTGGTACATTTTATGCCATTGTATAGAAACGGTTGGTTTCGAAACTTGAGGTAGATTTAGCTTGGACAATTCCTTGAAGCATTGTTCAACACTAAAAACATAGAATTTGAATAAATATTATCGAGTCTTTCCTTGCCAATTCTATTAAGTTAAGAATATGGTAATTTACTTTGATTTACTTTGGTGTATACCTTGGATACAGCGAAAAATATAAAAGATGAGAATTTGATTTTTACAATAAGTAACGTCTTTATTCAATTTTATTTTTACGTTATTTGTTACATAAATCATATATAAATACATTAGAACTACAGCAGTTAAAAATCGTTTATCTGTATCTCAAACAAAACATTTGAACAGTTATCAAAACGGTTATAATTTCGATCTTGTGTATAATAGCCAACTTCAGTTAGTTTATAATAAATGTTGTATATTGAATTCATGGTTAAATTGTATTCCTATTCGTAATGTTTTAGTTTCTGTTGTTTTGCAGTTCTTTAACTTTTTTGTTGGGCCACTAAATATTTGTTTTCTATTATTGTTGAAATATTTATGTTGGATTAACGATTTAAACGACAGTTTTTAACTTATTAACTAAAAAGACAAATACAAAGATTATCACTTGAGTATGTCTAACAAGCTACTCGTTTCTTGTTGTTGTTGTTGTTTTTTCTTCAAACTACCAACTAAATTCATAGGCTATGAATACATATATATACTATATATATGTATATGGTTATGTGTGACTGTTTGTGTATAGGTATGCTACGTTTTATCTTCAGTTTCGTAATAAGTATGTAGTTTTATGTAGACTAAATTCCGTTGTTTATCAACTATAACTAGAGTCGGTTGAGAAACTCAACGATTTGGCAAACAGTTTACTTCTGGAGCACATATAGCGTGCTATATATGCTGGAGCCTATTCCGAAGGGGTCGTTCAATTGGGATGGGTGTGGAGGTCCACATGCATCATAGCTCCTTTTGGGGTTCTTGCCCAGAAACTTGAGAGAGCTTACCACTTAGGCATATACAATTTACAATACTCGTCAATATAAATAGTTGTAATACTACAATTTAGTGTTTAAAACTATAAGTTTGCTAAGCCACATACATAACTTAAATTCTAGAGTACTCGTCCTTATGGCAGTAGTATCAAAAATGCATGGCACCCATGGGGAACAGAGTTCGTTGAGCATAGTTCAAGTTATACCGTTGAACACAACAAGCTACACGCTACACTCTACACTCTACGAATAGCTTACTCTCTAAATAACTAGTGTATTACTACGCCTATGTCTAAACTTTGATTACAACATTTTAATTATGTGTTTCGATCCGTTTCGTTGTGCTTTGTTTCCTTAACCAAACACAAACGCACATTTAATACATTTTAGTTTTTTTCAAATAAAAGGCAACTCATGAACATTTTCTTTGTTGTTTTCAACAATTCGATTAGATTACGAGTGGGTTCCGTCTACGACTCCTCCCTAAATCCACAGAGGGCCAATCGTTTCGACAATTATGTCCAGCACATCCTGACGCCCCATCTCCTTGAGCGTTAGCAACAGAGACATGATGGTGTTGGCATGCGAGATTGAAGTGGAACTATTACCGTTGCTGTTATTGGCGCGACACTCCCACAGATTAAGGATTTGCTCGGTGGGGGAGGGCTTTGTGGCAAAGTATGCAATATACCGATCGGTGCTAAGTTTCTTGGCCAACAGCCGCCAGTCGCGCTCATCAGCTCGTGGAGGATCGAGGGCTATGCAGATCAAACGCTTTGTGGCATGTGGCAGCTGTACAAAGTCCAACACACAACTCTCATTCACATAGTTGCCCTGACGATCTATGGAAATAGTTGTGTTCGTCGTCGAGGCCAGATCCTCAGCTGACCCACTCAGCGTCTGTGCCGGAATGCTGAACGTATAGAAATCCAATTGATCACCTTGGCCAAAGTCCACGCAGAGCGCATGCTGATCCCGTTGCCGCACAGAGAACTCACAGTGCAGTATGGAGTTGTTGCTGAGGATGTGCTGGTAGGGAATCGCATGTTCATAGGGCGCTGCATCGGCGTCTGTGCAGCGGACACGAATGTTCAGATTGAGGCTGTTCAGCATGAAGGCAAAGACTTCGCTTTCGCCCAGGTACGTGCCGCCCAGCTTGCACTCCACATTCGCACAGATGTCCTTACTGTTGGGGAAATCCTTGACCACATAGATGCGCAGACTGCAATTTGCGCTGCTGGGAGGCGTGTGCTGACTGAAAGCCAGCAGCTTCATCTTGATCGCAGGCTGATGGATGCGTGGCTCGGCAACCACCGCAAAGTGTCCCAACTGCTCCGTCATGATGTACACATGCGTCGGCTCTAGCTGCACAAACATGGGTGTGTTGATGGTCTCCTCCCCCACGGACACCGCTCGCCTCCAGCTCACGTTCAAGTCATCGTGCTCGCTGTCCGCGTGGTAAATGTGAACATGCCATTGCTCTGGCGCCAGCAGACAGTGAGGTATCTTCAGTATCACCGGCTTCACAAAGCTATAGTTCCGTGGAGCGCAATGTACAACACTACTGCACAGAATGGAGCTCTCAGTGGCACATGCAATGCGACTGCATTCGTCACTGAGCAGCATGAAGGACACGTGCTTCTTCATATGCTTCCCAATCGCCAGCTCCGGCACGAAGAGCAACAGTTCTCCACCGTACAGACGTAATTGACCTCCATTGCTGCCAAGCACTTCGTAGTTGGTGCTTTTCGAGGTATTCAGTATGGAGAGCTTTGCATTAATATCAAAGGTCGAGTTGGCTGTGGAGAAGATGCAATTTAAAATGGGTTACATAGTTACATAGTTACAATCTAATCTCGTGACACACTTACAGGTATCTGCGGTGGAGGAGTCACCTGTGTCCGATAGGTAATCCGCGCTGAGATCATCTATGGGATTCGTGTAGCTGTAAGAGAGGGAACTTCATTAATTAAAGATAACTTCATGAAATGCAATGAAAATAAATGAATAACAGTTTAATAGGATGGTGAAATCATCGACATCGACAACTTACTTGGCTGACAGGTTGGGCACGTCGTAGTGGTGCTCCGTAACGCCTCCACAGCCGACGCCCATGCCCACAATGTGCTCGGCAGGCAAATAACGATGTCCGGGATTGACATAATCGTATCCCAAATTGGCTGCTTCGATGTGCATCCGCATTTCCTTCTTATCGACTACGCCGGGCATGTAATCCGCATCTATAACTGTAAAACGGAAGCACAAGTAAAGACTTAATTGCCGCTGTGCGCTAGCCGACTATTGGACTTACCTGAGCGTGCCATGTTGTAGTGAGGATTGGCCCGAATGCCACGGCGCGCACAGCAGATGAGGGCGGCTCCAAAGGCAAAGCAAACAGCGGTGATGAAGGCCAGACCCAAGTAGAGTGTCCAATCGAAGTCTGAAAGCGAATGCGAAATTGGGGATGATAAGTAAAAATGTGCTGATTTTTGGTTTTTAATGCACACTATAGTATGGGTGCGTCCCCCCTTCCACCTACTCAGCAAACTCTGCCAGCATGCCAATCTTAATCTTTGTCTTTTGTATTAAAAAAAATAAGAAAGACTGAAAGAGAAAAGTTATTCATGTTACTGCGTAAATCCGCACCCCCATTTCTTGGTCCATGCAAAAATTCGCAACCCACACACATTGAGGAGAGTTGAGTCAACCAGATGAAAACCAAACCAGAAACCAAAACCGAAGCGAGCCAAACGCGGTCGCATCCTCGCCAAAAGTTGCCATCAATCCAAAGCAGCCATGCGTATCCGTATCTACTGCCACTGCTGCTGCTTTCGCCTCCCGCTCGGATCGGATCGGTTGGTCTCTGTATATGTCTGTATTTAATGTTTTATGTTTGTATGCTCAGCCCCCCACAACTGTGTCTCCCTTCCCCCTCCTCCCATTCCCATTCCCATGCCCATGCCCATACCCGTGTCAGACTCAGTCCGGCGTCTATTTCGCATTATTGTGCGCTGTCGGAGCCCCCCGTTGCTGTCTCCCCGCTCTACCCCACTCCCCCCGCTCAGTCGAAGTAGCGCCATTGTTGCGTTGCTTGTTTCCGTTGCTGTGATTGTTGTCGTCATTGTTGGTGGCTCTGCTGCTGCTGCTGACGACGCTGACTGGTTGGCGCTGTGCCGGGCGAAAAGGAATCACTGCAGCGCAAGGAATTACTCTCTGTATATGTGTATATTATGATTATTACACACACACAAACACACACAAGTACGGGGGTAAGTACAAATACAGAGAACGCATTATACAATGTATGAAATGAGCAATTATATTCGCTGTAAATCAACGACAGTGCTACGATGCTCCATCGGAAGCATCCTTCTCTGGTCTCCCCTCATTGCTTATCCAAACTTTAGACGTTTTCTTGCAGCTTTCGCTTTTTCATTTGTCGCTTTTTTCTACCCGTTGTACGAGTATTCAATGTGCATTTTGCATGCTGATTTTTTTAGACTCCTGCATGGGACATCAAAAGCGTATTTGTCATGCTAAGAGATTAGGAAGGGGGAGGACAACTTGCCACTGCCACCCGCCACAATGGCCGCATAATAAAGCTTCAGACTCGGCTTCAACAGTTGCTTGCCCCCAGGGATATTATCCCGGGGGCAATTGGAGCCGTTTCCGCAGCCACAGCCGCTCCGGAGACGGAGATGGAGCCGGAACAGAGGTAAGGCTACAGCCAAATGTAATAAAATGGGAAATAAGCCAAAGGCTCAAGTCAAAACCAACAAAGTGTCACTCTTCATTCCCAGAAACTTTTCAACAGCAATCAAATAAGAGTAACGACAAAAAAAGTAACCCGAAAATATGCCAAATACAAGTGTGCTCGACTAGCATATATCCTATAGCTTGAAAATAGTGGCAAACACTGTTGTGAGGTTCGCTTCAACACAAAGTTATTACACCCACTTACCAAGCGCAAACTACAGGGTATAATTATGTGCGAATGGTTGGAAAAGTGCTGTCCTGATCCTTTCAATTACCCACTGTGACAGTCGTATAATTGATCCCAATGGACAAACGTTCGACAAAACTATATTTGAGTTGGGTTCAATCGCCCTCTTCTACCCTGTTGAGAAATCAACGTCCAAAGAATAACAATAACACGTGAAAGTAAAAGTCCCATACTACCAACTTGGATGTGGATGGGCTACGGCAACTGTTGAATGATATTATTCTGTCGTCGACTTTGTCGCATGCCTAATTATCTGGCAAAGCACATAAACATTGGGGACTCACTCTTAAATCTTAATCTCGATGGCATCCAACGGAGGGCACACCCACAATTTGGGCTGCGATTGATTTGCGACCCTTTTTCGTTTCCAATTTCAGATGCTCGGGGTAACGCAGTGGGATTTGTATAGCGAACAAGTGTAGAACGAGTGGCGCTTCTAGTGGCTGGCCGGGTGATTTATTTTACCATTTTTATATTGTAAGTGAGGAGCTGAGAACGGCCAGGAGTGGGGCGGATATGCACAAACAAAATGCACTTGGTTAATTTTCCATTGTGACAATCAGAGCTGAGTGCTCGGCTTTTGTGTGACCTGTTCTGGTGTGGTCGGGTCTGGTCTGGTCTGGATTGTGTCTGTTGTGCCCACAGTGATTGTTATTGTTGTCTAACTGTCTACTTTGTTGCTGACTGCCTGACTCCCTGACTGCCTGACTGGCTGCCTGCCTGACTGGCTGCCTGCCTGACTGGCTGACTGGCTGACTGCCTGACTGGCTTTCTGTTGTTGTCATAAGCACACTTACCATCCTTGCCAATTTGACACTGCTCTCCACGGCATTCGGCTGTTTGTATGTCTTTTCCGGCGCACAATGATTTGCCATATCCTGGGCCATCAGCGTCTCTGTTGCTGTTGATGTTGATGTTGCTATTGGTGGCGCCATCGCTACTTCCACTGCTAAGCGCCGCGGCACCCACTCCTCCAGGCAGCAGCTCGCCGGCTTCATCTGCCACATCAGCAATTGTGGCAGCAGCGGCCGCGGCGTGTGACAAGCATTTTCTGCGACGCACTTGTATGCATTCCGCGGAGCAGATGCTCCACTCGCTCCACGCCGACCAGCGGGGAACTATGTGGCAAAAGAAAAACAGGCAGAAAGGAAAGGCAGTTTAGAAATCAAAAGTCATATTAACATGATTTAGCACACATTCCCGACAGCGGCATGCCCCAATGCCATTTATCAAAGCCACCAAACGAGCGCTATGGATACAACTCAATGGAGGAATATACGACGAGTTTGTGTGTGTGTATATAGATAGACAGAGACAGAGACAGAGGCAGAGGCAGAAACAGAAACAGAGGCAGAGACAGAGACCGCGGCAGAAAGTGTGGTTTAGTGGAGATATTTGGCCATGATAGCCTGGCATTACATTTTACGAGTATCGCTCTGCTTTGGCTAATAGATGCGTCGCAATTATGCCACCTTTCGAGCTAAATGCAGCTCCACAATTTATGGCAGTCAAGGGTCCACCAATGAGCCTTTATCCCTGGGGAACGTTCGTGAAATGTTCCCATCATATTTAACAGAACATTCTTCCCCCCAGCTACAGCTACCCCCATCTCTCTGTCTTCTCCAGGCTGTGCTTCCTCCCACTACAACGTGTTTTGTGTGCATAAAAATGATTGTCATTTTAATGCTTTTCTATTTTCGCATTTGCTTCATTTATTTCAATTTTCCCTATTTTCACTTATTCTTCTTCTTCTGCTTAAAGTCTTCTCTTTGTTTGTTGGGGGAAAGTCCGAAAACTAAACAAAAAGCGCAAATTGTGCATGTTGTTGTCGTTGTTGTTGTCGGTATGGGAAGATGTATGCCTATGGTGAACTCATATATATATCGGCATTTGCCACTTCCTGTTTTTAGTAACCCAAAACCACCCCCGTTAAGGCGGCAACAACACCAAGAAAGTCGCCAGTCGTCGCCCCATCATCACTTTGCCTAGACTAGTGTGTGTATGCGTGTGTGTCTCTGTCTGTGTGTGTGTGTGTATGCGTGTGTCTGTGTGCGCGCCACACTCATTCCAATGGACGCATCCTGTTGCCTCTGCCTGGCTGTCAGCTCCCTTCAAGGGTCGTCGCCGGACTGTTGCATGAATCAGACAGCGTAAATCGTGGTAAGTGATTTTTAAGTTGCTGTCCGCTGTTCAGCGGTTCAGTCAACAATGACGTCACGCTTCTGGGGCGGAAACCCCAACGAAGTTCACTACTCAGTCGGTCCAGAGTCAGTAACTGTTTCGGATTGAGATTCGGCTTTAGAGCATCAGATGGCTTTGAATAAATGAATAACTCCATGCTTCGTTGAAGTTGGATGCGGATGCGGATGTTACGGCCTTCGGCTCAGTTTAACACAATTGTTTATTGAATTGTAAAGCGCATCCCCCAGTTCGCGCCCCTCCGTTCCCCCAACATCCTCGTCTTGTCGTTGTTCAACAGCCAACTGTTAACTACCAACTGGCAACACCCAACTCCCAACTAAAAATTTCTGGATTTGGCTCGTTAAGCATTCAACTTTAACGGCTCGCACACAATGCCATATTGAACTGTATTCTTCAGCCACCCCCCATGGCCATCCTCTGGGCCAAGCTTTTGAATGAGATGCACATTGTCAGGCGTTTGATTCAACTTACTGCGCTTACTCGACGAAATGTCAAATCCATCAGCGCTCACAATTTGAGTGTCCTCTGTTGTTGTCAAAAGCATCATCGTAATCAGAGGCGTCGGCAGGCGACGTGGGCGTTGCAGCATCAGCAGCAGCATCAATAGCAGCAGAGGTAGCAGCGGTAGCAGCGGTAGCAGCGGTAGCAGAGGCAGATGAAGCACCATAAGGTTGACACGGTTCCATAGGGATGAAAAGTCAAAAGATGTAGATTGAACGTTGGAAAAAAAAGGAAGAAAAAAAGCGAAACCGAAGCGAAATTTAAAATTAATTTTATGACACACTTTTCATAGAAAAGGCAGCAGAACATCGCGACGGCGACCCAGGCAACCCCCCCCCCCCCACACACACACCCACCCAACCATTGCAAGCAGAGCCACCCACTTGAAGTGAATTGCTATTGCTTCTTCAGCAACAACTGCCTCTTCCCTTTCGTGTCTTTCTCTCCCTCCCTCTGTTCCCTGCTCCCTGTTCCCTGGATGTCTGTCAACAATTGCTCATTGCTGTGCCCGCTGTGAGCCTGCCCACGAGTGTGAGTGCGTGTGTGTGAGTGTATGTGTGTGTGTGAGCACTACAATACAATGTGCAATACAATAAATTTACATGAATAAAAGTGAAGAGTCTCAAACACATGCCGCCCGTCCGTCTGTCAAAAAGAGCGCCCTATCGACCGCTCGTGCATCCCGGACCCAATCCCAATCCCAATTCTCAATCTCGCTGTGCATCCCCCTCCCTCCGCGTCCCTCGCCTGCTGTCGTGCTGCCCTTCCTGCGTGAATGCTTTTGTCACCATTTTGTCAGTGCCTGTGACTGGTATGCCGCCAGCAGACGCCCCCGGGGTCCAACGCCCCTGGTCCAGGTCCCTTCTCATACTCCAAGTCCAATCTATCCATCTATATGTGAGTGTGAGTATACATCGTTCTACCGTACATGTGGAGATATCTGTCGTCGTTTCAAAGGCATCACCAGCCACAACAGCAGCCGCAGCCGCAGTCGCAGCCGAATGCGTGTTTAAATGAAATACTCAGCGCTCACTCAAAAATGTATTATACTCTCGCCTGACATGGGTATTACGGCATTATCATGCGTATTACCCACGTTAACAAGAATAAAAACCCAATTAAATACCAAGAGATGATAGGCAGAGCAATCGTTAAAACATGACATAAGTCTATGTAGTTACATCACTTATATTAGACGAATAGTCATATACTTGAAACTTTCTTATTACTCCTATGATGGTCTATCCTTTCTACTATTTAATACTCTTCCTACTCTTACATTTACTATCAAGAACTCCTGTCACTGCCAACAGGAAAGAGTACATCATTTCCGACTTGACAAATTTCTGTTCATCGCTTTTGTTGTTTCTTTTTTTGGAACGCCCCTTGAACTTTTGCAGCACAGGGCTTTGTGCTTTGTGTCGGATTCTGTTTTGCTGTCGCTGCTCTGCAGAGAAGCTCCTCGTTTGACTGGTGTGAAAAATGTGCGTCGTTTTGACGAACCGGTGGATGGGGCTATTTTACAGGGGTGGAGAAGGGGTGGGGTCTCGGAGACGCAGGTGGCTGTTACTGTGGCTGTGGCGCCATCCCCACAAGGCTGCTGCTGCCATTTAAATTGACAATTTTGTTGTTGGCACTTCAATTACGGTTACACTTTAAAGTTACCAAACGCAAAGTGGGCGCCCAGCGGGCAACGCCCACAAATTTGTGGGTAACCAGAAAAACGCTTTCATACCTGGACATGCGGCACAGTCGGCGGACTTCTGTATCTGGGGACCCGTACACTGGGCGCCCCCATTCAAGGGCATCGGATTGGAGCAGGTGCGCGTTCGTTTGCGGCCATGGCTCGGTTTTCCACTGCATTTGCACTCACGCCAAGGGCTCCAGGCACTCCAGCCACCGTTAACTGCGGTGAGAGAGAGACAGAGACGGAGAGACAGTGAGAGGAGTGTGAACAGGTAGATAGAGGAAATATGTGAAAAGACCGCACAGGCTCGTATACTGACCATAGACAATGAGCACAGCCGAATCGGAGACACGTTTGCCAGCAATATTCTCTGCACTGCAGCTATAGTTGGCCATATGCTGGAGCGCCACCTGGCGGAAGGTGAGACTACTACCAACCACACTGATCCCCGGCTCGCTGTCGGCAGTTATGACTGCATTGTTCTTGTGCCAGCTGAGCTTGGGCTCCGGAAAGCCACCGGGAGGCTCGCAATGCAGTTCCGCACGGCTGCCCAGCTCAAGGCGCAGCGATGTGGGCGATTGACCAAAGGACTTGCGAATATCTGAGGGATGGAATGAGGAAAGTTTTACAGCACCATCAACTAGCTGATCCCCTAGTACTCACATGCAATGTGCACTGTGGCTGCCTGACTCTTGACCACGCCGCGCGACGACCACGCCTGACACTCGCATTTGAAGGGTCCCTTGCCGAAGTATTCATCCACAAGATCGCGATGAATGGTGGCTGTTACCTCCTCCATGTGCACACCAGTGTGCGGATCCACGTGCTTGTCGTGCGTCGATGGCGGGGGTTGTGAACTGCCGCTGCATTTAAAGTGCAGCTGCAGTGCATGGGACGCTTTACACTTCAGCACTGCCGGTCGATTCTTCACCACGAATACACTCTCCGGCTCGCTTAGGAATATGGGCAGCGTATTGCTGGCCTCCGCCGGACTGAGCTTGCCTCCGTTAAACTCCTCTAGCAAAGTGCCAGCTCCAACAGCTGGGGAAATGCCTGAGACTGAGGCCGAGGCTCCTCCTGCTTTAACCTCCTCGTTGCTGTTGCCCAGCGATGCCTCAATGTTGCTTCTATGCGGCGCATTCACCTCGGTGATCAGCGTATCGATGACGTCCACATCCTCCACAGAGGCTGACATGCTGCCGTAATCACTGCCTAGTGGCAGCTCCCGGCAGCTGGCTAATGTTAGCCATACTAGCTGTAGGCTTATTAAAACTACAATCACATTTCCGGCTTTATTAATCACCGATGACAATGTCGACGTCATTCTTCGTTGTTGTTGTTATTGTTGTTGTTGTTCCTCCCTATACTTGTTGTTGTTGCTGTCGCTCTTGACTTGGCTCGTCGTTAATATTTCGTTGTCACTTTTTATCACGGTAATGCTCGTCGTTGTTTCTGTTGTTGTTGTTGTTGTTATTGCTGTTGTCACTGTCTTGTCCTGCGTTCTGCGTTTCCTGTACACCAACAACTACACCTGCTGCTGCTGCTGCTGCTGCTGCTGCTCGTGTTGTTGTTGCTGTGGTATTGTGGCATTAGCTGCAGATGGATTACGTTGATGTCGCAAAGACGATCTGAAAAGTCAGATAAGAAATACATTTAAATGGCTTTTACGAGTACTTCACTTGCATTCCACACACACACACACGCACATGCACGCACGCACACTCACACACAGACAACTATGACAGTTTTCCTCTGGCTATAAGCGCGTTCCTGGCATGCAATTTGCACACTTGGCAATCACAAGAACCACTAAAAGTGTCCATGAATGGGCTAAAGTGTTCATATCTTCAACGACGAAACACTTCAGCTAACAAAACACATAGTGGCATAAGTCCCCAGTTCATTATTAATCATTATGCCTAGAGTTTAAGTTTGTTAAGTCAGTGCGACTCAGTAATTACCTGCAGCTGAATATTGTTGATAAGAGTAGAAAGGAAAAAGCGACTGACTAGACATTGAACTATTAATTATATTGATGATGACAATGTATTATGCTACATTAGATACTCTGACATATTTTGAATTACGTTCGATTACGCTTTGATGAAGTGAAGTAAAGTTTGTCATCAATCGTAGCTAAACGATATGCCCCATGCCAAGAGCGTTGTTGTGTAGGGCAACTCAATTGTCCGCAAGTTACAAAATGTTCTTATTAGTTATGCAAGTCATGTGTCAGGTTCTACGAATCGCTGGAACCTAATCGAAATATTAATAACAACTATGTACATACACACTCGGATAGCATGACCACCTCTCTACATCTCCGATAGGCAGGACGTGCTGTGTGGGAACCTTGCCTTTTGTCTCTTGTCTCTCGTCTCGTCTCTTGCCTCTTGTGTCTTCTTGTCGTCTCTTAAACGTTATTAGTTGTTGAGTTGGCCACTCTATGGGACAGGCCAAGACAGTGCACCGCGTACCCAGTAAACTTTATGTGTTTGTCTTTGTAATTATGTATTAATCATGCATAAGCTTCAACTCAACTTCAACTTCAACCCGATCCGATCCGATCCACAGTCGGTATTTTAATGACGAGGGCTGGCTGGCTATTAAAAGGCGCATAAGTTAAAAGTCGATATGTAAATGCTGCGGAAATGACGATGGACGACGAGTATGTGTAATGGGAAATGTGAAATGTGATTATGATTAGACAATCACTCGTGGGCCACGCTCCACACAGGGCCTATAAAATATCGGGTAATCCGAAATTAAAAGGAAATAATAATGCTTGGGCATTCGTTAATCGGCCTCAACTTCGACATCGACTCCGTTTCTATCTCTATCTCTGTCTCTATCTCTGGCATCGTCACGTCACCGTCATCCTCGTCGTCACGACAGTCATTTCTTTTGCTTTAAGCGTCTTTTATGCGTAATTCAATTGGATTTACAGGGTGCTTGTGGACACTTGAGTGTCTGTCAATATTCTCAATGTATCTGAGTGAGTGAGTGTGTGTGTGTGTGTGTGTGAGTGTGTGTATAGTTCTGCTATGTAACTGACCAGATAATAATAGTATTCCCCATGGTAATGCACACACTCTTACGCACACTCATAGTCACACTCACACTCCTTGTTTGTGTGCATTCAATTATAGTTGGGTATTGAAGTTCGTTTTGTTTTCGATTTGTCTAGACTCTAGACCATTGTTTGCCGAAACCTGGACCGGAGTCAAAGCCAGAATAGATACACATACATACATATACATATGTGTTACATGTACTATTTGCTAGCCTGCTTAACAAATTACATTTCGAGCCTCAAGCGGCATTCGCAAATCGCATCGATCGAATATATTAGAAGCGCAAATCCGTGCTCTAAATATCGCAAGTGAATATATTTATTACACGGACAAGTGAGCACAATGAATAATATCCAATCATAAACACGTAGATCCATTGTCCCAGTTCAACTAAGTGTGATATTTTGATATCTTAGTACAATAATCGCAAATCAAGCTTAAGTCTCAATTGTTTTTCGTATTGCTTCTAAAGATAAATATTCAATCAGGTTTAGACTTATTTTAAAACCCCTTTTGTTGCGACTGCGTGTCAATTAATCTGTGTGTGAAATGTGCAAATTCGGCAAAATTGTCATTCAACTTCCCACAACAATCTGATGGCAAATTTATGACAATTATAATGGCATACATCAGACATCAATGGCTGTTAAAATTGTCGGCAAGTGCGGCAACTACACGCTGTGTGCAAAAGATTAATCAAAATGTGGCACATAAAAGCGTTGAATTCGAGACTCTGCTGTCGTTATCGGTTCGGCACTTTATGTACATTTATTTGATGCACATTTTAAATAGATTTTTAATGAAGTGAAGTAGGCCAAATGGATTGTGTAAAGCGCTTATCAGTGGCATTTCATTGTGTGCACTTTATAATCGAAAGGTTTTTATTTATTGGAAGGCAACGACACAAAAGGAGAACTTTGCATTGATTTTGGCACGCAGCAGCTTAGAGGGGAGCTCGATAGACAGACAGACAGACAGACAGATAGACAGAGAGACAAATGGAATGACAGACAGACGAGTGCTTTAGATTTATAGCCAGATTCGAGAGATTGCGTGTGCATATAATCATCTTATATTCTATATAGAGTGAGAGTGTGGGATGTGGGAATGTGAGGACGTGGGGACGTGGGGAATCTACAGTAGTTCCGCCTGAACTTTTGATGATTTCCCAACTTGAGCGGAGGAGTAGTCGCAAGCAGTAGTTATGTAGAGTCGCTTCCTAGCATCCAAGCATCCATGCATGAATGAGTGAATGAATGAATGAGTGAATGAAAGATTGCGTGGGATAATCTGCGTCGCATTCAATTTAATTTCACAACTATTGCGGCTGCCACGAAGCCCATCCTGTGCCACAAAGAACTTTCAAAACTTCTTTCCGACGACAGACAAGCAGGCAAACGGACTGACGGGCAGAGGGACAGAGGGACAGAGGAACAGACGGACTGACAAAAGTCAGACAATGCAAGTACTACAAGCAGAAAACAAGTGAGCATTCTATAAAATAATTGATGACTGACTGACTCAGCCCCCGTCTTGCTTGGCAGCAATAATTTTTATGCCTCTGGAGCACTCACACACACTCGCACACTCGCACACACACTCGAGCACATACTACACTAAAATCAAATGCCACTCGAAATTCAGCGGCAGTTACTACGCGAGTTGCCTGGAGATGAAGATGAAGATGAAGCTGAATCTGAAGTGTATGTGGCAGATGCCGCTGCTTCAATTGCGTGTGACTTTTGTGCCTTGTGTGTGTGCGTGTGTGTGTGCGTGTGTGTGTGAGTGTGCGTGTGTGTGCGAGTGTGTGTAGTTATTTTGTACAATCTCTGAACATCTGTAGCACAAATGAAATTTTTAGAGCTCAAGGGACCGTGCTGCCTCCGCTTCTGGTTCTAGCGATGGTTACTGTAGCAATCGTTGCCGCATGTGGATTTCACATGTTGCGCATTTTGCCCACACACACAACACACTCACACACATATATATTGCACTGTTGCTCTCTAAAGTGTATTATAGAGCCCGTCTATTGTGAGCTTGTTCATTTTTTCGGCCCAACGCTGGTTTGTCTTGTAATCAAACAATTAAAGATGATTTTAATTAATCTATTTATAAGCGACGACGAGCACATTCGGTCGGAAACCCACCCTCTCCTTTCAGCTCTCTCGCAACGCCTTCATAACTACTCAAAAATATATTCGACTCTCGCGCGTACGTTGCTCGGGAGGGAGGATGGTAGGGAGGGTAAATAAGAGGGTTGGATGGGACAGCAAGCTGTGAGCTGTGCGAGCCGTGAGAGATAGAAGCATTAGACATGACGACAACAACAGCAAACATCTTTAAATTAATTAAGCGTAATTGTTGTTGAATTAGAAACAAAAGTTTCAGCCATGAATTATGCTCGATGCGTCCCGTATCTCTTGTACGAACATGAATACAAGCAGTCGAACGCGTGTAGTTACAAGATACAAAGATACAACACAATAGATTAGACTGGGCAGCCATATGCATGCAATAAGCAAATTATTTATTATGCCATCAGTTAAATAAGTGGCACAAGCGGGGGAATGAACAACTGATGACTCTTATCATTTGTATCTCATTAGAAAAGTTTCAATCTAGCTCAAAGTTGCTGCTGCTGCTAACGCTGATGCTGCTGCTGCTGCTGCCGCTGCTGGCCAGCAGTTGTTGAAACATTTGATGCTATGTGGGACTAGCGAAACTTATTTGGCACCCACTTCGGCCAGATCTAATTTATGAAGCCCAACAACAAGCAAATCGATAGCGACCAGCTGAGGATGCCACATGCCTCACTCCCTGGCAATGCCAAGCTGCAGGGCACCAACTGTACGCTACATTAGAATAGCAACTGAAAGTTCTTCTGATAACTGAACAGCACTAAACCTTTCTTCCCTTAATACGCTTACCTTTAGATAATGCATGATATCTGACATATTTTTCATCGGTGCATTCTAATGCCCTTTGTATGATAGTTTTACTAGTTACATTTGAGTAGCGAGCTACCAAACCCAAATCCAACAATTTATGATGGGTCTCTTTCTTTTCGTCTACTATCGGCTACCTACTTTTGAATCTATTCTATTTCAATGGCGATCCGTTGCTTTGCGTATCGATGATCGACATCTAATCCAATGCTAAGTCCCAGCCCATGAACCCAAATGCCCCTGTTCCTGTATCGTAGGTAATTCTCAGTGCCTCTCACCGTCTTAAGCCCAAATTTCGGGCTCGTTTTACTTGTAACATGCGTTTCTGGTCTTTGGAACTGAGCTCAAATGACAATTAATCACCGCAGGAGTCAAAGATGTTCGATGCTTCATGTCCGCTCCTCCGTTCCCATGGATATACAAGCTGTTGGTCTTTGAACCAAACCCTTGTTTGCTAAGCTAGAAACACAGGACCGCGCAACAACAGCTGTAAGCTATAGGTTGCTCAAATTGTACGGCAATACAACCCCTAAAATTATGACTAGCTGCCTCTTTTCAAGTTTCCTATGCATGTGTGCTCGATGTTCGGTGTTTGGCTGTGTGAGAACGTGTGACAGGGACTAAGAGCGATGGAAAGGGTAACAACTCGCGTAAATTGTTAAAAAAGCAAAATACTAAAGCGTGAGACGTCCAAATCATTACCATGCATTTGTCAAGGCCTGAGAATTATTTTGAAAATCGCTGCTGGTTCTGTCAGTCAGTCTGTCTGTTCGTCTGCTTGACGGACTGGCTGCCAGTTTGAAAGGGGATCATTATATGCCAATTGGCGATTGTTTGTTTCCCACTCGTTACATTCGAGGGTCTCTCGATTAGTACCCGCTTCTTAACTAAGTGCAGCTCACTGCATGCAATTACTCTAAATTATTTCATTGATTTCTGATCAAATGTTACATCATTTTAAGGGATTTCGAATTATTATCCCATTTCTGAATCAATTACACTTTCTAAATAACTGCATACATTCAATAATTCTGAAGCCGTCTTCAACAACAATTCAATTAGTTCGCAAATAAGCCAAATTCACTTGCAACTAGATACGCCCAAATAGTGAAACAGATTTATAATAACTATATAATTAGATACATGTCTAAATCACCACGATCTTTAAAGTTTCTTTAATGGGATAATTTATCATATACAAATTTTATAATTTCAAATAATTTGTATCCCACTGATTCTTGATGCTTCATTCTCAGTTTTATGGCCTGAAGTTAATGGTCACCATATTAGGGCCATCTAAAGGTGATTCATGGAGAACGTTTGAATACGGAGTCCCACCCATAAATATATTAATAGAGTATGGCTGGATACAAATATCTTAAAGAAGCTCCAGTGAGTTTTGTGAAATGTTTACTTTTTAAACAGCCCTCGTATTGGGGGTTGTTAATTGCAATACGCATTTGAATTTGAATAACGGTTACATGCTCAAATTATAACTGTAATTGCACGAGCGTCGCCTCGTTGCGGTATGTTCCCGTTGTTGTTGTTGTTGCTGTTGTTGTTGCATCTTTTATCAATGCATTAAGTGCCGCCGACGCCGCCACACTCATTATGAGGGCTACCCCTCCCCCAAGCCCAATCCACCCGAACCCAGCAATCGCGCTGACAAGAAAAACAAAAATATACAAATACACATGCAGCACAAAAATCATAAAATTAAAAAAATAAAACAAAAAATAAATAAAAATGAAAATGAAAATACACGATGGCGTTCAAAAGGGCACGCTTTTCATAATAAACATTAGCGGGCGACATTCAGTCAGTCATTTAGTCTGTCGCAGCGACCCAGACCCAGAACAAGACCCGAGCGCCTGCCTCCTCCTCGCTGTGGTCTATAGGTCTCCCGCCTCTGGTCGCATGGTTCGCTGGCGTCCGTTCTGCAGCTTGTTTGTTTGTTTGTGAATTGGTCGTCTTTAGTTACACTTGAATACGTTTTGTGTGTCCGACTGTCGTGGTGTGTGTTTGTTGTGTTTGTTTTCGTGTGTGTGGGTTTCGCTAGTTACCCTCCCTCCCTCCACTCACGCCTCGCACACTCTATCATTGGCACATCGCACATCGCACTGCACTCCACTTCACCTACTTCGGTTGCAGTTTACCGTGCGCTTAAAATAGAATTGCATACTTAGCGGCGCAAGGAAGCAACCACTGTCAACGTGTGCTGCTTTACTAAGTTGCCTTTTGTCTTGTCTTGCCTTGGTCACAAATGTTCAAGTCCAGGCGGAGTCTTATTATAGTTAAGCAGGAGGGCTACTTACGCGTTGGCGGTGTCGGTGTTGGTGTTGCTGTTGGTGTTGCTGTCGCTGCCGTTGTTTGTTGTCTACTGCACTGCGGCAATGTTGGGCGAAGACAGAGATAGAGCGCCTTCTTATGAGTAAACATGTATCCAGTTACAACTTTGTATCTGTCGTATCCTTTTAAGCCTGCCTTTGCTGCCAGCAGATCCCTCTTACTGTGGTGTGTGTGAGTGTGCTTAGGGCATCTGTAACCTTATCGCTATTCACTTTATTCTCCGTTTTTTGTTTGCACTGCATACGTTGTTGCATCCTGCATGTCAATATTTCATAGTTTCTGCCAGCTGCATATGTGTGTGCATATACATATACATATACATGTACATACATATATTCATTTATTCATTAAATTGAACACTTCACATAATGTTGCCTGTGGTGCCGCAGTGTACGTACACACACACACGCACACACACACTCATACCGTTTCAAATATCCTGCTGGTGCTCCTCTCACAATATCAACATCATAACATCATCATCTCAGCAGTGCGGCATTGTTATTGTTATTGTTATTATTCTTATTGTTGTTTTTGATGTCGGCAGCATACACACGCACACACACTCACACTCACACGCAACCAAACACTGACTCTATTCCAACTGAGCATCTGACACAATTCCGCATAAAACTTCGATCTCGCTCTACGATCTTCTTTATATGTCGGTATATAAACTTGGCGCGATTAAATTCGTTTTCGATTTGCTTTCGCGACGCGTCGATTGCCCGATACGTCTGATTACGTTGACGTTACGAATTGAAATGAATTCGCTCTCTCAGTGTTGCTCACTTGTGGCACTAGTAGCGAGCCAACAGCCACCACATTGCGATATACTCACGACACTTATTCACGCGCTCTTACGCTCACGCTCTCTCTCTCTCTTACTCTCTCTTTACGAAGCGCTCTCACAGTTCAGCATTGAAGTTGGCGCAGCAGCGGCAAAAGCGGCAATAGCAGCATCCCCAGTAGAAGGAGCGCACGTTTTGTTGTTGGAGGTAGCATATGTGCAGGAAGTAGAAGTGGGGAGAAGCATTGAGCTGTTGCCGATGCTCTCCACCGTGGAAGACTATGGACGCACTTTACGATGTATGCCTCTTTGGCATTACTATTTTGTATCTTTTTCATGTGATTCTAATTTTACACACGAAATTCCAAAGATACTTTCATATTTTCGTTTGATGATTTATTGACTGCAGCGGCAATTAAAGGCCTTTTATTTCACTTTTTATCAACTTCATTCATTGACATTGACGATGGGGCGCTGCTTGTGTGCTTTATTTATATTTTTGTTGTGCGCGCACCCACAAACACGTCGCACACTCTTGCAAACACATATCTACAACAGGAGACTTAGACTTCTTGTCTGGCTGCTGTCTTTTCACTTTGGCTTAAACCTATGTTATGGCGGCATTCACTTTATAAGAATATGCACTCTATATTCATAAATTAGTATGATTATAGAATTATTTCTTTGATGTTGTTTTTTTCTTTTTTGTTGTTGTCTGCTGTTTAAGGAGCGCATTCCAATACCATCACTCAGCAGCAGCGACGCCAATCTGAACCTGCTCTTGAAGTTTACAGCATCCAACTAAATAAAAAAAGCATGCACAGCGTCATCTAGTGTCAACGTTCTGCAGCTACAGTGTCATAGCAGTAATCTTTTTTTATTAATAGCCAAGTTTCGATAGTTCGATAAATTATGACGAAATCGATAAGTTCGTTAAATGAGTAGTATCACAAGTTATTCGTTAAGCTCAATTATTTCGTTAAGAAAGTTAGCCTCTGTAACATGCTAAGATTTAAACACAATTTAACACGGACACAAACCGCCACAGTTTGAGGGAATTCTATAAGGCTCTAAAACTGTTTCTTACCGAAATTGTCCAGAGTGTAAATAAGATGCTTTCTTGGGCTTCTTTTAAAAGTAATAAATTAGTATAAAATAGCAACAAAAATCAGTCTCAGAGGCTTTTCTTACTTTTAAAAAGGCATTCTAAGACTCACAGCAATTTTGAATTGTCAATCGCATAGCGACAGACTTTGAGGACTTAAGACTTTTATATTATCAAGTTTCTAAATAAATTCCAATTTAAACATTATTAAGTGTTTTATTAGAATATGTTACCTATTACAGTTGTTTTAATCAACTCTTTATGCCATAATTAATTCTGACTCCATAACTTTGTATAAAGTGAATCGCATCAAGTGGAACGTATCTCTGATCATAGTTTCCACTATAACATGGTTCGACAAATAGATCCACAAAACCCAGCCCTTTTAATGAGGAGGAAAACAAGGTAAATTTAACATCCAAGACATAAAAACGTATTCATATATTCATTTAAATTACATAAAAACTTTAATTAATTCTCTAATTCTTATACATGTCGCAGAGCACCTTCTCCATGGGGGTGTTACCAATGGTGCGCTGAAAGAAGATCGACTCGATCTTGTGGGAGTTGATCATGCGTAGCAGCGGCAGCATAAGCAGCAATCGACCAAAGCGAGCGATCTGCGCAGTGAACTGAGTCTTCGTGTGCTGCGACAGCATAACCTGTGTGGCAGGAGAATGGGGAAGGAGTGAATGCGTTAATAGAAAAACTGAACAACTTTTGCTCAGAATACTTACATGCGCCTGATCCTGCAGGTTCTCGATTTGTGCCGGATCCTTAAGGCCACGGGTTTCCGGTCGGAAGAGCACTATTGCTTTCAGACAAGCGAACTCAGCCGGATCCACCAGTACAGCCTTGTACTTGCAAAAGATTTCATGCAGAGTGCGCACATCGGCAGCCAACTATATTACATAGGATATGGCTTAAGTGGTTAAGTGGCTTAGCTGGCTTTGAGTGTGGCTCACCTCCTCCTTGGTGACACAATTGTCACCATTGACATTATTCTCCAAGTTGTTGCAGTGCTCTGCCACGGAGAAGAGAGCACAGCCCGTAGGATCCAAGGGAATGCACCATTGTATAGCATTTAGGAGGAACAACTCTGACCAGGACTCCTCCAGCAGAATGACCTGATCCCGGAACGATAGCCTCGCAAAGCTCGGCAGATTCTTTGCCCATTTGACGGCCATAAAGAGCAACCTGGCACTGGTCTCATAGACAGTTTCATGCTGATGGGCATAAAGATTGGGCGACATAAATTGTGGCATAATGAAACTGGAATCTGATCTGCTGCCCGTGTTTGGCTCTTCGTCGTTGGTCACGTCAATGGAGTCGTCTGCAAATCAAATGGATTAAATCGTTACGAATACACCTTGGAGGCTTAAGACTTGGATTAGGATTTTACACACCATCATTATCATTCTCTGGAATGGGACTGGAAGAACTGATGGAGGAGACGCTTCCGCCGGCGTTGTTGTTATCATTGGCGGCATCTGGCGCCGGTGAACTGGGATCTATGGAATGATTGCTGCTCGAATTTGTGGAATGGGATACATTGCCGCTGCTGGACAGCTCCATAGCCACGCTATATGCCGTCTTATCCTTTGGCGAATGATGCAGTCCTGCGCTATTGAAGATGGGAAAGCCGCCAGCATGATTCATATGATTCGTGGCCAACTGCATAGATGAACTGAGGTGGTTGTGGTGCAGCAGACGTCCTGCCGGCAGGCTGCCCAAGGCTGAAAATTAGAAAAACAAATAGCATAAGTTTGCTTTTCACACAAACGAAAAGCCAGGCTCTACTCACAGGGCGGTGGCAGCAGGCTCGAGCCATAGCAGGGCGGCGATAGTAGCACAGGAGGTCTGCAAATTGGAGTTGCCCATAGATTTTGGGCGGTACGTGTTTGTGAGAGAGTTATGCAAATGACAGCAAGTACTATGTGAGTACTTACCCAAAAACACCAACGGCTACGGCAGCCTCGCGCAGTGCTCGTCCGTGTTCCATCTCCCGCAGTGTCTCCGGCCGTATAGTGGCTGTGTTGCGTGGCTGTCGCTCATTTTGCACCGCTGTAATTGGAAAACAAATGCAACTAACATGTATAACTAAATTGCACTCAGTCAACCACACCACAAAGCAATATTCGTCGGTCCTCCGCCCCTCCGTCCGTGCGTCCGTCAGACCGTCTGCATAATGAGGAAATGTCACAGTGACAAAATTGCTTGACGCCTCACTAAATTTCAGCAGGTAGCGCTGCACGGCCAAGTAAGCGCGTGCCTTCTCTGCGATTCTCAATCATCGCCCAACCCATCCTGGTAAATTGGTTTTGTGGTCACGTGCCGCTCACGCCTACAAATTGTTTTCCCATTTGTTTATGCAATTTTACCACACACTCAATGGGTGAATGGAATCGAGAGCCGGCTTTAACCGCCTCCCCCGCTTTTGATAGGCAACTGTTGCCATTTTGCATATGCAGAGCATAAATTATGGTTAAATAATTAGAGGCTGAATATCCGTAATTGAGTTGGGCTATTGATAGAAAAGATGTTAATAAACATAGTATCAAATGACTTCTCATTGGGATTTCCCAAGAATATATATTTATTTAAAATGCGAATCCCTTTATGGACAAGGATAATGATACTGAAATTAAGGAACTAATTCAAGAAATGACGGCTAGTTATTAACTCATTGCTGCACCCATCAAAACAATGCGATTCTGATCAATATGAGTGCTTGTCTGTATATCAATATACTTGTAATATTGATAAAATGTGTGCTCAGTCGAGTGCTGCAAAGCTGCTCAAAAATCTGTCAAAGACAACAGCCAGCAGGTAACAAATCAATCGAGTGAACAATATGTAAATAAAGCGCACCACAGCGACAGCACACTTTGAGGTGAACCACCCCAGGAGCCATTTCAAAGTATTTGGCCGCTGCTCATTCGTTGTTGTCATCGCATGGGAAAGGGTTAACAATGCGGTAAGCGTTGGAGAGGGAAAGAGAGCAGAGGACCCAAGGATATACATTTACATTAGACGCGTGCACGTGCTCCCAGCTGAGTTTGAGTTAATGATAAAGACCAATTAAACGTGCTTCAGTTCATTGGAGCGTTTGCGGGATTATGAATATGAAGAAGAGGTCAATAAGTAGTTCCTTGTAGTTCCTTGTTAATACACTTACCATCTTTGTTCATTCCCATTTGAAGGCACTTTTTGAGCCTGCAGGCCTGGCATTGATTCCGATGGGCCTTGTCCACAATACAACGTCCAGTGCCCGCCTGGCAGCTACGAATGAATGAAACGAATATGTAGAATGGTTTATCGATTAATTCAAGTAAGGTCGTAATTAAGTTAGTCGACCTTCGTGCAGCAGATAACAAGATTTGTCGTGTCAAAAATTGCAACATTTGTCAAATCCTGTGCAGAGCACAAATCGCCAACGAACCATAAGACCGTAAGCCAGAACCACAGCCGAACCCAAAGCCCCCGTCACCAGCAGCTAAGGACAAAGGCACTTCAGAATCTGCACAGCAACAAAAAGTATCTGAGCTGCCTGCCTGCCGGTCTATGTATCTATCGCTCTTTGTTGTGGCCTGTGACTGGCTGTGTGCACTTGTGGCATTTTAATCAAATCACATTTCAGACTGAGTGGCGTGCATGAAATCATTGCCACCCCTGCATTACATTGTCACTTTAGTTTAGTGCCCAGCCGTCGTCGTTATCATCGTCCTCGTTATCCTGCATCCCTTTTGCACTCAGGGACTGCGCCAAAATTCAAAACACAAAATGGCAAAGGTTTTTAGCTGACTGCTGCGGCGACTGCTGCCTCCAAATATCTACATATATGTATATATTTCTATCTTTCGCATTTTATGTGTTTTGTGGCGCCGCTGCTTAAGTTTGACTAACTAACAAAGCACTTAGGCAAATGTATCTATAGCGCACATTCCCGGCATGTGTGTGCCTTACTCCTTATAAAATATTTTCTTTATAGAAAATATGCAAATTCTTCGATTTCGAGAACAAATCACGTAGATTGTATAGTTTGCGTTCTGAACTTGTGCGGAGAAATAATTGCTTAAATAGAAATATATTTATTGAATAGAGTAGAAAGCAAGCAAATCGACCGGGGTCAATATTATACTACCCTGTACTAGGAAGTCACAATAATTAGAAGTATTTTCATAATCAAATAGGTTTTTTTCTTTTTTTGCATAAGCACAAACAAGCAACAGCTTAAAAGCAAGCACTAATTAAAGGTCAAAGAGCAAATGAAAGACAGCACTTCAGAGAGCTGCCGCTGTGCTTTTCTTCTTGTATTCTATTCCTCGCACGAGCCTTCGCTCTGCGTGTGAGCGAGCTTGCTGCATTAAGCGTAAACATCGGTGTTCTCTGTGGATGTGTGTGTGTGTTTGTGATCAGGAGGGCAAGCTCTCTGCAGTTAGTAGCTGAGCGCCCTAGAAGAAGTGCTTGCTTGTAGCACTGATCCGTTACGCAACCTCAGCTAGCAGCGTGCGTCTGTATAGAGAGCTCGCGGAATTTAGCTTCCACATTGAGTGCTATGATCCAAACAGTGTCCACAACGTAGAACGTATATTTATTTATTATTCATATTTATTAATTTCATATTTTATTTTATTCATTATTTTTTTCTGCTGGTTATTATTTATTAGAAATCTTTGATACGCGTAATTTTATATGTTACATAGAAAATCATGTTACATATATACACAAATATGTACATTTCTGAACACATACTATATATACACACATACTCTAGTATACTTTCGCATTTATACTAGTCATTTTGTATACATTTAGAAATATATTTGTTTGCATATGCGTGGACGGATGGACGGCCGAGCATCGCTCAATCGATTCGGCTGTTGATAATACCTAATATTATATATGCATTGTATATTCTAATATTATAAACATCCTCTTAAATCATCTGTAGTTTTTTAAACTAATAGTGAACTATTCACTTATAAGCTTATGAGAATAAGGATAGAAAGGAACATGAACAAATTGTATGCTCTGAGAACTACCACAGCTTGTGGAGTTAGTTTGGCAGACACGAGGACTCATCAATTATTTACGTGCAAGTGTAAACTTTTACACTTCTTGGAGCGTTACGTGACGAGCAGCAAAGCAAACTAAACTGATTTGAGTGCTGGCATTTCAGTCGTGGCTAGTACCCTTCGCGGCGAAATCAACAGCTTGCCCATTGTAAAGGACATCAAAATGTTCGCTTAGCGGACTTCTTTGTAAATTGAAATGTTAACTTTAATTGATTTCAGTTGACGTTACTAAATAAGTTTTTTGATGAGTTTATAATCACGAC
Organism: Drosophila macrospina; assembly: GCA_035042075.1. Taxonomy (NCBI): domain Eukaryota; kingdom Metazoa; phylum Arthropoda; class Insecta; order Diptera; family Drosophilidae; genus Drosophila; species Drosophila macrospina. The sequence continues at coordinate 205,361 of JAWNLW010000133.1, read as the reverse complement.
ATTGGGCAACTGCCTGAGGTATATAAATAGCGACTACAGCAGGCACTATATCAAATATAAATTTATAGCTCTCTCAGCAAGATGGTGCTACGTAAAATCTTTCCCAGCATGTTTACGGTATCAGATAGTGATCCGGTAAAGTCTCGGAATGCAACTATCTACTTGCTGCGCTGCGTCTTCTTAATGGGCATTCGATCGCCGCCCAAGAACTATTTTCTGATCTACTGCTTGTGGTCGTGTGCTCTTAATCTGAGCTCAACATTCTATCAGCCCATTGGCTTCATGACGGGTTACATCAGTCATCTGTCTGAGTTTTCACCGGGTGAGTTTCTCACTTCATTGCAGGTGTCGTTCAATGCTTGGTCCTGCTCCACTAAAGTGATTATTGTCTGGGTGTTGGTTAAACGCTTCGACAAGGCCATCCTGATCCTGGACGAGATGGACAAGCGGCTGACACTGCCCAGCGAGCGCCAAAAAGTCCACCGTGCTGTCTCCTTCAGCAATCGAGTCTTCTTTGGCTTCATGACCGTCTACATTGTGTACGCCACGAGCACCTTCCTGGGCGCTGTCTCATTTGGCCGGCCGCCGTATCAGAATTATTATCCGCTGTTGGACTGGCGAGCAAGTAAATGGCAATTCTGGCTGCAGTCTGGTCTGGAGTACTTTGCCATGCTAGGTGCTTGCTTCCAGGACGTCTGCGTTGATTGCTATCCGATTAATTTTATGCTGCCATTGCGCGCTCACTTGTCCAACTTTGCGGATCGTTTGCGCCAACTGGGTAGCAATCCTGCTGAGACTCCAGAGGAGAGCTACAACAAGCTCGTGGAATGCATACAGGATCACAAAGTCATACTACGGTGGGTAATACCATACGCATTAAATCCTCAACTGGTTTTCCTGGTTGACTTGCAGCTACTGTGACACTTTGCGCCCCGTGATCTCGGGCACCATCTTTGTGCAGTTGTTGGTAGTGGGTCTGGTGCTGGGCTTTACCATCATTAACATTGTACTCTTCGCCAACTTTGCATCTCGAATTGCGGCCCTTGTATTCATGTCAGCTGTTATCCTGGAGACAACGCCCTTCTGCATACTCTGTAACTATCTAACCGATGACTGCTTCAATCTGGCGGATGCCCTTTTTGAGTCCAACTGGATTGACAAAGAACAACGCTACAAGAAAACCTTAATCCAGTTTTTACAGAATCTACAAAAACCAATTGTTTTTATGGCCGGAAACGTGCTGAATATTTCAGTAGCCACCAACCTCAATGTGAGTATAAATATAGACTTTAGCTGTCATTAAATATACTATAGTTTCACTTAACAAAATATTGCAGGCCACCAAATTTTCATTTTCTGTATTTACTCTGGTAAAACAAATGAATATAGCTGAGAAATTGTCCAAGCCAAGTGGACTTTAATAAAAGTAATGTGGCAAGAATATTTTTAAGCATTTAAATGCACTTTATAAACTCGAAAATTCAAACTTTAATTTGAATCAGAAAACTATTATATTCATTCGAGAAAAATTCAAATATTCCAAAGCAATTTCTATGCTCAAGAACTCAGTTTGAGGGCAATTGATAATAATTGAAAACGCCTTCATTCAACCGCCAGAGAGATGCATACAATATAAAAAACAGATCCTTCTGGGGCCACATTGACTTCGCTGACTATCGGGAAACACGTCACGTAGCAGAAAATATACTCGTTTGCTAGTTGTGGCCCTGGATATGGCCAGAGTCCCTATGCTATTTGTGTGTGTATATCGTTCTTTGTGTCATACCCTCATCGTACAGGATTCGCAGAACTCTGGCACAAACTCTAGTCCATTTCGTTGAAGGGCAAATTGAGCCGCCCCCTTTTTTTTCTAACTTTGTTGCGATTGAGCTTAGCCGTCTGTCTGTGGGTGGATGGTGAGGGTCTGTTTCGGATGTCTGTGGGTGCTGGTGGGGGGGGGGGGGGGGTTTGGCCAAGTCACATTTGGCCAAGTGTTTTCCGCTTAAGCCCTCCATATCAATCTCATGGGACCACCAGAAGGATATAGAGATTTCGACGTTTCCGATTTACCGCACAAGTTGGTTGGTAGGGCACAAAGCTGAATATACATTACAGAATCATAATTTTATGTTGACTGCAAAGATTTTGTCACCAAAGTTATTCGTCTGCCTTCCGACTCGTTCACGCAGAAGGGGAAAAGGGAGACGAAAGTATACGATGATTTAATGATAATTGAAAATGGAACTGAAGCAAGTGTCATAAAATAGTATACGATTATTGCCACAATGTGCCTAAATATTTAACTAGTTTTAGTTAGATTCGTAGCAAGGCCACCCCAAGACCCAAGAGCACGTCCACAAAATGGCGTCAACGCCCAAGAAAAAGAAGTTCAGAAAAAGTAAAAAACAAACATAAAATTAAGTCCGCACTTTAAATTCAATTACATTTTGTGCCGCTGGTTAAATTTGTATATACAAAAAAGAGAAAATGGAAATGGATTCCAGGCTGCACATGATGCTCTTCGGGATTTACTTTGAGCAGAGGCCGAAGTCAACGATGGCAAATGTGCGCATTCAAAAGTTGACGCTCAAATCCCAAAGATTTAAATAATTGTAATAAATTTGGAAACATTTGGTAATCCGCCAGACAGCGGACGAAGCACACACACCCACCTACCACCTCGCTGGTACACCACCCACTTGCCAAATGTTGCTAAATGGCAAGCGACATTTAATGGTCATGGGCGGGTCGGAAAAGGTTCCATTTTTTTACCTACCGATAAATGAGTTTGCGCCGCACACTGCGTTTGAAGAATCCGGAGCATCCATTGCAGGCAAGGATACCGTAGTGCTTGCCGGAACTGGTATCGCCACATACCACGCAGATGAGGCCTAGATTCTGGCCCTTGAGTCTCGGCAGCGACGCTTGTTCCCCCGATGACTGACTGGAGGCGACGGCTGCCTGGTGATTGGAGGCGATTGATGCCGCGGCGGCTGCTGCCGCTGCAGCGGCACTGTGATTCCAGCCCAGTAGGCGACTGGGCGTGGTTAGAGTTGGAGCAGATGTGGCCGGGGTCAGCACTGTAGCAGGTGGCTGTTGTCCATGTGGCGGTGTGTAGCAATGACGCGCCGGACTGTGTAGCTCTGCAAATAATATGCAATAAAAAATCACTTATGTAGTTCATTTAAATTAAATTGCAATTTGTCAAAAGGTTTCTTTCTTTCATTTTTTTCGTTTTGTTTGTGGGGTTGAAGAACCTGCTGATCTAATCCCTGCGTGCCGACATTGACGCCCTGTAATCCGCAAATATATTTACACATTCAATTAGGGTGCCATTAAGCCAAGCGGTTCGACGACTCGAAGGACTTGCCTTTAGCTTGTCCTCCGTCTCGACCTCGTTCTCATCCTCATCCTCGTTTCGACATTTCGAAATTTGCCTCGGGGGACAATTGTTTTGCCATCACACCCTAATTTGATTGTAGTTTCAGTAGTGATTCCTTGATGCACTTAACCCTCAACGGCGAAGCCACATTTGTTACACTCGCCACTTGGCAGTGCGCTGGAGCGATTCTCATTTCTGGGCTTCGCATTCATGCAGTCTGCTTCCAACTCTGACTTTAGCTATCTGCCGTCCAGCGGCTGCTGCTCGTACACCAACTGCGGTCTAATGCCAGCGGATTAGCGTCATATGCTTGCATTTTCCGGCACTCGGAGTTCGTCTTTGTTAATTTTATGAGCTCGTTGAAATTCACTTTAGCGTATCCTTCCATCGAATAGACCACGACAAAAGTGTTAAAGGTCCGCCCCCGGGTTTGTGTTATGAATTTTGAAATTTTGGCAGCCTGACTCGAGTTTTATTCAATTCTGTGATTATCGTAAATTGAATTTGTTGGTCCATTCGTGCGTTCCATTTGATTTAAATATTATTTTCCTTTGAACTTGATCATTTCTTGTTGTTCAAATTGAATTCAATTTCCATAAGTACTATTGTACTTAAGGAAAGTCTTTTTTTTTATATAATTTGCAACAAATTTAAGTAAGATTCTTGTAAATTCATTGTTATGCAGATTGTGTTAATGGCTAAAGCAACAGTAATTATATTAGCTAAGGGATGTTTTGAAAAAAAGAACTAATTAATCTCTACCCACATCGTCTTTTTACTAAATAAAAAATGAAAAGGATAATTGTGTGTATTTTCACAAACAATTGGCTGACGTGCGTTTTGGAATTTAAATGCGTGTTAAGCTCATATTTTCTTCTGAAGCACAGTGAACAGTTTTATCAGTTAATGCTTTAATTAGAAGCATATTTATACACATTTACTGAAAGGTGCTGCAAATCTACACTGAACACACACAATTAATCCATTTTTTTTAGTAGCTAGCAAGCTACTTTAAATTTTACCTTGGGAGCCGGGACGCGTGTCCGATAGGCTTTCTTCTTTGTTCATTGCAGTAGTGAGTAATTTATGAATAAATCAAATATTTAAACTGTTTCACACCTTCTATTCGAACTTGAGTAGTTTAGTTTAGTTATCGGTTGTGGCTAGATATTTATATATATTTAACGTTATTAAGAGTATTTAACTTGAACACTTCGTTTTTTAAGCACTGTAGAAATTTAAATTTTTATCCGCAGCAAACGCAATTGCTAAGCGACGGTTACGCGCAAGGCCGGAATGAAACTCGAATCAGAATATAGGACGAACTAAGCAGGACACTATTGCATGCTCGTGCTACTCCGACGGCGATGGCAACGGCAACGGCAACGGCGATGATGATGTTAACATCTCGATGTACGATTTCAGATTTATCATAAAACCATGACAGAAGCTAAACAGTCATGTGTCCACTCCAGCAGCCAGGCAGCCAACCAGCCAGCCAGCCAACCCCGAAATAGGAAAAAAATCTGTAGATATAATCCGCGCTCGGTGAGTGGGCAGAAGTCGGCCATGTGTATGTGTATGTGTACGTGTACGTGAATGTGTGCTTCTGTGTGAGTGTGTGGCAGAACAAAAAGCACACCACCAGCAAGGACAACACAGCACCACACCATTGCCACCCAGCAAGAGCAATAAGAGCAGAGAGCATTGAGCATCGAACGGCTGGCGCAACAACAAGGATAACCGCACCCGCAGTACACAGACCAACCCACCCACACCCCCAACCAATTCGTCCAGTCCAGCAAGCGTCCTCTGTGTGGGTTGCATATTACGCCCAAGACTTTTAGTGGCAACTCTGGTGGCGCATTTGCTTGTTGGCTTGCTTTGATTCGTTCCTTCTTGATGCTGTGGCAACGTCGACGTCGACGCCGACTCCAACGCCGACGTCGACGCTGCTGTTTGAGTGTAGGTAAGCCAAGCCGCAATCTCAATCTCCAATAAACACCAGAGCTGCTCTCTCAGCGCTCTTGCTCTTGCTCTTGCTCTAACACACACACACATACTCGCACACAATGATAACGGTGGCCGCCATCATGACTAAAGGATATGAAGAAGCAGCAGCAACAGCAACAGCATGAGCGTACCCCTCACCCACCTATCTGACTGAGACTGTGACGCAGGTGCGCGGGGTGCTCGCTCACATAATCGTCTTGGGTTTTGACATTTTGTTTTTGTTTTGTAATACCTTTGTGATGTTAGTGCTTTCGAATTTGCTCCTTCTCCCGATGTTTTGTGGCAGCGTCGTCATCCTCGGCCTCGGCCTGCGGATGGTTTCTCAAACCCGATGATTCTAGTTAACTGTAATTGAATTGAACGTAAGTCTGCACTAGGTAGTTGGTATTCAATGAGAAAATTCTCCATGTTATTGTTGATAAAACCCGTGAACCCGTGAATTAGTTGCTAGTTCACAATGGCCAAAAATGTTTATGAAAACTAAGGCGAATTATGCAAAACTATATAGATAATATAATTTAGATACTAAATTATATATAAAGTAACTTTGATAAAATTATTTTAACAGCAATAAATAAAATAAGTAAAAATAAAATATTTCCCCCGTTTATTGCCTTTATATAACATAAGCGAAGCAATACACAATTTATTCAATGCTCAAAGATAACTCAAAACAGTTTTTACAGAAGCAAATCCAATAATCGATAAAAGTTCATCCAGCCACATCCTCTTAATGTGTCCTTTTTTGCTGTGGCGCTTTTGTTGTTGAGGCTTTTGCTGCGCTTAATACGCCAACATTAACTTTGTAACAAATGAGATGTCGGAATACAACAATCACCTACCAGCTCCTACACTCTCATTTGCCTCACACCATAGCACTCGCCTTCTTGTCAGGTCCTCTCTCGCTCTGTCTCTCTCCTACTGAGCTCTCTCCCTCTCTCTATCTAGGGTAGCGGGAAGAGCGTGGGGTAGCAGAGGCGGCTAACGCTGGCAGAAGTTTATGCCCAGGATAAAAGTGAAACAAACGCAAAAGTCAAAGCGCTTTGCTGAGCGCTGGCCACGCCCCAACAGTAGGAGGAGCGAGCGAGAGCGTTATCCTGTAATATCCGAGCATCAAAAATGCCCGCCAGCAACAACAACATGGAAAATACTGTCACTGTTTAACATCATGCGCAAACGAGATGGCTGGCACAGTGTGAGCGGGACAAATATAGTCATGAGGGTTGGTTCTTGACATTTGAACGGGCGACATCTCTGCTCTGCCAGGATACAAATGCACACATGTACACAAATAGGCTGTCAGTGTATAAGTGTGAATAACAGTTGCATTTGCTTTTCCCCTCTCTTTCTTGATTGTATTATCAAGTGCAGCACAATTTATTTAATCAATCAAAATTCGAAAGTAGAATATATTTTCCGTCGTTAATTTTAACAGAAAAAAAATGTGTATTATAAGAAATTATTCAAAATTGATTCCATTTACAATCTACTTAATGTACTATTATTTATGTAAAACAAACAAAACGAAAATTATACGAAGAATTGAACATTAGATCCAGAATATCTTCTAATTAAACACTCTTGATGCGAGCATTACAATATTAGAAATGTTTTCATTAACAAAACTCTTTTTAAAATAATTATGGCAGAAAAATAATTGATAAATTTGTACAACTTCAAATTCGAATTGCTAATTTCATTTGTGGGTAAAACCATAGTGCAAAATTAAATATGTACTATTTGGGGTCAGTAAATCAATTGAAAATACATTTATGAAATTGGAAAACTGAGAGGTAATTGTGGTTGTTTACCATTAGAATTTTGCTTCTGTCTAAAAGAGTCGGCATGTGAGATCTCTAAAATTATTACGAATAAATAAAATTTTGTTTTTCTCCACTATTTTTGTTATTCTTTCAAATTGTATATCGTCCGCATCAAGTATCTGCTGACAACGTATACTTACACAGTTTGCGCAATTTCGGATAGCACATTGCTGCTTGAATAATTATGCCCAAAACAACTACAAATACAAATCAAAGTCAATGACACGTGCCGTTTTCAGGTAAATTCATGTGTGTACCTCAGCAACACACAAAACCAGTTTACAAAACAAAGAACTGTTTTAAACGCGTCGTTTAGCAATTAATATTGCTCAGTTTACGCCCTCTTCTCCGTCTTTTGTTTGTTTAAATTGTGGGCATGGATTTGGCATATTTACTTTTCAACTTTTATAAATAATACAAAAGGACATGCTCTGCATCTGAACGACGATACTGATTGACAGACAATTGAGGGGATGAAAATGGGAATATTAGAGGAGCCTGTCAATGATAATAATGACATGTTCAGTAAAGAGCTGCAGAAGCATGGTTATACCACATAGTTTATCATGGCAATGATTTTGCTCGATCTGATGACCACGAAAAATAAATATTTAATTAGACGACATGCAATAAACATCCCACAACCAAAGGAAGAAGTCTTGCACTTGATATACAATTGAGGAAGGCACAGTTACTAATCGTTATATTTGAAGATTGTTTTTTAATCTATAGCGATCAATAGGTTTGATCTATTTATCGGAGTATTTTGTTTGCTGTTGTTATTGTTGTTGTTGTGGTATATGCACTTTAATTTGAATATTTATTTACAATTTATTTATTTTATTTACGACTTTCTCATTTCCAGTCAAATAACAGTTGCAATAAACAAGCATTCAACTTAATTGCTTACGTGGCTGATCATTATAATTTACAAGAAAACTTACTTAACACTAATTTTGCGGTTGTTATACTGATATTTTATTTTTTGTTTGCTTTTTTGACTGTGCTTTAGGTATTTATTTATTGAGTTTGCATCATTTTTATGTGTATTTTTACTAATGAGAATATAGATTGATTATTATGTAAACATATGATATACATATGTATATATATATATATATATATATATATATATATCATATATATATTATCAGCATAATATATATTGGCTTCTATATATATTATATTCAACTCTGTTAATTTCTGTTCGATTTTGTTGGGTTTTCACTATGCGTCTTGCAGTTTGTATAAATAAAAAATATAATAATTTTGCTTCGCTTCGAATAATACATGCCATAGAAATACGCTGAATTATGATTCTCATAATTTATGGTTCGAAGTTAGCCACGTTAGACCCTCGTAGAGGCCGTCGCCGCTTGTGGCACATGATGGTTGGACATACCAATTGCGATCTCTTATTCTAGTTAAACCTAGTTTTTCCTGGATTTCATGGGGTTTCATTGCTGTAAATATAATAATATTATTAGGACCTTTCAGTATTGAGATGGTCTTCCGTAATTACCATCAGCTAGATCCTGTTTATTAGCAAATATCAGTATAATGGCGTCCCGCATCTCTCTATCATTAATTATCCTATGCAGTTCAGTGCGCGCTTCGTCTATTCTATCTCGATCCGCACAATCCACAACAAATATAAGACCCTGTGTACCTAGAAAACAAAATGTAAACAGTTTAACAACTTGCTGCATTACTTCTATGTGCTAACTTACCTGTGTAGTAGTGCCGCCAAAGCGGTCGTATTTTGTCCTGTCCGCCAACGTCCCAAACATTGAACTTTACATTCTTGTACGTCACAGTTTCGACATTAAAGCCCACCGTTGGTATCGTTGTCACTGATTGCCCCAATTTCAGTTTATAAAGGATCGCTGTAAAAGTAAGCCATTAGTAAATGTTATAGAAATGATTTAACCCACATAGATACGTACTTGTTTTGCCAGCAGCGTCCAAGCCGAGCATTAGAATTCGCATTTCTTTGTTGCCGAAAATTTTTGATAATAACTTTCCCATGATGATGTGTCATCCATTAAACGCTGGCCAAACTGTAAATTAAATAAATAAATCGCATAAATATCGTAGCTGAGCTTCTGGTCAGATCATTGAGTCTGCTCTCTTCTCATAAATGAGCGGCAAGTTGTGTGATAATGCCATTGTAATAAAGCTGCCCTGCCGGAGTTATCGTATCAATTTTGTGATATAAGCACGTCGCTACAAGGCGCGCGCACTCTTGCACATACACATTTACCCATTGTCTACACACTTATATACATATGTATATAAGTACATTTGTACATAAACATAATGCGTCAACGGAAGTTAAGAGCATTATTTTGCATAATAATTCAACTTACATTGATGTGTGCACAACTACTACAAGAGACTACAACAACGTTAAGTTCTCAGAGAATCACTTCAGCTACATACAAACGCACACATAGGCATACTCTAACACACATACACATAGGCGCATAAACTCAAGTACAATTGGGACGCATATAGCACATAAACAGTACATAAGCGAGTGATCATTAATTAAACAGAAGTTATCTCAATGACCGACAATTTAATGTACACTGCACAGAGTGAAAAGCTAGCAAATTTGCCGGCCTGGCGCCCAAATCCTTATGATCCTTGAATCATTCGCCTTAACGTTCTGCTTCAGCTTTGATGAGCGTGTGTTTGCTCGCCGAACACGTCACATACACGCCCGAGTCACACATACACACCCAAATTCTAGACGACAATGATGATGAGATTACGCTGCTTCGTTCGACGCACTGCTAAGGTGGTTTACCATTAAGCGATAACAAGTCGCGTTTTATTTATGCAAGCAACGCATTTGCAAAATAAAACTACTAAAATAATAAACTATAACAACAACAAATTTTGCACTAATGTTCTCATATTTGTATGCGCTGATGTTTTTCTCGCTTTCGGTGTTACCATACACTCGTCAAGTCAGAGGTGCACACTGGCACATATCAAAGGAATAACCCTGGTTTAAGTGTTGACTAAAACTAAATTTAACTGCAATTGCTTACCAGCACTACCTCCCATAGATGGCGTAACAACAAAGAGCATTAGTTGATTGCTCAATTATTATAATAAAATAATAATGGAATTAAGTTAGTTACAAAGTGCAAATACAATAAAATATGGCTGGCATTTATCCCAGAGAAGCGGTCCGCGTCAAAGTCAAGGTATGCAGAGTTTGTAAGGCACACAATAAATAGACAACAAAGAACAATTTTCCCCCATTCTTCTGCTTTCTTCCACTTTGTATATCTGCACACAAACACAGAAAAACGAAGCAACCAGACCTCCAGAATGGCGCAAATTCTCTGTAGATCCGCAAATCACAACTTTAGAGGTGCTATATTCGCTACTTGCAAAGGCCTTTGACATCAAATCGGACTTTTCTATTAAGTACAAGGCCTTCGATCCAGCTGGTAATGAAATCTATCTCGCTGTGCTGTCTGACTGGGACTTGGACGCTGCATTCCTTAGAATTCACAATATATCCATACAAACCTCATCTGAGCCATGTTTAATGCTCCAAATTGACGTAAAGCCGTTTACCGTAGTGCGGGAGTGTGAAACTGAATCCACGGCATCGAGCAAAGCCAACAACACAAGCAGCACTGCGCCGCTGTCGGCCAGCGTGTCTCCGCTTCAATCGTTGGGCGTATCGCAAAAATATGTTCAGCATATGCAGACAAAACTGCCTGGTCTGATTATGAATCAAATGGAAAAGACGTTTTCGATTGTGCAAAAAGCCTTCAATTTGTCCGATGAGCATATGGCCAATCTGCCGCCGCGTCCACCGATGTGCGATAGCGAGTTCCGTTTGTTTTTGGATGCTTTGGGACAAATACAGCGCAATGATGAGTTACGGAAAATTATATTTCTGGGCGGCATAGAGCCGAGCTTGCGACGTGTTGTGTGGAAACACTTGCTTAATGTATACCCAAGCGGCGTACACGGACTGGCTATGGATGGACATCAGCGCATGGAGTTTATGCGTCGTAAATCTGAGCAATATTATAAACTGCGTGATACCTGGAAAGCCGCTGTTCAGCGAGGCAATGTCGCGGGAGAGCTGGCGTATGTGACCAGTATGGTGAAGAAGGATGTATTGCGTACGGATCGACTCCATCCATTTTATGCGGGCAGCGACGACAACCAAAACATTGCTTCGTTGTTTAACATACTGACCACATACGCGCTGAATCATCCCGTTGTCAGCTATTGCCAAGGCATGTCTGACATCGCCTCGCCACTGCTAGTCACCATGAATGACGAGGCGCAGGCTTACATTTGCTTCTGCGCCATTATGGCGCGTGTGCGTGGAAATTTCATGCTCGATGGCATTGCTATGACTCAGAAGTTTGCACATCTTACAGAGGCTCTAAGCTTCTATGATCCTGAATTTTGGGAGTATCTCAAATCGCAGCAGGCGGATGATTTACTGTTCTGCTACCGTTGGCTGCTGCTGGAACTGAAACGTGAGTTTCCCTTTGAGGATGCACTGCGCATGCTGGAGGTTCAGTGGAGTTCATTTCGCTACGAAAATAATGGATCTAAAGAGCTGCCTCTTTACGAAAAGGTTTGTGTTGTACGCCAATGAAGTTCAGATATTTACGCTTCATACTGATATCGTTTTAGATTAGATTTGTTAATATTTAGCAACTATAATTTGTAAACTACGCAAAAGTGGTTGTTTTCCTACCTGCAGAAGAAGAAACTACTTGCATCCTTTTAAAGAGTACTCAACTCAATAGTGAAATTTTTTTCGGTGTTCAATGCTGCATATACAAACTGTACATTATTATATTCATTGTGAAAGTTTCATCATGGCTAACTGATTGTGCGGGAAATTAATTCCTATATCTAGCTCTCAACATGCAATATTCCCATATTAAACTTCAATGATTTTAATAAGCCATATTTCCATTGTAGGAATTCGTGCCTATTACCGAAGCTTCGGCGCCCAACAGTGCCAGTACATTTTCCACATCTTATAGCGCCACACCTACGAGTCCTTCGTATCTGCTAACGAAGCCGCGAGAGAATCCTTATACCAAAGTGTGTGCATTAAGGCGGCAAAGCTCATCGGCATCACTTAGCTCGCTGAGCTCTTCACTGGGTACAGCTGGCGGTAATGCGTTGGATAGCTCAAAGCGCCTGAATCACAGTCTGGATGACAACATGTCAAGGCACGCGGCGCGGCGTCAAAGACGCGTTTCGTCCAAAGCCCATCAGAGCTTGGACGAGTCAAAAATGTTGGCACTTATCGAAGGAGGAGTCGTGGAGAACAGCACGAAGTCAGTTCTAGAACTATCTGCAAGTGAAGACACAGATGACGACGTATTTGACAGAAAGGTGCCAATTTCAACATCGCCACCGCACTTTCACGAAACAAATCCCTTTAAGGACGATGCGCTGCAAACGAACAATAATAATAATAACGCAACTCCCGCACGCGCATTTCTGTCCAGCTCATCAGCATCGAATTCGATAGAAGTCAAGGACAGTAGTGTGGCCGATAAAAAGACCCATGGTCTGGCCAAGTTGCAGCAGAAGAACATCCTCAATGTAAGCAATATCATTGCAAAGCAATTGGCATCCAATGCCACCACTGTCAGTGAGAGCGTTAAACGCGTCAGTAGCAGCAGCGGCGGACACTTTAAGGATCTCAAGGAGAAAATTGCGGCCACAAGTCGCATGGGCATCTCATTTGACAACGACGATACCGCAAATAAGACGCCACCAAAACTGGTTAAGAACTTTAACGAATTTCTCAACTTTGCAACGATTAACAAGAATCGCATTTCGGATCGTCTGGCTAATCAGTTGCAAATAAACGAAAAGCCGCAGCAGCAACAGCAAATCAGCAAGCCACTTGTACAGTTGACTAAGAGCGGTCATTTGGGCAGTTCCTTAGATGAATCCGATTCTTCTTCCATTCCAGAAACTAGCTGGAGCGCCTCAACTGCGGCCACGGCCATTCAGCAGGCTCAGGACCTTAGTAGCTATAGTTTGCAATTAGATCTCAATAATGTTTCGCCAGTGCGTTCGCCGGAGCAACAACAGAATGAGGAGCACCAGCAGCAGTTCCAGCTTGAGGAGAGCACACCCGATCAGGACCAAGATCAAGAGTATTATCCGATGACAACCGCTATAACGCGCGAGCTACGACTCGAAGCAGAGAATTTGGATCGTCAAGTATTCGGACTACCTTTCACGGAAAAGCAAACAGCAGCTGCTGTCCTTGATGATATTGAGTACGAGAAACTGGACAGGGACACACTAGATATGGTGGATGATCTTAAGGAAAACGAGATTATCACCTGCCCCGATGTCAGTGAGCTTCACATGCGTCGTCGGCAGCGTCTGACCGCTGCTAAGAGTAATAGCGTGCAACCACCAAATACGCATATTGTGAATCCATTTATGGAAGATAGTCTTCCCTTGGATGGCGCTGTAATGCGCAACAGTAACAGCTTGCCCGAGGTTATAGTGCCCATTTCAACGGAACCAAATCGAGTGCAGGAGCAGAACATGGTGGAGATTGCCACCAATGCGGATGATGAAAGCGCTTACACGTATACGCGGTCACCTCATCGATCGACTTCTTCTCCAATGAATGGATTGAATTGCACGGCCGCAGCGCTTCCCCCGCCAAGTGAATTTGGTGGCGGCAATGCTTTCCTCATGTTTCTCTGCTTGACGCTGCTACTGCAGCACCGCAACACAATCATCAAGGCGGCCATGGACTACAACGAGATTGCTATGCACTTCGATAAAATGGTGCGCAAGCACGACGTTACCCGAGTCCTCAATCAGGCCAGGCGCATGTACTCTGAGTATCTGCAAGCGCAAAGTAAGGAGTCCACTAGCAGAGCAGCGAATAATACCACGGAAGCCACAAACTGAAGAAATTAAGATATGTTAAGCAATTTTAATAAGTTGGAACAGACTTGTTTATCTTTGAGATACTTAAATGTTGCTCAAAGTGCGTTTTTGAATTCGTTCGTCTATATGAACCAAAGGTTTTAAGTTATAATTTATTTATTTTGCCTTATGTTTAACCAAACAAGCCAACATAGTTCCATTGCCAAATCCACTTTGTTTTTTATTTATATATAACTCAAGTGAACTGCATTCCGCACTTTATAACTTTATAAGAACTTAGTACTTAACTTTGGTAACTCCAGCGCAAAGAACTTGTACTCTCTCGCTTACAATTTAAAAACGCAAAGGGTCTAAGCTTAGCGACTAAAGGACAATAGTCAATAAACGAATTACTTATTGTACAACTCTTAACCTTAACTGTAACTGTTACCATTTCGGTATTATTGTCTTTAAAATCTCTTGTTCCACTAAAAACTTTATTTTGTATATTGTCTGAAAATGGGGAACTGTTTGTCTCGATATTTATGTAAAGTAAACGAAAAATGCAATCGCTAAATAAATACATTCCAAACTAATTGTGCAATTTAAGCCGGCTAGGCAAGTTTATTACGATAATACAATGAATTCTGGACGAAAAAAAAAACAATAGCATTTGAAATTGGACGACAAATTAAGGAATTATTCAAGCTTTACATCTATTTAAAAGTTATATTTCCTCTTAAGGCGTTCACGAATGAGAAGACCTTTTATAAGCTTTTTCCAATTGCCATAAACACGGCTCTCATATTTTTCCTGCTCCTTCCGCGCTTGTTCCTGCTGATCTTCCTCCCAGGCAGCAGTCACTAGCTCGCCAAATTCTTCACAAACAATGAAGCCATCGTACATGGGATGGCAGGCGCCCTGATGAAAATCAAATCCAATTACCGCATTTGCGCAATCAATGTTAAGCTTCTTACAGACTCTCATCAAGCCAGGAACTAAGGAGTATCAAATGAGAGGTAAATATTTGAGATGTATTCAATGTTTATACTACTAACGTCTCAGATGAACTGTTTTCTTCGGCAGCATACATTCCTTAAAAAGCTCCACATTACCATAAGCGTTTCGCGGCACAATCCCATTTTCGGCGGTTGGTGGTTCGTAATCTTGCGTTTGCCAGTAGCCAAAAATCTCCAGTGGTTGATCCTTGATAACAGTGCGGGTAAGCTGCATGAAAGAGTTTAGTTTAGTTCTGTGACATATTGTGTGTGTTCGTTGTTACCTTATCCCACTTGGGGCGTGCTTTCACAATCTTATAGGGCTGCTCACCCAGCTTCACAACTCGTGCACTCTTCAACCAAATATCTCGGGAGTGCAACAGGTGGACACAGTCGCGGGAATAAATTGCCTCGCCACGTATAAAGCCCAGCGTGGGCGCATCAGCTGGATAGATGCCTTGGAATTTAAGGAGATGGCGTTCCAGAGCATACAACGGATGATCCTTAAATTCGGAAATGGACTTGGGTAGGGGCTTGTCGGAGTGTATGCGACGCATCTGCTCATCTTCACGCACATCTCGCTTGGTGGGTTTGCCCAAGTACTGCATTAATGTCTCGTCCAGCCAGGCCTTTTCAACACGCGATTTACGGACTGTGGTTGTCCAGCTGGAACAGTAACGAGCAGTCACATCCTTCAGACTCTGATCGTCTTGAAAAGCAAATACATAAGCCAGATTCGAGGAGGCATTTCTCTGTAAACTCATAAGGATCAGAATGTTTGCAATCATGGAAAGTCCAGTTGTTTTATACTCAAATGCCAAGGGAATTGACAATTTTCTCTTACCCTTATGGTATCAACGCAGTGAAGTTTTCCCTTGAACAAATCTATGCAAATCCACTGCTCCTCCATATCGGACCAAACTTCCACCCAGATATCCGAGGCCGTGGTCTTTCGCTTCTCCTTGACGCTCTCATCATCTGTGGAGAGTACGCGACGATCTTTGCGTAAGTGTTGCACTACCTTTGGCAGAAGGGGCGCTTTCTTTATCTGCTTGGTGGGTGTGGACTCATCAGTATCTTCTGTGGATTGACTGTTCGCTTTATGCAACCTCTCTAACTTGAGTCGCTTATTAGGCACAGGCAGGTTGTCATCGCCACCATCCAGCTGCGGTATGCTTAGTGCCTTTGACTTTTGATGTCGAGTGCGCAGCTGGACAGGCTCAGCATTATTGAGAAACGTGGGCGAGATTTTGGCTTTTGCATCGGAGCTTTTGTTCTTTACTTTGTTGTTAGCTGTTGATGGCTCTGCGACTTTGTCGGGTCCTTTAAGAAACACCGGAGAAATGTGAACCTTGGGAGATTTGCTACGTGAACGCGTGACTCGGGCGACTGGAAGAGACCTACTAGGTTTAGCATTCTCTGTATCGCTGTGCTGGGCATTCATCAGCTTGGCGCTAGGAAGCACTAACTTGGGTATGACGGGAGAACCAATCTTCGAAGGCGGAAATTTAGCAGCTACATCACCTGCTCGCTTTTCTGAGTCTGCAGATGCCTTGCGCGTACGTCGTGCTATTGGAGATGACTCGATTTGCAGACTCAGCTTCAGTTTCTTTTTATCGTCTGCTTCAGAGATGTTGTTACCTCGTTTGAGACGGGAGAGTTGCGGTTTATCTGCGATGTCGCTGCTGTTACTGCTCCCTGTTGCGTTGCGACTCGATTTTGAAGTGCTGGGCTTGACATCGAGCTCAATCTTGGTTTCTACCTGATTGCTAATTTTGCTGGAGCCTATATCTGAAGAATCTTTTAATTTGCGCACAGATTGTGCTTTGGATCTGCTACTACGGCAAGAACTGGGTCCAGACTCTTCAGTATCTTTCTTCACCGTTTTCGCTGGGGCACTGGCAATCGAGCTAATGCCCGCTTTGGTTGCTTTTGAACTGGAACGCAGATTGCTGGATTCACTTTTATGGACTTCTTTGCCTTTGTTAGCAGAACTTTTAGAAACTGTAGATTTTGACGGGCCCTTTGAAATCTTTGCCTTTTTGCTCTTGCTAGTTTTGTTGTCAGACTCATCGTCACCTTCATTATCGTCTTCGGGTTCCTTTACTTGACTTTTATTCTTCTCATCCAGCTTGAGCTTGATTGGTATCAGATCACCAGCCTGCGGGCGTAGTGCCATTGGCTGCAAATTAACGATGAGGCGACAGTTCATGCCCATGCTACGTGCAAGTACAATGAATATGAAGATCATATCCTGTTTACAGCGGGCAACCTTTCCCTTAATTTGCGCTTGCAGCTCTTGGACAATTCCCCGCCTGGAGCTAGCAGTTTTCGAAGGATACAAGTCTTCACTCTGCAGCTTCACAGCAACTTTGAACCAGGTAATAAAAGACTGCAGATACTTCAATTCAACACCCCGATCTGTGGGATAAGCATTCTTGCTGGGTAGCAACTTCAGGGAGGCCTGCATCAGAGCAGTGTCGCTAAGCAGGCGATTGTATTTGATGCTGCGTGCTATTAAACACAACAGGCTCACCTTGTGCATTAGAAGCTGTCGTTCTTTGATGTCACGATTCATACGACGCTTAAGGGCATTCTCCAGTTCAAGCTGTGTCTTCTCTTCCTTGGTAGAGTGGCGCGAGGGAAGACCCACGTGAATTTCCAGATCACCAGAAACATTTGGTGTGGCTTCCTCGTTGTCGCTGCTCAAGTGCCCGTCTGTGAATGGAAGTGGGGAGGGGGTTCAATGAGGAGACGTTCTGTGTAGATCTTGGGACAAAGGAGCTACTGTTTTAGTTTCTTAGTCGAGTCGACCAAACAAAGCACTTCATTGCGATATTCTCTTTGTCAGTTTATTTCATTCAAACACTTTGCATTTATTTATTTCATTTGATGTGCATTTCAAATTTTAATTAATTATTGAATTAAATACATTTAACATTTACTAAATTGCACTAAAATTACGCGTTTATTACTTACTCTTCTATTTCTTCGACTTTCTGCCTTTTTGTTTTTGCATTTTTTATGTATTTTTAATATGTTTGTGAATGAATACAATTTTGCTAAAGTAAATTCGTTTAACATCAGTTCTAATTTATTAGCTATTTATTTGCTTCATCATTATTATTCTTTATGTTACTGAAACACTTGAAATTGCCATAAAGTAAATGTATTTACGTATTTTTAATCTGCATTTGATTCGCTAATCTTATTACTATCATAGTTTGACAAGTAAAACGATTTAAAAGACACTGAAACAATTAAGTAAATGCATCTCGAATATACAACTTGTTGATCATTGCTCAGTTATTTTAATTTATTATTTTTAATTCATGTCCGTGCGCCTTTGCAAACAATATCGAATAAGTTAAGTTTTAATGTATCAGATAGTTAAATTGTGCAAAATTTCAAACACACTTAGGATTTAATAAGATCTATTAAAAAATATACTAATTCTCACACAAACTTTTGTTTAGTGTTTTATGTTTTATGCTATTTGCAAAAGACATTGAGAAACTTTTCAAACTTTATTTATGCTCTTTTCTTTTCTTGGCTCTTTCGATTCGTTTGATGAAATTAAAGCGATGAACAAAAATGGTTAAAAAGCATCAACATTGAGATCGATCAGTGTTTTGGGTAGTTAGTATCCAAGTACATATTTTAGTAGTTAGGCTTCAGTATGTTTTTGGAAGGGATGATGCAAGCGTTTACCTAAAGCCGTTTATAGATTTAATATGGCTGCTTTTACGCTATTTCAGTCTAATAGACTATAAGACCTAGTTCCAAACAGTTTGTATAACAAATTGAATATTCGTACTTTGTTTTATATTCAGGCTTATTACCGAATTAAGGAATAATTTGGATGTCTCGTGGTTATTGGAATTGTGTCCAAATATTTCAAGCAATTACGCAAACTGGTAGAACTTAGCTTAGTAGTAATATACATTATGCAATACTGTATAAATATAATATATATTTCTCATATCTTTCAAATGTTATATTATCATTTTATTTGCACAAATACACAAAAAACTACGCAGTCTCATACGGAGCAATTTGGAAGCTTTTTAATCAGATACCAGAATTCTAACTACCATGAACAACAAATAACAAGAATTCGACGCCACAACCAACTTTTTAATCCATTCTACTGCTTCATCTCAACTACTTGATCACCATAATTTTCTAATTGCGTTTCCTACCTGCAACTTCCTCAAATTCGGAATCGTCCGTGTCCCCGGCAGCCACTACAGTGGACGCTGGACGCGTTTTGGTGTGCCGTTTAATGCGTGTCGATTTGGTTTTACTTAGCCGCGAAGGGCCAATCATTGGCGGCGGCTGTACTACATCAATAGATCCTGAACGTCGACGCTCTTTGTTTCTATGTCCTTTGTCCGGCTCATTTGTGTAGTTTTGATTTTCGCCCAATGCAAGCAGTGCGTTGACATCCATAGCGGCAGCGTTAGTCGCCTGGCTTCCTGGGGGTGTACCCGTGGCAGTGCGTTTACTTAGCAATGCTTCCTTGGTCCGTTCCAAGCTATTTGCATTCTCAAGCAAATCACGAAAGTCAAATGCTTTGTTGCTTGCGTTATCTTCCATACTGCTTTCATTGTTATCCTCGGAACCAGAGTCAGACAGATTTTTAATACCCGCATTACAATCGAATTCCGGCGCTGGCGATTTATCCTTAGATGCCGTAAAGAAACTGGAGCGCAGATCAATATCAGCGGGATTAACTAAATAATCCTCTACACTGGATTCGCTGCTGGAGTCACCGTTGTTGCTTTCATTGGGCGTTTTGGCGTTTTTTGAGGCCGTTATACGGCTCACGGAACCCGAAGCGGAAGGCGAGTTCTGTGTGGGTGATGTGGGAAAAGTTTTGGGTGGCGGCCGATACTTATTATATAGCTTAGACCGCAACGATTGGCCGCTGGGCTTACGTTTCCTTACAGAGGCGCCTTTTATGCCGCTTGGCGACTTTTGTTCTCTGTAAGACGTGCAATTATATTATTAAAATAAATATGCCGAATCATTACAGATATTAAATTCAATGCTTGCCTCTTTTTGGATGCGCATGAGGATGAGCGGCCACTGGCTCCAGCTGCACCAACAGCGGTACCGGGCAGTTCTTCGAATTCACTATCATCGTCATCTGATGATTCGCCGCCGCGTGCGTCTTTTGCTGGCTTCCACTCGTCCTCTTCACTAGCAGAAAAGCCTTCGGACAAGGATTCTTCTTCTTCGTCGGACATCGTGTGAGTGCTTGTTGCTCACAGGCACACCGTTTTACATGTGTGTGTGAGAATGTGCCACTTACAGTTATTGATTTTTACTGCGCAATTTTGGAATGCTTTAGATTCTTTTCCTGTTCCTCAAACACAGTTCAGTTTATTTCCATTTGTCTTATTTATTTCGCTATTACCTCTCACTAAGATACAAACTTTTGCTTCTTTTATTGACAGGTTAGTTAAACAAATTTGCGAAATTCACATTTCCGCGGTTGGTTGGCGTTGGGCTAGGAAAAAGCGATAGACGTTCGATAATAGAGGTGGCCCAAATAGTGATCGAGTATATCAAAATACCGCTGATAATACAAAAAAAAAAACAAAAACAAAAAAATGGCAACTATTATGTTTTCTCACAAGTTGCATATTTTTTTACTCGAATACATATTTCTATTTTAATAAACCTCATTAACGTATATATTTAATTCAAACTTATTCGATAGATCGATAAGCAATGCTTATAAATTATGAATATGGTAACCTCAAATTAAAATCATGAACATAATACGAATTCAAATAGCAACTTGAAAACAAAGTCCGTCTGTATAAACGCGTCAATCTAAGAAACAAGAAAGGCCAAAATTTATATAAAAATTTCTGTATGCTTTGCAGATTACAAAAAAAGTTATTATTTAAAAAGGGCGCGCTTTTATATTTTTATTTTGATTGTTAGCTATTTAGGTATTATTTAGGTATTTAGGCATTTCAGATGTGCAGCCACACTGCCGTACCTACAAACAAAAAAGTTACCAAGTGTGGCAACCGTGCTTGGATGCAATGCTAAGCAATTGCTTATTACACTGGAATCCATATGAATTATTCTGGCGATGAACTTCATCCCAATTGGAGAGCACTAACTACATTACGAGTGCCATTTAAACGGTTTTTACGCGCTGGAGCTGTGGAGCTTGATAAGACAAATGCGGAGGAACACACAATCGATGGTGTCAGTAGTGCTGAGGTGCAACAGTTTTACAAGAAAGTTTTGGAGACGCCAGCCGCAAAAAAACAAATCGATACAAGCCCCATTAACAGTCAAAGACTAGAAAGGGAAAAACCACAGTTGCCATTTGAAAAGAACCTATTCTTCCGCTTAGCAACAAACAATAATGTAGAGGAGTTGTCCCAAATGCGAATAGATAACGAGCAGCAGCTAAACATCTGTGATACTTATGGATGGACTGCGTTAATGATGGCTTCATGTGAAGGGTCAAAAGATACTGTGGCCTGGCTTCTAAGGCTTGGCGCAAATACAGAGGTGTCGGACAAAAGTGGAAACAAGGCATTAAATCTAGCCAAGCGGAAAAATCATGAGGCTGTTGTGCAATTGCTTGAAGTAACTAGTAGGGCAACTACCGCAGATTCTGTCGGAGTCGATGCAATTGAAACCGTAACAACGCCATTCTACTGCGACGTGTGCCAAAGAGATTACATAGAGTCCACATTGCGAGCCCATCAAACGTCCACTGTGCACCAGTTTAACAATAAAATTTGTTCTGTTAACAAGCTACAAAAGTTCAACATCTCTGCCAAGAATCGTGGCTTACAACTAATGGTGAAACAAGGCTGGGACCGTGAACATGGCCTGGGACCAACACAAAGCGGACGTCTGTATCCTGTAAAGACTGTATTGCGTAAGCAACGCACCGGTCTGGGAATTGAGCAAACCCCGGCGCGAGTGACACATTTTCATGCCTTCGACATAAATGCCACCAAGCACCGGAATGGAAAACCGTTGTCGCAGCAGCCGCGACGAACACGTAATGAAATAAAGCGCGAGAAGATACAGGAATGGAAGCGGGATCGTCGTCTACGGAATGAGTTGAGCTAAAGATTAAATTACATTTTAAGCAGCCACATAATTTGGTTTTTCTTGAAAATTATTGAATATTTATATGTAAGTTAAGGCAAACGTTAAAATAACAATTTTGCGGTTGGATAGGTCATGGCAGTAAAATATCCGCTCACATATACAGACGTACAATATGTGTGGCGCGTGTCTTAGAGCTGCTTGGAAAGGCTGACCTCCTATAACCGAGCTGCCTATGTATTTGGTTATTGGCACACTGGCGAAATCGTTGGCCATCGCAGGCTGTTGCTTTTGTAGAGAAGTTGGGGGTGGGTCTTGTCGGTCGTGAAGTTTACCCAGGAGTTGCGAAAGCGAAAGCTGTTGCAAGGCACCTTTCTCACCCTGAAGCATTGAGTTGACACCGATTCAGCTTTGCGCCTGCGCACTGCCAGCTTAACCCCATATAACCGATGAATATCCCCAAGATATATAAAGGACATTTCCGAGCTGTGACACTCAGTTGCGTTCGGACTGTTGCTGTATTAATACGTACTGCTCCGTTGCTCTAGTATTGCTGCTGCGGCTTCAGTGGGCTAAAACGAAGTCATAGAGTGTGCGTGTTGAAAGTTGTACAAGTTCATAATTAAATGAAAGTAGTGCAGAGTATTCTACGAAGGTCGGCAAGCATCGTGTGCTAGGTAAAAGGAAAATTTAATTATTAATCGCGGTACATATGAAATGTATAATTGTTAAGCAATAGTATTTTCAAAAAGAAACGCTAACGTTTTTGTATTTGGAAATTGATGTGGTAACACTGTTCTTACCCCAGTTTTGATCAACAGCTGTTCAGCGCAAAAGCAAAACGAAAAGAACATTGGCGCTCAGAGCATTGGCGTCGCATTTGTTGTGCTTATTTGTGTTTGCGGCCCCAACGTGTTCGGTTTATATTCCGCTGGAAGTACATTCAAAATTATTTTTAATCAATTAATAGCTAATTCCGACGTAGTGATATTTGTGCAATGCATGTATTTTGTTTAAACTATTGTGTCCTGTGTCCAGTGCTAAGTGAAAATTTAAAATAGGCAAGGTATGCTGACTCATCGAATATTACGCAAATTTTACAAAGTTAATGAATAATAACAATATTCAATAAAATTTTCAATTGGTACTATATGGACATACATCTGTACATTTGCCTGTATATCGTTTTATTGTAACTCAGCTGCATAAACAATTTTTGTGCTTAGGCAGCTACGATTCCCATGTGATTTTCGTGCGTGTGCATTGAACTTGACAACAATTCAACAAATGCTAATAATATATGAAGTGTATGCAGATATATGCATACATAATAAATTGTACATATTGATGTAAGCCCGAATGTATGTGCGAGGCGCTTCTGTTGTTGCAAAATATTCAATATATATTTGGTTTATCGTTTATTTCTGTAACAAATACAAACGCACAGCATTTATTTTTGTGTTTTGTTTGGCTTAAATTATAGAAGGTACCTTGGCTTTTTATCTCAAAGTCTCCGAGTAGTCAGTGCGTGCTCTCCTTTCCTACCCAGCATCTGCCTGCTGCGATCCAACGACCTATGGACCGCTCACTCTCCATGAACATTGTGAGAGTCTATCAATTCATTTGATCTATCAGTGCATTTCCGTCTCTCTCACACTTTGTTGCTTGCTCCCCCACATACCATTGTGCGGTCTTTTAATTATTTAGAATTTAATGCAGTTGGATAGCTGTAAACAAAAAGACCGAGAAGTATTGTGATCTTTGCATTCACGATTTTTTTTTTTAATTTAAATAAATTTGTATATATAAATGAAGGCAATGCTTAAGCTATTTTCCAACGTATACTTTTCAATGAATGAATTTGTGAATTTTATTTATGACCGCAAAAAGTGCTTCATATTCAAAACGTATAAATGTTGGCAAATTAGTAGTGCGGTTAAAAAAATAACATTAAAATCAATGAGTGTTTGTGTTTGGGTAGTCAAGGATGTAGCCAGGGGGTAACTATAATTCAGCTACACAACTCTCCACTTAAACATTTTCCTCGAATAATTATTGTATTGCTGAGATACGGATGGGTTTAGACTCTGAGATATGTGCAGAAAAATCTACGACACTCAGCTGTAAAGGTTGTTGAACTAGTCACCGAATTAATTTGACTGTCAATCATTTAAGTATCGTTCCAAAATTTAAAACTTTATTTAACTCATATATAAACTATCTTATTGGTGAATAGAAAACAATTATGTGCCGAAGACATTATATTATTATATATCATATATTATAATTAAGTAAAGTTTTGTATAAACAAATTGTCAATTGTAAAATCTACTTGTAAATATCTGCTTTAGTAGTTGGCCAGGAGACTCACTACCTTACCATACCTTAATTTTTCAACTCAGGGCCAAGAACTCATAAGTATACACATTTATTTGTGTGTTTTCACGTACAGACAGATCTAAAAGCACGTCAACTAATCTCTTAAATCTTTAACATCCTAAAGCAAACAAATACAAAAAAAAAAGAAAAAAAATCATGATCGAAAGAGCAAATGAAAATTCAAGATGTTTATTGCTATGAAACAAAATGCAAAGTACTAAGTATATATCCAGTAAATACTCAGAACAATCGCTGGTTGGGCATACAAACAAAATAAATGAGATAAATAATTTCGGGCAGAAAATTCTTCCGGGTTATTGACAGAGCAACTCGACTCGATTATTTACGCTGTTTAACTAGTTTTCTTTTCTACTAAAAAAAGTATTCGAGAAGAAAGACAAACAAACAGATAATACGCCATTAAACAAAACTAAATAGCAACTAAATAAAATTAAAAATCCACAATCGAAAAGTGCAATACTTAAGTGTTGATGAAAGTTGAAATAATGAAATAAGAATATTACAAGCAATATAAACTGAATAATTGCTTTTACTTTTGACGTTCAATAAACCTTCGAAAGTGTAAAAACTAGTTAGTTTGTTTACCGAATCTATTGCTTAACTTAAACAGTGCAAAATTGGCCATAAAAACAATTACAAAAATTATAAACAATGGGCTCAATCTGAGGTACAGACGAATCTAATAAACAGACGGATAAAACAACAACGAAAATTTCAATTTCAGCATTTTCCGGCATTCCGTTCCATTAACCAAATGCCTGGCCAATCTTAAAGGTGAGTCTTAAAAGATTATTTAAGTAAATGTAAGTGAAAAGAAACGAATAAATTCCCGTTGTCTGCCTGGCAGCGACTCATACAGATACTACAGTTAGTAGGAGCCAGTGCCCCACTTGTGCAATTGGCAGCCTAATGGCTCTGGCATAAATCTCTCACCTGGTGGAATTTTCTAATAACGCGAAAGTGTTGCATACTCAGCAGCGCATGAAATGAGAAATTTGCAAAACTTTCAACATAAATTACTGCATACAATTAGGCGCACACCACACACAGCTTACCCAACACACACACAACACTCCCAAAAATAAAAGTTGCACAAACTTTCTCTCTTACTTTCTGTACTACCCAAGTACCTCTTATGTGTCTGTGGTCTGCGTATAATAAATTAGCAAAAATGAGTCCTGAGGTTTGTAGCTAAGCTCTGTTGTCACATTTAGAAGATAATGAACTTAAGATAATCAGTTATAATTAGTGTCAATAAGAATGAGTAACACATTAAGAACAATATGAAAGGAAAACTGAAATTAATTCAAATGCTGAGAGATTAAACTGCTTAAGAATTTTTATAACAAGCAACGGAAGTCTGGAAATGCTTGTTGATTTTAAAATCTGGAAATGTGCCAAATAAATATTTAAATAGGAAATTCATTGTGAACTTCTGTAATTGCTGTCAGAGTCTTGACAATGAAGAGTCCTTTCGAAAAGTCATCAAAATTTAAATATGACAATTTTTAATAATTTATATCGCTGAATAACATGTAGAAGTACGTTTAAAGTAGACGAAGAGAAATAGGTTTAACAGACAAGACGAAATCAATGCCTTGGCATTTTCTTTAATATTCAACCAGTTAATGAAGTTGTTAACTATTTGTTGTTGCTGCAGCCTTAACAATTTGAGCGAACGGCTTTCATATGTGATTTAGTGTTGCCTGTTTTAGGCCGTAAAAACTTTGCAGACGGCTTTGCTCAAGGCCCTTGAAAAATATTTACATAAATTAGCTATTGTATGCATGTGGGACTTGTTAAGACGCTTTTTGAGTGTTTTGTATGAGGCTTTTGTATTCATTGTGCTGGCATTTGCTTATTGGCAGTCCCAATCATACATACAATAGCTCAAATTTGAAAACAAATAATTTACTGTTTGATTCCGCAAACTTTAAGGTACCCACCTGAAGAAATGCCATGTAAGGATCTTAATTGGTTTATAAAGTGCACAAAGTAAGAACAAGCCAACAATTTCTTTTGAATTCATTTAGTTTGCCCTTTGACTTTTTCCAGATTCTGGTAAGTAGGCGGGTTTTTGTCCAACTTGTTTTTAAGGGAGTATGATATCGCCTTCGAGTGATTACAAAAATTTGTTGTTGGAAAGTTAATTAGTTTTCATTATATTGAAGGTCGCAGGGTGTTAAGTGGACAAAAAGTAACAATTTAATAAAAAGGACATTGAAGAAGCAGCTATCAACTAATTATGAATTCCCATCGCAGACCCTTTGAATGCAAATAGCATTTGTAAAGGAATACATAATATATACATTCTTTTATAATGAAAAATACAATATAAAATTCACTTTTAGATAAATTATTAACATTCGATTGACTTTCGATACTAATTTTGGCAATAAATGTATAGAGTTTCCGGCGTTTGCTACAATATGTCTGAAAGGCGAAAGTATTTGATTGAGCGTATAAAAGTGGATTAGCTATCGAGTCTTCAAATTCGTAGCCAAAAACCAAAGCAACAAAATCCATTCAAGCGAGAAATCAACTTAATGCAATAGACGACAAGAAGCCAAAATATACGGCTGACTGTCAAAGCCGTAAGACAAACTCTAATACATGCTATTACTAATATCATTACTCCTACGTGAGCTCAAATATAGAATTCTTTCACATAGACAGACAGGCACTTGCTTACAGGTAACACAGTGTGTGAAAGTGTGAAGGAAAGTGTGTGGTCACTATTTAATTAAGTTAGAAATGCTCTTATAAAATTACCAAATATATTTTGGAAACTTTCTACTTGCTTGTAGAAAGACATTTAGATTTTTATATACCATTAAAATATAGTACTACGGGAAATGTACTGGAACATCAAACGTCAAACGTCGCTTAGCTTCACACGCACCCACTCACACATACGCTCACACACTCAGCCAGCTTAGTGTTTGCATTTAACCCAAGTTAATAGGAGGTTCGCGTCACACTCCTAAGAAGAAAACGCACGCATATTCATATCGCCTCACTGCTGTGCAAGCTGATAAACTTGAGGCTACATCTACAACTGGTCGACAACAAGGCATAACAAAAACAAACAGACAGACAAACTGGCAGAGAGAGAGGAAAGAGCTGGCGCGGGGGCAAAAGCAGCGTCAGGCGAGAGAAGCAGAGCAGCTGACAGGGCAAACATGGAAATTTCAAGGTACATTCGTCTGAATGTCAGTTAAAGTCAGTTTTATGATTAAGATAAAACTCTTAAAATAATAAGATATTGTTTATATTTTCGGTGGGATGTACACTTCTATTTATCTTTAGTGCAATCACATCTTTAACTAAATTGCGTCACTGAGCTGCGATAAAATCTTTTAGTTCTTATTTTTTATTTTATAGTGCAGATATTAAGTCGTAATCTTTGGATCTTTGAATCTTTAAGAAAGAAAACTTTCTGTTTATTATACAAGCATAGTGCGTCTGCTTTAAGTGCAGAGTATTAATGATATTATATGCAAGTCTGTGCAACTAGAACTGTTTTAGGTTCTACATGTAAAGCGGTTTCAAATTTACTACATGGTGCTGAAACGCATAGCACAAATTTTGATAGATGTGCGGATTTGCAGCCACATCAACTGAAAATCCACTTTCCAAATATATTTAAATATTTAAGAACTTTGTATTTGATACATGGTCAATTGTATAGATATGAATCCTTATTGAATAATACAATAAAATGTTAATAGAATCAAATAACAGCGTAACATTTATCTTTACACGAGTAGTTACAGTTTTAAGCAACATGTTAACACAATTTGATTGTGTGATATTTGCATATTAAGCACTGCTGACCGCGCACAATAATAATTTAGTGTCGTTAAGCCTACTAGGGTAGTCCTGCTTACTTGCAGTATCCCTTTCGCAGTTAATGATTTTAACAGGCTGCAGGAAATATAAATACGAGCTGAGTTCGCATTTGGACTACATTTACATCTGTCAGAGGCAAACAACCATTAGGGCAGAGAGAAGGGGTGAAGTGTTCTGTGGTATTGCCAGTAATATATTTGCAGCCTACTGTTGTGCCAGCACGGTCAAATCGCTGATAGTTGGTTGCTAATTTTCTGTGTTCATAGTTACATTTCGGACAGCTTCAAGGTGCAAGTCGGTCTTATGAGGCTTTCTTGTCTACTGTTGCGTCTATTGAAAAGTATGCTAATATCGATTTTGAACTCTAGCCAAGTCCTGCTAGACGAGAGCCAAAAAACGCGTAAAACAGGCCAAGTGTTATGCCAACAGTTAGCGCCCGAAGTATACAATAAATTGGCTGTACAAGCAAGATTAAACCGCAACAGCGCATAAGCGCATCAATTTGAAATGCGATTATTGGACCGTACATTAAAATTGGATTCTTACTCCCAGTGAATTACATTGCAGCTGACACTCTTATTGTTTGACTTGTGTTGCAAGTTACAAAGCGAACAATTTATATGTCCTTTGAGACTTAAACTCTATTTATGCCTTCTAACAAATGTTTACAACTTCATCGTTGAATCGCTTTCAATGCCCTTTAAAAAAAATGTCGCATGTCATAAATACGACTCTGGATTTTGCACATTCATTTTTTTATGCCTTTCATAGGGACGAGTCTTAAATTTTTAATGAAAAACAAACACATTTTGTAATGTGTTTCTCTCCTCATATTTCTCTTCCATTTTTATGTGTGTGTGCTTATAAAACATATCGAATTCTGTGTAAATGTTGTAAATATGAGTGCAAATCCTCGTTATTGTTGACTCACGTGAACTGTTAGACCAGCTCACTTTTGAAAGCCCCGTCTGCCCCTTTGGGTCCTGTTTAAGTTGGGGCATCTACTTGCGTGGGTCTTCTGATGTACAAAGTTAATTTGTGAGTTATTGTAGCACTTCATACATATTTATATTATGAACTCTAAAGAGATTTCTTAATTGAAATAGTTATGTTGCCATTGAATTCTTGCACATCTCTTAGCATTTGTTTGTACGTGAAGCAGCCTAAGCCGCTTAGTTCAGACCAACCTGGCTTAAAGCCTTACCGCACTCATCTGTATGTCGCCGAATTCTTACGTGTGGAGCTCGGACACACCCATTAAGCATTTGTCACGACAAGTCACAAGGAAATGGCCAAATGTGGAAAATCCCTCTTACCAAACCAGCAGCATATGAAGTTGCAGCTCAGTTACGTGGTGCACAGTGCCAAAGCAAAGTGCCAAACTTTCTTTCTACCACAGAATTAGAAAAGTGACAAAGCTGTAGTCGATAGTTCTGAGTACTTACTTGGTACACAATTGAACTAATTGCTCGATAGCATACACCTTTCCATATTTTGGAACAGGGTATAGAAAATAGAAGAAAAAGAATCGACTGACGCCATCTCAGTTCGTCGTGTTTACCGTTGTTGACTGTTGTTGTCATTGGCAGTGCAATCAAATCAGGTCAAATGAAATTGTGAATCGAAAATGAAAATGAAAGTCGAGAAAATAAAAATGTCATTTGCATGTAGAAACTGTAGAAACCCAATTGAAGTTTAAGCTCAGTTCATTAAAGCGTAATGCATCTAATAACTGATGAGTAAGCAGACCCACAATACACAGGGTATACTGTGTCTGTTCTCGGTCTGTTCTCTTATTAATTTTGTTGCGCATTTGTTTTGCAACCTTCAAAACTTGAAAAGCCCAATTTTGAGTTTCGTTTCTGGATGTTCAGTTTGTTCAGTTGCTGGTAACAGCTTCGTGCATTACTTTACAATTCCATTTGCGTATGTAGGCCATGTATGAGGTCGTATCTAGGGGCAGCTGCATCAGCCGGAGGGCTGTTACGTATTTATGTAGGTGTGTGCGTGACTTTTCATGCCACGTGATTAACTTGCATGACTCTTAATGTCAGCGCTGCTCCCATTCCCGTTAACTTGTGGTATGTGTGTGTGTGTGTGTATGTGTATGCGTGCGAGTAGCTCGCAATGTACTGGTATGTGTGGGTTTGCGTGTGTGTGTGCTGGTCATATGCAAATGACCATGACTTGGCCAGGGACCAAGTCCAGTCGACCCAATGCGCCGTGTGTTTGCATGTTATAAATACTTTCAGTTTTGTTTATGGTTTCCCAACAACTTGCATATTAAACTAACACACAAACACACACACACACATTGATACACCAGTTAAACACTCAGGTGTGCGCGACTCTGCGTGAATGCGAATTTAACGCTATTTACCTGCGGGCTTTCACTCACCTGGCAATAACATAACTGAGATTGCAAAACTGTTAAAACCGTGTGAAGCTTTGTTTTTGGTTACTCACTGTATTCCTATTTAATAAATTTATTTTCCCACTTGTTTTTCTTGTAGTTTGACTGCTTTTACTTTTTATTGGCGTTAAATTGTGCGCGGGAAAGCGTGCTATGAAATTTGTTCGGATTTCGTAGAAGTCATTAAAGTTGTTGACAGTTTTCAAATGCACACTTTAAACCTGGTAGAGGGAATGCGTAAATTAAAACAAACGAGAAGTCCTCAGCACAAAAGGTGCTTGAGGGTAGTTAGGAGTCAAACAAGCTCTCAATTTATCGCCAGTTAACAGCAGCCCAGAAGTATCTGCAGTGGTAATAGATGGGGCCAAGGATCCCGCAAACACGTTGCATCAGTTGTGGGCATGGTAACATGGTAACGCCGATGGCACTTGGCGGTGGTTCAAGTGCGTCTCTGACTAGCCATTAAAGTGCAGCTGCCTCATTCGCACCAATAACTCTAGAATGCGGTACGACTGACAGCTTGGTAAATTGTTGGTAATGTTGGTATTGTTGCCGGCACTGTGCCGGCACAGGGTCATGTGTGTGTAGTGCGTGTGAGTTGCTTGTGTGTACGAGTATATGCAAATTAACTTGTTTAAGAGCGTCTCGCCACGTCGTCATGTGTAGATCCTTGAGGCGCTGCTCTCCGCTACCGTTTATCGATTGCTGTTCAGTTCTTCCGTTGACGCCTTTGCAGCTGTTGCAACGCAGTGTTGCACACTCACACCCACTCAGACACACGTAAGTCAAGTGGCAAAGATGGCTGAAAACGTGCAGTTACGCATTTCGCTCGATTCTACACACTGCTCGTTACGGCAAATATCTCATTATTGTGTCGAGCTATTTATAATCATATTTTGTAATAATCTCCAATTATGCAGCGCATTTCGAGGTCGCCCACAATACGGTTGAAACCACCTTAGTGCTAGCCAAGTTAGCTTAGCGCGTAATCCGATCAATACATGAATTGTAAGGCAATTGGAGCTGCTTATGCTGCATCTGATTTCCATCAATTGTATGCGCCTCTTCCATATTTTATTTTCATTGGAATTTCCTTTACTTTCAACTAATGACGCTGCATGCTCCAACAACATCATTAGCTGTTAGCCACGTTTATATAGTTCAAGTTTATTTAGCGATAAGCCGTACGCTAATTGCACCTGACATTATGGTGTGGCATTGTCCACATTTGCATTGAATTGAAACCACACAACCATTAAGCGGTTCTTATTGGAAAGAAGAAAATCAATAGAATATAATATAAAGCAATATATAAATAAATCTGTTATAATGATCGGCAGAGTTAGCCAAGTTAGTTAGAGTGCACATGTTATTTGTGATTCAATCTGGATTTAACCAAATATTCTAGACATATTTAACACCACAAACTTGTTATTTAGTTAATAAGCGAAACTTCGGTTATTTCCGAGCTCTTATCAATTGTTTCTTTTTGCGAAATTATTAGAGCTACAACTAAGCCAACTCTTTTGTGGTCATTGCACAGCCAGGAACCGCTTCATTAGACTTAATCTGTGTGCATTACCGCGTTTTGCTATTTTTTATGTCAGCTAGGTGCATGAACCGTTAACAGTTAACGACATTAAAGTACTTTACAGCTCTCCGAGCTGGAGAGCTTGAACGTAATATATATAAATAAAAGTACAATTCGTAGCACAGGTAAACCCATAAAGTTAATTGCTTATATTTATACACCGTCTGCTCTGGCAGGCTAATAGTTTATGGAAGCCTATTAGGGCACTTTAGTTGATTCCAACCCAAAGCAGATTAATGCAACACCAAAATGCTGAAGTGCATATGGCAGGGTCGAGTCCTTAAAGTTGCTGCTGCATGCATCAGTCTCATGGCGAAGCAATGCTCTGCCACACGGCTGGCCATTATGTTAATGAACTTGCAGCCGAGGTGGACAAACATAATTATAGGAGCCGGGCAAAAGCATTTTAAGTAATATGCAAAAACATTTTTAAAGTTGTGCAATTCATTAACGAAGCAAAGACATTCTAAATGTGCGGGTGGCTCCATAATGCAGTACGACAATGTCTACTAATTGAGTTCTCTTTAGGGGTGAGGGGGAGCTTCTACCTTATGCAACCTGCTGTGCACCTGCTATTGAAATACACATACCAAATGCGATACCCTTGTGCTTGGCCGAGTTGTTCGCCTTGGTTTCTGCATTCACTTTTTCAACAGAGATGCCTTTTGTTGCTTATTAAAGACTCTGCCGCATGGGCGCATAAATTAAATGAGATGTTGTTGTTGTTTGTTGTTTTTCAAAAAACTAAGAAAAATTTCCATATACTCTGTGTGTGACTCTTGTGCACTGAGAGCAAGTGTTGTTTAAGATAAAATTAAGTACACGCATTCCATCACGTTTTCACAGAAGGGTAAACCGATTGGTAAAACTCAACCGATTTCGATAAACGAAGTCGTTTTGATTATTGTTTCTCCTCTTAATTGATTTAACATCTTAATTTTGTTTATTAAGGCAATTTAAATTTTTTCGTAAATTTTCATTTTTTTGCATACTTATACCTTGACATATTTTTGAAATTTTCGAATTCGCATAACTTTCGCAAAACTCTACCGATTTCGATAAACGAAGTCGTTTTGATTATTGTTTCTTTTCTAAATTGATTTGGGGTCTTAATTTTGTTTATTTAGGCAATTTACATTTTTTCGAAAATTTTCAATTTTTGCAGGTGTTGTTTCAGATAAAATTAAGTATACGTATTCGTTCACGTTTTCACAGAAGGATAGCTGTGCGAGCAGTCGCGTGGGCTTGCGTGTGTGTGTGTGTATGCAATGGAGAGCTTTTTCTATGGAGCAACATTTGTCGAGCATTACATGCTATGGCTTCAATTTTTCGTCTCCTTCTTTATGCGCTCCTTTGCGATATGTGAAAGTTGCTTTTCGTTCTTTTTGGTAAAATTTATTTTTTGTGAGTCCGTATGCTTATTTCCATTTAAAAAGGATTAGTAAAGAATTACCATGGGTACTCGAGAACAACACAAGAGTAAATTTAATTATAATAAGTCGAATTGCGGCAGAATAGAGAAAGTGGTGGTTGACTTATCAAAATGTTAGTTAAATTCGGAATGTTTGAAAATTAAAAATAAAATGAAATCAAAGTACTCATAAGTTGTTGCTTTCGTTTTATATCATTGTATTTTCTGAAATATATTTATTTTCATATTAGTTGTCGGTTGAATAAACACACGTATATCTAAAAATTTACAAAAATGATCACACAAATGTTATCATTCAAAGGAATAGCTTTTTTAAGTCGCATGCACATGGAGAAATCTTCGTTTCTGCGCAATAATTTAGAGAATACAGTTCCATATGTTAAGGGAATGAGCAAGGATGCGTCCAAGGAATGCATAGCAGATGCCAAGGCAGGGACAGGTGCTTCCAAGGAGGCCACTAAAAACGCGAATGCTAAGGCACCCAGCGGCAAGGCTGGAGAGAAGAAACGGAATGACCCACCGGAGGGCATGTTATCAAACACGAAAACAGAATTCGGACCCCTTAAGGACTGCGATCGCATCTTTCAGAATCTGTATGGTCGCCACGATTGGCGATTGAAGGACGCCTGCAAGCGTGGAGATTGGTATCGCACAGCGGATTTACTGGAAATGGGTCCCGACTGGATTATCGAAGAGGTGAAGAGGAGTGGATTGCGTGGACGTGGTGGCAGTGGCTTTTATGCCGGAACCAAATGGAATTTCCTTAAAAATGTCAAGGCTAAAAACAAAGTTATGATACTTAACTGCGCCGAGGGTGAGCCGGGCACCTGCAAGGATCGAGAGATTCTGCGCCACGAGCCGCACAAGATTATCGAGGGATGTCTGCTCGCGGGCTTTGCCATGGGCTGCCAAAAGTGCATCGTCTATATGCGAAATAAATTCTACAACGAGGCGTGCAACTTACAGTTCGCTTTAGCTGAGGCTTATCGCTACGGCCTGCTCGGCTGCAATGCCTGCGATTCGGGCATCAAGTTTGACATGCATATACAACGCGGAAATAGATATCTTACGGGTGAGGAGACGGCACTGGTAAATTGTTTGATGGGCAAATTGGGCAGGCCGCGCAAACGCCCTCCATATCTGCATGAGAAAGGTTATTTTGATCATCCGTCTTTGGTCCTTAATGCTGAATCCATTGCTGTGGTTCCCACCATTTTGCGCCGTGGAGCCAAGTGGTGGGCTGGCCTGGGACGCACTGGAAATGCGGGCACCAAATTATTTAATATAAGTGGCCATGTTAATAATCCCTGCACTGTAGAGGAGGAGATGTCTATGCCTTTACGAGATGTGATAGAGATGCATGCGGGCGGCGTTTGTGGAGGCTGGAAAAATTTGCTGGCCATCTTTCCTGGCGGTCTGTCCACACCCCTGATTGGTAAGGTTTCTGCTGAGGAGGCGCTCATGGATTTCGATTGTATGAAGTCCATCGGCAGTGAGCTAGGGACTGGTGGCATCATTGTGATCTGCAAGGACGCCGACCCCTTGCTGGTCATGCAGCGCACCATAGAATTCTACATGAAAGAGACCTGTAAGCAGTGTACGCCATGTCGCGATGGCGCCATTTGGTTACCTCAAATCTTCAAGAACTTCACCAAAGGCGAATCGCATCCCCATATGATTGACTTTGTGGATACGATTCAAAAGAAAATGCGGGGATCATGCATCTGTGCTTTGTCCGACAGTCAGGCCAATGTGGCACATGCGCTAGTTGAACAGTTCTCTCCACTTGTTGAGCAACGTATTCTAGAGTACGCAAAGGATTGCTAAGCGGACTGTTGAAACAAATAAATTACATTTTAATTGAATATTGACCGATTACCACGGTCCTTATTCTCAGCAGCAGTTGCTAAACTTCCTGGCACTTGAATGACACTCCTTGCCTGTTTCCCATGACCTGATGCCATTAAATGCAGACAACGAAAACTCTGACCTTGTCCTGTTGCTGGTTTCCATTAGTTTCCAGAGATTTTCGCGGTTGAACACTGAATGTGCTGAAATAAAATAGTGTTAAATGTTACTTTATATTATGTATATTAGAGAAGAC
Organism: Drosophila macrospina; assembly: GCA_035042075.1. Taxonomy (NCBI): domain Eukaryota; kingdom Metazoa; phylum Arthropoda; class Insecta; order Diptera; family Drosophilidae; genus Drosophila; species Drosophila macrospina. The sequence continues at coordinate 169,346 of JAWNLW010000133.1, read as the reverse complement.
TCTAAGCCGTCAGTAATGTATGTTAAGTTAAGTTAAGTTTCGATTGTTCAGTAGCTCACATTTATTCCTGGCTTAACTCTTTCCATGCGTGGTATTGAAGAAAATGTGGGAAAAAGCACACATGTGAGACTGAAGTGACAGCAACAGAATGGAAAGCAAAGAAGCAAACAGTAAAACATTTGTCTGCTCCTAAATGATATCGCCAATACACACAGAACAAGTGTGTGTGCTCCTTTGCAGGCCTGTGGGTCACTTGTACGTTTATCCTATGGGTGGGTTGCTTGTTTTGCCAACATGTAATCAAGTTTCGGCAGCAATACACATTCATTACCATTGACTTTTGTTTGCCTCCATTAATTTGCTGCTAAGCACTTTTGACCAATTGGCTATAAAATCTACACATCACTCTATGAGAGAGTGTGTTTGTGTGTGTGTGTATACGAGTATTGTACTTTACAATTGGGCCGATTCATTTTTCATCTGAGTCACGCTGCCGTAGTCTTATCTCAATTATGAATTCATTCATTCAGACATCTGAGAGCACTTGACAGTTGATGACGTTTGGCGTTTGACGAGATCGTTGTGGCAGTTCTGCCTTGGTACTCTGGTACTCGAACTGAACAGTGCCAGAGGCTGTTTCCCTTCTGAGTGATTGTCAGTTTGCCCACACCGGTTAGTCCATTCCCGTTGCAAAATAAAGTGAGAAATCAGTGAAAAACGTGACGTAAATGCGGGCTTGTCTGCCATACACTTACTAGTAGTCGTATAAAAACTCGTATTCCCACTCTGCTACTGCTCCTTTTATGTCCTGCTCTGGGTTAATGTCGGTTGACTGATTGCGCTAACTACTCACTCGGTGACGTTTAAAGTACTGCGGTTGCGACATTCCATTGCAAATTGCCGATGAAAGCCATTGGAAGTTGTGAAGTTTTGCAAAGCTACCTTTAAGTTCAGTGTGTTGAGGTTATTCATGGTTCGCCAGAGGCACTCTTGTTGCTTTGATGCGGTATTTGAGCAACGTTGAATGATGTATTAAGTTCAAGAAAAAGCGAATTTGAATAATAGCATTTCCCCATAATGGCTTTTACATTTCTCTTTCGGGTTTGGTTACATCGTACGACTGTACGACAAACTGATTGAAGTACAAGTACCATCCATTTGACAGAACCGTAGCATACCTTACCGCGCCAGACAAGAGCTCGTTGATAAATTAAGCTTGGGTATCTGCTATTGTTTACTTTATCTCTGCTTGAGATTCAGTTTTTGGCCAGGCTCACACATCGATGGGTACGCGATTGCTTATTAAACTCAAATTAGAACTTTGAGTAATCATTAGAGTAAGAAAAGGAACAAACTTAGTTATCTCACGTTATTTCACGTATGTGTCTGTACAATATTAAATTGTCTTTTGTTCATGCATAAATTTAATGGCCTGTTATCTTAATTTTGTGCCTAACTGACTGCACAGCAGTTAATAACATACGTTGATGCTCCACAAGCGTATTTAAGTATTGATTTTGGCTTGAAACTCGAACGACTTTTTTTAGGAGTGTTCTCTCACTTGAGTATCCTTGAGTCGCATGGCCAGTGGATTATAATACGCACATAATCTCAAATGAAAGCGAATTTCTTGAATTCCACATATTAAGGCAGCTCAGTAGCATCTCCAACAAGAATAACAAGAGAAAACTTGGTATTTTCTTTCACTTTTTTGTTCTCTTTGTACCCTGCATTCACTGAATGTGGTAAAATGGGTATTTCAACTTAATGCATGGGTACAGTAGAGCACTGTGCTCCAGAACTCTCTTAATAAAAACAAGTTAAACTAATTAATTTACTCAGATCAAATCGTAATACGAATATTTATATATACATTTCTTTTATTTTTAAAATCATAACAGAATAATATCTTGTAGTCTCTCAACTAAAAGGTATTCTTGATTTTCTGCTTGTTTGTTTTTTCACTCTTTTCGTGTTCTTAGCTGTTGAAATGCTTGGCATAACTTTTACTGTTTGCTTCTTTCTTAGCTGTCGTAGCGAACATTTCTTTTATTTCAAATTTCAGAGGCAGACGAGCAACATTTGTCGCCTGCACTTGCTCTTGCCCTTGCTCTCTTTGACCGTTCTGCGGACTAGGCTCTCTCTCTCTCTCTCTCTCTCTCGTCGCCTCTCTGTTTCTCCGCCCTCACTTTTTCTTTCATATTGTCTTTGCCTTTGTCTTTGTATTCGGCTTACTGTAAGTGAAGCTGTGAGTAGGCAACTTGAGCCAGCGACTAGCCATGTGTCAGTCTAGCACATTTGCTGTCGTCACCGTCATTGAATGCGGGCAACAGTATTTTAAGATCAACAAGGGTTTAGACTATAGACGGTAGACAGTATATACATAGCTGTTCATATGTCTCAATTTGCATAGCAAGTGTTTTATCTTACAGTGCTCAACATACAAGGAAACGAATCGTGAGAAGTACATCAACATTTAACAAAGCTATTGACAGTTTAATAAAGCCTTTTTCCTATTATTGGACCATTGGTTTTCAGAACACTGTGGTGCCCAATGCTCTATACATCTCTTAAAGATTATATAGTTGAAAAATTAAATTGTTCACCTTAAGTTTTATTTTTAGCTTTATCGCTTTTATTTATTTTTATCTTTTCTTTTCTCTTCAGCTCAATTGCCAAGCCAGCTGCACCTATAGAATTTGCATCGCTTGCCAGCAAAATTACTCCATATGTTGGGGAAATTTACATCAAACCATGTCCAGGTTTATCATCAATATTCCCGCTCAGTTCCCGTAAAAAAGCCCGTCAAGGTAAGTAAGTCAACGATGCCCTCAAAGCTTAAAACTGTGTTCTTATTTCTTTGCCTGTATATTTTATTTCTAGCTTTATTAATGTTGTTTCCTAAGTAAACACAATTAGCATAACAAGCATTAAGCAATGCCTTACGGGGTTAAAGCCCTATGAAGCAATCACTCATCGCATACATTGCGTTCTTTTTTGTTCTGTCATTCATAATTGTGTGCTGGATATTTGGGTTTCTCATTTGTTATTGTTTTGTTCTTTTGTGCATTTATTATTAACTCGTGCAGCGCTTTGAACAATATTTTCAGTCACTTTTGTAATTGGCTCTCCTGAAGTCTTGCATGCCGTACTTGAGACTGGCTGAAACGGTCACTTAACTAGAACTTAAAATTTAATTAATACACTTTATAGCTTCGCACCGATAGTTTCGAGAGCACGTTGTAAACGTTTGCATGATTGAATCAATATTTAAATGACAAACTTTTATAAAATATAATTATTATTTCTTTTCTGCTCCCCTTCTTCCAACCACCCGTGCAGGATAAGCATCTTGCAAATAGCGCTTATTAAATAAAAATCTAATTGCAAGGACTACTGTAAATTAGAAGCGACATCATTATCAACGTAACATCCCGTAACGCGACATCACTCGCAGAGTGTTCGGTTCATCAGTTTCGTTCTTTTTGACTCTATATCTCTCTGTGTATGTGTGCGTCCCTGTGCGTCCATAGTGGACTATGTTGAAACCGAAACGATTGGCCAAGCAAAAACCCAAAGCAAAACCGGTAAGCTAAACTGTATTACCTGCCAATAACATTAAAAATCAAACAACAATACCTCAACCAAAAACAAATAAAAAGAAGAACAATATTAAACTTTTAGCTTCTGCACTAAATCTGTAAAATCCCTTCAATATATCAAAGTATCTAGTTGCTTTCTATCTTCTCCCCAGTGATATGACGCATTCTCGAATATATTTTGTTGCCTCATTTGCTTTACTTAAATAACTTTCTCTACTAATTACTACATTGACTGACTGCCAAACTGCTTTGTTGTGAAAGCAAAAGTTAAAGAATAAATCAATTACATTACAGATTAAGGAAAAGTAAAGGCTTTAATTATAAAGCGATTCCTTTTCCATTGCGATATCTTCTTTACGTTAAGCATTTGCTATCTTTCTGTTTCAATCTATGGTTGCCCAACTTTTCGGCTATCTATCCTTGAATACTTTATAGTGAAACAGCATCAAGTTTTGAGTAGACAACTATTTTCAAATTGTAGATGTGCTCTCTTTTTTTGTAGTTGGCTGCCTGCCTTGCATATGACAATTAAAGTAGATTGCTTTTATAATACTTATAGTAATTAATAATTATGTTCTGTTGATCTTTATTAAATTATTAAAGAGTGTGCCAAGTGGTATGCCTAAAAGTATGCACAACATTATTTGAATGTCTGGATGATTTTGTTTTTATTTCTCTTTTAGGTTTTCTTTCGCTTCGCTTCTCTGTTATCAGTGGCTGTTGCTTATCTGCACTGCTGCAGAGTGAGGTCACTGAGAAATTTGAGTAATTGCAAGACGAACTTTAAATTGCTTAAACTTGTGGGCTGTGTTATAAACATTATTATTACAGATGCCGGCTTTTATGATGTACATTAAAAGTTTTGTGAGCGTCTATAAGTCAAAAGTTTTTAATGAAGTTGCTTCGCAGCGATCGCAAAAACAGATGATGGGCGCATAGCTATATTCGCGAAATCGAATAGTCCATACTCTTTAACTGCTAGAGTTGCTTAGAATCTAATTAACTAGTTTCAAAAAGTTTAAAATCTTGAACGCAACTATATATTTACAAATTTAGTTGGAAAGTTTAAAGATTCTCTCTACGATAGTTAGCTGATACTGTGATCGAGCTACCCTCGTTAGTGTATAAGTACAGCACATTTGACAGCCTCTCTCCAACTTGCTCTCTGTTGATATTGCGCTCGGTCGCATTTCAGAGTTCGAGTGAGTTTTTATCTGCCTTGTTGCTTCTTGTCATTCGTCTGATTGCTTGACATTCGATTTTGTATGTATGTATGTATAAATGTGTGTATGATTGTGTGCACTGGTGCGATTATTTGCGCTTTTAATTGACACAGTTTGAGCGCTTTGGAAAAACTTTACTCAGTGTACAACGCGACTTTGACGCCGCCATGTGAGTTGTGTTTATAGAGCGCGTCATCAACTCTTTTTGCTATGTTCGTCATAAGCTGTTGTTTTCTTATTTCATTCGATTATACTTAGTTTACTTTAAGAGTATAAGTGACGCTGCTAATTGGTAGTGGAGTCGCCCATACTCCTACAACCTGAACAATTACATCTTGGCCATGTTCTTTGAAACCAATTGGGTGTTTGTAAGTAAACCCTTATAAAGCTTCTTAATTGGTAATTAATTTTTCGTCGGACATTCTCTAAGCGTGGCAATTGCATGTAATCGGTTTGTTATATTAAACTAGTTAATTTAAGTTGAGGTGCATTCGTTTTGTTGTTGTTTGCTGCTTCTAATAATCAGCAGCTATTTATTGTTATCCGTCTCTCATGCTCATTCTCACTTTCTGTTGTACTGAGAGTGCGTAAATTGTTTAGTTCTCTTTCCACACTGCGCTCTCACGCTCTCTTCCGCGGCCAATACGACAGCTGTTATCATGCTGAAAGCTTATAAAAAAGATAACTTAAAGCAGTCAGAAATCAATACTATCAACGCTTCAGTGGAGTGGATGCTGCATTTCATTAGGCAAGTCAGCTTCAGGCAAACATTTGTTTATATTATTCACAAACTAAGACGTTGTATGTATTTAATAAGTGAAAATTGAGTTAAATTTGCGTTAACATGCATTCTTAGCACTTCCATAAAACGCATCTGGTAAATTGAAGCTGCATTGTGTGCTAAAATGCCTGATGTCCTTCCAGTGAAATGAAATTTGAGGGTTGTTACGAATACAATTTGAATAATGATTATATATTGACTCTGTTGTGTATTGACTTAATTAAGGAGTGAAAAGAGTGTGGTGTGGTGTGGCGTCGTGTGTTGTGTTTTGTTCTCATTTAATATAATTTTTGATGTATCCAAATGCATTAATATTCATTGGAGAACAGATTTCCAATCTAATTGGTGGCAAACATTCAAATGAGATTTTACACTCATCTACACACGGACAATGCCACACTAACACAATCATGTGCATACCCGACAGTATAATTATATGCTACACGTCCCAATTTGTACAATTTCAGGAATTGTTTCTGTTTTCTGTTTGGTTGCATTTTTCACAGTACCATTAAATTGCTAATTTGTTTAGAAATTTCCGTTAACGTATAAAATTGGTGATTTGAGCGCTTTCAACAATACTATCAATGTGTGTTCCATTGTTTGACAAATAATAGAGTTAATCAACTGTCAGTGTGATATTTTTAATAATATTTGCAAGGTTAATATGCAAATTACTTTGATTACCACACGCGTGGTGCCATGCATCGCTTTCAATTAAATTTATATGGACACTTTTTCCACCTGAATTGGTTGTCAACTCAGTACATTTCTTCTTATATTGTCTCTACCATTTTATATGTAATTCTAACGGGCATATAAAGTTCCAATGCTTTTAGCTTAATGGCCACGTCTTCAGGGATTATTATACTACTATACTTCATTTTAAACAGGCCTTTTGTATGCGGGGTAATGTGAACACCTCATACTGTGGGGTATATAAGTTTACGTTTTGCATTTGCCGGGGTCATAAGGTTCTGTTTATTTTAATTTATTGTTAATTTATTCTAATTGCTGAGGAGGTAATTAAACTGTTTTCTCTTACAAATTATGCAATATTTCTGTATTTCATTTCTTTGTCCTTTAATTAAATTCTTTAAATGTTTTAGCATCGCTCTAAGAAATAGTTTTTGGCTACAGTTTAGTTCCACAGTTTCCAGTTCAGTTACAATTAATATATTTGGTAGAATTTAATGAAATTAAAAATGTGCAGTTTATGCGGTTTGTTTGCTTGCGGTGAACTGATTTTACCTGATTCGTGTGCTACCCTCGGTTCCCTCAATGCGTTCCTCTGTGGACGCTAGTGGGGAGCGCGGGGAGAGAAAATAAAAGTCTTTAAAGAGCACTCACCAGAGCGACCAACACCATATATGTGGATGGTGCCACACTTTGTGCAACTACCTGCAACTACACTAAGCACTCAGACAAAAGCCACGGTGGCATTCCATTTGTGGCAATGAAATGTGAACTTTTTGACTGTGGAGATTTGACCAACAAAAGCAGCACTAGCCACATGACAAATATTTTTGTTAGTGCGAGTGTCGAGGGAGTTGCGTTAGTTTTTACTGTTACCCTTAACGGGCAACTACATTTATGTGTTGCATACTTTTAGGCTATCCATTTAATTTAACGCTGCAACTAGAGAATAATTACTTTTGTCATAGTGTTACATTTTAATTAAACATTTTGATGCTACAACTTTAAGGAAAGTCACAAATACAGCTTCTGCAAAGTGGTCTGGTAGTAAGTCGATCAACGAAATGCGTCAGTAAAATTAACCCGATTATAAAAAAGACACTAATACTAGTGCACTAAAAACGATTAGTGAAACGCTACCAACTAATTTAACAACAATAATATTTTTCTTCTATTTACGAATTTTCTTTGCACAACACAAACAAACACAAAACTCCTATACATCACAAATAAAACTCTGACTTTTTTCAATTCTTTATATACGTTTCACACTGCTTTGTTTAATATATTTTCATTTATTTTTCTAACACACATAAACTTCTTGATAAATTAATTTATTTTATAATATTTTTTTCCCATTTATACACTATGTCACAAATATATAAAAATTGAATTGTTGTTCACGTGTGCGTGAAAAATACTGATGTACTTCCTATTGTATGTGTTGATCACATAAATTCAAAATGCTCTGCGGTAATGCACAAAAATGATTTTAAAATGCACGCGATTCAACAACAAAATAAACTTGCGTGTTATTTGCCAATAATTAAACTATTTAAAATTTATATACACTCACAAAACATATTTGTATTTAACAAAACGCAAATCATATCAATTATACAAATTTCATAAAATGTAAAACACACGTTAAACCGTTAAAAAACATTAAAGATACCATGGGGACTGAAAAAAATCTGTTGGGGCCTGATAAATATAACTGTGCCCAGGGTAAGCTATCAACGTCCAACTTAAACTTTTACTGTCCAATAAGTGCAATAATTTAATTGTTTTTATGTTGTTCATTACACTTGTTGTTTTATGCTGTTTAGATTTTAACACACTTTTTTAGTTGCACCGCACCTCAATCAGAAATATATTCCATTTCATTTTAAATAATATTAACACATGCTAACGTAGGGTTACGCATATTTGGCAGCTGCACATCTCAATATGTTATTTGACTTTATGTATTGTATTTAATATATATTTTTCAGCATGTTTTTTTAATTATAATCTCTGCTCTGTAAATATTTTATTAAGGACTAGAGACACACCTTTTCCTTGATTCTAAGGTGTTTACTTAATATATAATTTATGAGTTTATTTCAAAAATGTATATACAATTGAAAATCAACTTTTTCTTACCAATTTATAGGTGTACTTCTCACCGCTAAAGAATACTAAAACAGTTCCTTCATCCCCGCCCAAAACTCCCAGACACACTCACCCAGCTACGTTCCAGTAATTAAACTAATTAAATGCTGAGCATTGATTAAAACGTAAATAATTTGTTTATTGTTGTTGAGGATGTTTTCATTGTATAATCAATTATGTACAACACTGGAAGTGTTCAAGTGACATAACTACAAGAAACATGTAATTAAATGACTATGTGCATAGACACATTCATTAATTAAATGCAGTCAGTTGATCATCAGTAGTAGTAGCTGTAGATTAACTTGAGTCGAGTTTAAATTTGAAACTAGCCTCATAATGACATTAAATGGTGTCCTAACGACTTAGAAGACCCCTGACTCGCCTGGCACACAAGCCAGCAAGCCAAATTGATTTGTTGCACTCGGATGCACTGCAGCTACACAGCTACACAACCACAAAGCTACACAGCTCAAAATGTCAGGGTGAAGGAAGGGAGAAACCTTTAGTTTGTCAGATGGCTCTTCTCGCTCAACTATTTTTAACTGTGTAACGGTAACGAGCATAGCGTATCTAGTCTTATCGCAGTTTGTCTTTAATTATGCACTCTCTCTCTCTCTCTGTTTGACTATCGCGTAAATACTTTGTGAATAACACGAGCTTTACCAAGAGGCGAGTCTCCCGGTTTACAGCATCTACACAGCGTCAGATACGTCTCAGTTGAGATTTGACTACCGCGGTGCCAGTACTCAGGGAAAACAACATTTCGGAATGCCGAATGGCCGATGCATTGCCTAATTAAGTAGCCTTTGCTAGTGAACGAAGTAGTTTGGTAATAATGGTTAATGACTCACCACTCACGGCGCCAAAATACTTGCGACGCGTCTCGAAAGATTTCTGCCAAGTGCGTCGCTACAGCAACACACCAGCATTATCTCAGACTAGTCCGACGGCCATATGCCCGGCCGATGGAGCTGAAGATTTGCCCAGCACACCGCGCGGTATTCGCAAACGCCAACGGATGCGTAAACGGTCCTCGGTATCATCGACGTTGTCGAAAGTTTTAATACTCAATGTGCGGGACTTGCTGAAAGCACATGCGAACTGCGAGCCACCAAAAGAGGTACTCAAAACTAAAAGCAAGCGCCGCTCACGGAATAATGGGAGGGAGTCGCCTCTTGGCCGGGTTTGCTTGCTCTAACAAACTGTTGCATTTGTTACAACTTTCAAAGTCCTCAAATCGGGTATGGATTGAGTTTGGGACAGAGACTGAAACTGAGACTGAGATTGAGAACTGTTTGCCGTTTGCTCAAGGTTTTATCCGTTTTGTTTTGGTTGTTGTTCTTTGAAAGTAATTTGCATGGCTTTGCTTTGTGTTTCTAACTGCTATATTACTTGGTGAAAGTTGATGCGATTCTACGTAAAGTTTCGACTTGATTTACCAATATCTTATGTAGACATTAGCATTTTCCTTTACGTATTAATATATTGTGCCATATTCATCCATGACTATTTAATTGGCTTTAAGGCTTTATGATTAGCAGTTTTTGGTTTCACAGTTCAACATTAGACCAATTGGTTTGTAAGACAACTGTCTGATAAAATATGATTTTGTAACATTAATATATATATTATTTATTTTATAATATATGTATTAAATAAAATGCCTGTTTGATACTTATGTATATATTAATGTAATCATTACATTTGATTAGCTACAGTAGTCCAAAATAGTTATATTCTAAGTCTTTGTATTGTACAGACTTTCGATTCTATCGGCAAATGACCGTGAATTTAGAAATTTTTAAGAAATATTTCAAATTGAAATACTAACAATAGCAACAAACAATGCAGTGGCACACATGAAATCCCTCATCAACTGCTACTCTAATGTCTTTCTATTATATACTTATATATTTTTATTTTATAATAGAGCTATGTAGATTATATTACTTCTGTTCGTTCAACAGTAGTTGTATATTAAGTGTATGCAGAAGATAAAGATCGTACAAACTATCAAAATAAATAATAACATTTGATGAATGTACATAAAATGTAATTAGCTTTTCATGACTTCCCGCAAACAGCAAACTAACTAGATTTTCCCGATCCTTAATTTATCTTTTGTGTTGTCCAAATTGTAGCATCAGCCCCGCAGTTGGATCGAGACCAATTTTCAGAAGCGCGAGTGCATCAAATTCATCCCATGCCCAAAGGACGATACAAAGTAAGTGACATCACACAAAATCCAATTGCATTAATTTACTAATTAAGGCAGTAAAGTGCTACCAAAAGCATAGGTGTAACCACACACTGTTTTGCCCTATGCCTGGTTCAAACTTTTGACCTAGTTTGGCGCATCAAAGAACTGAGAAACAAAACATGTGAAGCAGCGAGGCGCATCTATTTGCTCCAGTTTTAGAACGTTGTTTATTTAGTTTCATTTTTGGCGTTGGCATTTTATTGTTTATTATTATGGCAGGCAGCATCGCCCTGTTAGCTTTGTCAAGATGCTCCCTTACTCTCTGAGATAAATGCGTTATAAACCTGGCTGCCTGTCTGACATCCGACGTCTTCCCTTCATTTCGTCTAGCATGGTTTCGGTTCGCCTATTAAGGTGAAAGTTTTCAGTTACGTCCACAGCCGTACGGTTTTATGATGGGTTTATGGATTTATCTCTACATTACTGACGTTCTTATCAGCCTTTTTGCTACTCAAATATTTGATTTCGGTTAACAGTTGTTTCAGTGTTTAACCCACAATCCCCAACTTTAAGGGCTTTTGCAGCCAGCTGTTGGCCAGTTGCATTCCACAACATTTCGATACTGCGTTTACAGATATCTCGTATTATTGTAGTCGTTCTTGATATTGACAGTTGCCAGCTTGTCAAACGCACTGCTGCCAACTGAGTCTGTGGTTGTCCGCTTACCAAACCCTTTCGCCCTTTGCCGTCTGCTTTTGCTAACTAAATAAAGTGCTTTATTAACTCATATTTGTATGTGTGTGTTTGCCGAACCTTATTCCAGCGTTAAATACCTGAATTGCGGGATTTGTAAAATAAATTTGATAATACGTGTTGCAGAAACAAAATTATTAAAAAGTAGAAGTATTTTTAATATAATTTCAATATCAGTGGGTTGAGCGCTACAAAAATGATAGCTAACAAGTTTGATAAGCGTTTTCTCCTCAGTTTTCTTATGTGTCCTTCATTTAGTAAGAAGCGTGTCGGTACCTTAACATTAATGAGCACTTCTTATGAAACTTTACCTTTATATTATATACTTAATTCTGCAGAAGTTAATATATTTATATAGTATCAAAGTCAGTTCCATGATAGATTTATTTCACACAGATATTTTGGCGTTACAAGTTGAGTGCTGTTGTATAATTTGACAGAACTCACAGCATTATATATTTCATTATGTAAAGGAAACCGTTGGGCAATAGAATCAGTCAGTGAAAGAGAGACAAGCTCCATGACAGCGTCAGGCTTTTGTTACTCACAAACATACCTGCAAACACACCACACACACCACACACACACACATGCAAACACGCAATTGTGACAGGTTTTCGTGAGCACAATCAAATACGGAAATTGCAGCAGGAATAAAAATCTTGTACAGCCAGCTGCACAAAAGGGACGCACATGCATAAATAACGGGTTATTGTACACGTGAGATACACCTGAACGTTGAGAATTTCACTATTTAACGTCAAGTTAAATGACACTTTAGTTGAAATGTGCATTTATAATAAATCAACACATCAAAACCCGAAAAAAGGTTAACTTGCTAATCTGTCTGCAATATATTTATAGTAATATTCCCTATGTGATGCAGTAACTGCTGAAACTGTTTCTGTTTCAGATTAATTTAAATAATAAATTTATAATTTATAGAAATCCATAGTTTGAAATCCACATAAACAGCTTAATAATAGCTCTGTGTGTCCCAAATAGATGTTGCTGCGGTCAAGCCCAAATCACACATCAGACCATTGCCGGCATCGAGAGCGGGTCGCCGGGTGACTTGTGGCTGCCAACGAAGCACACACGTCCACAGCCAACAGATGCTTATGGCACAATTGAGTTTCAAGGCGGCGCACATCCAACAAAAGCGCAGGTGAGTTCATTAGCTTTGTAGCACAGCAAATGGCGTAGGTCTAGTAAGTATATTGGCGCTTGTTGCTTACCACGTGCCACGACCACGTGCCACATGTAGCAATAAATTTGTTTTAGCGCTTGTATATATTGAGAGCCGCCCCCGCTGATTTTTGCCAATAAAACTTTGACTGACGTGGTCTAAACACACACTTTCTATTTGTCTATGTACATGTGTCTGCTATAGTATGTGCGTCTGTCGTTCGATACGCGGCCGGAGCTGCTGGTGCAGCTATTCACTAAGGAATGGAATCTCGAATTGCCAAAACTTTTGATCACCGTGCAGGGAGGCAAAGCCAATTTCGATTTGCAGGCCAAGCTGAAAAAAGTGAGTATATAGTCGAGAAAGTTGTACATTCCTCTGCTGCAAGTGTCGTGTTTCACACGCTAATTGAATGGCTTTGACTTGGGGTCTGAAAATGACTTTTCTACTCGCAGGAAATACGCAAAGGACTCTTGAAAGCGGCCAAGACGACGGGCGCTTGGATATTTACGGGCGGCACCAATACCGGTGAGTTTAATTTAAGTTTTATCATAGAAACTACAATTTTTATGACAGAGTGCCAGAGAAAAGTACAATAAAATAAAATAAAGAGACGCTCAGCTGCCGAAGTTAAATAAGCTCCAGCAAAAGCAAACAAAAACAAGTCAGGCAGCTACAGTCGTACAACGTCTGTGGTAGACTATGAACTAATCGGGGAAAGCAAAAAAATTAAACCAAATATTAAACTAATTTAAAGCGAAATAAGCTTAAGCAATGTTCAACTCATTATCGTTCGTTCTTGGAAGAGAGCAGCAATAGTGACAATAGTGAGGAACGCGCAAGAGCGAAAGGGAAAACAAACAACCGTTACTTTTTTTGCGCGTTGCTGTGTATACACGTATAACTGTAACTGTACAGCGCGCGTCTGTTTTTACTGAGTTGCTTATGAAAACTATGCTGACAATCAATTGGTGGTTAAAAACGCGTCTTGTGCATATATATTGCTTTTATAAAATTTTAAAAACATTAAAATTTTGTTTGGGATGCACCGAGATTCGAACCGCAGACCTCTTACACGCAAATCGTACGTCCTACAGCTTGAGCCACCGCCTTACATACTGCGCTGTCGGCAACGTCAATACATATACAGCACGAGTTTTTGCATTTGTCATATATATACATATGTATATGTATACGAATTTCTAACGAAATTTGGTTATTGCTTTCTTTCAAATTCTTAACATTTTCTGACAAATAAGGTAAAATTAATAATATATGTATATATAAAATAAGAGTAATTAATTTATAGTTATTAAAAAATGTATTTTGGATTTGTCAGCAGTGGGATTCGAACTCGCGCCTTTGCGGCGTTTCTGGTTGTTGTTGTTCTAGCTAAAGCAATTTTGGCCGCACAGCTGCCATGAATCTGGTGATCATTCATTCCTTAATATCTTCTATGTTTCTGATCCGATCGTGCTGAAATCTTCAGAAAACGTCCGAAGGACATTCTCCATATGTGCCAAATCTGAATTAAATCTAAAGTCGGTAGCTTCAGTTATACGTTTTTTTCGATTTGCGGGGGCGGAAGGGGGCGTGGCAAAAATCTAAAACAAACTTGATCTGCCTGCAAACAATACACGTGTTGTCACCAAATTTGGTTACTCTAGCTCTTATAGTCTCTGAGATCTAGGTGTTCATACAGACGGACAGACGGACAGACGGACAGACGGACAGACGGACAGACGGACAGACGGTCAGACGGACATGGCTATATCGTCTCGGCTGTTGATGCTGATCAAGAATATATATACTTTATAGGGTCTGCCACGCCTCCTTCTGCCTGTTACGCACATTTCGCCTTCGTCAAACCTAATAGACTTTGAACTTTTAGTTCATAGTCTAATAATGAAACGCAATACCCGCCAAATCAAGCACTGAGTCGAAAATTAAATAAATATAAATCCCAGCCGGAAATCGCGCATCCAAGTGATTGCACAATTGCTTTTTTCTTTATTTCTTGTTTTTTTTTATTAACTGTGGGATTTAAATACTCTTACAATGAAAATCACTTAGATCTTTCTCAGCATCTTGCAGCCGAAAGAAAAAACTCGAATATTTGGCTATTTATGTGAGCAAAGCAAATTCAAATAGAGTAACCTTATATTTACTGAATCGCAAGTTATATTAGCGGGCCAGAAATGCTTAGAAATATTTCAGCTTTGGTTCGAACAATTTTGGCAGTGTAGACAAATAGAGCTGTGCCGAAATTTCATTTCCTTTACGAGTCTTGTCCCTTTTGTCGTCTCTCTTTTGTGCTGGGCTCTTATTACATTTTATACGCTGCTTTGGACCTTATGCTCAAAAACTAAAATTAAAGTGAATGTCAAGGTACTTGGGTTTTGAAAAACAACGAAACTTTCTTATTTCACCTTTGCTGTTGCTGCTGAACTCTGTTTTTACTGTCTACTTTCAGGCGTCACCAAGCAGGTCGGTGATGCGCTACTCCTGGAGGGACAACAACGCACCGGACGTGTGGTCAGCATTGGTATTGCGCCCTGGGGCATCGTGCGAATCATGAGCTGTTGGGCCACAACCGGGAGGTGCCCTGTCACAGTATTAGCTCGCCCAGGTGAGCGCAAACCGCAATTGACGCACCTGTTGAAGATAACATACTTCAGCGTTAACTGACTTATCATTAAGTATTGATGGATGACGCTCGTTGTCATTCTTAGAGCCATTGGCTGGACTTAAGTCCATATGTGTTGAGTTTAGCATTCGATTTATGTTTTATCCCATTCGCTTGCAGATCGAAATTGGCTGTGCTCAACAATCGGCATGCGTATTTCCTGCTGGTCGACAATGGAACCCAGGCCAAATATGGAGCTGAATTGATTTTGCGAAGAAAGCTGGAAAAATTCATATCCAATCTAAAGCTGCATCCATGTAAGTTCGAGTTATAGTGTAGGCAACCACCGCAAAGGCCAATCAACCAATCAGTCATCCAGTTAGTATTGTGAATTCTCAGTTAACCATTATGAATTATTTCTAAAGCTGCAGAGCCATTGTGCTCTGTTCACTCTCTATTCATTGGCCTTGTACATAATCAGAAATTGCGGGTAAACCATGGATATGGCACATGCTGTCTGTCGTTTGTTATTCCTGCTATTGTTGTAATGAATAAGATTGAGCTCGACTGTTCAATCTGTCAACTGGAGTCCTAATGGACTTTCACCTTTACAAGACGTTTGTAATACTTTATTTATCCTTAATTTTGTAACTGCCGCTCTTTTATATCCCTCTCCGCATGCTTGCTCCTCGCTGCAGTCACACATTCCAGTACGCCGGTCGTCTGCTTGGTGATTGAGGGCGGTACGAACACGATACGGGCTGTCCTGGAATACGTAACGGACTCGCCGCCTGTTCCAGTTGTGGTATGCGATGGTTCCGGGCGTGCCGCCGACCTGCTCGCCTTTGTTCACAAGTAAGTTTAAACCAGTTGTTTGGTCAGGCAGTTTCAGCCAAATGCTTTGAAGACAATGCCAATTGCCAATGCCACAGTTAGTCAATTAGCCTGACTTATTAACTTTAATTAATGAGCAGCCACAGTTTGTGCAAATTTAATTAGGAACGTGTTCTCATGAAATACGTTAAGGCTGCTTTCTCATGCCTTTTGCTTGTCATGTGCTTTCTTATTTCATTTGCTTTGCTGTTGTTGTTCGTATTAGAGTTGTGACTTCTGCTGTTGATACTGATGCTGATGCTGACGCTCAAGCTTATTCTGATGCCGATGCTCCAGGCAGGCAGTCAAATAAGCAGACAACATGAAATTCATTAATTACAAGACATTTAGCAATTTATTTAAATGTAGTCGAAAAAGGCAAACATCAGAATGTGGTCCACAAAATTACGCATACGCAGTGTAACCCATTGACTTTATGTGCGTGCTCGTGTTTGTTTTGTCAAAACTTTTTCTGTGGGCCTTTTGTTGTTGTTTGTTGTTTACCTAACATTTTTGTGCCCTTTTCGAACAGCTCTATTTATTTTAATGTGTTTAATTAGAAGACACAATTGTGGCAACATCTGCAGCTGCTTGCCTTTCTACTTTAATTTTATCAACTTGGGTGCGCTTAAATTGTTCATTACTTAGATATGCGTCCGATGGCGAAGAGCAACCCGTACTGGAATCCATGCGGGATTATCTCATTGGCACTATACAAAAGACCTTTGAAGTGGGCTTCGATCAGGCCGAGAAGCTCTACCAGGAGCTGTTGCAGTGCACCCGCAATAAGAACTTAGTAAGTATTCATATTTTAATTAATAAACTAAATAAGAACTTGTAAATCTAAAGATTCCTTTGAATTCAAAAGGATGATGACTCAGCAACACTGGGAGAAGACCGGGTGTTGCATTGCCCAAGTTTAAATACTGAGTTTACAGATAAAATCATTAATTACAGCACTCAGGGGATTGCTGTCAAGGACTCACGGCAATTAAAAGCGCATAAAATTCTCGTATAAATAACAAACTCTTCCTAACTTGAGTTTTAGATTCAAGTTGAATTTATAGGTAAATTTTGGAATCTCTTAAGACTTTCACGCGCCCAGATTTAAATATTTAATTTGTGTTTTTCGTGCATTAGCCTGCCTCAGTTAACTGTGAGGTTGGAAAGGGGCTACAAAATTAAATTGAACGTGTAATGAATTTTAAATCACCTCGTGCTGACGTTTTTCTATTTCTAGAACAGAATTTTGATGAATTTCCTATTGAGATGGCAAACCAAATAGCTTTTAATTAAGATTTTAATTGTTTTTCGAATGCGTCTCTCTTTCTCATTCTTAAGAAACAATGTATTAAGCAGTACTTAAGGTTTTTTGTTATTATTATTTACTTCACTGACAGATTACCGTCTTTCGGATACAAGAAAAGCCCGAAGGCGAAGCTCAGGAGCTAGATCAGACCATTTTAACAGCGCTCTTCAAGTCCCAGCATCTCAGTCCGCCAGAGCAATTGAGTTTGGCATTGACATGGAATCGTGTTGACATAGCGCGAAGCGAAATATTTGTCTATGGACAGGAATGGCCAAATGGTAGGCAAACTCGCTTCGACTGAGCTCTTCGTGCATAATTTTCAATACACTTATTATTATTTCTTTCTTTCTGTGCGATGCCCTCAGGCGCGCTGGATGAAGCCATGATGCAAGCACTCGAACATGATAGAATCGATTTTGTCAAATTGCTTTTGGAGAATGGCGTCTCAATGAAAAAATTTTTAACAATACCACGCCTTGAGGAACTCTACAATACGAAACACGGTCCAGCCAATACCTTGGGGTGAGTAACTGAGCAACTCAGCAGCTGAGTAAATGAATAACTGAGGGATAAAAGGCAGCATCTCTTTTTGGTCAGTCCTTAGTTCCCAACTTACATAAAAATGTAGATGTTTGTTTCTATTTGCTTTCGACAACCTTTTTCCCTCAATTGCAGTTACATATTGCGCGATGTGCGTCCGCATATACCCAAGGGCTACATTTACACCCTGCACGACATTGGCCTTGTCATCAATAAACTAATGGGCGGTGCCTATCGGTGAGTACACAGATGCGGGCTCAAACAGATGCTGCGCTGCAAAGTATGCTAGTCAAAGGTGGCAAACTTACGAACTGCTGTTAATACCCTGCATTCATGGTGTGAACGTTGTTAATTATCACATGGATTGTGTAAGCAGCTTGTTAGCAGCTTGAGTTCCAGGGTCAAGTGAATTGAAATAATATAATATCCTATAAATTATAGAAATATGATATTACATGGAACTCAAGTTCAAGTTCACTATCGTGTCTACTTTTCAGTTAACAGGTATCTTAGATAAAGTGCCCGCACAACACTCTTAACACTTTCTTTTTGTAACCTAAGGTGAAACCTATATGAAACAATTAATGAAAAAAGTTTTTACTGAAATTTCGAGAGAATAAACTGAGCAGCTTGTCGCGAATTTAGGAAGCAGTCAGAAACAGGTTGTCAAACTTTACATCAAAGTTGTAGTGATCGTCTTTTGGTAAAGTACAATATAAAAACGTTTGGCAATTAAAAGTAACGGTAACAAAATTGCCCAAATTGTCAGTGGGTGGTCAGTTGAGTCCCGCTGAGACCGTAGGCGGCAATCCTTTAAGGATGCGCACGGTGCGAAGGGTGTGCTGAGTGTAGACTGTGCAAATTAGTTTATCACTGCAACGCTTTCAGTTTATGTCTGTGTTTTTAACTTTGACCCAGCCGTAAAAATTGTTGGCAAAAGTCTGAGTGGTGCACGTGGACACGGGCGTGGGCGTGGGCATGGGTGTGGACGTGGTCGTGGACGTGGGCGTAAGCGTTGGTCTGGTTATGTCATGGGCTGCCGCCTTTAACTTATTGCCGGATTAAATTTGATGCGCTCAACACGACTCTGAAAATGTTTGTTATGAAAATGTAATCAGTTTGCACAAGTTGGCGTTCTTGTTTAAGCTTGTGTTCGCCCGTACGAGTTGAAAAGTGAAAAACTCAAACAGTCAATGAGTCAAAGAGCCAAAAAGTCAAGAAAGGAAAGGCGCGACAAGCCGCCTTTACTTGTAATTATACAACATTAACATTTGGGCAACCGAAGCGAATAATTCTGCGACTTCAACTTGGTTTCCGCGAGCTTTGCGACTTTTGTGTGTAAGCTTAAATATCTTGAATTTTTTCGTTTTTTTTTTTTTCAACTTATGAGCGTTGTTTAGGATTTCAATAAATGATACATTTGAACTATTTAATTAAAAGACAAACGCCTGAAATGCTAAAGCGAAGTGTGTTTCTGAAGCAGAATAATACAAACAAATTCGCAACAAGTGATGCAAATAAATTGTAACTGACTAAATAAATTGCCTGCTGTTTTTGGCACTTTCGTTCAACTGTTTGCCTTTTTTTCGCCCTCGGCTGCTGCTGCTTTCATTGATGTTGTTCGGATAGAGAAACTACTTAATTTAAAACTACGTCTAGTCCCATGCCATGGGTCGCAAGTTATCTGTCAAATAGCCAACTAAACGGCGTTCAGTCTGAAAATCGGTATCGAAACTGTTGTTTAGATTAAATTACGGTTCTTGTTTGCTCTTTTCGCAGTTGGCTGGGCTGCCTTATTTGCTAACCACCTTTGAGGCTGTATATTTGGGGTATACATTTATTTGTCATTCAGTTCAGAACCTGCCCCAAAGCAATAAGAGTTTTTGGTGTTGTTGTTGTTTGTGTTGATGTTGCTGCTGCTGCTGCTGCTCGATGCTATTGTCTAGACATTTGAATGCTGACATCAGCAACAGGCGGATAAAGCGGCCTGAAAACCTGGCCCTAAAGAGCTGCCAATTTGTGCGTAATTAAAAGCGTTCAAGTTTTTTGATTTGCCTTGGCATAAAATTTAAATTTATTTGCAAACGGGCCAATTCCACGTTTATGTGTCATAAATTACTTGCGGAATGGTTTTTTAATGCTCAATTTATTTGCGCTCTCATAAAAAAGCAACAGCTGCTTAACCAGCTATCGAAAATAAAATATAAAAAACAACAACAGTCAAATGAAATATCCTTGCCGCCGTAGTAAATAAATTTCTGATCATTAAATAAACTAATGATCTTAGTAATACAACGTTTTCTTTTATTATCAAGTTCTCTTACGATTCGTTAATTTAACAAACTTTAAATGTCCATACTGGTATAGTGACAAAATATTCGATTTGAAAAACAAACGCAATTACTTGCGAGTTGTATCAGGGACGGAAATCACTTAAGCTGCCTCGGCCTGGTAGAGAGCACAACAAACAGAAGAAATTTATAAAGGCCAATACCGCTATTTAGTGGAAAAGAGCATAAAAATGGCGAGGCAAAAGCTTAGCAAAAAAAAAAAAAAAAAAAACGCTAAGGAACGCAGACGCATTTCTTTTATGAGCATTCTATTATTCTATTATTCTATTATTTTATTGGTGTTGCGTAAACATATTTTGCTTAAATGCAAATTTCGTAGGGAAATTACTTTACTTTGTGGGATAACAATTCATTGTCACGTTACATATTGCAGATCCTATTACACGCGCCGCAAGTTTCGTCCAATCTATGCAAAGGTGATGAACAGCTATGCAAATGCTTGCCGCAAGTCCTCGACCTATCAATATCAACGCTATGCGGGTGCTAATTCGCTTAGCCTCGTCACGGGACTTTTGCCATTCACCACCGAAATGGCTTTGTTCGAGTTTCCCTTCAATGAGTTGCTGGTGAGTAATAAATTTGACGGGGTTTCTCCAATTGTGGGTAATCACTTGGCGACTTCTACAGATTTGGGCAGTGCTAACTAAACGACAGCAAATGGCGCTGCTGATGTGGACACATGGCGAGGAAGCGCTGGCCAAATCGCTGGTTGCCTGTAAATTATACAAGGCGATGGCCCATGAGGCGGCCGAGGATGATTTGGATACTGAGATCTATGAAGAACTTCGTTCCTATGCCAAAGAGTTTGAAAGTAAAGGTGAGTGCAGTTAATTCAATTTGTGGTATTCGCACTTTGGAATATTTACCAATCAATTTGTGGTTAACTAATTACCATTTGATTTGCGGTTGTTGTGATTACGGTTGGGGCAGGCAACAAATTGTTGGATTTCAGCTATCGTCAAGATGCGGAGAAGGCGCAACGTTTACTTACCTGTGAACTCCACTCGTGGTCCAATCAAAGCTGCCTATCCCTAGCTGTGGCAGCCAATCATCGTGCCCTGCTGGCCCATCCCTGTAGCCAAGTCATTCTAGCTGATCTCTGGATGGGTGGTCTACGTACACGCAAGAATACTAATTTCAAGGTGAGTTTAAATTCATTGTGTGCCTTTTAGTTAATTGATTAAAATGCTTTACATGATTGCAGGTCATTTTGGGCTTGGTAATGCCACTGTATATCAGACAATTGGACTTTAAGTCAAAAGAGGAGCTTCAACAAATGCCGCAGACCGAGGAGGAGCATTTGGAAAATCAAAATTTAGACAACGATGATTCAGATCGTTCCCAGCCCGATGCTGAGGTAAGTTCTAAATATTTCAAATGATTCTTATATTGTTCCCTCTGCCGATAATAATAAAGATAATAATGAGGTCCTTCCGTGTATGTTAGAATTAGCTAATTTCTAACCATTGTTTTGTTTTATAAATTGAATAAATTGATTGTTTATTTTTACATTGTGACTGTAATTGTAATAATACATATTTCAGCTAACTTAATACTTAATATGCAGTATTTATCATATTTGCCATCATGCCTAACAAATGCCCTACCAAAACCATCTACCTGTTACTCTGTTTGTTTTAGAATGCCCTTTTAAAAGCTAAAAGATCCATTTCCTTGAGATATAGGATGGGCGCGGGCAGTAATAATCGCGACAAGGTAGTAACAAATAACAGATACCAACAATCACAATTTAAACTAAATTAATATTACTTCAATCGTTTCTGCTAAAACTTGTGATAATATGTATATCTATGTATTTGTTTATATATTCGCATATGTTACTTAATGTGCTTTCAGTCTGTTGTCTGTCTGTTCCAGTTTTCGGTTCTACTTTTTCTTCCCTTTTATAAATTTTTTACTCTTCTTCCCTATATGTCAATGTTATTTGTATTCCCTCTTTTCTATATAAATATATATATACATCCTTCGAATTATGTACCTATATGAGTTTCATTTATTACATCCAATTTGTAGGGTGTTCTGTATTTAGTTGATTTCAATTATTTCTTCGTCATTCTGTCAATCTGTTAGTTATTTTTAGTCAGACCAAGTAAATCCGAAGCGAACATGCGGGAATCATGAAGTCGAAACATTGTTGTTGTGATCTTGTGTTTAATTAATTATGTATTCATCGCTCTTCAGTTAGTTTATAGCTATTCTTTTTATCTAACATACACAGTCTTTCGTCTTTTCGTCTTCTCTGCCTCTCTACATTCTCTCTTTCAAAAACTTTCTATTCTCCAATGAATCGCGTCAAAGAGCAAGTTAATACAAGTTGAAAAGAGTTCACCGTCGTTTCACAGTGTTAGGAACTCAACAGATGTAAGTCTTCAATTGAGCAAACCCCACCCACATTACTTAACTAGTAAAATTGGCTCCTAACTGCTTTCAATGCGCACATTTCTGTTTTTTTGTTTTTGTTTTTATTTAACAGAGTTAATTTCATATTAAGTGCGAATGACCATTAACTATTTAATAACTTCCAGTACCCCATTGCTTAATGCTTAAAGTAAAGTTCAATTAAGTAATAACCGCTATGAACACGCCGACTCTCTAGTACACCTACAGGCACCTACCACAACAACCGGCCACAGTCACTTGCAATGTACATACATATATACGAGTAGAACCTCTTTCCCTACTTACTGGTATGTCTTACAGTTTGCTTGTGGTGCGCTACCAGATATGATGAGTGGGGGGGGAAGCTCAGCAGTTGTGCCAATATTGTTTTTCACTTACACCGAGGCCCATAAATACACCTACAAACGAATATATGAGTGTATCAAATTGAATTTTATGATAGCGTATAAAAATCCTTTAATCAGAAAATCAAATTAAAATCCATTGAACTCGTTTGAACAAGTTGCTATAAATTTATTGAATAATTGACTTTGAGTAAATTTTTTTGGTTAACTTTTGTGTTTTTAATGTAGTTAGAGAACCCCTTCCCTATCCACACACACACACATATACTTAATACATATGCATTGCACATTGATGTAGGCATATTACAGCATGTGTACAGCATTAATTGTGGTGTGCAGTGTGTTTAGCTTATTGTTTTAGTAGCTCTACAACTATCTGAATCTTTCACAGTAGGTTTGCGCACATCAAGAAAACCTTCCAATCATTTCCACAGATTTGAGCTCACTTACATTTAAATGACTTCATTTAGACGATGTAACATAAAAACGTAAATTGTTATCTATTAAAATGCGATACATGTGCCCCTACCCGTTGCAGGCTCTATTGGCGGATACTTATTCAGTGCGCGACACAAAAGTACACGAAAATGGAAAAGTGAGTAAATTCACAACTATCCACAAATACACACATATCGCTACACACACCTACAAACACATACACACCCACACACACCCACACACCACATATTCACTTCATTGAGAACTTTGAATGCTCTCAAATCTATTTTTCTACATATTTGTACAACATTGGCAACATTTCCTAATAACTTTACTTGTGTGGCCTTACCATATGACAATGACAGACTATATTGTCTAGCACATATGCAAGTATATACAAATTATAACTAAAACAATGTTAGCAACCTTAATCGTACATAGTGGCGCCTACACTTACTCCTACACTTACTGTAGTCCATCCATCCCTTATCTAGATGAGAAATTACCTCTGTAAACATATGACAGAACATATGACCCTGAACTTCTTTAATTTTTGCTTTTTGCAACTCACCTTTGAACACAAACTGTCAATTATTACTCATATTACTCTTTCATATAGCCTTTATTATAAAACAACATGTATTCGTACTCGTATCGTATCAATTTTGCAGGTTAATCTCACTGCTGGAGAGGAAGAACCACCCTCCAAAGTTAGTTGAACCCAGTTATAGTTTAGTCCATAGAGATTTTAGTTTCATAAATTTCGCATCATTATTTCAATCGAGTTGTAAATACATAAAAATCGTGTAATGCTTGAATCATATCAACAGTTGGATAAGACTGGCTTTAATGCTTTCCCCATAAGTATTTCTATATGCATATACCTCAAATTCACATTCCCATATTGTTATATAGTTATTCAGCATATAAATAAGTAATTTATTAATTAGAGGCATTCTTCAATGCTACTAACTAAAATTGATTGCTACGTTTTGCTGCATGTTCTAC
Organism: Drosophila macrospina; assembly: GCA_035042075.1. NCBI lineage: Eukaryota > Metazoa > Arthropoda > Insecta > Diptera > Drosophilidae > Drosophila > Drosophila macrospina. The sequence goes on along the minus strand of JAWNLW010000133.1, from coordinate 144,835 downwards.
TCGCTTATTGAGAGGCTTTACCTAATTGGCAGTACATTTATTAGAAATCAACCACATTCTAACGCATTGCACACTCAATTCTTATGAGTATACTTACATACCTATGAGTATTTACTAATTGTGTTTATGTAGGTTGAAGTACCGCGACAACTCGGCGTATACGTAATTTTGCCAAATGCACATTTCGCTATTTATTACGCACTTTGAATGTTTCTCCATTCGACTTATGATAATTGAATTCAACTCAATTTTCATTCAAATTCACATTTCGCATTTCACAGCCTTCGCTGGCGTTTAATCTTCACAAAACAGCTTTTAATGCAATTTTTTGGTAATAGGTTTCGCTGACAGATTCGGATCCGTCACAGTTTCGAGAATTCTTTCATCTATCGGAGTTTACGAATGAGATAAAGCAGCATCAGCCGCTGCGTTTAAAGAAGAAGTTCTATGAGTTTTACACGGCGCCCATTACTAAATTCTGGGCTGATTCGGTAAGTACTAGTATTTACTTATTAGCTAACGGAAATTAGCAGCCAGTGTTTCAGTGTTTAATTTCCGCTGTCGCAGTTGACAGCCTACAGCGCTGACTTGCACGGATAGGTGTTGAGTTGTGTTGTGTTTTTTTATTTTCTTTTTTCTTTAATTACTTTTCTGTACCTACTTTCAGATTGCGTACATGTTCTTTCTGATAATGTTCTCGTTCACGGTGCTAGTTAAGATGCATCCCATGCCCCGCTGGCAGGAATGGTATTCAATAGCATATATCACCACTCTCGGGTTTGAGAAGGTGCGTGAAATTGTGTCCTCCGAACCGGTGGCGATTACGTAAGTAGGCTACAAATTGAAGTCCACTTCAACTTTTTACTTCTTTCTTTAATTGCACTTAATTTAATGATTATAAGCGAGCCAACAACCGTTCCCCTTATGTGGGCATTCTTTACTTCCCCGTGTATTTTGATTACTTGACTTCGTATTTAATGCGCATCGCATCTTTAATTGTATCTATATACCGTGTATGTGTGTGTGTGTGTTTGTGGGCGTGTGTGAGTGTGTGTGTCAGGCGACTGAGCTTGTTCGCACTTGATTTACGGCTTTCGATTTCTACTACGCAGCCTTCATTAATGCGATTTTGTTGCGGTTGATTCTGCTCTGCTTCTTTTTTATTGATATTGCAGGCATAAATTCTCGGTGTGGGCTTGGAACATGTGGAATCCATGCGATGGAGCTGCCATAATACTCTTTCTCATTGGCCTGGCATTTCGTTTCCGCGCCGCAACAATGGACATTGGTCGCGTTATTTACTGCGTGGATAGCATCTACTGGTATCTGCGCATATTGAACATTCTAGGCGTCAACAAGTATTTGGGTAAACTATCACCTGTATATTGACGGTCATCAGTCATCAGTCATGTAATTCGCACTAATTTTTGTACAGGCCCACTGGTCACCATGATGGGCAAAATGGTTAAGAATATGATATATTTTGTGGTGCTTTTGGCTGTTGTGCTCATGAGTTTCGGAGTCAGTCGTCAGGCCATCCTCTATCCGAACAATGAGCCCACGTGGCGGCTAATCAGAGAGGTAAGTTAACTGACTAGACTTAGAATGTATTTATGTGTGTGTATGTTTATGTGTGGCTGTGTAACAATTCTAAATGAGCAGCTGTGTAAGTAAATATTTTGAATTAATTATATAATCATAAAATTCTGCAGGTAATAAGCTGCACACTTTATTTGGATGTGTGTGCCCGAGGGCGTGTGTGTGCCTATCAAATATTTACATATACTCGTTTATATGTGTAAATGATCTAAGTACACTAAGACAATTTCCATTGCAGTTTGAATTGTGTATTTTGAAGAAACGGAGTACATGCATTTACTTAAATAGCAAGAAAATGTTTTTTAACTCAATTTCTAGTAGTATATACTCGTAACTAAGTAGTACACAGTTCTTTAATTTTTGTTTTCATTTCGGTTTTTGGTTCGATAAGTAGTTTTCAATGCTCAAGAGTCAATTTTGTAAGCATTTATAGCGAATTCGATTGACTAACGACTATTTCCCATTTAAATCTTGTATTGTATTCTTCTTTCTTTCCTTTGTTCTTGAAATCATCTGAAAACCCACTCTAAATGCCTAAAATGCCTTTTCGATCGAATCATAATAACGCACTATTCACAATCCCCACTTCACCAATCACTATTCACCTTTTACAATCCATGCAATCACATATTTCTGGCATTTGCAATCCTTGAATAAATACGCTCAAAATGACAGGTTATTGCTGGCTCAATTGTAGCGCCCGGATTTCAAGGGGCTCTTGGCCATAATAGTCGTTCACACAATACACGTGTCGCTGGTTTTGGATCCAGCGCTTTTGCTGGTTTTCATCGTAGTCATGCACCGTCGGCCGCATCAGCAGCAGCAGCAGCAGCGGTAGCAGCAGGAGCAGGGACAGCAAGCACAACCACGATGCCGCCCAACATAGATCTACCAGCTATGACTCCCACTATGATGCCTCCTACTACTACTACTACTACTACAACTACTACCACTTCTACCACAACAACAGAACATAGAACTGATAACCCAGAACTTCACAGTGTCTTAACTGCTGGAAATCAAACAAATGTACAACAAAATTGGTTTGCTATTTAGAGAGAAACAATAACAAATGTGTAGAATTGAGCCCGCTGTCCGAATATATAGATATTATATAAAATATTCGTATAATATATTATCTCAAATATATATATATATATATATATATATATATATATATATATATATATATATATATGTATATATATATATATATATATGTATATATGGCTATAGTTGTCTATAGATATTGGTGTGCCTACATTTGATTATTGTGCTACAAATTATTTTGTCTTAATTGGTTTCCTATCAATTTCTTACTTATTTTATAATGTACATCTGTGTTGACCCAATCCCCAACCCCCCACCCATTTCGGATTGTCCGTTCTCTTAGCTGTCTTTCCCCTTGGTGTCTCTTCCTCTCTATTTCTCTGTCTCTCTCTGCTTTTTCTTCCAATTTCATAATTTTCAATAGACTCAACAGCTGCGTTGACCCTTTCTCTCTATCCATAGATTTATAATGTAATTCTGTTTCCTGCTCGAAAAGTAAATATTTATATTTTGTAATTATGAACATGCATGTTTTAAATTTGTTTAGAATTTAATAAAAACTTGCATTCGATAAGTAAATGTGTGTACTCAGTTTTCAATACTTTTCAAATACATTTATAAACATTCCTTGTTTGTTCAGCCTATGCGAATATATTCCGTTAACTGTTTATTTTTTCTATATTCTAATTTGAGGCCTTTCTGAATAATGCAGTATTTTATTTTATGCATGCAAAATGCTTTCGCTGTTTTCCACAATGCCTTGCAGCTCTTTATGGGGCACAAGGCCCCATGCGCATGTCCTACTGTTGTAGGTAAGACACTAGGTCTGGTCTCATCACCCAAACAATCGGCCAGGTAGCACTGCTACTACAGTGTGCTTTGTTGATACACAGTATTTAGCATATACTTATCTGCACTATGCAAATGCTTTTGCTTAACTAAACTGTATTTCATTTAAGTAATGTCCAGGAACGTCTTTGACGAAATTGATTGAGTTGAAAGTACGAAACTTCAATTTTAATATAATTAGGAAACTAAATTATTAAGCTTTGTTCTTAATTAATCCTATACAAGTAAATTTACTTTTGATTGTACTTTAAATACTCCCTTGATGATATATGAACACTATTTAAATTGCATTTAGGTAACTTTCCATTTTCCATTTAGTTTGCTATCAACTAAATTGTCAAAGTATAATTATTTAATTCTATCAGAACGGCCCACATTTTAGCCTGGCCATCTTTGCAAATGCTAATAAAGAACGATTTAATGTGAGCCCCACACACACACACACACACAGACACCTACACTTGACAGCAATTCTCTGTGTTAATGTGTAAAACTTGCATTAATGTTGACCCAGTCGGTAGCCGGTAAAAGCCCAAATTGAATTCCGCTTGGCCATTTTTTGCCCAGCAGCTGCCATTTAATGATGCCTGTTTTTTAATTTATCGTTTCACAGGTTACCTATCAACCCTACTTTATGTTGTACGGAGAAGTTTTTGCCGATGATATCGATCCACCCTGTGGCGAGGATCCACGTCAGCCGGCTTGTGTGACGGGTGGGTCACTCCCACATTGCCATACATTCTGCTGGATACTATATGCATTTTTAATCAAATTTCAGGCCACTGGGTAACGCCGATAACGATGTCCATGTACCTTTTAATTGCCAATATTCTACTAATTAACCTGCTCATCGCCGTTTTCAATAATATATTCAATGAAGTAAATTCGGTCTCACATCAGGTATGATAAGAACATCTGTTAACATTGAAAAAAGACTATTTTATACTATTTGCTTGCAGGTGTGGATGTTTCAGCGGTTCACGGTAGTTATGGAATACCAACAGAAACCTGTGCTGCCGCCACCCTTCATCGCTTTTTGCCATTTCTATTCACTGCTCAAGTATTGCGTACGCAAAGCGAAAGGTGAGCCTGGCATGAGCAAGTTTAGCTTTGTTCCCTGTGAGTGAATCATCCGAGCAACGCTCCTCTCCCAATCGAACAGCAATAATGTACAAATTCTTGTATTCTATTTCCTGCTGCAATGCCGCCGTCTCTGATATGCCCTCAAATGAAATGCAATTTAATAATTATATTTTCAACTAATATATATTTCTATTGTGATACTAATTTGATTATTATTTTGCTTATCAATTGTTTTGTTAACCATTGTTTTACGCCTCTGCCAATGTAGGATTGGAGGTGCAGCGGGACAATGGTCTCAAGCTATTTCTCGAGAAGGACGATCTAGAACGCTTGTATGACTTTGAGGAGGAGTGCGTTGAGGGATTTTTCCATGAACAGGAAATCATATTGAATCAGTCAACCGATGAGCGTGTCAAGAACACAACGGAGCGTGTCGAGACCATGTCACAGAAAATCGAGGACATCAATCAAAAGGAGAATATACAGACGGCCACTGTGCAGGTGTGTAACTCCTTCACAAACACACATTTTGAATTTAAAGCACCAATTTAGTTAGTTTAGTAGTTATTCAAATTTAAATTTATTGGTTGAAATTACTTGGAAAATTCATTAGGGTGCAGCATTAATTAAATTAGAAATGTCCCCAAAATATCGAGTATCTGGACCAAAGCTCATTTGTATGCTGTTGTTGTTGCAGCAACACAACTGCAATGTTGACATGACTTCAAGATTTTTAATTGCAATTGTCACTCACATCTTATTCTGTTCTACTGTCTGTGCAGAACATTGAATTCCGCTTGCGCAAAATGGAGGAGTCGGCTGAGCAGATACTGTCGCATCTGGGCGTAATACATCGCTTCATGTCCACCCACACTGCGGGCACCGAAGATTTGCGCGGCTCCGTGATGAACATTCCAGGTGAAATGCATCGTATGCGCACTATTTCCGTGTCAGACACTGAGGGTGCTGGTGGGAGCGGCGGTGGTGGGGGCGGGGTCGGTCTCGGAGTCGGAGTCGGTGGTGTAGTAGGAGGCGGAAGCACTGGTATCGCTGCTGGACTAGGACTGAGTGCAACACTCACTTTAAATTCGTTACAGGTGCGTAATCATATCAGTATTTGCGTTGCTTGTACCCCAAATTATTTGTTCATTTGTCCCGCAGGTAAACAACAGAAGGCGTTTCAATCGCTCGCTGACCGAGGTGCGTCCGGATGCCTACATCTTGGATGAGGGCACCCACTTTGAGGTGGTGCCACTGCCCGAGGAGCCCGACGAGGTGGTCAAGTCTCGTGAGGCACTCAACGAGCAGGTGGTGCGGAAAGCGTCAATGCAATCCGAGCCAGACTCTGACATGTACTTGCCACTTTCGCAACGTCCGTCCACGTGTGAGACCGTGAAACGTACTCCATATGTGACCGTCCGCCAGGATACAGGCGCCAGCACAGAGAGCAAGGACACTCTAACACCTATGGGCAACAACGATGACGATCAGACTCTTGTCGGCGGAGACAATTCCGATGATGCAGCCCCAGACATGAACTTTGAGGGTAATTTGCTTGTGTAAAGCATTGTGGCATCCTCGATTCGCTTGGTTTTGTTTTTCGTTTTCGTTTTCAATTTCGTTTTGATTTTCTTCTGTTACTACTTTATTCTATTTTCGTTTCTGTTACCTTACTTTGTCGCATCAGCAAGAAACATCGCCTTGTTTGAACCTCTATAAAAGTATCATTCTTCGCATACAGCTGCCAGACATCGGGCGTTGCGTCAGCGTACTGTCTCGCTCTGCCGCCGCAATTCGGAGACGTACTCGCTGACTGGAGCGGATGTAAACCGCTCTCACATTAGCCTCAATCAATTAGCGACGTTATCGCGTCGCCAGATGAGTCTGACACACTCCGAGCCGGACAGTGATAAGGATACACCAGTTGCCACCAGCGGCCCACATACAGGTACAGATAAGATTTCAAGCGATTTATAGAAAGAGAAATAGATAGACAATAAAAAATTGCAGTAACTGCAAGAAATGCGCTCAAAATTATGATTACTAACCCTTTCATGCCACCCCCTAACTAACTCCATAATCCGAGCCATCCGACCAATCCGAACTACCAAATTGGCCTATAAAATATCATAACCAGCTCACAATGTATTGTGCTATGTTCTTACCAGATACTGCATACATATGTACACGTATTTTTTTTCTTTCGCCGCATTCTATTTTGATCTCTGACGCATTTTCAACATAACCTCGAACTCTAGGTAAATCAGTATTGCATGCGAAACCCTCCAGAAATATATTGCTGAAACTGCACAGCGAGTACACATCCATAACGGACGAACTGGAGAGCGTCTGCCATTTGATTGCCTCACCGACCGTCTCGCTGCAGAGCAACAAAGGTAAGTTGGCGTTGCATCCAACTGGGGGCTCAATCGGCTGGCATACGACTCGGGCAAGCCCTTTCCCTGTCCACAACAGCCACTACTTAATTAACGTTATCATTGTTAACCAGTGCACCCCCGTGTAAAACGAACTCAATACCGAATATGTAATTTGTATATAGCTAACCAAGCAATGCATAATATTCATTGCCCTTCGCTTGTGCCAAATCAATAAAACCCCGAATATTGCGCTGCCTCATCTGTTAGCTACGACCTCAACTAACACGATTGTTTTCCGCTTTTCGCAGCCTCCTTGGATCGTCCCAAGACAGAAATGTCACGTGCTGAGGCCGCTGCCCTTCTGGAGAAGAAGCATTTGAAGGAGTGTGAGGAGAATGACTACAGAATACTTGAGGGTCTATTCGAGGCACGCGGTTCCATCGATGCCAGCGTACAACCCTATGAGGTATCTGTAAAATGAATCTTTTGTTGACCTAATTTTTAATATATTTCTACATCTGTAGGTCGGTGTCTCCGTGGACTATAGTCACCGATATCCTCTGCGTCGGGAAACGGCAATTGAACTATCGCCTTCAAAACCCTCGGCGGAGAGCGGACTTATTGGCGCTGTTGGCGTCGGGGGTGGAGGTGATAGTAGCGATACTAGCGGGGCAGGCAGTAGCCACCATGCGGGAACCAGTGGCTTTCAATTGAAGCATGAACGTCCTTGGCAACGCAATTCATCAATGGAACAGCAGGCATATCAGTCTCCCTTGGTGCCAACACGAGCAACGAGCGACTTTCTGAATGCACCCTACGATAGTAGCGGTCGCTTGTTCAAGAAATCTAGCGAGAGTCTACAAAAGAACTCCAGCACAGACACGGACTACTCGGCGCATCCATATCGATTCATTAAGCAAAGCTCCAATGAGACAAATACCTCGCTAACTGGCTCCTACAATATAGATACGCCTTCGTTAACGGCGGAGCCATCTCTGGATGCCGGTGATTCTCATTCGGCAACTGGCATTAGCATGAGTGTTGGCGCTGCTGGCGGCACTGCAACGGCGCGTTACCAGCCCAAACGCACAGCGTCTGTTGGTGCTGCCGATGGTAGACGCCTGCGAGACGATAGCTCCAGCTCTCTGGATTTGAGCGCAGCGCCAGTAACGGCGCAGGCTCCGCCAGCACTGCCAACGCGCCCAATGCAATTGAAGAAACAGTTTAGTATGGACCAAGGCAAACCGCTGAAAGCGCAAAGTAGCACTGAAGCACCTGCAGGAGAGGCAGGTGGAATAGCTACTGCTACTGGCACTGGCACTGTTGCTTTGCCTACACAGGTTGGTGCCAAACTGATTTCGACTCTTAAGCCACCCTACACTAGTAAACTGGGCATGAATGTGCTCAAGGAAAGCAGTTCCAGTACGGAAGAATCACGTGACTACGAAGCCTTATCCACCACATCCTCCTCCGTCAAAAGCAGCCATGCGCCTTTGGCCATACCGCAAATCAGTACACATTTGGTACAGGACGAGATTGCCAAGCTCTCGTCAAATATTACAAGCAGCACGGATTCGGAAAAGGATCCGCCATATAACGAGACAATGTGTTAAATATATTTACAGTTACTTATGTATGTTACATATGTCAGTGTTGATGTTGCAGCTTAAGTTAGTTCGTAAGTGTTTTACCCGCCCAATCGCACAGACAGATAAATTATATATAGCCAAGTTAGTTGTACAAGTAAGTGAATCCACCTTGTGCTCAATATCGTTACTAGTCAACGATTTCCTGTTCATTTACAGGCCTATACTGAATTCCATTTTCGAATCAATTTCATCATCACAAGAATCATAAGAATTTATATTTAAGATGATCTATAATGTATGCTATGCATATTTTAGTGAGATTGATTTGAAATTGGAATATGGGACAGGATTTATAAATTATAAATACGAGTAATTCTGAATATATGCAGATACACAAATATGTAATTCATGTTGAAACTTACGAGGGAGAGTCGTGTGTATTCGCACCTGACATAGTACTCATCATTCAGCGCATATCAAAGATGAATACAATGAAGATCAAGCCGCAGGGTGTGCAACGCAACTTACTTATGTGTTAATGATTTTTGACAATACATAGTATTTTTGTAAGATGTATTTATTTACAAGTCACATAATTCTGAGGATATGGGCAACAAGAAAGTTGAGAGGTTAGAATGATAGCAGCCAGCATTTCTCTTAAGCACAAGCAAATCTATATACATATATCTTTTAAATATCACTTCTTAAAAACCACCAATTAAGCTATTCTTAATACAAGTGTAGTCAGAAATTCCTACAAAGTCTAGAGTTAGTCACCCATGCATATGATACACATTAAAACTTGCAATTTCACATATCTTTACTTAAACTATGAACTTACCTACGAAACAATAATAGAATCGAAAACTAATGTAACTGGTTACACCTCGATATTAGCTCAATGTAACATTTTATACGTACTTATGGGACTCTGTTATATATTAGTAGTGTGTAAAAAGTATAATGTTGCACCGTCTCTAGATATCAACTTGCTGTGTATATTTGTGTGAACATATGTATTTTAAATGTCTGTCAGAGCATCTAGTTAGTCCAGTTCACTTATTTATATGTCTATGAATATTGTGTGTAGGTAAAGAAGTGTAAGATGCTGCCCATTATGAGCGAACTACTATATAAATCAAATTGTGTATATAACTAAAACAAAAATATATTTTTCATAAAGAAATGAAACTAAATCTGTTAAAATTGTTAACGATTTGTTTCTTGTTAAATGCCGCAATGCGCCGTATTCATGATTAGTTATAAAGAATGTTTGAAACTTTATGAAATCTTTGCATTTTATTAGAATTAGAAAATGTACTTATTGGTTTTAAGAAATAAATTTTATTATATTATTACAAATATAACTCGGCATTGCTCGCACTTCATAATGCTCTGTAACTAAATACAATAATTAAGTTCAAAGGGTCTAAGTTTCAACCCTAAATATTCTTATTCTGATATAGACATGACTGTCTGCCTATCCGGTTGAAATTATGAACACCTAGATCCCTGAGGCTATAAGAGATAAAGTAAAGATTTGACAGATCAAGTTTGTTGTATAATAGAAATTGCCACGCCCACACGATTTTCAATAGCAGCAGCAGTGTGCTTGAATGAGGAAACTTTTATTTAATACTTCTTCTTATACTACTAAACTAGGATGAATTTTGTGTACTATACATGCAATAAATGTATTCACTTTTTATTTTACAAATTGTAAACAAGTTTCAAGTCTTTTTCGTTGCCATTTTGTCTTAAAAGTAACAAAAAGCTATTTCAATAATTTTTCTTATAAGAAATAATTTATAAATAATTATATATAATGGCAATATGGCTTGAGTTGAATACAAGATCCATTGAACATAAATTAGTTGTGATCAAATAACAAATTACACAAGGCACTCACTCCCGTTGTTTTCAATCAATTCCACGAGAGCATTCGATGCTTCGCGGCACTAGATTATCATTTACTCCTATATTATTTATTGTAACGAACACATCGATCTAATGGTCTATAAGCTGTTATTATAGATACTATGTCGTAGATATTTTTCGTATTTTTCGTATTTGGTATTAACCAACTGGGCGTCCAGCTGGTATCGTTTCTCTCCTAAGTTCCATTTAAAATGTGATGTTTATAAGCAAAGTCGTTTGTAGCTTAAAGACATTGCTTTAAGTAAGGTCACATAATTATCACAATGTTGAGCTTAGTTATTGTCGCTGTTAAGGTTCTCAGCCTCGGGCTCCACAGGACTCTGTTGCACGAGCTTGTCCAGCTCATCCTTCGTCTTTCTCTCAAAGAAACCCTTCTGCAATTATAGTTATTGATTATCAATGACCATTTAAAACACTTTTAACTGAAATACTGACCTTATACATGGCATAAGTGATTGCTGCCAGGAGCAACAGACCACCCAGCGCGGATACAATGATAACCCAGATTGGCCATCTCTTCTCCAAATGTTTTGATATTACATTCGGATCAATTTTGCGCTTAATGGCTATTGAGTTGCCCAGAGGATCGCCCTCCTTGCGCACGTTCAGGTCAATTAGAATAGCAAAGAACTCCCAAGGATCAATTAGTATGGCATTTATCTCATTCAGATCGACGCTGTAGCGCATATTTAGATTGACTGGGTTTTCCGGCTTAAAATGGTAGATACGCATCACAGCACGCAGACATACGGTCATCTCGGGATCCCTACAGTTGAAAACAATGGTGCGATTTACGGGCAACTTTCCTTTGAAGTCCTCGCTGAGCAAGTCGTGCGCCTTAATGTTCGTTATACGGGCATATTGCTCCCTATTAGCAGTTAACGCTTTAAGATCGCGCCGCTTGCGGGTCATAGATGCAGTGGCTACGGAATCTGAGTCCAAGTCCTGCCAACTTTCGTGTACATGTCCACTGGTGCTGGCATCATAGTGGGCCCCATTCTGGCTAACCAGAATCCGCTCAGTACTTGTTCGAAAGGTCGACACCTCAATGGGATTCATTATGATTTGTGTGTTGTTCTGATCGAGCAGCTCAATGGCCACCAGCTGTGAATCGTAGGTAGCCTGCATGGTAAGATTGCTTACATTGATGATCGGAATAAGGGCCGTGGAGCCTGATATCTTGTAAGCGACGGGAATGTGGAAGACTATCTCCAGACCATCTATTATGCTGGGACCATTACTTTTTATCTCATAGTTGTTTGTTATTTCCGCTGAGATTTTATAATGCTCCAAGTCGATCTGTGCACTGGTCTGCACTCTGCAAGATAACCATGATCAGGTTAAAATGTTATTTATTAGACTTTGATGTTGGTACTTACCCTGAAGCATCGATTTCTGTGTACTCCTTCAAAGCAATTAGGCTCGTCAGCTTGTTGTCATTGGGATTTTTCTCAAAGCCAGTGCTGAATACTTCAGCACTGATGGTTAGAGAATGGCCCGTGAGAGTACTTACATCAAAGCTTATGGTGATGCTATCCATGTCATCTTTACCGAGTGGTCGTCCGTTATTCAGATCGCAGACCATGACAGCTTCACTAACTTTGCAATTTCCAGGGATTTGCGCAAAATTCAAGCGACTTGAGCTGGTTATGTTCAGTTGAGGTAGATAAGCGGATTCTCCATAGTTGGTTACATCATAGGTCAGTCGCAGAACCTTGGCGCTTCCCAGAATAAAGCTTGAGCTATTAGAGTGAAAAATTCAATGAATAAGATATATAATATTATCGTCCGAGCTCTTTTATCTAACCTTGCATCCTTCGCCGTGAGCTTCAGATCGGCAATACATATTTCAGTCGCACAGCCTGTGCTGAATATGATTTTCTCAGTATACACTTTGGCATCCTCCGGATCCACTGCTACACAAGTCTCACAGAATTCTGAGCGATAAAATGAACATTACCAAACGTTGTCAATATATCAATAAATTCTAGAAATACCTTCAGAGTCGGGCACCTTTTTGGTTAACTCGTAATGCATTTCCAGTTCGATGGGTTGGAATATGTCCTTCTCGCTGTATCGCACCTCACAATCGAAGACGCGACATTGCTGGGTTGTACCCGCCGTTGCATTAAAGCTTAACTCATTCGATTGCGTCTGTGAAAACTTGGCACGTTTCAACTGTGGATCAATGATAATCCGCATTGCCATCTCCTGTTGCTTTGCAGAGCTCGCTGTAGACGTGGTTGTTAGTCCATAACAAGCAGTGATCTGAACCCTGTTCTGCTCTGGTTTTATTTCGCGATTGTGAGATCTGACGCTGGCTTGTAACTTGACGACGGGATAGGCGCGATACAGGAACACTGCCTCAGCATTGGGCGCCCCAACAGCAAAGTCATTAAATCCATTTGCATCAATGTCGGAACCCCGCGATAAACCGTGTCCGAACATGTGAGTGCCATACTTGGAGGGTTCTGTCTGTGGTGAATCCAGGCGCTGACTGTGCTGATCCCGGAGGCCCTGTTGTCCTCCCAGGTAAATAAAGACTGAGCCATTGTCAGCAAATGGAGCACCCACAGCAATATCTGTAAATGCAAAAAAATTGATAAACAGTTCAAGTGATATACAGAATAGCGTCACGTTATCTTATCTTTGAGAAATAAACGAGCACACAAATGGTCACACCCGCCAACAAGGGAGTTGTTTGTGAAAAAATTTAAGTTTCTTTACTGTCGCCAACTCACAACAAAACATCAAATCGTTACATATAGTAAGCGAAACAAAGAATTGCAAAGAGAGCGGAATTAAGTAACTTACCGTTGTAGCCGTCGTGATTAATGTCTCCCAGTCTGGTCAGCGTGGTGCCGAAACGTGCCTTAGCGGTAACTGGCAAGGGACAACGGATCACCTTAGATTCGAAGTTGAACTGCAATCATTTGAACCATATTAGTCATCAGAAATGACAGGGAATGTATAGGTCATTACTCACCCGTCCCTTATTGAGGTACACATATATTGCACCATTATCATGTGAATCTTCGAAGGAATGCTGGGGCGCTGATATGATGACATCGGTAAGTCCATCATCATTGAGATCCTCGGCTAAAACTGCATAGCCAAAGTATTCACCAAACTGTTCACCACGGAACACATGATATTTTTCAATGCTTTTGCCTCGCACGTCATAAATATATGCCTCTCCCGACTGTTCATTGGCCTGTGGTGCAGTGGCCACATACAGAAGGCGCTTCAAATCAGTGCTATCAAAGTGACCTGAGCTCACGGCATAGCCAAAGTATGAGTCATCGTCTTGGCCCCAACGATCCGGGTTAGGAATGTCCGTCTGATAGGTAACTTCCGGTGCGTAATCTATATAATCACCTCCCCCTCTAGCTTTTCGCCGGCGTTGACTGGTAGTGTCACGACGACTTGCCGAGGATCATCCACGAGAGAGACCTTACGATAGCGGATTACCGAACCTCGCCACGTATAGATACCGGGTGCACCAATCAGAAACTGCTCATTATCATCCGAAATATGAGCGCAGAGGCCCTGTTCTGCCAATATATAGTAATAATATCTGTGATCATTGTCCTCCTTCACTTGCTCAGACTTGAGACGCAGCGGTGATATTTTGGTTATATTCTGTGGCTGATCGGCAAGCGTATCGGGCACCCAGTAACATATGCCGTGCATGTGATAATCCTTGGAAGAGGGTGCGATAAATCTGGGCGCACAGACTAGCAGCTTATCCGAGTCCTTGGTACCTCCATCCATCGACCCGCCCAGCCACTGAAAATCTCTGCGCTCAGAATCCCAAGTGTATTCACTATTCTCAATGTTACGATTGCCATTTCCATCGAATACATAGGGACTGCAGTTGCCATTCAACAGCGAGCACTTGTAGATTGCACCCGTTTCATTGATCTTACGCTGAGCCTCCAATGTAGATTGGGCCTGTGGCGCACCCACAATGATACTATAGAATAGAGTAAGAGAGAGAAATATCTTTACTGTAATTGAGTGGTGTAGACAATCTGATACTGAACCGCAACCCAATTTACTTGCATTAGTCAGTCAATAAGAGACAATTGCGTATGCATCATCAATTGATCGATTCAATTTTAAAAATGTTGTTATTTTTCCTACTAAATACAGTTAGTTTATGTGTTGTTTGTCTTTAGATTCGTGACCAACCAGATAAATACGTTATCTGGTAGAATATCGGGCGAATACTTGATATAAACAACATAGTAGCAGCAACTGTTGAGTTATCATTGCTTGACGTGCAATTTAAAAATGTGTACTCAAAATCAATTTATACAAAGCTTAAAATTTCGAAATATACAAAGTGTCTTCTAGTTTAGCACAACTAATAAATAAAGATAGTGGAATTTTATGTTTAATAATATTATTGCTCTAATATTTCCGTCTGTGCTCCATTTTTTTACAGTTGACACGTCTAATCGTTTCATGCTTTTTGCCATTTTGCAATAGCTATAGACCACTGTTTGCTCACACGCACACAACTTTACATTACGGTAATCTTATCACAGAAAATCGACTAAAAGCGAAGCCGATAAAAAAAATGGCATTGACTAACTTTTAGCTAGAAATATAAACTCTGAAAATCAAGTATGTCTTTTTTGTATACCTAAATGTACATGTATAGATTTCCATATATGTATATACACCCACAACAGGTGCAAGGGAACGATCGTGCAGTATGGGAATGCTGAAATATTTGCATAACTTCAGCTTCGAATACATGCGCATGAGTGTATGAATACAAATGTACATTTATTTGTGAGTGAATGCCATTGTAAATGCTTAATACACAGTGTCTACAAATATGTCCCTCATCGTCCCCTTCTTCCAACTGTTCTGCGTTATGCCTTGGCAATAATTGGTAATTTGTACAACTTATTATGAGTATTTTATTACTCAAAGTGTACTTTATATTGAGCTTGTCCCGTATGAACAAAGAGGGGACTACCAACTCCATCTCGATCTCCACTTTGATTTGGATGAATCATCACTGAGCTCATGGCTCACAACTCCGCACACACACACACACACACAACCTGTTTGCTCTAACGAACAGGGAGGGAGAAGACCCGCCTGAAGCTTTGAAAGTCAAAGTCTGATCTTGGAACGGCACTTACCCGAGCGGTCTCAGACTGATGCTATAACCGAAATATGACGCACGCACTTTGGGCATCACGGTGGCAAATTGTGGATCTTTGATCTCCCTATTTGGGCGAGGCGACAAATTGTAAGCACATATGTTGCATGCCAGACATAGGACAAGCAGGATTAATTTGATAGGTAGAGACCAGTTCATTATTGTAAATTTAAAATTTCCCATTATTAAATATTTATAAACGGGTTTATGTTGTAGCTGATTGATTAACTGCTCAGTTTCAATTATATTATCACAATTGCTACACAGCACACACATAGACGCACACCCGCATATACGCACTTGGCGAGTAACACACAATATGTGTTCGAAGCACAACTGTCTCAAACGAATGTCTAAACGCCACTGAAACCTGACTGAGTTACGCGGCCTCTTGCAACGTAAAGATAGCTTTTGAGCGTGTGCATAGCGTTGTGTTACTCTCACACTCTCTTTCGCTTCATTCTCGCACTCAGAGCGTGAGCGACTTACTCACTTTACCGTTGCCTATCGCATTGGAAGTGAAATATAATATAAAAAGCTTCGTTTATAGTTGGTCATCTTATTTTCTTGTCTGTTACAAGTTAACTTTGTTAGCTTTATGTGGAAAACTTGTATTTCAATTAAATCGCAACTGCACATACTATAACAATAACAAGGAAATATAAATAAACCGCTTGTTCATATACAACATCAACCAACTGAATGTTACTGATAAGAAAATATTCAAAACAAAAAAAAAAAAAAAAGCTAAATAAAACCGGTTCAGTTTCTTTGCAAGATTGTGAAGTGTTAATATATTAGGTATTTAACTACTGTTGTTTTTCCTACTTTATAGGCAATATAGAAAGCATTTAATATGAAACATATACCGAATATAATCATATTTCTGTAACTGCTGGCTTTGCTGAGTCAGCAGCAAGATGAATCACATTTTGCATCCATGTGATGTCGCTTTTTACCGGGCAATAGCTGCTTCCAGTTTACAATGAAGTTTTTTGCTGTATAAACAAACGTAACTATATTGACAGCAGTCAGCATTTGGCCCACATAACAAGCACATGTCAGTCAGCTACCAATTGCAGCAACATTTATGCATAACAAAACAAACAACAAATATTTGTTGTTATTTAGGCGTAAGCCAAAATAAATAAAACAAGCAAGTACAAGTATAAGCGTTCATGGGAGTATTCGCTGTCGACTCGTTCGAAACTGACCGTCGCCACACCAAATCTCGTTTTAAGTATTTCCCAAAAATTAAATGCAGCGCATATGAGTGACTCACTTACAGACCATATAATGTGTCACCCAAATATATAATGCAAGATGCAGACTGAAGGGAATCCATGATTACATACACTGCTGGTCAGTTGCTTAGTGTCATTAATACTCGTAATGTAAGTCACAATAAAATAAATGTTTGCTAAGATACAGACAATAAGAAATAAAGGGCGCCGATTGCTGTCATCTCCATCTTCACCAAGAACGACAGCGACAGCGACAACAACAACAACAATAACAAAAGCTTCTTGCGGTCAACAAACGCTTAAGAACAATAGCAGCCGCTGCATTTTTGGAGCTCTTATTGGTGCTGTTTATTTTGGATTTGGGTTTAATGACCAAGAAAAAGGCGTCTAAAAATATATTGCCGGTGTAAACTCTGCTGCCCAGTTCGAGATGTCGTGGGGGCGCTAGCAGTAAAGTGTGTTTATCCAATATTATGTGCAGCTGTTGCATTAAGACTCCACTACTAATCGTCGTCAAATTTTGCCAGAGTTCTGAAAATTTTAAAATTTGATATTTGTGCAACTCAACTGAGTCAGAATTCTGTACTGTCACAGAATTTACTTAGAACTAAAGTAATGTTCCCTGAAGAATAGTCAATAACGAAATATTCAATGAAATTATTGTATTGCAAATCAACTTAAACATATTATTGTCAATGTGTTTTCGTATATGTGTAGTAATATTAGTTTCAGTCAGAATGAGGAAGCTACCATTATTCTGAGAGCTCAAATTTGTTGTTCGGTACAATTTGTATTTACTAATTTCAATTGAAGTTAAATAAATTACAGGTTGTCGTGATTTTACGGGTAATTTCCGTAAATAATGAGGCGAATTCGAAGTTAATTTCAGGAAGCAGTGAAATGAGGCTAATTACAAAAAAAGGAAATAAAAACTAAATTTGATACACCGAAGATTAAAGCCTCTTTCAAATTGTTGCATTGGCAACTGCTTAATATTGTTAGATTTATAATTTTAATTCAACAAAATGTTTTACTTATGCGCGTATCACACACCAAGTAGTGTACATATTTTTCTAAAAACATATATTATAATATTTTATCGAGCCAGTACAAATAATCTAATGTCTTTGCATTGACCACATTATACATATCAAATCTGACTATTTTCAGCTTCAGTCTGGTGTGACTTCATTGTTGGACCCGAATTCTAAGCCAAAGAAGATGCCAGGTTAACACACAAGTATGTAGTATATACGAGCTTATGTATAACAATATGGGTCGCGCCGGCTGCAGATACTTGGAAGAGAGAGTTTAAGTTTGTCAATTGCCCGTGCTGCGAGCTAAGATCTGAGATCTGTTGAAATTGATGGCAATTGTATCTTAAGTTTGTTAGTTTTAGAAAGATTGTTATTTTTCTTTTCAAGTGGTAAAAAAATTAGATATTTTTCTTTTTGTTTTGCTTTTAAAGTTTTTTATTTGTGCAGCTGCTAAGTTAAAATTGATGACTGGAAAACGAGTTTTATTCGTGCAAGTAGTGAACCCATTTGCGCTTACTGACAAACTATTATTTAGCAACACTTTTAATAATAGTAAAAAAAAGTAATCAATGTGCTAAATGCCGAACATATGCTAATTGACTCAAAACAATTCTAGACCTTTTTTAACTGAAGAAACTTCATTGATTGCTCAATTTAAGCGAGCAAATAAAGCAGTAAAATCGCAGCTGCGAATCGTTGAAAAGTATATAAACGAGTACGGCTTGGATCTAATAAATACTGTTTCTCAATCGTATCGCCTGCAAGAACTGAAAGGCGTTTCTTGTCTTTCAATACACAGTAGACTTCTTTTTTTTTAAGTTTTTATAAAAATATGTCACAATCAAATATTTGCATAAGACGCTGGCGAGTCTGGCTTTCACACACACAAACAGTCGCACACATAAAAATATGGGCGTGAAAACTCACCTGGATTGACGCATTACCAATGTGAAGCCGAAGTAGGAGCAGCGCATTTGGGGCAAATGAACTTTCAGATGTTGCGGTGCTCGTATTACAAAATTTGCCCGTGGCGAGTAATTGAAGGCGTTCACAATAATATTGGGGCATATCTGAAGCTGCAGCAACAGCGCCATCAGCACCGAACTAAGCAAGCGGCACATGTTTATTATATTTTGTTGTTATTTGTGTGGTTGCTCTTGATGTTTGCCGGTTAAAATTCAATTTGATTTAAAAGACATTGAATTTAATTTGCGCATGCGTAATTTCACTTAAAATAACTTTAATTTGATTATTGTATGCACTCAAAAATATACACACAGCATAAGTATATGTGAATATGGCTTTATTAAACTAATAAATCACAATTAAAACAAGCACTGAATTATTTATGATTAATTGAAAATAATTTATGATTAAACACGCATTTTTGCAGTTGCTCTGCTTGTATTTGACTTATATATAAAACAAAATAAACGCTACAAGACAGCCAAACTTATCTGGACTTGTATAATTTTGTTGTTATTGCCTGTCGTCAAGCTAAGTTCGCGACACTTCATAACAGCTTCACTGTAATTGCACTTATAAAAATTGAATTCGTAAATATTTCGTATTTTGTAAGCGCCTATGCCGCAGCCTCAACTGCTACGGTCTTGAAGAGATCATGCGTGCTCTACGAGTACAATTCCGACTACGTCTTTGTCTCCGAATCCGTATCCGTGTCTGCGCTTGAACTCGAATATCTTTACTTGTCGACCGCTTACTGTGAAATGAAATGCGCGTCGCGACGCTTCGTCGGCAGCTCAATTGCCACTGCTCTCTGGGCTTTGCGTGCGTGCGTTTGTGTGTATTTGTGTACAAGTTATGTGGTACACCCGACAACTTTGTCACTTTTAATATTTTTTCGATGTTAAATAATAAATATAATTTATATTGTTCTGCAATCCATAAAGAATTTAATCTCAAATGTGATTGGTTTCTTATCTGTGTAAGAAATTAACTTAAAATATCTGAATTATTAATATGTTTTTTTTTTATTTTTATTAATATTAATATTTGATTAATATTTTCTTTTACATCATTTATATTGTTTTGTAATCTGAATTATAAATATTGACAATAAGACATCACTTTGTCGGGTGAGTCCCTCAGAAGTTGCTCTCTTTTGTGCTCATCATCCTTACTTAAATACACTCCCACACTATCTCACACCCTCTGACTAGCACACAATAACACAGACACATGAACAATAAAACACTGTTGCCTTGGTGATTGTCATCATGCAGCGAACGCCCATCTTAAAGCTTTTTTAGTTATTCCTTTTACTCATTAACCTTATAAGGAATTCCTCCCTCTTGCCGATTTGTCAGCTTTTATTTTAAAACTCGTATGGATACATATTTGTTTATAATGGAAAGTAGTATTATGCACTCAAAATGTCCTCAGTAAACTGATAAATCAATGTACGTGGCAGCGAAGAGCATATGTTGCCCGTAACGAAGCAGACAAGCTGATATTCTGTTAATGCATATGTACGAATACATATACCTACTCAGATGTGTATAAATAAGATTAATAATGCAAGTGTTTTCGGCAAATAACAGGTTGCAGAAAAGTTTAGATCTTTGTTCTTTTTATTTGGTTGCAGTCATTGACTTCTACTAAATAAAAATGATGAGATTCTTACAGGCCACTATTTATATATATTATATATATATATATATATATATATATATGAACAGCTGTTTGTGTATACATGCATATAAGCATATACATATATATTTATAGGTGCTTATCAGCTGAGCGAGAAATAAAAGGCAGCACACGAAATTATTGGGGTAGGTTGTGCTGACCGCGGTTAATGGTGCCTTAACATGAAATTGAACAAATAACGAGTATGCCAGTAATGTGGACGGTCAAAGGCTCAATGAGAGTGTACTCATGCCCCGGAGCATGCCTCAATTGCTGATAACAAGCCGTTTCATTTACATTACTTGATTGCCTCGAGCACACATGCATGCATTTGTATGTGAGTGCGTCACAAAATTAGTTTATCAAATTCAATTATAAAACAATAAAAACTAAGAAAATTCAGCCTTTCCATAGAGCTGATATGACAATATAATCGCCCAATATATATGAATTCTCAGCTTGGAAAATGTGAAAATAAATTCCATAAAGAATTTATGGTAAAGCCATAAATGTATAACAGTTGAAAGTTGTATACATCTGTTTTTTTTATTGTTTTGGGGTGGCTTATCAAATTTTCGACACGTTTTCTAATTGGAACTTAGTAAGGCAATTTAAAAGTCTCAAAATAAGCATATTGATTGCTTTTAATGCAACTTACGCTTCCCCGATGATTGAGTAATGTTTAAAGTCGGAGAAAGTCAGAATAAGAAAGAGATAATTGTAAAGCAGACGGCGCCATGGAAAATCATAATAAAATGCATAATTATACACCCGCTAGATGATTTGACAGCAATTACGCGCTTGGTTATGGCTCTGAGCAAGACAAGTAGCACGAATTGCAGTTGTAATTTCTAAAAGAACAACAACTGCACCTGCAGGGCAACATAATTGAAGTTCATGACCCTACAGTCACCCTCGCACGCGTCGTTTCTCACATATACATATATAAATGTGTATGTATGTATGCATATAAACACATATATCGCTTTCCTTGATGTGGCTGCTGGTGCTGCTGCAATTGAAACAACTGCAACATGTGCAAGCAAAAACAACAAAACAGGCGTAAATTGAACTGTTGAAAATGAGATTCACTTTCATAGGGGGTGCTGCAGCATTGGAGCAACATCGTTTCGTTTCTAGCTGCCCTTGAGATGATCTTCACTCCAATTCACTTCAGCGATGTTGTTGCTGTTGTTGTTGCTAAGTTGCTTTGGTTGGCTGCCAGTTTGCCTGCTGCATGTTGCCTGCTGCCTGCCTGTTGCTGATGTTGCTTGCCTGGCGTCGAATTTATCAGGGCCACAATGGGTCTCACTCTTTCTTATAATTATCTGTCGCCATACTTGACGGAAGTTTCAGGCACATTTTCACATTTACACATTTACAATTCCGCTATGCATTTATTATAGAAGTGTTATCAATTTATCAACATTTATAAGTAAATAAGTATGTGTGCGTGTATATAAAAAACATTACTTGGAGCTAAATAAACAATAACAATATAACTAATATATGGCTACTAATTCGTCTCCTCTTTGTGTGTTCGTACTGTTTGTATGTCTGTTGTTCAAATGCAAAAGACGCATATCGATGCAGCTGCGACAATATTGTGAAGCGGTTCCTTATTTGGTCATCAAGTGTGCACTGAACTGGCAAACTGACAAAAGGAAGTGTCGTTTACTTTATAAAGTGAAATCAAGGCAGGTGCACTTCCCTCTGACGTCAGCAACATTAAAACAGCACAGTACGGTATTTTCTGATCATTTTTATTTATAGTTTCATTCAAAGTATTAAGTAGATAAAACATAAATTATTGGATATATCCATATCGTTTTTTCGATATTATAAAGAGAAAAAACGACTAAACTGCTTCATACTCCTTAATTGAGTCACCGCTTTGCAGGTCATAAACAAAGCACTGCAGTTTTGACAAACTCACCTGAAAGGCACCCCAATCTATGTCAGACACGGTCAACCCTTGCCATAAAACTGAATGACCAACCCCGTTAACAACAAGCGTCGATGGCTATAAACTAAAAGAAAAAAACAAATTACGAGCAACCGTTTCTGTTTTTTTTCGGTAAACTAATTGAAACTGAATGTATAACACGCTCAGGTGCGTGGTTGTTGCTCTGCTGAGATTAACAGTAGACGCCTACTTAATGTCACATTTCGAGCGAAATATAACCCAAATTATAGAAATACTTTCGCTGCCTACCAGTAACAAAGATGATTGAATACAAAAACAATACTTAAGTAATTTCCATACTCATTTATATTTCTGATGCCTTTCCGGCCATGAACGGGTGCCTCTGTTGTGTCAAAGACATACTCAAGTGTGTGTTTTTGGGACAGGCATTCAATCATGCAGAAATGTCATTGTAATTAAAGATAACTTCGTATATTACGAGTACTTATGCAAAAACAATGACAGTATAATTCAATATTGAACTCACGGTCGCGTTCGTGTCGAGTAACAAACAGAGCTTTCTATATATAAGCTAAGTGAATAATGTTTTTACTTCAACTGTGTATCTCAAATGACTAATTGGTTTTATGTACCATCCCGTAATAATAGATTTTTATTGGCTTAGAGATCAGCAGCACGATCTCGTGCGTGCATTGGCACTCGTCCATTAAGTTTGGCATGTTGTCATCATAAAATAATCAATCTATATGTTAAATGCTCTTTTCACGTCACAAACATACGTATATGTAATTCTGCCCCTTACAATTAAAATTCATATCAGGCAAGAGCCACGGCAAACAAGTAAGGGTGGGAGGTGCAATATAGCATAAATAGCCTTTGTTGAACTCGTTAAGAATATATGCATAAATGAACTGCACAGATAATTATCAATTTTATTGATGTGTCTATAGAATATTAAAAATGCACTCTTAATTGTACTGTGTACTTTTTGCTATAAGTGAATAAAGGCTTAAAGAAGTTTAAATATCTAGCATTATGTTTTTATATATTTTTAGTACTTATATAAATGAATATTTATTGCTAAATTTTAATTTTTTCTACTGCGGCTCGCTTAAGAATATTTAATGTATTAATAATAAGAATATAGTAATAATATTTGAATGGCGAGAACAGGAAGCGTCTTCTTTGCATATGCACAAAACAATAACATTTTAGCAGCAAAGTCTTATAAAATGTGAAAGAGCGAAGGAGAGAAAGCTCTGCGGAGAGCTACCGTTTTTGTTTTTGTATTCTATTCCTATCACAAGCCTTTGCTATGAGTGTGAGCAAGCTCTCTGCAGTGAGTATCTATGCATGTGCGAGTGTTATGTGAGCCCTAGATGAAAAACGCTGCATTGCTTGTTCACTGCACTGTCTGTGCATGTGTGTGTGTATGTGTTATCAGCTAGGCAAGCTCAATGCAGTAAGAATGAATGCGTAAATATATATGTGAGTAGCTGTAGTGATAGCATGTGTATGGAAAGCTCGATGAGCTTAACATCCATTGTGAGCGCTGTGATCCAAACAGTGTGTTAGTATGAATGCTCAAGTGTCGTACATACACATATATTTACATTAAATATTTGGTTATTATGCTCACTGCATATATATGAATGAATATAATCATTCAGCTTATGTAATTTTGGAAATGCATATTATCTTTTAATAATTCTAATGACATAGTTGAAATTTTAATATTTATATATTTTTGTTATCGCTTTTTATGTACCTCCTTTGTCAACTACTCAGTTTTAGCAAAGTTCCACACCAAATAATTCCTACTGACAAGCAGTGCATAGAGCAGTGCATATTCAAGAAGTGTTTTTTTCTCAAAGCAAGTGTAAGTTTGTTGCCTACTTTCAGGCGGTCATATGATAGATGGACATTGCATCGCTTATCCAAAGGCCGTTAAATTTAAATCTCAACATGGCAAGTCTGATACTCATTATATAAAATCAAATAATTCGTAAGACATTTAAAATTAATTTTATATCCTGTTAATAAAGATGTCAAATTGTTATCTCACCGCATTAGTAAATAATGCATTTAACATAAATGATTAAATTAATTTAATACAACTTTTCTACATTTTTGTATTATTTCCTTTGACTACTACATTTAATAAGCTTATTACTACATAATTGCTTAATTACCTGCAATATGAGAAAAGGAAATTAATTTATGCATATGTAAACTAAATGTTAGCACATCAACAATGCTACACATACGCCGCCCACTCTCTGACAGATGCACATATGTATACACAGACAATAGTGGTCCAACTTCAAATTGACTAACAAGGATTATAATGACGCTGTCTAGCCAATTGCAATGGCTTTTGCTTTGATGTAAATTGCCGACAGCAGAACAAGCCTAAGCGGACTAAGACACACATACACACGTGCACACATGCACACAGGCACACATGCATACACTGTTACATAGAAATCAGTCTAGACGAGACAACAGGCAGACAGCTTAACGCAAAACAATTTCTTTTTGTCATCGAATATCCTTGAGGCACCGCAAATTGCCGCCACTTAAGTCGCCTTGCACCACTGCAAGTGCAGTGCACTAATTAGCGTGAGAAACGTGTGTTCAAAATGATAAATGCTGTAACTTAGTTGACTCTTAAACTAAGAAAAGTGCAGGACTTTTAAATATCAACAACATCGACACTTTGATGTTTACCAATAAGCGCTTTTGATTGGTCGACCGTTTCATTTGATATACGATATACGCAGGTGAGTTAGACGCCTCTTTCAATCACTTAGAAGTTGTCTCATTCCTTATTGTTTTATACTTTTTTCCTATATCACGTAGTCGCCACGTATGATTTAAAGATTTTGGCACTGGCTACAGTTCGATCTCTCCGTCATAAACTTATTAATATCATTACTCAAAACTGATTCATTTCCTGTTTTAGTTCAAATGTCGTAGAACAAAACAAATATTACACTTTGATGTTCAATGCGCACGATGCATTTTGATTTATTTCGATGGCCGGAAATCCAAACAAAAAGGTGAAGAAGCATTTTCAATTATGAGAGGCATGGGAAATTCACTCATAAATTAGAAATTGGCATTGGCATGGTATAGATAAATATGAAGATAGCTATTTAAATTTAAATTCTCAATTTACTGGTGCACAACCCATGCAGTTTACACACTCTGTAGCCAAAAATGAAGACACGAGTAACTAGTCTATGTAGATTGAATATGCAAGTTTTTTATTATCTTGAATTGTGTCAGCACAATTTGCAGATTTTGCTTATGCTGAACGGTATGCTCCTCTATCGCATTATTAAATCCCTTGACGCTTTAGTGCACTTTTTTGTGACACACACATAATCTTACATTTTCAGTGTCCAAGTCATTAATGAAAGCAAGGGAAGGTAAAGCGCGAGAGCAGTGCAAGTTGGCCTTAATGCCCACCCGGCACGCCATTGCCCAATAAAACGCTTAACGACGTACAAGAGGGCCAAGAGCGAGTTGTTCAATTTGGTATGACTCTTCGCTGGGCCACTGCTCATCAGAATTTCTTAATTTCTGCCACGGAAGCTACAGCAAGTTACTGCCGCATGCACATTTTAGCCCAGTGCACGATGTGCAGTTTGTTTTTGGAAATATCTGACAATTAGATCAAAATTATGACGCTGCTTGTGCCATAAAGAAATTTTCTTTCTTGACTACCAGATGCCAGTTGGTAGTTAACAGTGGCTACAGGCCAGTTGCCAGCCTCTTGTTGTTTGTTGTTTGCTGTTTGTTGCTTGTTGGCTGTTGCTTGTTGCTTGCAAACAATAGATAGTTAAGACCAGAGATATTTTTATGTTTATGTTTATGTTTATGTTTAGTATATGGCCACAGCATGCCATTTGTAGAATTTAATGAGCCACGGCGCTTGGCAACAGACCGCATGTAGTTAACAATTGAAAATGTTGCTCGCAATACAGCCGGAAATGCGAGCACACTCACACATGCATGCAATCGAACACAAATAAGAAATTTAAAATATAATAATTTAAAGTCATGGGCAACATCAGCTGTTCCTCGGCAAATCGCAAGCAACAGCTGCTATTGCAACTGCAACTGCAGAAGCAATAGCAGCAGCAGCCGCAGCAGCAGCAGCAACGACGGCAACAGAAGCAGGTTTAATCAAAATACTCTCTCTCGCGCTTAAAGATAGACAGTCAACCAATAAAAGGCAACAGTTTTAACTTGAAATCATATATTAAAAATACAATAATTGTGAACATAGTAGGACAGTCCTTAAAAACGAAGCAACAAGTAAACATTTTGAGAGTGGCCAATTCTTAAACGCCAAAATATTAACGTCAAACGTTCTCTTTTATTCTTTATCTCTCTCTCTCTCTCTCTCTCTCTCTCTCTGCTATCTCTCTCTCTCTCTCTGCTCTCTCTCTCTCTCTTTCTCTCTCCCTCTCCCTCTGTCTCTCTCTCACCGACCCTCAAGTTGGCTCTTTTCCTACCTAAACGAGAACTTTGGTTTTCAAATTTCAGTCGGCTTTCGACCATCAGTTGGGGCGCACGTTTTTCACTTGCCCAAGGCGGACAAAATTTAAAGTTTTCAGTGACTGTGTCGCGTTTAAAAAGTGTGCATATCTAATACAAATCTTTAAATTGTTTATAAACAAAAACTATCTTATGTACTTTTTTATTTAAATGTTTAAATTGTGCGTCGTTTTACTTTTGTGTGAAATTAACGCTAAGCTTAAATCGCTCTTCGTCTTTTAACATGAATATTAAACGTGACTTAAAACGCAATTTCTTGCCTAGCTATGCAGTTTTTTAAACCTATTTTTTATAAAGTTCATATTTTACAACTTAATTGGAAAACGAAATAATCATTTTGACAAACTTGTTTATTGAATACACACAACGAAATGCTCAAGAATCTTCGAATAATTAACAAAGCCAGATAAAAACTGAATTTTATAAGTTGTGTGATTTCTAGAATTTGCGTTACAAATCTTAGTAATAAAGCACTTATAAACGTTACAAAGTAAATTACATCAGTAGAAGGTAAGGCACATTTTATAATTCGCTTCGAATCGAATTTACCTAAAAGAGACAATGAAAATGAATTTTACTTGTTGTTTTTGCGTTCATATAATATATTAAAATAATGTATAATTATTATAGAATAATTATAGCAGGGAAGTGGGCTCTTAGTAGTAGTTTATAATAGAAGTAAATGTTAATAGTGTAGTATACTCGATGTCAGGTTTTATTTGTGCAATTGGCAGCTGAAACATCCGTCCTGCTTTTCAGTGAAATGACACAATTAACTGTATTTGTACTTCCCATTTATCGTAATGCAATAAAAAAAATTCCAAGTATAATGGAAAGTCTCAGACAATAACAAAATTCTTGCATAGTTGTCAACAAAATTATCGAAAGACTCAATAACAGATCTAATTTCGTGTGCGACATTATTTATTTTCATTTTCTGCCTCGACGAGATGGTTTATTTCTTTTATGTATTATTATGCTCACTGGCTGTAGACAGGCAGTCAATACCAAATCGAAGTCGAAAACAAGCTCCAAAAACAATAAAAACAATTGTAAAATTCAAAAAGAGGAAGAAGGGGCTACACAATAAGTAAACAGCAGTTTCACGCAACTAAGCGCACAAATGACAGTATAAACAAAGTAAACACAGTATAAAAAAAAGTAAAAAATTTGTTAAAAAAAAAAAAACAAAAAAAAAGCGCGCGCTTTTCTAAACGTTGAAGCAGCAATTGCAATCCTACAGATTTCCTGTTTACTCGAGTTAAGCTTTTTGTTGTTCTTCTTGGCGTTAATGAGGCGTTGTTGTCGTCGTCTATGTGCATTAGATCACAGCGTTCTAGCAACAGCAGAGGCAAACAACACCAACACCAACAACATCAACCACAACAACAACAGCAAATGTGTACCCAGCACTTTGGAGTGTCGGTTTTCGGGCAACATTGCGTATGTGCAATGCAAACGAACGCGTGACGTTCGAGCTCAAAGAAAACAAACAATCGGCCAATGGATCACAGAGTGCCAGACTCACATGATACGGCTACAACTGCCACTACTCATACTACTCGTTCATGTATTTGGCTGCTGTGGGAGGCTCGCCTGATTCGCATACACACAAACCCATACATATGTGCATATGCACATATACAATATGAGACGACATTGGCCACCGGCGGCAACGTCAGCGTCAGCGTTAGCGTCAGTTTGGCTGCCTAGTCGTCCGGTTGACCGCCATCGTGTGACTCTGCGGTCGTCGATTTAATTTGTTTTGTTTGTTGGTTTATGTATATTTATTGAAAATTTACTGCTTGCGTAACAAACGACGACGCTGCTGTCACTGCTGGAATATGCAAATGTGTATGCGTAAGTGGGTGGAATTGTTTGACAGATGGGAAACAGAGACTTGCTTAGCGTCTGGAGTGTTATCCAAATGTTATTAATCTCGCATCAAAATTGGCAGACTTACCATTTGTCACACCGTTTCCCTCAATTTTGATGAGTTTGCTGAAAGGAATTCGTATCGCCGGCATTGACAAAAATATTTCCTAAGAATCACTGTCACTTCTGTTGCCCGAAACGATTTAGTTTGTTATTAATGAAACCAAAAACGCGCTTGACCCTTTTTAGGATTAAAGCCTATGCTATGCGCACATAATGTGGCTTGCCCCAGCACTGATACAATCATAAACACTGTTACGCCGTGAGGTAGATACACATACATATGAGTATGTGAGAGGGAGAGACCCAGACCGAAACGCAGACCCAGGCCCAGACTCAGACTCGCAAACAGGCAAAGTGGGCTAAAAATAACTCAGGTCGGCATTCGGAGACGATGTTGGCGTCTGTCTGCACCGTTCGCGTCGTCACTTATTGCGCAATCGCGGCAACTTTGTTACCATACCAGAAGCAGGAAGCACCACAAATGGTAACCAAGTTGGGGTTAAATCGCTGGGACAGGATAAAAATCATATCAACTTGGAATTAGGATTAGGTGATGATAAGTATTTAATAATAGGCCTAGTCTAGCTTTGCTCAGCTCAGCTTAGCCTAGCTTAGCTCAGCTTAGTTTAACTTAGCTATATAGATTCAGATTATAATGACACAATCTTAAGTCGTGGTATATTTAATGGAATTATATAGGTTGATCTGTTGTATGAGTTCTCCTTTTTGGTTTTGGTAGACGATACAATGCACTTGTTGCTGCACGTCAGCAACAACAGACACCAGAGGATGCAATTCAATACAAACAACAAAGTAGAAAAAATATTTTGCGAAAATCCAGAATAAATGCCCAAAAAACATAAAAACAGGTATTTAAAGCGACGTCGGGCAACGGTCAAACTGCATCAAGAAAAAGGCTGGCTATATAAGAATATATATTTGTGAGTGTGTGTGTATATGTTGTATGTATGATTGTATGTATATATACATATATTAAGCTTTGTATGAGTGTGAGTGTTGTTATTGAGGCTTGGCAATGCAGTTGCTGAGCTTTGCCTGCTGAGGTGAATGCATTTTATGCCGTTCTTGTTGTTGTGACTGCTGCTGCTGCTGCTGCAGCTGAAGTTGTTCCTTGCATTTTTGTTGCTGCTGTTGCTGTTGTCGTTAGCTGTGCTCCTTCAAACCTAATTTTTGCCGCACGTTGTTCTGTTGCTGTTGTTGTTTTTTTGTGCTTTGCAAATTCTGAGGAATTTCAAGCATCTCAGCACAAAAACTTCGAGTACAGTAAACACTCAAAATGTATGCTCCAAGTGTAAGCGAGAGCCTTCATCTCCAGACGGCTCCACATGACATGGAAAAACTAAATCAATAATAACAAACAAGCCGGGACGAAACCAAAATAAAAGAAAATAAATAAATGAGAACGTGGAGAACAGCTACTACTATTACTACTACTACTACTTATACTACTACTAACAACAACAACGTGAATTATAAAACCCACTGACTGCGTCGGGTCTAAAAATAGCCAAGCGCTCTGCACGGCACGGCACGGCATGGCAGGAATGCAGCTCCAATGCAAGTGCATGTGCTGCTCGTGGACGAAGTCCGCGCTGCGTCTGTGTGCCAATACGAATGCGAATGCGATGCTTATGTGTATGCGAGTGCAGACAGCGTCTGGCATGCCAGGTTAACCTGGAAACAACTGGCCAAGCGTCAGCTACTAAACCAAGTCAACCGACCGACTGAGCGACCGAACGACCGAACGACCGAACGACCGACCAACCGACGGCTCGACCATCATATAAAATGTCGCAACGCATGTAAACGCAATAATTTTTGGAACCTCTCTGCTCGCTGCCCATTGCCTGATGTCTGCTACTTACCCGCTGGCCGCTGCTTGCTGCAAGCGTGTGCTGGTCATGAACATGAACCATGACGCAGTAGGTCATTAATTGTTTACAGGGAAATGTGCAATGTCTGCCATGTAGTGACGGCAGTGAAGGTAGTGAAGGTAAACGGAGTGCATACTGAAGCCAATGGGCACAAGACATTTCTCGAGTTGGTTTCTCGACCCGATGAGGCTAATTTTGATAGAGGCTAAAGTGGCCTGGAGGCAGCTGCTCTTAGCTGCGAGCTTTCAGGTGGATGAAAAGGCATTGACAATTGTTGTTTGGGCTCAAGGACATTACCCAGTTGGCTAAAGTAGGATGCTTTAGTTAACTAACAGCCGCTTGCACAAATCGCACTCCAGTCACGTTTCATTTCACCTCCTCAATGCAATTGTTGCATGTCGTATGTCTGTTTTCCCGCACTGTGTGTCTGTCTGTCTATTGCTCTGCTCAGGCTGTCTGCATATGTTGGCTTGAGCACGTCCTTAATGTCGTGACGATGACGGCAGCAGCCAAAATAAAACAAATGCCAAACTAGCGCGACAAACAAAATGCAAGTCACAATACAGACACGCAGTCAAACAGCTTGAGAAACAGACTGAGACAGAGACAGAGGCAAAGACGCAGACGCAGATGGAGATGGAGACAAACGCGATTGCATTATGCGCCAAGCCTACTAAAGCTCGCGAACCTGCCTCTACCTCTGCCTTTGCCTTTGCCTTTGCCTCTGCTTCTGCCGCTGCCTTGGCCTCAGTCTGTCGGTTTGTCTGAGACATCGCCGGGGCACATTGCAGACAACAACGATGACAGTAGAGTCGACGACAGCAACAGGTTCTTTATTTTTAGTAGTCGCATTTTGAAAACCGCCTGCTCAATGTCAACTCAACGTTTCAGACTTAATTGTTGCTTCTTTGCTGTATTTTTTATTTTATTTTTTACAACAAATTCTTTGTGCTTGACTGTTGTTGTTGTGGTTGCATCATGTTGCTTGAAGCATGTGCTTCATTCAAGTGCCTGCAGTTTTTTTTTAACTCTCAGATTACGGTGTAAGGTGTGTGAAAGGTGTACAGTCCATCTACTAATACTGCTTCTATGAAAATTGCATGCTTGTGCGATGTATAATGGAAATTTCTTACATATTCCTATTGCAGCATTCATCAATCGCCGGACGCCTTGTCATGCTGCAGCATCAAACATACAGTCAGAAAAATTTGACATTTCTAAAATCAAATTACAAATATAAGCGCAGAAATATTCTGGCAATGCGCGCACTTCCTGCTTGTGAAGCGCGTACACCAAACCACCTATCGGCAACATTGACAAATACGAAGACGTCAGCAACACCAGCAGCAGCAGCATCAGCACCAGCAACAGCACCAGCACTATCACCAGCACCAGAAGAAGCACCAGCCCCATCAAAAGCGGCAACAACTGGTCGCAATTGTAGCACAATTCTAAGTTTATTTATAGTATTCGTATGGAAGGTTTTACACACAGTAGCCAATTGCTTGCGCTATGCTGGCCGCATTATTGCCAATGCCAATGAGAATGCGTATGTGAACGTTGGCCATGACCGTGACGTCAATGAGATCGCAGTGAGACATCAACAGCCATATTCATATACACGCACTACGCACGCTGAGGATGACGCTAATGACGAGGTGTCAATGGCACGTGAACAACACCAACGGCAGCAACGACAACATCAGCAACAACAGCAGCAAAAGCAACAACAACGACCACATCGGCAGCAACATATTTCTAGTTCTAGTCCAGAGAAGATCGGCCACTGCATGACACCATCGACAGCAACTAAAGTCATAATGTTGCCGGTGTTGCGAGCTGCGTCTAGCGTGCCATTGATTACTTTGTTAATTGCATTGCTGTTGAGCATGCGCCTGACTTCGGGTGAGTAATGAGCACTGAGCGACTGGAAGATACATTTCATTCTTCACTCACTCGTTTGGGTTGATCCAAAATGAACATTATTATTGCACCAAGTGCGATACAGTCATTTATCAGAAAAAATGTCTCAATAATCTTGAGGTGCCGCCAGTTTGTCAATGTATATTATGTCCAATTGTTTTGAATATCTTTCAAACCTGCATTTCGATAGTGTTTTCTATAGTTTGGGTCCTCATTTAACTGTGGAGTTATTCTTACTCTTCCATAAAGAATAATTGTGACACATGGTCAATGATGTTAAATACTGTTAAAAACATTATTTAATAATTTTTCACTAGTCCCACTTGAATGTGCCCGGAAAAACGGGCAAATATGTATGAAAAAAGGTTCTGTAATTAATTCGTCTCATTGGCTTTATCTGACCTCCAGCCGGCACTTGCTGGCAGACGCATCTCGGCAGTGGCAAATGCAATCAAATCTATACCACGAACATCACAAAATCTGATTGCTGTGGTGTCAGCCAAACCTTCTCCTACACGGATCGCGAGCTGAGCAGTGTGGAGTACTTCTTTGCAACAGCCATAGGAGGCGGCGTTGAGTGTGTACCATGCATAGGTGGGTTCATTTGATGAGCTGAAATGTTCAAATCTGGTGATTTTCCAGAGAAATCATATAACTTAAATATCCCTTCTGATATCGAATTTTATAGAGAGTTGCAAGGGCTTTAAATGTGGGCCTAACAAGAAGTGCGTCAAACGTAAAGGAAGGCCCAAATGTGTGTGTGCGCCTGAGTGTGGAGCAACTTTACGTCGGAAGCAACAGCAACAGCAGCAACAGCAGCAACGGCAGCAACATCACAATGCTCCAGAGCAACAGTCGTGGGCGAAATCGTCGCCGTCGTCATTGTTGTTGTCTTCAATGCCGTCGCGCGGCTTACGTAGTCTAAGTCTAAGTAGCGGAATTACAAATGCCAATTTAAGTTTAGATGGTGCCAAACGGCAGCATAAACAAAACGAAAGCATCAGCAACAGCAGCAGCAACAACAGCAACAACTGTACTGATAACCAAAGAAATCAAGAGCAGGGCGAGAAGCCAATGCCAATGCCAAAGCGAGCCAGTCATAGAAAGGGGATGACGGGCGAAACGAAACACAGAAGACTTTTGATTATAGACAGCAGCAATTTACAAGAGCAAGCGACAACCAGGCGGTTGAAAATGGAGGGCAACGGCGGCAAAGTGCAGATGCAGATGAAGGTAGAGATGGATATGGAAAGATTGGCGCCGTTCGCCGGTCGACGCCGACATAGAAAAAATAACAGCAACAACGACTATGGCAAACATTTAACAAGATCAATGACGACGCTTACGTCGACAACAGCGAAGGTGACGGCGACAGGAGCCAATGACTCGGCCACGACGCCTGCGCAGACAGCTCAGTCTAGACACAAGTTTGCGAATGCTAATGAACCCGCCAACGACAATAACAGACATCAGCAAAAAGACAATGCTCCAGCTCGAGTCAGACATCAACACCAGCAGCATGCTCCAAATCACGAACAGCACGACAATGGATCGCAGCAGCGCCGGCATAAGCAAGAGCACACAAGCTACAAGGATAAGCTTCGCACAGCAGCAGCAGCAGGCATATTGCTGACAGCGAATACCACAATGTCTGGGTCTGAAGAACTTCGCCGTCTGTATCTGGCTGAACACGGAAGTGAAAGAGGCGCGTCATCTGGTAGCATCAGCGGCAGTCACCGCCACTTGGCTAATACCGATGATTTAACAATTCTGGCTGGAATTTATGAGGCAGCGCCTGTGGTAAGTCAGCATATTCCATTGCATACCCATTGGGGCAGCTGGATTTGCAAATATTTCATTCTGTTCATTCATTCTCAGCCGCAGCCGCAGCAACGACAACAACAACAACAACAGCAGCAGCATACAAATCCGGTTTGTGGCAATGACGGTCGCACCTACAATACCGAATGCCAGCTGCGCAAACGTGCCTGCCGCACCAACAACGCCCAACTGGAGGTCGCCTATCGCGGCCACTGTAAGAGTGAGTATCAGTCTCAGTCTAAGTCCCAGTATCAGTATCGGTTGGTGAATCTATTTGAATATAAGTTAAACTATTTAGTTTTAGTTTGAATATGGCAGACGAGTACGAGTACAAGTATGCCAT
The DNA here is from genome assembly GCA_035042075.1 of Drosophila macrospina. NCBI lineage: Eukaryota > Metazoa > Arthropoda > Insecta > Diptera > Drosophilidae > Drosophila > Drosophila macrospina. The sequence continues at coordinate 109,821 of JAWNLW010000133.1, read as the reverse complement.
GTATGTTTGCGTGCCAAAACGCAGCAGCGCCACAATTAGATTAGATGACAAATTATTGCACATTTCAATTACGGCCAACAGCCTGTCGCCAGTGGTGAAATCAAGTGGAGCCTGCACACTACCACTGACTGGCAACCATTATGCCGATCGATCGACCGTTCCACCGCGATGTTGCTCCCCTTGCGAATGTTATGTAATAATTTAATGATACAGGAAGCACTCACAAACATGCTCAAATGATCAATAAAAATGAACAAGAACGATGAGGAGCCAACTTTTTGCAATGGCCAAAAGAACTTGTTGGATTAGCCGCAAGGAGCCTGTCGGCCTGTCGCGGTTTGTTGCTGATGCAACACAGAAATCGGCAGTGGCACCACCAATACCAACAGTAACTGCAACATCAACAATCTAATGCTGGCGCGTGCCAATGACTGCAAGCTCCAGCTGCAGCAGCTTCAGCCTCAGCATCAGCATCAACATCAGCTCTGTGGAATGTGCAATCGCCAATTGGTAATCGACTATGGCCATGGCTCTGGCTATGGCTCAGGCAATGCAGATTTCTCACACCCCAAGTCCGTCCGCATTTTATTTGTAATTTTGAGCAAAAATTTGAATTTGTTGCCAGCTTCACAGTTGGCGCCAAGGCGTTTCAACGAGCTATGTGCACTGATAAATTTGACAGTTTATAGCTCTAACTGGATCTGTATCGCTCCCTCTCTCCCTCTCTCTCTCTCTCCCTCTCACTCTCACCAAATTTTTCTCTCCGTGTAGCTGTGCGTCGAATGTGTTTTTGAATGCCCAATTGTTGTTATTACAGACTAAGAAACCGACAGAAATCTTTCTTTAATTTATTTCTCTAATTATTATTAATTTTTTAATCACTTCCATTTAGCCACCTGCAATGGAGTCCAATGTTTGAATGGCTTAACTTGTGTTGAGGATCAGTATATGATGCCGCATTGTATCACATGCAAAATCGATTGCCCTTGGGATGATGAAAATGGATCATACGATCTAGATAGCGATGGACTGTCAGATGGGGCATCAATGAATGAGGAGCATGCAGTTTGTGGTGTGGATGGCAAGACTTACAGGAGCATTTGTGATATAAATCGTATGATTTGCAAAATTGGAAGATCCATTGCTGTGGCGTATCCGGGACCGTGTCGAGGTAGGTAATTTGTATTTTCTTTTTTTTTTTTGTCTACAATTGATAAGCTTTAAAACTCAATCAAATTAATTGAAAGGCTGGTGCCGTTTTACTAGTGGTTTGGAAAATTATTGCCAGCAATAGCAGTAGTTGTTGTTTTTGCTCTCGAATGCTGGTGCTAAAGCTGTTGTTGTTGTGGTTGTTGTTGTTGGTAACGTTAGCGGCCGTGCAAAATTAACAACAATCAACGTAAAACCGCAATTTTGCATTTGATTGACTTGACTTGGCTGAAGTTTCATGCCAATGCCCAACCACAAGTTGTTGTTGATGTTGTCGTTGTTGCACTGCTGTCTGCAACTGCCGAGCCATATTAAGTTGCGCTCGTTGTTTGTTGTCTGAAATTGCTACATTTGTTTATACGGCTCCATGGTTGCCAGCAATTTGATTAGCTAGTTGCTGTCGCCGTGTCTATAGTTGTTACTGTTACAGCTGATGTTGTGTTGACGCTCTCGGTATTGCTCTACATTGACTGGGGCGAGTCCACAGCAATGGCGATGGGTCTCGGCATAATTCATGCTTATTAATTTTGTGGTTATATTCCGATTGATCAACTCCGATTTCCTATTAATTACATGCAAAAAGACGCTGCCGCTAACCGCCTACAATCAAATGTGTTTGCTGTTACTATTGTTGCTGCTGCATCACAGTCGCCGCCGCTTGGTGCCAGTCCTCGAGCCAATTAAAGGCGTGGCGGGTGTTACATTCTCGCGCGCCATATCTACACTTATCTGGGCAACCGACAGTCAACTGACCAAACTGGTTTAGTATGTCAGAGTTGGCTGCAATTCCAATTGCGTGCTAATTGCAGTGTTTTGTTGCAAATTACAACTTGTAATTAATGTAAAACAAAAACCAAAAATTACTTAAAAACCAAGCCAAACATAAAAACAGCTGCTCACAAAAACGCTTCCTTTATAAATCAGGCATTGTATATAATAATCATTATCTATTCATTTCCATTGCTTAGCGAAACCCAAATTCATTGACTCATTTTGACAGAGATCCCATTTTTAATGATGCTTATAATAATCATTATCTATTCATTTCCATTGCTTAGCGAAACCCAAATTCATTGACTCATTTTGACAGAGATCCCATTTTTAATGATGCTTAGAGCCTCCAAACTCAGGTGTAATAAAAAGTAAAAAGGAAGATACATTTGCACACTATTTTAGTTTTTCTATCATGTATATTTCTATTCTTCCTATAGTCAGTCTGAAACGAATAAATTTTGAAATACTGCCTTCTGCTGATTGGTTTGTTGCACGGTAGCCGGATATTAAAATAAATTAACATCATTATCAATTATTCACTTTTGCTTTTAGCACAAAATGTGCGTGTGTTTGTGGGTATGTGGGTATGTGGGTATGTAGTGTGTTTGGTAGCTAAATTGCCTGATGATCTTGGCATGAAGAGGCTGCTTTGTTGGTAAACCAACTCTGTTTCCGTCAGATAAAATAATGCATACACATACACATACATATACACATACACATACACATACACATACACATACACATACACATACACATACACATACACATACACATACACATACACATACACATACACATACACATACACATACACATACACATACACATACACATACACATACACATACACATACATATACACATACACATATACATATACATACACATAAGCGAGTATAACTCTCGCCGTACGAATGTGTACGCGTGCGTGTGCGTGTGTCTTTATGTATTTTTGTTGGTTATTGAGCATTTTATCTTTATGGTTAGTAAGTTTATGGTTTTCGTGTGCTTGTGTGCTTTCACATAAATATTTGCTGCGTCGCGATCGGGCCTATAAGACCCCAAAAAGCCCAGCCACATCTACATCCACGCATCCACCACTATGGAGTGTTGCGCCAAGAAATATGACTACACGTACAAGCCATTAAAAACGCCATTTTCGCGACGAAGACGTCGACGACGACGACGATGGAGACGATGAAGACTAAGAGGGCGACGCAGGTACTGTGATTGCAACTGCTTGTCCAGTCCGGTTCAGTTTCCTTGTCCTCTATACCCATCCCCTTGTCCCTTGCACAAGTATGTACTCCATGTACCGTCCACGACGTCACTTTTGTCTGGCTCAGCGTATGTTGCGTCTGGGCCAGCTGAAGTTTACGATCGTATTAAAATCACCTTAAACAACACGCAATACCAAAATGGCCAGACAGCCCAGCCACGGCAACTAGCAACTGGCAACGGGCAACGTACAAACTTTGAAACGCATATATGACCCACGACCACGACGAATATTTTGCCATGCCACACAATGTAGCAATAAGTTCCGCCCGCCAGCAGCTACAGCAGCGTATCAGATGCGTCTGCTGCTGCCCGTGAAAACTGAATGAATGGACGGACGTCGGTTGCCGCTAGAGTTGATTAAACCATGTCGACATAACAAATTACAATTGACTTTCATTGTGACGGCATTATTAGCCAGCCAGGCACAGCCATGCCACCAAGCCCGACTTATCCAGCATAATCAGCAAATACAAGTGCGAAAATGGTAGCAGATGACAACGACAATAACGACAGCATCACTTATGCCGGAAATTGTTTATAGTTGATATACCCTTGCAAAGGATTAATAATCTTTATCTGTTACGAATATATACATTATCATCTTTGCCCGGGAGCTACATATTCATCTGTATCTGCGTTTGTATCTGCATCTGCATCTGCCACCGAATCCCATTGACTGCTAAGCAATCGTGCACAACATTACCCTCAAGGCATTTTGCAACATTGTTGCTGAGTCCCAAGTCGAGTCTCATGTTAACGATAAATACTCGTACGTAATACATATAGATGTGTGTGTGTGTGTGTGTGCGTATGTAAATATGTATGTGTCTGCTTGGCGTTTGCGGCTGCGCCGCTTGACTGCCTGACGCCTTACATGGCTAGCTGCTGGTTCTTCTCTTCTACTTGGCTACTGTCTTGCGCATGTCGACCATGGGGCGGGCTCTTCATACATTATACTTACATACATATATCGCCATTGCCTGTGGTGTGAATAATGTGGCAGCGTGGAAAATTGCTATGCCTAACTCACAGGCCGAGCGGCAACAAGGACAACACCTAATTTAAAAGGCCAAATCAGCCGTAAGCGTTCTGAAAAAATGGACAACCCAGTTGGTAATAAGCGGGCTACGAAATGCTCTACAAATATGTAAATGCTTCTATGATTTGCATTTAACATATAATTCAATAGAAATGAGCAAACAAAGCTACCCTAATGGTGCTGTAGGGGTTCTTTTATGAAGTAGGTGTGCGCACTCAAATTTGATGACAATTCCAACTGCTTTAGACCAGAAATCCCAGTCAGCCAAGTTAAGAGCCACAGCAACAGCTGCAAGCATTCACATACTGTTTAGCTAGAATATGGGCGAGGGGCCAAGGCCAATAAAGCAAACCTGAAATTGAAAGACATAAAATACAAGAAACCATCACAGGAACTTAAATTTACGTTAAGCAGAGCAGCTTTAAATGAATGACTCGTAAAATTTGTGTTCTTTCCAGCGGACCACGTCACCTGTGCAGACATCAAGTGTGCACCGAAGGATACTTGCCTGGTCGACCTGCAGACCCACATGCCGCGCTGCGTCTCCTGTCGCTACAAATGCTCGCGCAAGCAACAGCGAGCGGTGAGTAACAGTTGGCAATAAAGTGAAGAGAACATTTTTAATATACGCAATTTTTATAGCAATTCCGAGCGGACAAAATCTGTGGCCACAACAATCACACGTATAACTCGTGGTGCGAGATGCGCAAGGACTCCTGTGCCACGGGCTACTACATTGGCGTTCGGGCAACGGGCGTCTGTTAGATCAAATTAGCGAAATATTATAAATCACACTAGCATATATAGCGCATTTTTGTGTAGTTCCAACATCCAAAGATTCTCTCGTTGTGCGTAATAAGCATATATACATATACATAGAAATATACATATACATACATATATATCATGCATATTCTCTTATATGCACCACATGGCAAGTATTAGAGCATTTCCGTTATTAACACTATCATTATTAGTAGCAACGACAACAGCAAAAACTTTAACAAACTTATTGCAACAATTCTTATGTAAATCGCCACAAATTCGTGGCAGGAGAAAACCACATATCTTAAGAGGCTTTTGTATTAAACATAAAACTAATTAATTATTAATTTATACAAATTGGTTGGCACGCGCATCTCGTTCACGATTGGCTTAGAGCTTAGAGCTAAGCAAATGTATTTAATTTATTTATTACTCGAAATATATATATATATAATATTCCATTTTTTTTTTTGTCTTTTCAAGTTTTTTATTTTGTTTGAGTGAAGCTATATTAATTAATTGACTGATAGCTTAACATTATGTAGCAAGATCTTCTAATTACATAATATTCATAAATTTGTATACTCTTATCTTTATATAATATATGTGTATGAGTAATTGTTAATTAAATGTGTTTCAAACTAAATTGTTTATTATTCGCTTTCATCGGATACTGAAAATATATCACTGGCCCTTTGATAGCGAGCCTGTGTAATCTTTAAATTGGCTAATTTACGTTTGTCCACAGGTCGAGAGGCACTTGCCGCCACTGGATCACTGCTACCGAGTCCTGTGGTGCCCTCATTGGACACCACATTGATCTAGTGGGAAGAAAATTATAAGTTTACTTATATTCATTCACAAAGAAAGGTGTTATAATAACTTACAGGCGTAAGAAGACCCTGATTGCTTTTCCCCAAAGTGTCGCCCTTTTGCCAGCCTAATTTACTGAGCATTTTGAAGCCCTTGTTAGAGCTAGCAATCTCACTATAATTAAATTCAAATTAATCGAAGTTTGGTAAATTCCTATCGTTTAACTTACGTATGAACACATGCGACTTCGGTCTTCTCCCTATCCGTGCTGCTGCCTACCTTAATACGCCTTTGCGCACTACGATCATTATAATTTGGATTGGAATTGGCGTTCGTTTCTAAGAATTCTGGGGGAAAAGTCAGACATATAGTAGATATCATTGTATTATTTTTATTTAACTTACTCTCATTCTCCAAACCGTACTTCTTTTGAAGTTTCTTAAGCTGTTCCTTATGGGACAGTATGTTAGCATTGGATGCTGTTGCTGTTGTTGCCGGCACTGCCGTCTCAATCAGCAATCCCGGCTCACATAATCCACAAGTGCTGTTGCCTTCGTGTATGTGACAAAGTAGCTTGGTCTGACCTATGCCAATAATACTGCCGTGCACCAGATCCTGCGTTTCGCTGGCCGTCTTGGATTCGGACATGCGCAGGCCATTTAGTACGGTGCCATTGCGGGAGCCCAAATCACGACATTTGTAAATTCCATGCTTAGTATCATAGTGGAAATTTAGATGACACTTGCTGACATTCACATCCGGTATAATAACGTCGTGTGCTCCTTCACGTCCGAGCGATCCGCCTTTGTAGGTTATCAAATGTAGGCTACCAACTGTTAGTTCTTGCACGTTAGTTTCCTGTACAATGATGCGTAGTGAGGGCGGATACTTCTTAGCAATATCTGCAGTTATGAATAAACATTAGAAAGTTGATCGATTGTGCGGCGTGCGAGAAAAAAACGCGAATTTCTTAAACACCTTGAAATCGCCCAGAGGCCCTAAAAACTGGTACACTATTGTTGCTGTGGCTGCTGTCATCATCGCTGAAATCGGAACTGGAGCTGCTTGATGATTGCGAGAGTTCACCGTCTTCTTTTCGTGGCTTCTTTCGGGTGTCCTTATCTTTATCATCCTCATCGCTGTCTTGATGATTGTGTCGCTTTTTGGTCTTGTGTCGACGTTCCTTTTTGTGCTTCTTCTTATGGTGTTTCTTGGCCTTGCGTTTGCTTTTAGCAGCACGCTCTTTGACCTTTTGCTTTTCAGCTTTAATCTGTTGCAATGTTTTTATATCTGTTATCACCCCACCGTGTTCATCGAATTCAACATCAACGTCCTGGACATCATCATCAGGGTGCTGTTCGCTGTCAGGTTCAGCGTTGCCTGCCGCAACATTTGCCTGAAACCAGGGAGAAAAAAGAAATCCGCGTTTTTATCACACGTTCTGGGCTTCAACTCTTACCTAATGCATTGCTACGCATTCGGTCTATGCTTAGGTTGCGAAAATCAGCTAAGAGTCTACTATTAACGCAGTGATCGAGGCACTCGCGCTGCGCACACTTGCAATTACAAGGAAGGAGGAAAAGAATCATGGTTAATCATGTGTATTATAGAAGCGATCACCCTCACTCACCTGCACCTGAGCCTGGGAGTGAAACTCGTACGAATCTTTAGCCTGATCGTAGCAATAGTAGCAGCCTGTATTGCCGTCGTAGTAAAGCCCGTACTCCTAGACAGAAAAAAAGAGAGCTAGAATTCTGAATACGACTAGCAATATATTCATGGGCATTGATGTAGGTGCATCGTTAGTGATAACCTCTAAACGTCTCACAACATCAGAAACACATGCCGTGCACTGCAAGGCACGTCATAAAGATTACGTTGTAGTAAATTATTTACCGCATTATAGTAGTAGCCCGTTTTAGGATCATAGTACATGCCCGATGTGGGCTCATAGACGAAGTTACTTAGGTTTTCTGCGTGCTTGGCTGCCTGACGCATTTCATCCACAAAGCTGAATGCATCGGTAGCCGACACTAAAAATAATATAAAAAACATGGGTGTTTAATTATTCCAACTTAAATTGTTCGAAGTAAAAATAACGCTATCAACAACCAAATCATTATCATGAGGAAACGTCAAATTTCTTACATCATTAAGTCCCTAACCTTAAGCGGGAGCTGCCCCCAATCAATCGCGTAAGCAGCAGGCTCTGTTATTGACACACTCTGCGTGTTTTATGATTTTCTAGTAATAAAAAAAATAATAAAATAAATACGTCTTAATCCCCATTGCAGCTAAGAACTCTAAACGGATATACTCTTTTACTCTATCTATCTGCCAATAAAATATTTAGATAACAAGATTAGATATTAAAAATTGCAACTATCTATGTTAGTTATATGCCGTTTTGTTGGTAATAGATAATATAAACTGCAAGTTTCTTTTAGAAACACAATTAATATACTCAGGTACACACTATTGCCACACGCAGACATTCCGCATACGCTGAATATTTGTACTTAGTTTAAGCACAAACTTAAGTTTATTTTGTATTTCATTTAATTGATGCCAAGATTGCACAGTTATAACTACGTCTAGGCAATAGCAATACCAATTTTCAGCTTATTCTTATCAGGTGTAATGCAAGCCACTGACGACGTCGGCAGTAATACAATCGGACGCTCTGGGCATGTGTCTGCTTAGTCGTTACTCATAGTTCGAAGCAGTCAGTTAGAACCCCGAGCAAGAGTTAATTTTAGTGAAATGATTGACATGGAGATCCGAAAACTTATGCAACCCTTTGTGTTGAGCGATTACCAGGTGCAAGAAGTTTATAGCCGCTTTTGCTGCGAGATCGTCAAAGGCCTAAAGCATTCCACACAGTCACAGGCCAACACGAAATGTTTTCCCACGTATGTGCATGAATTGCCATCTGGTGATGAAATGGGCAAGTATCTGGCTCTGGACTTAGGCGGTACAAACTTTCGCGTGCTGCTGGTCTCGCTCAAAGGTCATCACGATGCAACAGTAGAGTCACAGATCTACGCAGTGCCAAAAGATCTAATGGTTGGACCTGGTGTGGAGCTCTTTGATCACATAGCCGAGTGTCTGGCTAAGTTTGTGGAGAAGCATGGCATGAGCAGTGCCTACCTTCCGCTAGGATTCACCTTCTCGTTTCCTTGCGTGCAGGTAGGTCTCAAGGAAGCTATGCTGACGCGTTGGACCAAAGGATTCGATTGTCCAGGAGTAGAGGGCGAGGATGTGGGCCGTATGTTACACGAAGCCATTCAACGTCGTGGCGATGCGGACATTGCAGTGGTGGCCATACTTAATGACACAACCGGAACGCTTATGTCCTGCGCCCATCGCAATCCGGAATGTCGCGTGGGTGTCATTGTAGGAACTGGCTGCAATGCGTGCTACATGGAGGATGTGGACAAGGTGGATTTGTTGGAACCGGAAATTAAGCGCATCCATAAACAGGTTATTATTAATATTGAGTGGGGAGCCTTTGGAGAGAGTGGACAACTCGATTTTGTTCGTACGGAATATGATATTGCGGTTGATCGCAAATCTATCAACCATTCTGAACAGCTCTTTGAGAAGATGACCTCTGGAATGTATCTGGGAGAGCTCGTGCGTCTTGTGTTGTTGCGCGCACTAGATCTGAATATCATCTTTAAACTAAGCACTAAGCGTGGAGAATATTCTGCCGCTTTGCAAGGCAGTACGAATATCTTTGAGACGAAACACATATCTGAAATCGAGGGCGATTCATTTCCTGAATTTGTGAACACAAGGCGCATTATAAAACAGCTATTTGGACTGGAGAAGGCTTCCATTGAGGACTGCCAAAAGATCAGATATATTTGCGAGTGTGTGTCTGGACGCGCTGCAACATTCGTAGCTATTGGCATCAGTAGCCTAATCAATAGAATCAGTGAACGCAAAGTTGTAGTTGGTATAGATGGCTCTGTGTACAGATATCATCCGAAATTCGATGCATACATACGCAAAGCAATGCAAAATTTGGTCAAGTCGGACAAGGAATTTGATATTATGTTGTCAGAGGACGGTTCTGGTCGCGGGGCAGCGCTAGTTGCCGCCGTGGCTAGTAAAACTAAATGAAAATTAATTAACATTGACAAATCTATCAAAATAAATGTTGTTATACCATTAAATACCATATATTGAATGATTTGTTTTATTTATATTTACGTTCTTTGGTGGATTGTTCTCCATCTTCTTTATTCTCCTTATCTCCTTCTCCTTCTTTCTTCTGTGATTCTTCCAAGTCACCATTAGCTGCTTGTGTGACTTTGCTACCATTGTTGTTTGATTCTTGGTTCATCTGTAATTGGAAATGTGAACCACATTAGTCGTGTGTTCAGTGAAGTAACGTACAATAAAACATTTTCGTCCTCACAAAGTACTTTAGTTTCTTTTTATATATTGCTATTTTTGTGTCGTATTTCCTAATAATTCCATGCAATTTTTCAACGTATGCGTAAAGCTGCTTGTGTTCTAGAGCCTCCACGTCTTCCATAGTTTTCAGCTCTATATAATCGTGTAACGCAGTTTCCTCTGCGGATGCCTGGGAGGCACTAGGCTCCGTTGAAGACATTAATAAAAGTTATATGTTGTTTCCGTTAGTTTAACTGCTTAAAATTTCACTTTTGCGTTAAACAAAATATTATTAATACGTAGCTTTGCTGCATTTATTTTTAATGTATGATGTACACACTGAAGTGAGTCTAATATTGCGTTTGCAACCAACTTCACGTCGTCTGAGTTTTGCGCACAGCTGACTAGGAAATTAGAATGTTAATCAATTTGCTATGTAAATTAATAAAATTAAAAATCCAACGAATTCGGTACTATCGACAGCATTAGCTCTCATCAAAAATGAACCAAAGTCATCGAATCAAAAATTCTGATAGAATAGGAGATTGTAAAAATATTTATTGACACATATTTATGCAAAGAATATCTTTATTGTGCTTATATTGTAAATAATGTACTAAAGGTATGTGCTGGAGCTCTGGATTTTCAGCATACCAAACGGTACGATATATATCTGCCAGCCGTCTCTGAGGAGCGAATAATCTTCACTACCTGGCCGCGTTTGAGGCCAAAATAGCGTGCCACCGGATCACCCGCTTGGATACGCATTAACATGTTCTCCTTCAGCTTGTAGCGACTAAGCAACTCCTGTTTCTCCTCTGCTGTCATAACCACATGCTCTGGCACCAGCTCATGCTCTGTAATGTTGATCAGTAGCTCCGATTCCAAAAACTGTTCGAGGATGTACTTGGGTGCCATGTCAACCAGAGATTGCTTTGCCGAGGGTGTCATTCCACCTTGCACTACGACGATGGCGCGATGTATATTTTCTTCCTGCATACGGGTGCAATACGTTTTTATGGTTTTGATTCCAATCTTCGGTTCCTCGGGGAAGAAGACAAACATCTGATCGGTGGGATCATCGTTGTGGGCCACCAACACGATCAAGTCTGAGCGTGAGGGACGTTTGTCACTAGGTTTGTCGCCGAACATCTCTTTAAACTGTTCCAATGTCTGGTCTAACTCATCCTGAGTTACAAGGTAACCACGATCATGACTCAGTTGCATGATGGTTTTACGTATCCTCCACAGTTTATAGGTTTCCGCTTCGTCATCCATTATTAAAATTAAATTTATTTGTACTTATACCACGCGGCGTCCTTAATTTGGAAATAGTGATAAAGTGTGACCAAATTTATAAAATATCACATGTTGTAGGATGAAAGTGACCGTTTTTTTAATATACTGATAATATAAAAATTATTTAAAGCCAGTGTTGCATATTAACCAAATTTTTTGTTTCTAACATAAGCAGCTCTGCCACCCTATATTTGCGCGCGGTTAGTCAAATTCAAATATTGTCGTCATTACTGTTGTCACACATAGCTAACATGTCGGGAATTGTATTCTTTGTAGTTGGTGACTGAAGGTATATTTGAAACCCATGCTTGCGGCTACAAAATGAACACACCGAATATTTTCAATATTTTACGTGTAAAAGACGACAGCTCTTTCATTCATATGCACGTGTACATATTACACTGTGACAAAGTGTCAATAGTTGTTGCTGTCCTTGCTTGCCTGTCTTTCAATCAGACTCCGTTCCTTTTAGCGTGTATTTCTGACTAATAAAATCTTAATATTTATAGTCTTTAGATAAAATGTACTATGCGATTATTAGCCATAAAAATTTTCATTAATCGCAATTGATTTAGGTAAATAAAAAAGACTGCTGAATTTTTAGCTGATTAATTTTTCTGAAAGTGAATTCAGCTTGCATTATTTACAAGGTATATTTTAGTTGTATTCAAGATTTCCCTCGGGCTAGGGTGACCTTTAATTTGAATTATCATCGGATGACTTTCATATTGAGTTTACTGGTCTCACGTCCAAGGCTAAGTCATCGAAGCCACTACTTCTGATGACGCCGAAAATGATTGACAGTTTATCTAATAGAATATTTTCTGCACGATGCGGTTTTAAGATATGTACATCAATATGTATTTCCACAGTTTCTCCAATAACAAATTAAGTGGAAAATACGCACGAATATTGCATTTTATATGAATATTAATGGTTATTTAATTCTTTTAGACTATGAACTAAAAGTTCAAAGTCTATTAGGTTTGACGAAGGCGAAATGTGCGTAACAGGCAGAAGGAGGCGTGGCAGACCCTATAAAGTATATATATTCTTGATCAGCATCAACAGCCGAGACGATATAGCCATGTCCGTCTGTCCGTCTGTCCGTCTGTCCGTCTGTATGAACACCTAGATCTCAGAGACTATAAGAGCTAGAGTAACCAAATTTGGTGACAACACGTGTATTGTTTGCAGGCAGATCAAGTTTGTTTTAGATTTTTGCCACGCCCTCTTCCGCCCCCGCAAATCGAAAAAAACGTATAACTGAAGCTACCGACTTTAGATTTAATTCAGATTTGGCACATATGGAGAATGTCCTTTTCCGGACGTTTTCTGAAAATTTCAGCACGATCGGATCATAAACATAGAAGATATTAAGGAATGAATGATCTCCATGTTCATGGCGCCTCTGCGGCCAAAATTGCCGCACAGGCGCGAGTTCGAATCCCACTGCTGACAATTCCAAATTACATTTTTTAATAATTATAAATTAATTACTCTTATTTTATATATACATATATTATTAATTTTGCCTTATTTGTCAGAAAATGTTAAGAATTTAAAAGAAAGCAATAACCAAATTTCGTTAGAAATTCGTATACATATATGTATGTATATATATGACAAATGCAAAAACTCGTGCTGTATATGTATTGACGTTGCCGACTGCGCAGTATGTAAGGCCGTGGCTCAAGCTATAGGACGTACGATTTGCGTTGAGGTCTGCGGTTCGAATCTCGGTGCAACCCAAACAAAATTTTTATGTTTTTAAAATTTTATAAAAGCAATATATATGCACAAGACGCGTTTTTAACCACCAATTGATTTGTCAGCATAGTTTTCATAAGCATCTCAGTAAAAACAGACGCGTGCTGTACAGTTACAGTTATACGTGTATACACAGCAACGCGCAAAAAAAGGAACGGTTGTTTGTTTTCCCTTTCGCTCTTGCGCGCTCACTCACTATTGCTGCTCTCTTCCAAGAACGAACGATAATGAGTTGAACATTGCTTAAGCTTATTTGGCTTTAAATTAGTTTTATATTTGCTTTATTTTTTTTGCTTTCCCCGATTAGTTCATAGTCTACCACAGACGTTGTACGACTGTAGCTGCCTGACTTGTTTTTTTGGCATTTAAGTATTATATATCCAAACAGAACATCGATTTTAAAATTGGATCTAAAAACCACCCATGAAAATATCGAATGATTTAGTTCGCTGAATCAATTTTTAAAGAACGTATAAGTTTTTTTTAGTTCGTTCGATCAGTTTGTTGATTGTTCGAACAATTGTTTGTGCTTCGTTTTCTGTCCCGTTACTCTCGTATGTAATTCTTAAATCTAATCCGATCCTTTGCCTTAGACGATAAAATAGAACTAAATCCAATGAATATAACATCTGATTAAGCGAACTAATAAATGAAGAGAACGAACTAAAGAAATGTGCGAACACACTAAATGACCTACAGTAATTGACTAAGTTTTGCGATGAAACTCAACAAAGTTTACGTATGTACATATATGTATTTATGTATGTATGTATGTATGTATGTATGTATAAAAGGTTTGTGAGAAATGCAAATCTAATAAAAATCCACTTTGTGCAAGTATGAAAAATGACGATGAATTATAAATGCAAAAATATTGTGGGCAGTGAGATAAAAGTGCTGGTAAATGCAGTCTGTGTTCGCGTCGTCATCATCAGCAACAACGCCGGTCAGAGTTGCTAAATCTGATCAAAATCATTGATGCAAAAAGCATGAGGAAGTAGCTTGCGAAACGTCAAACGTGGTGCATTTTTTAGTCGCGCAAAGTTTTTGCTAAGCTGTTGATAACATTGATGATGATGGCGAAAAGAAGGACGAACAAAGAGGAGATAGATAACCGCAGTGATAATGCTTGAAGACACAGTCAGGTAAGCGCCAGCCAATTGCCAAGGACAGAAGAGCCGCCAGCTCACTGGCGTGCTCTGCATTGGCAATGTTTGAATATTTGGTTTTGTACCCTGTTATAAAAATTGAGTCGAAAGTAGATATGATTCTAAAAATGCGCGTTAAAGTTAATTCTGTTTTCTCAGCATACAAACCGTTTCACAAAAACCATGATATAAAATAAGTGTCTAAACATTTATTTTAATTAGCTTTCCACACTATACAGGGTATTTCATACTCGAGCGTTTTTCAATTGGGTGCACTCTTGTTCGTAGTTGTTCAAAGTGATGGCACAGAATGAAATTATTATACTAGGCGTTGCTGGGCAACTGTCAAGGAATGCATAATTATTTGCAGGGCGCAGCTGACGTCGGTGTCCCCAGACGTTCGAGCTACGCAAATTAAGGTAAAGGTCGCAGATTCGCACTGTCGCAGTTTTGAAAATCAACATAATCTAAGCGTTGCAAGGCTTAAGCACCAAGCCATCTGTTTAGATTTGGAGCTGCCACGCAATTATTTGTATAGGAATTTAAATTGAATGTCAGTTTGTTTGTTTCCATAGAAAAAACAAGGACACTCTCACACATTTGTAGCTGTTTAGGAAACAGTTTGCAGGCTCGCAGCCATCTGCGGGACTCCTTCATGCACATATGAATGTATATATGTACTTGCATATGTATAAAAGATTCTCCTGTTCGTCTGCTATGAAATTCCAAATTTGTTTTATTTGATTTCTGTGCTTCCTTCGCTCGTTTTCTTGCTCTGGTGCTTTTAGCATATTTCTCTTTTTATGCAAAATATGTATATATGTATGTACAATGTACATACATGTGCGAATGTATGCATGTACTTATATACATATATGTATATTCTATGAATGCCACGCCTACCCAGCTTCGTCTTTTCTGCTGCCTGTGGGCCGTCTTTATCTGAATATCGTGTCACATGTCGCACGCAGTTAGTCGGTACGCCCCATCGCTGCCTGCCCCGTCCGACGACATAGTCTTCGTTCGTTGTTATTGTAATTGTTGTAAATGTCGCCAGCGACAATATCACATTTGCATATTTTTGTGCAAACACACGGCGGCCCCGACCCGTGCTCTCCCACACCCCCGCTTCAGCTACATCCAACGATGCCAGTGTGTGCATTTTTACTTAATTTTATTTGTATTGGATTTGCGCTGATGTCTCCTTGAAGCCCACTTCTTGTAGCTGCTGCTGCTGCGTTTTGGAATTTTGCAATTTTCACAATAAATTTTAATTCAATTTACTGTTAAGTTCACACAACTAAACGGACGCGGAAGTGCACACTCTGGCATGACAATCGTCCTCTGTCAGCGTGGACTCGACAAACGCAGTCTGCAGCTGGAATTGAAATTTGAGCTAGGGAGCTGGTTATCTAGATAGAAGGTATAGTAGAGACTGCTATTGTGGATTGTTGAATATATATTCCAATCTACAAAATAGCCGTTCCGTCCCTTGTGCGTATATTCATGAGCTGTTTATGTTTTAAGCTAAGTTAGTTTCAAGGTCCTTATAGGCGCTGTAAGCTGTAAGTTGTACATAGCATTAATAACTGATTTCTTCCTCGATAATTGTGATTTATCAATTCTACTGCCACAATTCATAGTCTAATAATGCAATTGAAAACATCACAAACATATTCAAGTAACTATTACTCGATTAGGTTTCGTGATAGGTGGTAAGCACTGTACTGCCGCTTTGCAAGTTGTTGCTCGACTGCTGGCACTGTCGCTAGTTGTGTAACTGTCTCTGGGTCTGGCTCTGGGAATGGGTCTGGGTTCAGCGAGTTGATGCAGTTTATGCGGCATAGTAGCTAGTGCAACGTCCCAAAGTAGGCAATAATTTGCGTGTATTATGGTAATGGGCGATGCGCATGTGCAGCCAATTTGATTGTGTCTCCCGCTTGGCACTAATCTCGTTGATTAGTTTAAAGGATTGATAGAATTGAATGTGTGCACAAGCACAGTCTCAGGCAGAGGCGTAAGGTCGATGAGTTGCATGAAACTACGACTAAACCTATTTGAATTTGTTGTCAAAATTGCCAGTCATTATTGAATCTTTCTTCTGATTTTATAATAACAAATAACTATAACTATATAATATGGCAAATGCACCGGCTGAATCGCATCACACACAGATGACCCTGATGTAAGTATACACCAAAAAGTGTTAATATTCTTCTAAATGAATTGAACTTTATTTGGCAGCCAATCCAGTTCGTCGTATTATTACTACGATCCCTATGAGAGACGAACAGTTGAAGTGCCATTGAAGTATGCATTGCCAAAGGTATGCAATGCTGCTGCTGCTGATAATTAACTTGCTCCGTTCTTCTGTTCAAACAGCAACCTTGATGCCTTTATCTCATTGTTAAAGTGTGTGATGGGCACAGGAATCCTGGCCATGCCGTTGGCCATTCGTTACTCGGGAGTTGTGGTCGGGATGCTGCTTTCGGTTTTGCTAATGATTTTGCTTACCTATTGCATCCACTTGCTGGTGTGTATCTGAAGCCGTTGCACGTTGCACGGTCCAATTGGAATTATTTGCATTTAGCTTTCCCGCACAGATCAATGGCATGACCGAGTGCTGTCGACGCATCCATGTGCCACAGGTATCCATGCCGGAAGCCGTGCAGATTGCCTATCAATTGGGACCAGGCTGCGTTCATTGTTTTGCCAATGCGGCGGGATTTTTGACCAGCTGTGTACTGGTTATTGGCCAGTTTGGCCTCTGTTGCGTTTACATTGTTTTTGTGGCCAAAAACTTTAAGGAAATTGGCGACTATTATTCAAAGGACTACAACGAGCGATACTATGTAATAGGTGTTTGTCTGCTTCAACTGCCTTTCTTTATGATACGCAAACTGAAGTATCTGGTACCACTGAATCTGATCTCAAACTTTTTGCTCTATGTGGGCTTCACTTGTATTATGTATTATCTCATTAGGGGACTGCCGAAACCAGAGGAGCGTGAAATGATAAAGCCACCATTGGATTGGATGATGTTTTTTGGCATTGCTGCATTCTCGCTTACAGCTGTGGGTTCGGTGGGTGAAATTGCTCTCTTTTGAATACTTATACTATGTAACGCTTTATGTTTTATACTATCGTCAGCAGATGCTTGTCGTGGAAGCTAATATGGCACATCCAGAAAGCTATCTGGGCTTTTGTGGTGTGCTTAATTTGGCCGTGTTTTTCATACTGTTCACAAATATATTTTTTGGCATCATGGGTTATTGGCGATTTGGTGAGGAAGTGGAAGCCAGCATTACACTGAATATACCGCAGAATGAGGTGTGAGTAACTAAATTCTTCTGTCATTCGTTTACCTGCCCCGCATATTTCGCATGCCTGTATATAACACATACACACACACACACACACCTCGTTTATATAACTATTCACATATGCTCTCCTCAGCCTTTCACAGATCATCAAGATATCAATTGCCTGCGGAATTTTTCTTAGCTATCCACTCAATGGATTTGTTGTTATTACAGTTGTCTTTAGAGACTACGGTAATGAATCAAGCCATAATAAGAATTGTTCGGTGGAATTTGCCGTGCGACTCTGTTTCCTGTTCTTGACGGGTGAGTTAAGTGGTAACTGACTTTGTTGTGAAAATTCCTAATATATATTTCAAGGCATCGTGGCTGTTGTGGTGCCAAATTTGGCCGCTTTAACCGAATTGGAGGGAGCATTTTCTCTATGTAATTTAAATCTCATATGTCCAGCTCTGATTGATATGTTTATCAACTATGATACCGGCTACGGAAGACTGCGTTGGAAGCTAATACGTGACATTGTACTTATAATAATAGGTGTTATCTTTGGCATCGTTGGATGCACTGTGGCCATACGTCAGCTGGCGGAGGACCTACGGGGGACGGTTCAAAGTATCAAACTCTAAAGACTTCCTAGGACTGCATTTAATTGCTAAATATTTAGCTGTGCTTGTGCTTGTCTTGTCTTTTACTTTACGCTGTCTGCAGTATATATGTTGCCAGTTGACTCACTGCCCGCTTGGCTCTATTACGTTTTAATTAATTGCCAGCAAGTGTTCATTCTCAATGAGTTACCCAACCGAAGTAGTGTGGTTTAACAGTTTACATAAATGTAAAGCCTTATTGCAGCTGTTTTTCTCTAGTTTAAACTCCACTTTCCGAAGGAATCTTCATAATTATGCATTTACATAGATTGTTATCGCAAGTGTGTGGATTTGTATACATTATTCCGGAGAAATTCTTTTTAGTTTTTGCATGACCATTTGAATATGATATTTCAGTTGCAATTTGTTTGCAGTTTTCAACTGTGTAAGTAAATGTTTGTGTCTGTTTGTATGTAGTATTCTCAATTGGAGCATCTGATGTTGGTGGGATTAGTAAGAGGCTTCTTTGGCCCACGAAATCTGATGAACTGTAGAAAGCATTTAAAACGAAACCAGCTATAATCAAATGCAGTCAGACAGTCAGTTAGTCTAAAGCCAACGAGCCACAACAATTGTGCTGAGTTCTTTGCGATTCTCAAATTGAATTCCTTGCCTGAACGAAACCCAAATACAAAACTTACAGCAAAACTTCGTAGCTGTTGTTCTGGCCCAAACCCTATAAACTAAAAGACAAATACAAACACAAATACGTATACACTGAGACGTCTTGCTGTTCTATTCCTTGCAACTATAGCATTTATATATATATATATATATATATATATATATATATATATATATATATGTATATAAATAGGCACATGAAAAGCAAGTGCCGATGCCGACAGTTGACTGCGGCAGTGTAAACAGTACGGCGAGGAAAAGTACAATAAAAAACCTATAATAAGAAAAAAAAAGAGAAAAAAAAACAAAGTACGGAAACATGATGCGAAAATAGCAAAGCAGCTCTTCAAGGAACTGCACGACGACGACCGACGACCGCTGCAACTAACACACAAAACACAATTTCCATTTTTCAAATAAGAATACGAGTACGGGAAAAGAAATCTTGCAACTGACTGCGGGAGCAAGCAGGACAGGATGGAGTAACTATAGCTAAAGCTTTGGCTGTTGTCCTCGGGCATGATTTTTGCAGACATGTTGCTTAAAACTTAATTTACAATCAGTGCAGTGGGCCTCAGCCAGTAGAAATCAGCTAAACAAGCGACAAACAAAATGAGATCATGTCTAGGACTCAAAAGAATGCAGCAAACAGGACGGTGTGCCAGGAGCCACAGCAATGTTTACTGCTGCTGTGGTCCGTTAAAAATATTTTTTCGTGGCGCTTTGCTCAAGGAATGTTGTCAGTTCCGCATCATGTTAGTGCCATTAACAAACTAATGTGCTCCGCAAAGTCAGCTAATGAATCTCAGGCAGGCAGTCAACGTCGACTTTCCTTTCCTTTCCTTCGTTTTCAAGTAGGTTCTCGTATGTTCCCGGATTTAACATGGGCCTCCAGGAAGCTGTCGTCCGTCATACATGGCAGTCTACAAAGCAAGCTCGACTCAACTTCATTCTGTGCATGACAGCTTACATTTTTGAGTTACATTTTCTATGATTGACTGCCAAAACGATTTGAAAAGTGCAATTTTAAAACAACTACTCAAGAATATTATTATAAATGCATTTAATAAAATTATATAGACTTAAAAGAAAAGAGAAACCGGTAACACTTCCATTACTACTAAATAATTTAGTAAATATATTCTTATGTGTGGTTGACTCGTGCTTTGTCAACTGACTTTGCCACGTTTCATTTGTGCCTTTTAACATTTATTTACTTGGCTTGCTGTGCCACGTCGACTTTCGTTAATGCCTGGGTTGTCACACTTGTATTTGTTTTGGCCACACATCCATTGGCTTAGGAATGGGATTGGAATTGGGATTTGGATTTGGTTAACATCATTATTGAGTTCAGTCAGCGGCAGTGAAAGCGCCTAAATGCTGCTCTGTATGTGTCCTGCATGTTAAAAGGATTTTAAATTTCACATTTTGTTCACAAGGTAAAACAGGGGTAAAATTAAATTGAAAGCGGTGCAGAGAATTGTCACTGCATACAGAACTCTAGAGTTATTTCAAGTATTTACTTATTTATTTCTTTTTCAAATGAAATTTACTTGAGTATTTCCAAGTTGCATCGAGAAAACGACTGCCCCAAGTCACATAGCCGTTGAATTTCTATTCCATTTCTCTTTGTTTTTTTGGGGTCTGGACATGTGCAATTTGAAATGCAGGCAGTCAAGCAGGCCACTGACGTGAAATAATGCTGGTATGCTGAAGGAATCGCTGGATTTGCTTACTGTCATTCATCTTGACAAGTTTGTCTCTGGCATTTGCTTTTGTTTTGCGGCATGCGATTTGCAGATTTTTTACCAAAACGCTTTAGCATTAGACTATCGGCAAATAATATAAATATAAAGGATCAGAGTTAACTCAGAATGTTGGACAACTGGTCAACATTGTACCAGAGCTTAAGTTTGCATTTGCATTCTGCAACAAATATGTGTACAATGCAATGCACATATAGCTCGAGCAGTACGAGCAGTGCGACCATTACAAGCAGAAGGGCAAAGATAAGCTGATGCAAATCGTTTAGGTTAAGTCTGAGACATAGATCTGAGAGTTCTGAGTTGCATTGAATGCGAGGACTCAAGGACTGAGCACTGAAGATTGGTAGCATCATACAAATGATTGCAACACCAAACAGTTTGCAAATCACTTAACTCAATTTCTACTTTGGCCGCTCGCTTGTTGGCTTATTTGCATACCCGGCGGCCGGTGATAAAGTACACAATCGGAATGTGCAACTTTAAGATACAATGTTATAAAAGCTGTGCTCAATCAGCAACATTTGCATGTGGAACAAAGGGAAAATTAACTGGGCATGCAACTAATTAAGTGTGTGAATTCCAATCAACTCAAGGCAACGTCCAGCTCACACTCTCCATCTCTCACGCTCTCTCTTAGTCTCTCACTTCCGCTGTCATGGGCTGTTTATTGCCTCGTCTAATGAACAAACTAATTGCATCGGCAACTGCAAAAGTAATCAAAGTGGTAGTCAGCACCAAACCAAGTCTCGCCACTCGAGTCTAGAGCAAAAAGGCAATAATAACAAAACTTTGTTCAAGAATTTTGAGAATGTTGCACAAATATGCGCAAAATGCAAGAAAATATGCTTGGACGAGGCCTCCTCACATACCCCCAAACTGAGCGAGAGAGAGAGAGAGAGAGAGAGGGAGAGGCTGAAGAAAAACTAAGCTGAAGTGTTGTTGCCACTGGCTTATATCAATAATTGCCAAAAGCAAATTGGAAAAGTTATGCGCTTGCAGTTAATGCGAGCAGTGCAAATAGTCGCAGTCCATAACAACAGCTACGGAAGTACCTCAAAAGCAATGCATATAATATATGTATACAAATTAAATGTACACATGCAGATATAAGCAAAAGTTATCAGGGAATTGTTGTTATCGTACTTATGGCCAAATCTTAAGAAACTTTGTTAAAATATCATAACGTTCTTCCGTCCGTTCCAAAAGCATGATCTGTTCAATAAATAAAATTATTTATTGCACTCAAAAAGTGTTTTTCATTAAACAATATTCAAATGTACTTTATCGTTTAACTATTTAATATTTTTATAATTGCATTACATTTTATAATTGATTTTAATGTTAGTGTACTTCCACTTCGATGTGCCTAAATATCGTGTCCCTTTGGCGCTTGTTTTGTTTTAATTTTGTTGCAACTTTTTTATAGAACTCCTATGTACAGGCAAAAGTAGTTCTTGAAGTCGCTCTTCAACTATCGACATTGGCATCAATTTGATTTTGGTTGCCTTCGACTACTTTGCATTATTAAAACTGCGGCTAAACTTTTCAAGCAGCAAACTTCGAGTATTTTTGGCAATGGCAATGAAAGCAAATATTTGGCTAAGCGGTTTATGCGGCTCATTGGATTGATATTTTGAGTTGGTACTCGTAATAATGACATGCTAAGACAAATTACTAACTCTGCGCCAAAGAAACGTTCACAGAGTGGGAAACATTTTAAACTTCACGCATACATCAGGTAAACTACAATTCATTTTTGGTTAATGTGTGTGGTGATTAGCAATAGGAAATCACGCTAAAGTTGATTATAACATTTCCCAGTTCCCTTTCCATTTGGTATGAAGTTCCTAAAGGTGCAAATTTATCAGATTGGAAGGCCTCTATGCTCTTGGCTACTTAATGGCAAGCTGCTTACCATTTCTGATATACAAGTGACAGAACAAGTGTTAGTAGATAGTTGCACTTTGACTTGATCTGAAACCCGAAATGAATTCGGCAGCCTGAGTTTGGCATCTATTAGAGGGGTCTTTGTATACTTGAAGGCAAAGTTTTAATGCTCTTAACGTCGATGTCTAACCGCCCGCTTATGGATGCGTATATACTATGTATGTATGTATGTGTTATGTCTTGTGTGAGTACTTGCGTGAGTGCTTGTGTGTGTAGGTGTGTGCTTGTGCTTGTGTGTGAGTGTGTGTGTGAATGCAGGGATTTGTCGTCTTTGAATGTGTGTCTGTTATTCGTACTTATTACATCGGCACATCAGCGCATCGACAGCCGCTGTGTAAGTTTTGACATGTCTGTCTTGTAAGGCGTTAAAAGTAGTTTTATGTACAAAATTGGTAAAAAAAAATATGTTCAGTGCCAACCATATTATGGTTTATTTGTCTGGCAAGCATATATCTCTTATGTGCTGTTTACGAAATGCATTTAAAATCAGTTCCGCTCTTCCTTTTCCTACAGTTAAAAATCATTTTGGTCACAAATTGATGTTTCTGTCTCTGTAAATCAAATGAATAATATAAGTTGTTGGCCGTCCTCGATCTGTTGAGCAAATCAAATGGTTCATTTTTTTTTTGATTTATGCATATCAACAACAACTCGATAACCAAGAACAAAATTACGGACGGGGCTTTGGGTAATTGCATTAAATGGCATGGAACTGAACCCATCATGGAATGGAACAGAAGAGCTCCACAGTTGAAGAAATGGCCATGAAAAAGCCGCTGTGTGTTCAACATCAGCGCACAAAATTCCAATTTATTTTAATTGATTTATTAATGATTGAAATGTTGCATAAATGTATGCCGTTCTTTTTCATATTTTATATCATTCTCTTTATCTCTTCATCTGTCTATCTCTCTCTCTCTCTGTCTCTCTCTCTCTCTTTCTCTCTCTCTCTGTCTCTCTCTCTCTCTCTTTCTCTCTCTCTCTCTCTCTCTCTCTCTCTCTCTCTCTCTCTCTCTCTCTCTCTCTCTCTCTCTCTCTCTCTCTCTTTACGCCTAATGCACTTCCATAGTCATTAGCACGGCATTAAAGCTTTATTGTAGATAATAACTGAATTACATATTCCATTAATAGCTCTTGTTAAAGCTTTTTATTCGTAGACCAGCTGATAACTAATTTCCATTCCGATTTTAAAATCAGATTCCCCATTTGACGCTAAGTATTTGTGCCTGAACACAAATGAGTTAAATTCAATAAAATTTACATTTAACCACAAAAACAACTCAAGATTCACTGCCCACGACGACAAAAAGTAGAAAAAGCGACGCATAAAGTTAAGATAAAAGTTTTACAAAGGGATGAGACTGGGGCCAGAGTCTGGCGCTGGGAGCAGATTCAGAGACTTATGTAAATTGAAATTCAAGCGCACAAAACAGCAGCACAAACAACAGAAAAAACAGCAGAAAAGTGACGGTAGTTATAAAGAATTTTCATTCATTTCGAATTACGCTGTATGAGTGACAAAATGGCGGCGTTTGGCCGTAAGCCATAATTGAAGGCAAGGGTTATGAGGGAAAACGAAAGCGGTGGGCGGGGATTGGGACTGTGTTTGGGCCAATTGGCTGGGTTTTGTCGTCACTCGACTGCCACGGACCGAAATTCAATTTCATGCCGCGTGACACAAAGACAAAGGCAGGCAGCAGCAACAGCGCTAGCAGGGACGACAGACAGTCCAGAGTTTCCAGTTCCCAGCTCCCAGTTCGCAGTTACTAATTCCCATTCCACAGTGGACGCAGCTGGGCCACCAACGTCGTCAAGTTGACATTCAAAAATGTGCGGACTTCGCTCAAAAGAATTTCAAATTAGCCACTTTTGCTTAACAATTGGTAAAGGGCGACAAATTAAAAACGTTAGGGCAATAGCCTTGTCTCAAAAAGGATGTTGGGGACAAAAGCTCAGGTGGGACTGACACATCCGACGACAATTTAAAATCAAGTGCGACTATTGAGCAAAATAATTGCCGCGCAAAATGCACTCGAGATGCAAACAAGTGGACCGCGGTGCCTTGCGGGCAACCTTCGATCGGCCATTAGCGTCATTTACTCAAATCAACGTAGAATACCTAGAACTGTATGTACATATGTATGTTGGTGCTTACATACATACATAGATACTCATATACATGCATATGTACTACACTGCACTACACTACACTACAAGGGAGTTGTTCGAACAGCAAGTTGCTGCTGAAGGAGCTGCTTACTAACGCTTCGACACCAGCTAAGTGGCACAATTTCTATAGAAAAGCAAAAATGCAAAAACCAATTGAGAAAAAGGTCTAGCCAGCTGCAGAGCCCAAAAGCAGACGTAGTGTTAACCAAGCTAATGGTCATTTGTGCGACCCAAGTAGAACATGAACAGTAGATTTTTAGCCAAAGAGTTTAAAATTTGTTCGCTTACAGCTCAAAGCATTTACCTAATTATATTTTATTTATCATAAACTTGTGTTTAATTAGCTCTAAGTATTTCCTTCATAACTACTATTCTTATCGAATAAATGGTTGCCAGACATTTTTTATGTATTTATATCACAGTTGTGGGATTTGTGATTTCAATGACAGCTGTTGCCTGCTACAGAGGCTTGCTTTTGCTGTTGTTGCCGTCGTGTTGTGTTGCCTTCTTTTGGGCGTAAAGAATTAAACCCCATCGAATGTGCTGCAATCCAGCAAGAAGTCAAAGCTTAAGTAAAACCGATAGATCGATAAGAAAAAGTCGAGGAAAATGTAAATAAAGAGGCTGGATTGGTTAGCAACCGCAAAATCTCATCACGTTGCGCAAATACTGCCGCGTGCTAGGCTGGCGTTCAAGTGTAGATTAAAAAATGGCCACAAATAACTCTAGGCATCCTCCTCCAGGAGAAAAGGAGGACGTACAGGAAAGTAGGCTAGGCGTGACAACGAATTCACACTTCAAAATCGATTATACTGCCACGCCTACATTGTGCGTGCAACTACTGCCAACTCACGTACAGCCAATCGACAACTCCTGATTGCCAATTGTGAATTCTGCATCTGTGCGCGTGCTTACACGCCTAAAATTGTGCTAGAGAGCATTAAATTTCGTAGTTTCGGTTAAGAAGTGAATACTTTACTGTAATTAGCAGTGGAACCGTGCGCTGTTTTTGCTGTTTCACGGCTGTCAAATGAACCGCTGCGAAAAGCTCGCGCACCCATATGGAGCTTGAAATTTCAATCATTAGTCATAAGGCACAACACAACAGCAGACAACGTGCCGAGGGCGACAGCCCCGAAGACAACAGACGACAGCGGAATTTCTTCATTTACAGGAGCATCGTCGACGTTCCTGTCGTGTCGACATTGCTGACAGGACACCAGTAAAAGCCGAGTTGTGGTTGTGGTCGCGTTTCTGCGGATAGATTTGCCACGCTAGCAGAGCATCATCAAACTGGCAGCTGTTGATGTTGCCTTGTGGTGGCTGCTTCAATGTG
Source organism: Drosophila macrospina (assembly GCA_035042075.1). Classification (NCBI taxonomy): domain Eukaryota; kingdom Metazoa; phylum Arthropoda; class Insecta; order Diptera; family Drosophilidae; genus Drosophila; species Drosophila macrospina. The sequence continues at coordinate 83,510 of JAWNLW010000133.1, read as the reverse complement.
TTCCATGCAAATAATTGCAGACATTTGTGGCCTGGCCCTACGCCTGCTTATTGTTTTAATTAAGAAATTTCAGCTCGGGGTCTATTAAAATCTGCTAAAGTTGAAGTTGCAGCCTGCAGCAGTCTCTGCTGGCTACTAGTTGCAAGACATTTATTTTCTTTTCCTCCTGTCAGCACGCTTTGTACAGCTTTGGAATGCGTTTTCATCCTTGTCTTGCCATTTCACTCAAACCGACTTTGGCTTGCTTCAATTCGCCTTGTGACCTCGGCTGGTTAATGAGTTATGTCAAACGAAAACAATGTTTGTTACTTCATTTATATGCCATTATTATTTTTATTTTTGTTTTTATTCCTGTTGTGGTAGTTGTATCTATTCTTCTAACCTCCCTGTCTCAATCTCTTTTATCTTATTTCTCTTTCATTGTAAACAACAACATCAACAGCAATCACAACAACTAACTTCTCATTATGTTGCTTGTTATTTGCCCTGCTGCTTTTCCTCATCCGCTTCTTCTACTACTTCTTCTGCTTCCACTGTTTCTACCACTGCCACTACAATGCTATGTTTATTCTTGATAGCGAAACTTTTTCTGCGGTTGCACTGCACCACGATTATGATTGTATTTCGTCATGTCACGATTATTTGATATTTCTCGCTTCAACTTTTGCCACCCGGTTTCTGTAGTGGTTCAGCTTCTTGAGCATTGAATTTATTTTACGCAGAAAGCATTTCAAATATACTTTCATTGTGTTCGTTTTTATTATTTTCATTACTTTTATTTATGCCTTCTAGCCATCTTGACAGGAGAAATTTGATTACAATTAAAACTAATTACATGTACGAAAAGAAGGAACATTGCTAATAGTTGTAATGATATGTTGTTCATTTAAATAGCTTCATTAGAAGGAATTGCTATATAATATTTACACTGAAAATAACATGAATTGTGTTGTAGTTTATGCTGGTTTATTAATGCTCAGAATGAATGATTGGCTTTTCAAATGCCAAGGGTGGCTTGAATAGCACCAGTAATATTACCAACAAGAGACAGACCAAAAACAACAGTTAGGTAATAGCAGTTTCTCAAAGTAACTGCACTGGGCTTGCTAGAACACCTTAATCAAAAGATAGAATGTGGTTTGAAAAAAGGGGGAAGGTCATGTGCGTGCGCTTCCGTTTTGTTTGAGCCTATGTGCATGTAGTCGCCTAATGATAAATTGCAATAAAACACTTGTGATCCTGAAAAATATAAATAAGAGGCACACAAACAAATATGATTAATGACATTATGCGCATTGCTTCCAACTTCTTCCAGCTGTTCTTCGTGGTGCCGGCTTCTCTGCACTGGATCTCTCACTTAGCAGTCGTATAACCTCGAGCATCTTGGTTGTTGAAGTTGCAGATACTCAGTTTCCTATATGCTTGACGGTTTTTTGTAGCCTGGCCAGCAGTAGATACTTATTTTCGTCTGCCATGCTTTTGAGTTTGACTTTTCTTACAATGGGAACACGTACATTTCACAAACGTACGTGATGTCGAGTATTCATCAAGTATATTTGTTTGTTTGGCTGATGTTAACACTCACACTCTTCTTCTGACAGCAGCCGCGTAATGAAAACATTGTCGTATCCGTTCATAGACGAAGCAGAAGTCTGTTCCTTTCTTGAGTGTCTGTTTGAGTATTTGTTGTTGATTATTATTTCCGGTTTGTGCGTTTCTTCTTCAACTTTTTACCAAACTTGGCGCACAGTCTGTCTTTACACGCAGCTTGAAACTTCACAATTAAAGTTCTAACATAACAATGTCGAATTAATCCTATTTAAGAACAGTAAACTTATATGTTGCCTGATTAGTAAAAAACAGGCAATACATTTGTACAAGTTTGAGCTATTTTACATTTCGGAAAATTATAACATCAACAGCTCTGAAATTAACCAAACTGTTTTATTCAAATGGCTTACCAGTATTATAAACGTAAGACAAGTTAAAAAAATTATAGGTCAATAATATTAAGCCCACTCTACAATTTATTTTAATCAGTGGTTAACTGTGTGCTTGAGTTAACAGAATTCTTTATTCTACTGTTAATGGTATGTTTTCGACTGTTATACACGCGAAAGTTTATGGCAGCATATTGGAGAGTGCGCATGGAGTTTCTCTTATACGTGACTCTCTTGTCACGCTCTCAATTTCGATGTTAACAAAATATAGAAATTCGTTTCGTAATTCGCTGATTTCTTTGTTCATGACCACGTTTCATGCATCGTTATTTATCTTATTTAAATACACAGGCCATGTCGAAAGTAATTGTAAAATTTGGGGAACAATTTTATTTTAATTTCATCTCTCTAGCAATGGCAAAGAAGGACGCACTTTTTTTTATTTATTTATATGCTGCGTTCGTTGTATGTTGCAGTTTGGCCGCCATGTTGCCCAAACTTGCTGTGGCCATCAGTAACCGAAGTTTTTAGGCAACTAATAGTTATTTGTTCATGACGCTGGCTAGACCCAAAAATCTTAACCATCGCATTATCACAGGTCTTTATACACATTGCCAGAGAGATAGCAACTATTTGGAAAAGTGCGAATGAGTGGGAAATATTTGGAAGTATATGTGCATGTGCAAATATGCAGATTGAATTCTTTTGCAAACTAATGAAATTGTGTGTTTTTGTCTGTCTTTGTCTGTTTCCGTGCCATTAGCATGCATGCCGGCATTGTCACTCTATGCTGGTCATGCACATACATAATTCCAGAGTGTTCTGGCTAATGTGCCTTTAATAGCGACATCATCGCCGCTCGCTTTCACCCTGAGAGTTACAAATGGAATTAAGTGTGCTAAAAACGGAAGCCTGTGAAATAAAAAATTAGTAAAGCTCTGTAAAAGCGCAAAAAAACAAAAAAAATTAAAAAATAAATTAACGCTGTCAGTGACGGCTCTTTCACGCTATGATCCCCGGCCACAGTCCATTACACTCCTTTTCGTCTTTATTTGCACTATGTCATATGCAAATTCTGTCTGCTCGTACTGCTCGGTACGTATGCAAGCCATTTCAAATTCTCGGGCGACATTAAAGAGTTGAAATTCGTCATATTATTATATTAAAAGTATTTCCCATAGTGGGCATTACACAACACAACAGCACTGTAACTTTTTTGGTTTTTAGATCACGCGTGCCCAATACATAGCATATATACATATACATATATGTACATATAAGTACATTTATCTGACAACTTTTATGGCCCACACGCACACAAGCCACAACTGACTTTAGTAAAATTTACAAGCTGTCAATAATTTATTCGCCGTCAAAACTCTAAAGCAAAAGTGCTGTAAATTGGCAGTAGCTGTTTTCTATGTGTTGTTGCTTTTGCAGCTGCTGTGTGTTGGGTGTGTTTCGGTGTGTAGTTAGCGGTAACGGTAATTGTAGCGGCATCAATTTCATGTACATAAATATTCATATGTGCCGTTTTATCAGTCGCAACCGACAACGGATAAAGCTGAAGAAGACTACTAGCAAGTAGGCGTGGCTGTGGCTGCGGAAACGTTTCTGCAGCATACTGTAATGCCTCGCGTGTATTAATTTGACGGCACAGGATTTATTTAATTTTCGGTTTAGGCAGCAGACAAAGGAGTCGTCTCTGAAAATCTTGAGCCTAGACAACAAAAACGTTGCATGGCTGTGTCGTTGCTGAGTGTGGTAGTGTGCGAGTTTGTCTGTGGCCAATTTATTAAAATTAATTAGCTGCTGTTGCTCTGTTTGCGTGTGGTTTCCCAGCCGCAAGCAGCTTTTCTTTTCTTTTATATGGGCATATAAAATCTATCAATTTGGAATAATAACCAGATGTTCATTAAGCAAGCGTCACACAGGAGAATCTTTAAAATTCCAAACGAAATCCTTTAATACAATGAAAAGTGTTTCAATTATGACTGTTGAAGTTTCAAATTCAAGAATTAGAGCACATAATGCCATATACACCACCAAGAATATCAGAAGACGGGACACTTTGACACCCGCCAACAGCCCCCACTTATTCCTAAGAAACCTTTATCATAGTTACTCATAGATGAGCTTTTAAGTTTTCCCTAAAATTAAATACAATTAAAAGTAATATAAATATTAAAAAATAAACCCTTGCTTTGTTTATCTATGAAAATTAAATGGTTAATAAGTTTATAGAATTATTCTTTATATTCGTAAGTATCATAGAATGAAATTTGTGTGTCACAACGGTTGCACATTGATTCAATTGGAGCTAAAATCTGATAAAAACTGGTCACTGGCCTGGGCCCCAAAGGTTCCGTTGGCATTTGTTTAAGTAATTTACTTAGAACTGTGACGCAAAATGCTGTGTACCGAAAGGATAAACACAAAGAGTGTCATGTTTGGAGACAACAACATGATGAGGCAGGCTAGAAGGAAGCCTGACTGAGATCCCGGCTCTACCCAAAGCCCTTCTCGGGATACAACTTGGCAACCATGTTCGGCCTGCAGCACACAATAATTGAGTATAGTGAGGGGCACTCGGACTTGTAGGGCGAGGACGACACGTAACAGTATCTGTCTCTGGGTTTCTTTCCATGTCCCAAAAGTAGCAAAGGTCATTTGTGCTTGGCCATTAGCTGTCTTTGTATGTGTTTCTGTGCATGTGACCAAAAACTTAATTTGCTGTTAAAAATAATTACAATAGTTTACTTTATAGAAAAAATAGTAAGGTGTTATGTAATGTCTGAGGTGCTCTAAACATAATTTTTAGAATGCATTAAAAGGTGCCATTTGCCAAGTTTGATTTTAATTTGCTTTGATGCGATGACAGGGACAGACTGCTAAAAAGTGTGAACCGTTCAGATGATGCTCGTACACCTTCAGACGCAATGCTATAATTACAAAAGTTTTTTAATAAATGAACAAAACACACAGAAGGGAAGAAAATCAACGCAGAAGTTTTGACCAGGCCAGCAATGACAACGAGAATATGCTACAGTTACCGTTGTTAAACTGTCAGTTTGATTTGTCAAGTTTTAGGAGCAAATGGTTTTGGTAAGTTGAATCGACATTTGTCTCGGCTGGAAAACACTAAGTAAGAAGGCTTCCGTCTATATAACCAATCAAGTTTAGTCAGCTTGCCCATTTGGTTGATGAATTAAAAGTGATAGTAGAATCTCAGACTCCCAGTTTGACATCTGGTCTGTTTTTAACTTGACTTTTAACTTTTTTAACTTTTTGTTATTGTTGCTTGTCTACCGTTAATAAAAAAAGATGCCTTTGGAATATTTTTGTCCATTGCAGCTGCGTTTGCATATCAAATAGCTGTGGGCGGAAACGCATAGTCTGCTTGGGAGAGCTATTTGTCAAGCGTCAGTGCTCATGAGCTGTTATTATTATTAGTTGCAATTGCAATTGCAGCCCTGATGATGATGAGAATGCCGTGACGTCAGCTTAAAACTACAGCATGCTTTATACTGCCTGGCATTGGCGTAGTCACGGCTCCTCTTACTGGTTTCCAGCATAATTGTGTATGTGTGTGTGTGTTTTTTTAAATTTCCCATCATTTTTTATGCAGCGCTTTGCATTTTCTATTACTTCATTATATGGGGAAAATGCAAACAGAATGCACTAACAATGCAGCTGTAACGTCCGTGTACTTGCATGTATGTGGGTATGTGTGTGTGTGTGTGCGAGTGTGTGTGTGTGTGTGCGGCAATCACTTTTATGACAAAAGAGAGTTATGTTGCTACAGTTAAATTATATCAAAAAACACTGAAACACATTTTTAATTATAGTTGAAATTAATTTTTATTTTCATCCAGATTCAGACTACGCGTCCATTATTTATGTAATTCTATTTAAGGTAGTTCACATTTTGAAATCATTATTTTCATCCCATTCTTTCCTTGCCCATATGTCCACGTAAGTGTTTAATCATTCTCATATGAAAGAAAGAAATAATTTAATAATGGAATAAAGAAAATAAAGTAAAAGTTTGATTTATAAGAATATAACTCTAAAAATACAAGTGAAATTACGCTTTTATTGATTTGGGGGAACGAAAGGGAGTATGGTAAGGATGGGAATAATCGAAACACACTTGATTTACATGGGTTTAATTAGGGACCCGCTACAAAGTTTCATTGCGAATTGCAGCGTTTTCAAGTTTCATAATTCACTTTCTCAGTCACTTTGATACCCTGTAGTATTGTTACTGACATTTGTTTACACACACAAAAAATGCGCATAACATTTTTTCGTGCGCAAAAAATACTAAAAAATGTTGAATCTCTGTTTTTCTCTGCGTTCCCAATGCCGCAAAGAGTTTATAGTTTCGAATGGCTTTCCACCACAGCTAGTTCGCACATACACATGTAAGTGAATACTTGTGAGTTGCTTTGTAGGCGTTAAAGTTGCTTCTATGCTGAAAGTTAAAGCAAAAACTTTTGTTTTATGGCCTTTTATAAGCGCTGTCAAAACTCTGGCAAAACTCGCCCCATTCACTCGCAGAGATAAATAGTCTACATGAGCGTCCAAATAGTCGCCAATGTAAGGCTTATATCCCTGCTCCTGGCCGATCTAGTCACCCGCCAACATGAGCGAAAGTTTTACCACCAAAGTTATGAGTTATGTGTGAAAGTGCCAACTTTACACGCTGTCACACAATTTGCGCAATTTCTTTTGCAATTTCGCGACGAACCAGCGTGCGAGTTAGACAAACAGACAGTTGGCTAGATAGTTCGTCTCAGTCTGACAGATGCCCAGCAGTGGTTTCTTAAAGGTTGTGCAAAATGCTCTCGGATGCACTGCATGCAGCAGCGACTGACCGGTAACTAATTGACAGTTCGATTTCAATATTAAATCCAGCTCTCACTGTAAATTCAGATCGAACAATAAACAAATCAGTCGCTGAACAGCAACTCTGACAATTCTTAACAGTAAATTTAACTCTGAGAGCAAACACCAAAAATGGTAGCAATAACAATAGAAACAACAACTGCAACACATTTTACCCTACAGCAAACAAAAACTATAAATCATGGATCTAGGCGAATCAGTGGAGTTGGTCCGATATGAAAGTATTAATAAGTGGACAAGCATTTTAATTTCATACTGCTGCTTTACGATTACATATTTCTTAAACGCTTGCCAAAAAGTAAGGGGAAAGGGACTTATAATTGTCGCGATAATAATCATATTGATGCTGCGGCTCTTGCGGAATTCAATATCCCCCCATGGCTGCACTCTATGGTTGTTTGTGGTCGTTGCCTCGATGTTTTTCATGCTGCACGCTTTGTCGTTTTTGACATTATAATCGCCTTAAATTTCATGGTGAGGTGCGCAGACGCCCCGAGACTCCCATTCTACTCTCAAACAGAACCCGCCATCATACAGCTTGGCAACTTTAGGTTGTGCAGCGGTCCGCAAGTAAAATTTCTGTTTGAATTACTTTCTAATTCTATAATGAATTGCTTTTGTCGGCTAACGAAAGAAATTTACGTTGTGGCGACATCAAAAATTACGTATACACCCTGAATTGTAACATGTATTAGGGATTATACGTATACAATATTTATAAAGTTTCATAATCATATTTTTGGTTATTGTTTTTTCTTCTTATTTTGTAGATTTTTGCTCCTTGTTTTTGGAATAATTGGGCATCCTTCAAAGGTGATTTTCTATTTGTGTGGCACCGTAACCGCTTAGACACTTATTCATTGCAGTACCAGCTCTACTCGCATTGTATTTGTCGCAGTTTGTGTTCTAGTTGTTCTATCCTGCCGCGCCAAGCTACTAAGTTTGTTTAAGCAGCTGTGGTCCAGCTGTCGAAATCCCCTGCATAAATTGCCGGATTAGTGTTGTTAACCGAAAGTTTTGTTTTGCATTTTAAAAAGGTGGCCTTCCCAAAGCAGCAACAGAAACAGCATATGGCAAATAAAGTTGACAATTTACATAGTTGGATTAGGAGATAAAAGTGGAGCCATCATATATTGATGACAGTAGCTATCTTTACTATGCAGATCAGAAATCTATATCAAGTAACCTTAAATAGCTTTCAAGCTCACGAGGAAATCATAACCTCAATTACAGTGAAGCTACAGTATGGCTATACGGGTGGTCATAGCGAGCTACTTGTGTAAGGTATAATGTAACGTAATGGAGGGATGGATTTGTTGACTGCGCCGCGGGCATCCGATATGGTAAATAATATATCTGTCGTTGCGCTGCTGCGAGTGTTTTTATAACTTTTTGATTGCTGTTGCTGTTCTGACAGGTAAGAAAGGAAAAACAGCCTTCAGCAATTATAGGGAGAATGAAGAACTATTTGCTGACTGTGGGGGGCTCTATATCTCCAATAACTTGATAATGGAGCAATGGCATCACCCAACAATGAGCACTGAAGCAGCAGGAAGTACTTAAGAGCAACGCAGAGCACTTCCTGTTTTTGTTTTGCCAATACAAAAAGCGGCGTCAACTACGACGTCGTCGTCGTGTTGAATTTACAATGCTTCAGTTTCTGGCAGCTCCACGTTTTAGCTTCAGGTTGTTTTCGAGTTGTTTTGTGCAGTTTCTGCACTGCTATAAAGTTCTTTATGCAAGTGTCTTATGTTACCTGTTTGTATTTTGCTATTGTAGCTGCTATGTCGTTCCACTTTCATGTTACTGAGTTTTTTAGTATCAATTCGGTGCTTGAGACTTTAATATGCATTGCTTGCGATCTTGGTTTTGGCGTTGAAAGTGGCACATCATCCCGATTCAGAGATTCAGCTGGCAACGAGTCAGGCAGCTCCTTGTTGGCGCTGCCAACACACAAAGCATTTTAATTTCTTTTATCCTTCATTACAGCTGCTTCCCTATGGCTATTTCGTTGTGTTTCGTCGCAATTCGCGTCCTTCTCGCTGTTGCCGACATTCTGCTGTGTCAGATTACATACACTCCATTAACATTTTATGCGCTTGTATTATCGCAATTAAATTTTTAATGTTTTCATTTCAAGCACATTGCATTTTCATGTAGCCAACCCAACCCACCGCCTTTGGCATTGGCAGCCAAGCAATCAGCACACGCGGCACCGCAGACAAATACCGGCAATGCCATCGAGGTGATGGCAACCACCTACAGCACAACCACGAACATCAACAGCCTCAACTGGATTCAGTTTGTTGCCTTTGGCTAGTGGCAACCAGCAACAGCAACAACTCGTTGCATGTAAATGCAGTGTGAGTTGTGAGCTAGTGTGTGTATATAAGTTTGTGTATGTGCAACTTCAGGTTAAGTACGACAGTAGAAACAATTGCAAAAGCAAAAACCATTTTCTGCAATAATAATTTTAATGAAAGTGTTTGCTGTAATCACACAAAGTTTTATAAAAGCTTCTTTACACCTTACGAAAGAAGGTAAAGAAAAATGGAAGCATGAATAAAGTTAAAATGGTAAATGATGAAGCTTTAATTCGTAACTTCATTGTAATTTGAAAAACTTAGATGTCATTCTTATAATTCGAAAATTAGATAAAAAAAATTTACAATTGATCGAACGACAGCTATCCAAATAGGCTGAATGGCTTGCCGAACTGTTCTGTGAATATTTATAACAAAATAAGTTAAAAAAATAAAAATAATTGCTAAAATTACTACTTTTTGTTTGTCAATTGGTAAATTTTTCTCTCAAATTGTTTGGAAATAATTTTTTTTAATGTCAACCTTGTTCACACTCTCTCTGGTTAAGTAAAGCAACAACAGTAATGCAGTTAGGAACGTGCATACATCGTGTTGCTCAACACAGCATGAGTACAAAAACCGGTGCTCTTTTATTTGCTAGTATACTTTTTAATTTTTCTTGATAACTATCCACAACCTTTTGCAATTTATTATGTGAAGAAAACAACAGAAAAAATACGATATTTACATCACTACAACAAACACAATTTAGAATCGTGAGTACGAATACGATGAATTGATACAAACTAATTTTTTGGCGTGGTGAGTCGTGATAGCGTTTGGCTCACGCAATCGTCGCTGATTTAACGAATGCGTGGATATTGAGAGACTCGATTATTCTATTGCTCTTTAGTTCAATTTCGATCACGCGATGCATGCGCATTGAAAAATTTATAATTCGGCTTGTGTTCTGCAATTAAAGTTATAAAACAGTGCGATTTATACGGAGTGAAGTGCGAAAGGAACTGGAATAACGCATTAATTACAATTTGATTGAATTCTATTGGTTGCATATTAATATTTTGAGTTTTTAGATTACTTTTTTTTCCATTTCGATTTTTTTTTAAATATTCTTTCTTGTGTCGTCACACTTTCATTTGCCAGCTGCTGAGTGTTCCGATAGACATTTACAGTTATTTTTGCTGTTGAAAGAACGAAATATTTCGTGAAAAAGAAATCAAACTCATATGTGCTTCTCACAATGAAGTGTTTATTTTCGGCTCTCCAATGAATTCTTGCTCTTCAAATGTTGTTTGTTATAAGTTTTTGTTATTATGCCAAGTGCAACTGCGGATTATATTTGGTGCCTCGACTGCTCCAAGAGAGGATGGGGTAAGAGAAACTGCATTTTGCCCGCAGATATGAATATAATTTCCACATTATATTTTATCTCTCTTTCTATCTCACTCTTACTCATCCGCGTATATTTTATTTCTATTATTAAGATATAAAAAATTATTAACACCAATAAAGCTTAATTTTGATATCTCAAATTTAAATTGTAATTTCCTATAAAATTGCATTTTACTTTAGTTTTACATCTTGATTCAAATATACTTAACACTATTATAAGTATTCTCCTGGCATCACTTTAAGTAGCATAAGGTTTCAAGCTTAATGCTTGAACTGTTTTAAAGTGATTGATTACCCGGTTTGTGTTTTGAACAGTGCTACGTGTTTATTGTTTATTTTCAATAATGACCAAAATAGGAACAGAGAGTGGTATGGAGAAACTGCTTCTTTGACAAGCTCTTTGGGTCAAGTCCGTGGCAGCCCAACCCTTTTGGCTTTGTCATCTATGTTATCTTATGTATAACTATACAATGTTGCTTTCACTGCTTACTGTTGTAATTGATTTTAGCAAATTGTAAATGAATCTTCTCAAAATGATTCCAAAACAAAACAGAGTTCAGTTAAGAGTTAATTCACACACCTTTTTGCTGACCGAAAATTAATGTTTATTGTTGCGGCGCGCAACTTGATTATGCATTAATATTGCCTTTAGCGAAATGCTTTCGATGTCAAATTCTAAGTATTTGCAACTTAAAGTATTCCAATTAACTTGGAATTGAAAGTAAATTTTGTTTTACTTGAGATTTAATGAGTTTAATTTCTCTAACTGCTTGTCTATGACGACTTTTATATAACTTCTGCCCGTTCCGCTTGGAATGAAATTTGTAGTGCGCTAACAGATTGCTAGTAATTTAAATCGTTAAAGCATTAATTAAAGTTTCTTTGATTGGCGTTCATTAAGTCTGGACTCTGATTGGCCATTGGATGAATAAGTGTTTAGTTTGCAGTTTTGATCAATGCTTGGATAAAAGCGCCGGAAATAAAACTTCAACGACATTGATTATAGCCTTAACTGTATGCCATTTTTAGATCTGAAATGTTATTGTAGGAAGACATTAGAATTTTAGTATAGTGCTCTAAATTGTTAGATAGATAAATTAAGACAATAATGTGTATATGTCCAGAACATTCATCATGTTTTAAAACTTTTCTTTGCACATATTTATTGTATAAGTATATATTAGCTTAATTTGTAAAGTTCACCAATACTTTCGAAAGAGCCATGTGATTGTGCATCGAGCTGGGCTTAAAATCTATTCCAATAATAGTAAATTGAATTTTCGCTGTGCATGCGACTTGGGCAATGGAGAAAAGCGCTAAATTGAAAAGTTCCACACGTACGCCTAAAACTATCACTAGCCGAGTGTGACTATGGCTATGTCTATGGATTAGCAGTCGGCTAGAAGTGGCAAGTAGAATATTCTTCTCTCCGTTGAGTTGTGTTCACTTTGTGTGATGCTAAACACAATTGCCGTTGCGGTGTCGAAGAAAAACTTTTGCTTTTCCCGTTACAAAAGTTTTCCTTTAGAAAATTGTGCGCTTTTGTATTGGAAAACTGGCAATAGCAGCATCAGCACGTGTGGTCGGTCTTTAGGTTCCCATACGCCCACTATTTGATTCTCAGTCGGTGTGGTCAACACTTCCTCATGAGCCTTGAGACGTGTTTGACATGTTCGAGTAGTTCGTTCTCGTCATTCCCACTGCTCAATGGCTAAACTAACCTCAATTATTTGTCATTCAATATGATTATGGCCGGGCTGGTATTTGACAATTGCGTTTGCCATCATGCATGCTGCATGTCGAACTTAAATCTGAAGTAGCAGCGAGGGCAAAGTCTTTCCTTTCCTTACCTCGCTAGAGTTGCAAACACGCTTAATTATTCCATTAAAATAATCTACCTGCTAGCTGCGCTAATTGAGCTTTCATTTAAATTTTTAAATATACTTTCTCTCTCTCTCTTTCTTTCAAGTATCAGTCTATTTTCTAGCTAAGCTTTTGTTGCGTTTGCAGTTATAGTTGGCAGCTCAACGCACTAAAGTACAATTAAAACTTAGTCTTCGTTGTTTTCGTCAGCATCAGTATAGGATCAGACTGTTTTGAATGCTTTAATATTCAACCTAATTGAATGAATAATTTTAATCGATATTTGAAAGGTTGTGGTACCTTTAAAAAAATTTACTTTTAAATTTCATATTAGAAGGTGAAGAATTGACTTTTTGAATATGATTTTACCTCTTAATGAATTCCAAATTAAAACAAAATTTCTAGCTTTCATATTCGCTGCTCTGTATTTGTTTTCCCTGGGCCGGCCTAAACTTTTTATAACCTTTTTTTCTGGTTTTGACAAGTTTCTTGTGCCACTCATCACAGGGTCCTGTATGAGAATTATTCTGTGATGGTATCGGAGTGCATTGACCATTAAATGAATTTTAATTTGAACGCTATTGACTGCAGACGCTTTCGTACGCCAGAAAAGTTTTTAGTATGAATTCAGTATCGCCGCGTTTTCCTTTACTCACTTCACAGTTCCGCCTGCATATGATTCTGAGTTTGACAGCAAAGTTTTTGCAACAAGTACGCGTGAATGCTTTCATTATGCGTTGGTTTGCTGGCTTCTCTGGTAAACTTTAAGCACAACTTAATTAACGTCAAGAGGCGAAAACGCGCGTGATAAAGTTATGATTACTAGCGAGTATTTTGCAAATATGTGTGAAATTATCGTTTCCATGTACATCTGCAGAAAGTTTACCTGCAAATCAAGATTACTGCGACGAGTTCACAATTTAACTGCAGCCGTTGTTACTACTAATAGAGAAGTTTGCTTTGATGGCATGGCTTAGTAAATGCAGCGACAACAGTAACAAGGCTCTCCACAAAACTTAAATATAATACAAGGGAAAAACAACTTAAACGTGCACCACGAGACAAAAAAGTGCTGGGCTTACCTTAAATCTTATGAAGCGGGTTGCACCTAATGTTCTTCGGTGTGTATATGAACAGGCATGCTTGTGGTATATTCGTGTGTCTAAGTGCAGCCAAGGCAACAAATTTGAAAACCCTTAATATAAAACCATCATTAAAAGTGCACAAGAGCTACTCAAGATGTTAAGTTAAAGTCGACGGCATGAATTTGATGGTTTATGATTCATTAGAAAATCACTTCATGACATTTAATATGCAAATTATAAGCACTAAGCTCTGCTGCATCCATGCACATGCGAGGAGAAAGACGCTTCTCTAATACGAAAGTAGTAGCAGCTTTTGAAGTTGCGCGCATAATTTTCTAATTAAGTTTCTTTGGCTCTTCTGTTTCTTGTTGCACTTTGCGCGTTATTGTTGTTTTGTATTGACTTTTAAGTAGCTTTCAGAGATTAACAGACTTGGCTGCTAAATCATGAGCAACTCTTAGTAAATGTCGTGTGTATTATTCGTATTTATGATTTTCGGCATTTTTTATTTTTCCCAACACTTTAAACAAGATTTTAGATTGAGCTCATTATGTTATTTGGTATTTAAAAATTTTCGATTAGTGTTGACAAATTATCAAGTTTCGGATATATAGAATTTGCTTAAATTTGTTCGGTATATAAGTCCTAAATACCATTGCGTAAAGTCGTACATATAATTTTCATTTGATATTTATGATGTGTACTTGTCAGTTGCAGATGGCAAGTTGCTTAAATCATAAAGTCCACCAGTCACGCCCAATTGTACTTACATTTTAAACAGGTTTTTTCCAGTGTTTTCACAGCTTCATGTAGTTTTTAGACTATGAACTAAAAGTTCAAAGTCTATTAGGTTTGACGAAGGCGAAATGTGCGTAACAGGCAGAAGGAGGCGTGGCAGACCCTATAAAGTATATATATTCTTGATCAGCATCAACAGCCGAGACGATATAGCCATGTCCGTCTGTCCGTCTGTCCGTCTGTCCGTCTGTATGAACACCTAGATCTCAGAGACTATAAGAGCTAGAGTAACCAAATTTGGTGACAACACGTGTATTGTTTGCAGGCAGATCAAGTTTGTTTGATTTTTGCCACGCCCTCTTCCGCCCCCGCAAATCGAAAAAAAACGTATAACTGAAGCTACCGACTTTAGATTTAATTCAGATTTGGCACATATGGAGAATGTCCTTTTCCGGACGTTTTCTGAAAATTTCAGCACGATCGGATCATAAACATAGAAGATATTAAGGAATGAATGATCTCCATGTTCATGGCGCCTCTGCGGCCAAAATTGCCGCACAGGCGCGAGTTCGAATCCCACTGCTGACAATTCCAAATTACATTTTTAATAATTATAAATTAATTACTCTTATTTTATATATACATATATTATTAATTTTGCCTTATTTGTCAGAAAATGTTAAGAATTTAAAAGAAAGCAATAACCAAATTTCGTTAGAAATTCGTATACATATATGTATGTATATATATGACAAATGCAAAAACTCGTGCTGTATATGTATTGACGTTGCCGACTGCGCAGTATGTAAGGCCGTGGCTCAAGCTATAGGACGTACGATTTGCGTGTGAGAGGTCTGCGGTTCGAATCTCCGGCACCAAACAAAATTTTTATGTTTTTAAAATTTTATAAAAGCAATATATATGCACAAGACGCGTTTTTAACCACCAATTGATTTGTCAGCATAGTTTTCATAAGCATCTCAGTAAAAACAGACGCGTGCTGTACAGTTACAGTTATACGTGTATACACAGCAACGCGCAAAAAAAGGAACGGTTGTTTGTTTTCCCTTTCGCTCTTGCGCGCTCACTCACTATTGCTGCTCTCTTCCAAGAACGAACGATAATGAGTTGAACATTGCTTAAGCTTATTTGGCTTTAAATTAGTTTTATATTTGCTTTATTTTTTTTGCTTTCCCCGATTAGTTCATAGTCTACCACAGACGTTGTACGACTGTAGCTGCCTGACTTGTTTTATTGCATAGCGTGAGGCACTCATTAATTGCAAACCGTTTGCAATGTTCGCAGCTCGTTGAACGCTGCTTGCTGCGTTTTTTGCGGCCTCTAACGAATTCATTTCATTTCCGCTGCATTCATTTGCACGTCACCAACACAGTCACATACAAAGTCAGATAGAGAGACATTGTGGTCGCAGTTTCATTGCACTGCGGCCACAAGTCCTGGCCACCATTCCAACACAGCTATATCGTGTACACAAACTCAAACTTCAACGCGTGGATGATGACATTGCCAAAACGCAAAGTCCACACAGCCCAAAGAGCGATCGTCCAACTCCGAATGCGAATCTGAATCTGTAACGGAGCCTGGAGCGTGGACCAGTCCGGTCCGGTCCGCTCTGGCATTTCCGTATGCCGTTCCGTTTCGTTGCGCGTTGTTAGCAAGCAACTTCCGAGGGCAATTAATTCGAGTACTCGCCATCGTCCTCGTTGTCTGTTTTAAACGACTTACAACTTGGATTACAATTAGACAAGCTGTTCGCTTTGCGCTACTGTTTTGTGCAAATAGTTGGCTGCTGCATTTTATGTTTTAGAGTAGCAAAATGAAAATTTGCATGTTGCCTGTAACACTACCACCAACACACAGAATGTCATTGCGTATATTTACGCTGTGGTTTTGTGGCACCCAACACTAGTTGAACAGGGTAAGAGAACATGCCATTACGAAGCTGTAAAAAATCTACTTTTATCTAATTTTCGTATTGCAAGGATATTTGATTCATTTTATCTGTATGACCTTTTTATGTGTTTATTGCTTGTTAGTCATTGTTAGTCAAGAGCATTCTAGCAATATTATTTAGATAGTTTTTTTTGATCTTGTACTTCATTTTTTTAAACCTTATGGGTGCGATTTTTATGATAATTTACCTGATTGTCATTAAAAATGCACATTCACAAAGCAAGAAAAATATATATGGCGCATCAATCAAAGCAAATCACAACACATAAAACTTCTCGCATTACCTCAAAATGAGCGAAAATAAAAGCGACCTAGAATTTACGACAAACATAGCATAGCTAAATCTTATTAAGCGAGGCAGAATATCATAAAAATATATTGCCCACTTTAAAGCAATGCTGGTACTTCATCAGATTTTCTTTCCCCCATATAAAGTAAAGACAAAAATGTAACTAAACACAAAAAAACACAGCCCGAAATGTTCATGCACTAAGAGACATCAGAGTTTCAACAAAATGGCCAAACTTTAAATCATTCGTCACAAGAAGGCAGGATGTCTATGGATGCTATCGCTGGGTATTGTAGGAGCGCTAGGCTGTCATAAAAAATTGTCTTAAGTATTAGTTTTTGTCTGTGACAAGCTGCCATCCGTTGCTAAAATTCATTCAGTGTCCATTCGCAATCGGTGAGGGTTTCTTATCTGCGCCACCAGGTTTAGTGTCCAGCTCCCAGGTTGTTTCCAAGTCCCACAGCTCGTCTGTCAACGCACAAGAAAATATTATTGTAGCTATGGCTGCAGCTTCCCTCTAATGAGAAACAACAAAAAATCAGCAACATGTTAAAGGTGAATGCTGGGAGTCAAAATGTAAATTTGTTTTTATTTTTATTTCATACAATTATTCTTATACGTCTTATCTGATGCAAACAAAAATAGAATATATATATATGTGAATTGAATGTGAAAGTTGAATCAACTAGCGCAAATATAATATATGAAATAATGCCTTATGAAAGTGAAAACATACTGATACACACATTTCTTTTTTTTTATTCAGCGAGCTGTATCCCATTAAAGATACCTAAGAGCTTGACAGCTCGCTTGACAATCAGTGTGCCGGATTCGGATAGGCGATACGAAAATAACAGACATACCAAAGCTATTTACATTTAACATATGAGGCTTGCATATGCAACTGTCAAATGTTTTGTTGCATGTCGCCAAATTTGCACTGATTGTCACAATGAAATGTTGGCCCATATGTTACTCGGTAGTGCAGAGTGCAAAGAATATGTTATGCTAATGAGTTATTGTTTCGTATTCAATTAAAGATTGGATAACCTGCATTTGTCTTTGCAATTTTATACTTTAACACTTGTATTCATATTACCAAAAATAATTTGAGAATATGCAAAATGCTAACAAAAACGATGTCGATGTCACTTGTCATAACAAATATGACCCGGACACTGACACTGACACCGGCACCGGCACCGACACCGACACGGACATGGCACTTTGTATTTTGTGTAAATATTTTGAATATTTTTAGATAGTTTTTGCAGTTACTATAGCCAAAGCTTGTCGTTTTCAATTAAGGAGCAAAATACACATGAGTATATATATTTATGATTTTATAATTAATATGAGAGTTAATTGCTTTTGTGTGCACAGACAGTTCAATACAGCAATTTAACTTGTTGCTAAATGGCAAAAATGTTTTATCGGTGAATTTATAAGACTTTTGCTATTATTCGCAGATTGTATATCAGTCTCTTTTTTTAATTCCTGCAGCTTTCAAATAAATACACATTTGGGTTGGTAATTTAGTTCGACATATCGTGCTGTGTGTTGTTATTAATCAATTGCCGTTGGGGCTTGGGGTGACTAAATAGGTGTATTAGAGCAGATAGCAGATAGAATCATACACATGCATATAAAGACAGAGAAACACACTTATTGCTTTGTGTCAGACAATGAATCAAATCGTGCTTGATATATGATTGCCCTTGATTTGAAACTCACACCCGTCGGCTTCCTACTGTTTAATGAATTATGTGATCTATTTAAAAAATGGTTTTCCTTTTCTGAACTCGCTCTGTAATTTGGATTTTGTTTATAGAATTAGATGAGCTTTGTATTTAGTTTTAATAATTTGTCGCAACTAACTGCGAAAAGGGATCAGAGTTATCAACACAGGATTCGACGATATTAGGTATCACTTGTAAGTTGATGGCAAAATATTTGTAAATAAAGAAATAAAAGCTACAAAGCAGAGTGTTCCAGCGCTGAGCTGCTCTAATGTCGTCGCTTCATCTCGGGCTGCTGTCATGGCAGCTTCTTGTTTGTCTGCATTTTGGTGACATTTTTGCCATTAGCCAAATGTCAATGCTCGACGACGAAGTGGTAAGAAGCACTTATAATAGATGGGATTTACAATTGTCGTCAACAACAACAAGAACAACAACATCAGGGAATGCAGAGAGGAAAGTACCCAGTACCCAGCCGCCTGTCGGTTGTCAGCTGCCGGTTGCTGTTTCTTGGGGTGCCACATGGCAACTTCATGTTGAGAGTTTGAATGAGGTTGCGCGAAAAAAGAATGGTAGTAAAGCCGTTTGATTGCTGTATGGGGGTAACTCCTGCACCTGTCTGGGCCGGTCTTTTGTTGCTATTGCCTGACGGCACCTGACAGTAAAAATTTTACTAAAGATAATTTGAATAATTTCACTGACCCAAGCCAATCACCTAAACCCCTGACATCCAAAGAAACAAAAGTCGTCATCACATTTTGCATGCTGCTGACAAATGGCTTTTAAATCAACGATCCTACTCGTTGAGTCTTACATTTTTTGTTAAAAAATGTTGAAAATGGGATTCGGTACCACCACTGTCGTCGGACAATCTGACTTGCAATTTTGTGCCGTGCATTTGAAATTAAAAACAAACTTTTGCACGCATATCAAGAACTTGGCTCTCCACCTGGCGTTAGGGTTGCATGACGGCTTATTATCAAAGAATGGCAGTAATTTGTACTGTCTGTCACACACTAGCTGTTGCGCCCGTCGTCAGCTGGATTTAACGATTAAAGCTGCAGCTAAGTGATAACAGTACACTTTGTACTTCTGGTGACAACTCCAAAAGCAATTTAAAACAAAAATCTGTAGTTAATTTCTTGTTTTAATATATATATTTGTTTAGCTGTAGGACGAAAATGACCATACACAAGATCTCTCCATTTAATGAAACTCAATAGATTATCCCAACTAATTCCTTATTGGTTAGCTTATTGATAGGCCATGCTATTGGTATGCGAAGTCTAAATACAATAACTAACTTGTATAGAAATAACCCAGTAAATTCTACTATTACATATCGGGTTTAAACTTAATTTTCGAGCTCCCGTAATTGATATTATTTTCTGTTGTCTTTGCAAATTACATGGTAAGCAAACCTACTTAATTGCATTATGACATGTATTTTAATCTATGTATGTTTGTTTAAAATTTATAATTAGTTGATTAATATATATATAAGGAAGAATATCTCTTTGAAACTAAATTATTAAATATATTTGTTGACTCAATTTCAACGTTTGATTTTCTTGTTCGCACTATTTTGTAGCAGCAATGTCAGTAATTTCATTACTGTGACATTATATTAGCATTTCCAAATTACACAACGCTTTGGTGGCCGAGTACAATTTGCAGTCCCTTTACAATGCCGCGCTGGGAAAAGTTTGTGCAGCTGCACATCCGTTTTGATGGCATTTCCAGCAGCCTAGAGGCATAAGTAAAATCAAGAACTAAGCACAAACCAAACCAAAAGATAAACATTTGCCACAGAATCCGGCGGTGGCCATCAATGGCAGACACTCTGAATGGCAATCGCAATGGCAATGTCATAAGGCGGTCTACAAAAATCATCGATAAATTGGACGACAAAGTTTGCAACCGGACATGAGCGCGGACTTGCACTCCAACGCGAAAGGCAGCTCGCATTTTGTGCTTGTCCCAGCTGCTGTTGTTCCTTCTGTTGTCGCTGCGTACAGAGTTCACTACAGTTGTGAAATTACTTATTTTTCAATTGTTGTCCCCCGCCGAATGACATTTGGCATTGTTGTAACCACCACCGCCGTGCAATCTTGATTACTGTCAGTAGCAGCAGTTGTATTTAAAATTGGCTAACAAGTTGTATAGCAATTGCCAGACGAAATAGCAATAAGGCAATGCCAATGACGCTCTTTTTTTGCTACTTTCAACTTTTCATTTAGTTCAGCTTCGCATATCTTCGCATACCACCCACTTTCGTCCATTGTTCAGAGTCGCAGACACAAACAATGTATATCAGCGAAATATTCAATGATCAGGCGAAATAGAACCTCTCGTTCTACCTTTCTGCTGGCCCCTATTGAATTCTGTTGCCGTTTTATTATTTATTTTGTATTATTTATTTTTTATGCTGGTGTTGGCTGACATTAGAGTTTACGCCCTGTTCCTATCAGTGGTAAAACCGCCATCTCCAGAGTATATTCAAATAAGGAACTTATACATAAGGAGCATGTGTGCATCTGTTTGATTGGCTTTTGAGTTTAATTCAGCCGTAATAATGTGGGTTCATGCGTATAATGTAATTATTTAAATTTTAAAATTAAACAACGAATTAGAATCACAATTGAGAGAGTAGATCAACTCAGCTCGGTAATAATTTTTTTAACGTAATCCGATATTTCGTTTTTGTTTCCTAATTTCAATATCGAATCATATCGCCTTATCTTATAGCTTAATTGTTGATGTTTTTTGATTGAAAGGAGAAAATGCAGTGGCTGCTATTAACAGTTGACTACATAACTCAGTTGAAGACATCTAATACTTGCTCCATCATCTTTTGTCGGCTGCAGAGACGCAAGCTCTTTATATGCATAATTTGCGCCTGATTGCGTTGTTTATGCGCCCAATGCATTTGTATTTATATATCAATTTAATTTAACGTTAACTCGTCTGTCGTCTATCGTGGTCACATAAATACACACACGCACTCACAACAAGTCTGATGCACTCAATCATGCATATGCTTATGCACTTGGCTAGCGCAAATGAACAAATTTCACGTTTGATTGAGCCTTTTAAGTATTATTCGTTTATGTGCATGTTTTATTGATTTGAGGAATTAAAGAGCTGCTTTATTATAGACGTGTTTTTAATTTGATTGTTCTGTGCTGAAAGAATTAAGAATCCGACGAAAAGTTTTTCCAAATATTTCAAAATAATATAAACTTCTCAAATTGCCACGGGCAGACGTAAACACCTTAAAACCCTAAGTAGCTGTATCTCAATGTAAATAACATTATACATAAGTATATTGTATATACTTTCCAATATTTAGAAGGGCACTAATTGAATTTTAAGTAAGTGCCTTAAGGTATGCTACATGAACTTGCGAGAAAAGAGGTCGAATATTCTCTAAAATTAGACGGCGAATAAAACAGAACAATTTTAAATTGACCCAATAAGTGGAAGGATGCTGGAGCACATACAAGCAGTTACAGTTACTTGCTGCAGAATTTCTTGGAACCCTAAAGCTATAATTTTCGATTGTG
Source organism: Drosophila macrospina (assembly GCA_035042075.1). Lineage (NCBI taxonomy): Eukaryota > Metazoa > Arthropoda > Insecta > Diptera > Drosophilidae > Drosophila > Drosophila macrospina. The sequence continues at coordinate 61,689 of JAWNLW010000133.1, read as the reverse complement.
AAACTTTCTGTGGACCACACATACTCATCTTGAACCACACATTGAAAATTCAAACAGCTGGCTATTCACCGTCATATTTTCAGCACGTTTAGCAGATTCGGAGGCAATCTAGTTTGTGGTTGCCTTGAGTTCAATATCAAAAATGGTTTGTAGATTTTGAGTGCTAGTTTGATATAGCGCTAAATCTGGACCGCAATTGTGCTTTATTTAATTTATGTAATTGATTGAGTTCCATAAAGTGAAATTTGATTCTATGTGATGTAATTATACAACATTTTAAATGATGCTAATATTTGACCATTAAATTTGCAGTCCGGGTGATCCTCAAAATCAATAGTTAAACGACAACGTAACAAACGGCATTTGTCGCAGTATAAATGTCATTAGCAAACTGAAACACTAGTATCTGCTGAATACAATCGAGTCTCAATAATTAATTGTTTGTCACACGTGTGCAGTGCATGCTGATTCTGCAATTACTAGATTACTACTACATGCACTCACTTATTTATTTATTAATTAAATCATTTATTGTTCAATCAGACATGTGGGAATAGTTCACCAGCTTATATATTCTCCCAGCCGGGCATACATAATATTAGTAGACACAAAGGTATCTATCAAGGGACTATCAGCCGTCAGACAATCAAACACAACTCTCTGAGCTGCTGTCAAATGCATTCATGATTTAATTAGTTTCCACTTGCACAGCCTAGTACTTGTACGACTTTCAGTAAATGCCATACCCAAAAGCTATAGGCAAACTTCAAATCAATTGATTTTTTATTTACTGTATTGTACTGCAGTGATATTTGGTTTATTTGGTTGCTTCGTCTCAAGAGTAGGAAAAACAACATTAAGATTATATTGTAGTACATTACATTTGCTGTACTCTTACTATCTGACATTCATCACAAATATCTTAATCGCATAGGCTGAAATGGTACTTGAAAACTCCATTTTTTTTTCACGAGAAAGAAAACAACTTTTTAGTCGCATAAAACGATTTTATATTAACTGAGAACTTTTACGGTTCGTATCGAAAATGCTCTCCTCCGCTTGGCCGTATTTTCAACTTACTGGCCTGCTTACAATGCAACAAGAAAAACCAATACAAAACGATTTCATGTTTATTAAAGAACTGAGTAGGTAGGCACACACATGCATCCTAAGAGAGATAAATTGTCGAGTGTGGAGAGCACTCGGCCATGCTAGACATTGGCAAAATTTAAACAGCAGCCACGCAGAGAAACAAACACACATACATGCTCAAATACACAAATAAGTCAAGTGACAATACGAAAAGCTACATTTCCTGTGCCTTTCTTCGATTTGATTTTTCATTTCCGCTGCAAATGGTGACAAAGTTAGAGGAGAAGGATTTGAAATTGTTTTTGTGCTTGACTATTTGTATGTAGTGTGTTGATTTCTTGTGAAATATCAATACACTAAGGAATAAGGAAAACACAGGAACACAGGAACTCACATTCACGTACACATGCACACAGAATTGATGCGACAATTTACCTCAAAGTCCACTTAAGAGCTCAAGTTGGACTTGTGCTGCTTGTCTTCAGTTCTCCAATAGCTTGCTTACGCAAAATTTAAAAAACTTAAAGCAAATTTTGTAGACTTACAACAAGATGACAATAGCCCTGGTTTTCATATCTTTCACAGCAATGTGTTAACTTTGTGCAAAAATTATTAAACAAGCAGGAGTTATCGTGCAACCTTTCTAAGGTATATTTATACTTTATACTTTGTTACTTTAACGGATCATCAATGTGCCTGAACTCACGCAAGCACAGTTAATAGTTCGTTGTATGTCAACATTTTAACTCTCTCAACGTATACAATGCTTACATATACTTATGTATGACCACGATCTGCTTTAAATTTGTGCAAAGCATTAACAACCCTATACGCTTAGCTGACTGCGCGATGCAGCATAATTGTCTGACAATGTTAAAATATGTTCTAAACTTTTGCAACGAAATTCATTAAATGTCGAAATTTTGTGTCGAATGTAAAACAAATCAGGTAAAATGCCACAAAATTTGGCAAACTGTACGGAGATAGAGGAGCTTGCTTGTGAACAGGTGTTAGCATACTTATAACTTTTCAACTGTTTGATATAAACTGTTTATGTGTTCTTTTTTAAGCAGTCCAAGTTTTGGTATACATGTGTGATTTGTTCTTTGGTCATTAAATAACTTTTGATTGTCATAGAAACTGCAATGCCAACATTGGCGCATAATTAAGAGAGCTGAGCTGTGAAGTGGTTGCCTTCAATGAGATAGTGATGCTCTTGTGTCCCACATAATTGATTTGTCCAAAGCAAAACCATTCGTTCTGCTTTCCCAATGGCAATGATGATAATGATGACGCACGTGCGCACAGACTAGGACTTCATTAGTACCACCAGGACGTGGCTGGGCTTCCACATTGGATTCTCTTGAATTTTTGCAGTATCTGTGCATTGGTAACGATGTTCATGTTGATTTATTCATTAATGTAGCAAGCTGACTAGCGTTGACTATGGTCGCATCATATGGCCAACCATTTGATGGTTTTGCTGACTCGAGTGAAACAACAAAAACATACATCCAGTAATTGGATAAAGACGGCACGGAAACATTGCTTATGCGCCAAGTCAAATATTTGACTTCAACATTTAAAAAGCTTAGTCACTTTGGTTTTATTGCCCGACTAAACGAAGTGTAAACACTCAAATGCAAAAAATTTGGAGCACAGTAACCGAAAGTACGAAATTAATATGTAATGTGAAAGAAAATAAGCATTGACGGATGTCCAGGTATGCATCTGTGAGTTATGCATGCCGTCATGTAAATACCTCTGTCCAGTGGGCCCAATGAAAGTGTCGTGTATCTCGGACTTAGATAAATATATAGACTAAGCTTTGTATGGAACACACAACACATGACTTTACCAACCTTGGTTAGGTGAAGAACAGGATTTGCAAACCTTGATTCGATATGAATTGGCTAAGGTCCAGCTTAACTTTAGGTTGTTAAATATCAGTTATATAATTCATATTTGCATGGGAATTTCGATTCTTATTTTAAAATTCTGGTTATATACTTTAATAGAAATGTAATAATATAGGATTTTGCACATTACCATTGCTAATTAACCATTTAAGAGTGAAAATGCCTTTACTGAAAGAGGAAAGTCTTCGCTGGGATCTGTAGAAAAAATAGTAAAGCTCCTAACAAAAAGAGGTTATGACAAAGTTAAAGTTTGTTGCAACTAGTTAGTCTGTTAACTTTTAAGCGGCTTGGCGCGAACTTATTGCTATTTATTTTGCATCATTTTCAGTTTTATGGAGCGCGGCTCCAGCTGCAGGTCAATGTAAAGTGACTTCATAATTAAGCAAGTAATAAAAAATGACGATGACAAAGAGCAGTTAAAATGCGCAGCAAAAGAAAACAAACATGGACAAGCATGAAAATACCCTATATATAACTAATTTTATGGATATCGGGTACAATAATATACAAAAGATAATAAATAAGAACCTAATCAGTAATATATGGACTTATTAAGGAAATAGTTGCATACTGCATAACATCATTTTAATACGTTCAGTAAAAGTATAGAAATGTAAGCAAAGTTTTAAGTCCCAACATACTTTTGGCATCACGGAAGTAAGAGGTGAAGTGGGTGGCGACGTTTGCCTGCTTTGCGTACAAATTTTCATCGCTAATTATCGACCACCACGCTGTGCATCTACCTTTTTTACGTATTTATACTTATATATATACATATAATTATATACATATGTGCAATGATAGTTGCCTCAAAAAAGAGAGCTATTTACCTAACCCGATAACCAATCTATATTTGGAAAGAATGCTTAACTTTATATAACGACAGGAAGTGCACAGTCGAATGGGATAAGAGTAGTCAAAGAATTGGCGTTAGCATCAAATAGTGGTCCACCTTTTAAAGTTAAAGCTGAAGCTGTCATCGACATCTCTTCTTTGGTTGCCATGGTCATTGTTAAGAGTACTGCTTCTTTTGCTGCTGTTGCTACTGTGTGTGCGTAGCAGCGTTTGAAATTGCACCCAAAAGGACAATTAAGCATGAAGTATTTATGTGCCGACGCGCTTCTTAGCCAGAGCAACGACAGTGGTAACAACATAAGCAGCGCAAAAGTGGCAACGATGCGTCGTCGAGCCAGAGAAATAATTTCATTATGCTTGCAACTTAATGCCAACTTACAGTTTTACAGCCTGGCAGCAGCAGAAGCAGCAGCAATAACAGCTCCTTTTCATTTCTCAGCTCTCGGCACGCTTTTCATTACTGCCGGCCGCCTGACTTTGTTTTTAGTTTTTTAGCCCTTTGCTTATGGCCAGCTGGCATGGCATCAAATTGGAGTTAGGGGCTGGAGGCAGGATCTGCTTTCTGCGATGGCCGGCTTTATTATGCGCGCACAGCACTAAATTTTATTGTCAGTTCATGTCGTGCTGAATTATGTAGCGCGGCAACAGAAGCAAAAGTAGAGACAACAACAACATTAACATCATAATCATTGTAAGTAATGCATTTTGCCTTTACCAGTCTGACTTGAACCCTTATTAAATGCATCACAACTCAGAACCTTAGAGGGATGAGGGCAATGTCTAAATTAACATTTGACACACTGGTAACAAAACAGATTTTATAGTGCTGACTCCATGGCTATCGTCTTAAATTAAAATGTGCAATGACCTGATTCAAACTGGAAAACACTTACAACACAACTCTACAACCTTCGGACCACACACAAATTTAAGCATATTTAGTAAACAATTTTAATTAAAAGCCAACGCCACCAAGAGCTATGCACATTAATTTGCGGCATTTGTTGAACGCGCTCCCGTCAACTTTTTAATTCAATCTAAAGAAGGAAAGTTGCGGCCTGACATTGTGATGTCTGGACCAACACAACAGCAACGACAGCCTCTGTATATGCAATTTAATTTGACAAATTTTGGTGAAAATAGTTTTTGGGGGCTGTGAAAAAGTTATTCAAAAGGGACAAAGGAACTGAGAACATAAACAAAAAGACAAAGCGTGGATATTGTGGACGACCAGCTCATTAAAATTTTTTGTGCTGCCACAGCAAATAGCAACTCCTTCCAGTTCTTAGTTTCACTGGAACCAAAGACCAGAAGTAATCAGAAGTCAATGGGCACACTTAAAATGTCGATGCTGGCACAACATTTTTGCTGATTTATTTATTGCGTGACAACGGAAGGAGTGTATTGCAATATCAGGTTAATCTTTAAGAGTTTAGAAGAAGTTATTGTTGTCATTTTTATCATTTTTTACTCGAAGTTTTAGTATTATTTTAGTATTATATATATATATATATATATATATATATATAAACATCACGCTTTAAGTTTCCATTTTGTTACATTTTTAATAAAAGCTTTGCGCTTGCTGGTCACGATTTGATAGAATTTTTATATTAGGCTTTCGTTTATGTGAAAATTATGTGCAATGTTATCAGGTTGCCTGGTCTGTGCAACATTGGCTCACATATAAACACACCAACGGCTTTTGCTACTAAGAAATTGCCAAAAATGGCAAAATGACAAACCTGGGCGGCTGACTACAACTCCTTTGGTTGGTCGCTGGTTTTCTTTTAGTTGGCCACGTACGACAGCGCTCAATAACACCACCTAGGAAGCGACCACGGCGGACAGAAATCCAAGCACGTAATTTTAAATGGCTTTTACTGGCAGTCAACTTAAACTTTACGCTGGCACACATTAGCTGTGCCTGACAGACTGTTGGAAACACTTGCAGAGTGTTAAATGCAGCTGCTAGCTAACACGGCAACACGCCTTCAAATATCCATGGGCTGCAGGCACTGCGACAACGCTAACCGCAATGTTAACTGGCGTGGCGTATTAATTCTACTTTCCACTCATATCGTCTGTGGGCATGTTTGAGTACATTCGCACGGTCATACAAATGTCTATAAGGATGCGGGATGATTCTTGTGTTTGATTTCATGCATCAGAGATGGAATAGTTCTGTACCTAGCGGGCTGTATGATTTGCCAATCGGCACGTTCTTACTTTGTTATAATTTAACGCGTTAATAATATATAAGTATTATGATTGCAATTATCTTACGCTATAGGCTTAAATTAAATAACAATGGGAAAAACATATATTTGGATAATGCTGTATTCATATATATGTTTTACTAAAAAAAATAAGACGACCTAGTTTTTTCAATTAGGCTATGTTAACAAACCTACTCAATACTGGCAAAACTATAGGATCTCCAAGAAGACTTTCAAAGATTAAAGAGTTCTTCACTAGACGTAGTCACTCACGATAAGAAGCCACTTTGGTTATTTTGGTCAACCGGAATTCAGAGTGAGTTCATTCCAAGGGTAACCTTTGCTTTCAGCTGTTCAGCTACATGGGACTGTATGCTTGAAAAGTGCATATAAGATCCCCAAGATCTACTGCTTGTCTAGTGCATCATTTGATATGGCACATACGTGGCCAGACAAGACAATGCCACAGGGTCAGGGACTGCAACTGAGCGGCAGCTACGTGTCGTACAGCATGCAAAATGGGCGCCTGCTATGAATTATGAATCGCGGGTTGAAAGCGAATGCCAAAAAATGCACAGTGAAGGCCGGAGATCGAAGTGCACTTGAAGGTTTGCATGGTCTGCACAAGATGTTACCAGGCAATAAAAAACGTAGAAAACGAATATAATGGTAAGGCATTGATAGTATCGCATCTAAGGAGCTCTCTTTCGGAAACGTTTTGTTGTCTGCAGAACATATGCTCATCAAAAAGAAGTTAATTTCTGTACTGTATATGTTTGTGTTTGTCTTGTGTCGACTGACATTAAGCTGGCTGTTTGTACAACATCTCAAAGGACAACGACAAGACGAGCCTTATAGCCAGTCAGAGCAGCCAGCCAGTCAACTTGTGTGCGACGTCGTACATGTGTGTAATCCCAGTGCAACTTGAAGCCAAAGATGGACGCGACAGCCGGAGACACGGGAAACAGAAACAGGGACAGTCATCTGAACTTGCCTTTTTTTGTGTTATTCTGTGTTGACTCTGTAGTGCCTTTATTATATGTTGCATGTATCCTTAAGGGAAGTTAATTAAATTTACTGACCATGCTATTAAGCAAACAGAGGTTGCTTCTGTTTGTAGACATGACTTGGTGTGCACCTCACTCCCAGCGTCTGTTTTCCACTGGTGACTGTGTGCAACAAGGATAATACTCAATTAAGCATAATGCAGCTTGGGTCACATGTGCTTAAGTGTCACAAGCAAATACATTGCACTGCAGCCCCAACTCTTTCAATTCTTACGGTCCTATGTGCTAAATGTAGTATGTATCCGCCTTAGTCAAGTTCAAGTTAATCGAAACAGTCAACATCACCGGATATTAGGACTACCTTTAATCATGATTGTCGATTAATGATTTAAGTCAATGTTTTTTCCGGCTAAAGGGTTATTAAAGTTGTTACTCACGTTAAGGGAAAGGTTGGTCAAGTTGGCAATGCTTAAGTGAGTGGTTTAAATAGTTAGTTATGAGTTTGCAGAGACAGTTGGTGAAATACATGTTGATAATATGGAAAACTAATATTCGATAAGTATTCCTGCATATATTTTTAAAATTATTAATAGGTTTCATAATTAAGTTTCTGACCCAAAAAAATTGCTTTGTACCTTGTGGGGTACCTTAGCGTAGCTTATATGTTTCAGTTTGCATTGCAATGTAGACTTTTATTTTCAACTTTCTTAGCACTTTAAGTTTTAGCAACAACGAGCAGATATCATATATATATACATATATATTCGTATATATATTTATTTGTGTGCTTTGTTTATTTTATCTCGCTTCGTTACACATCAGCACACACACGGACTCACATTATTCCCGACAATTCACATGTTTGTAGGTGCAGAAGCAGGGTTTCAGTTAGTTCTCCCCTAGTTATCCTTCTGGCAATAGTACTCGCACTGGTAACTGCCAAAAACCTAAACCGAAACCCGCTCAAACGAACAAAATTCTACTTACAAGTAGAATTGGCCATTTGTGCAATTGCTCTGCCTGAGTGAACTTGCCTATTTTGGCATGACGATGTCAGCGCAGGATACTGAAAAGTGCCCCGCCAAAGTATTCTTGAATGCTGTTATCATATGGTCAGTAGTACCATGACGACCCCGCTCCTGCAGCTGAAGGGGCGCAAAATGAAATGAGAATGGGACTGCTGTTTATTTAAATATAGTATGTTCACATACAGGCTCACACCTGTTTTTCATATACTTGTATTGGGTAATTGTCTGGCACGCCCGCTTAGATTACTCGGCCTTCTTTCATTGCTTCCATGAATTATTTAGTTTGCACTGCGCTCGAGTGAAAGTTACTTGAAAATTTAATTTCAAAATATTTACTTGATTTCGTTGAGAGTCTTCCCTTTGCTCCAAGGAGAAATAGTAACAAATTTGTTACTTGTAAAAAAACTGGTTAAGCAATGCATTTTTTCTAAATAAATAAAAACTTAAAATAAGATAAAAAAAGGGAAACTCAGTTTGTACTCTCCGTGCTGTTTCTGAAGTTGCAGAATTTATTTAGGAAGCAAGTGCAAATGCTGCAGTCGCAGTCAACATCTCTTTGATACCCTGTATACATAGAGTTTATTTGAAATAACACTGATCTATGTAGGATTAGGTTCTCTTTCGACGAAAATCTCTCCTCCTACAAATAATACTCTCGATGCTATAGGTGCAGGGTATAAAAATCAATGAATATGACAGAAAATTGTTGATGTTGAGTGCATAGACAGGTAAATAGAATTATGTGTATTGGAATTACGTAATTTGGAATGCGAACAAAGAGCTGAAGCCAAATAGATAATAATGCAATTGCCACGAACTTGGAAATTTTTTGTATCACAATTTACGATATCCGCAAAAAATAAGAAACATTCAATCCCAGGGCCTCATTGTCGAGACTCGTGTTTGGTTAAGAAGGAACATCCGTGACAAGACGACACTCTGAATACGGGAAACAGAAAAAGACTTCAGCCAACGGAAGCTTTTCTGTATTAAAATTCAATTTTAAAAGAACGCATGTTGTAAATGTGTGTTTGTGTTTGCGCTGTCGAAAAATAGAGACAAAGCTACAAACAAGCAAACACAACGAAAATAACGCTGTTCGTATACATTAAAAAGTATAATGGTAGCCAACTTTTCACACACAGAGTGACAGTTCGGCCTTTAACTTGAATGGTTGTGAAAACAACAGCTCAAACGTCGCGACTTAAGACGAAGAATTCAGTTTATTATTCGCTGTATATTATATATTATTCGCTGAAAGCTTACCTATAACTGCGCGATGTTCCCGTCTGATTAAATTCAAGGTTCTCTCCTTCTCCTTTTGCATAATAAATATACGTTTAGAGTTGATATTCAATTAAAAAGCCGGAGCTGCTGCTGCACCCCGCGTAATTAGTTCGACGTTCAATTGACCCTGAAACTGGCAATTGTGGACTACTGAAACGCAGATCATACTTATGTGTTAAGTCAAAGGCCTAGTTAAAAGTTTTTGCTAAGCTGCTAACAGATATTCTATGGACCAATTCGGTCTGTATGCTACTAATGTAGTTATCTTGTGCTGCTTATGTTTCACAAGCTTACTGCAATGACTTCTCACTTCAACTGTGTTAAGTTTTGAAATTTTAAATACTGCTGATACTGTGTCGAAAATTGGTCTCGCATTACTCAACACTGCCGTCATCGAAACTCAGTGGCTGGCACTGACTCCCAGTTGTCTGTTTTATTACGGACAGTTGGCAGATGGCTCCTATTCGTGCAAGCAAGAACGAAAAATATACCTGCCTGAAGTCCATGCCTTTAAACGGAATGTTTTCAAAGATGTGAAAATATGTGAGCTAAATTATTAAAAATGTTTTTGGCAGCACATCCTGTTACTGAACGCAGATACTTTTCATGCCGGGACAGGGACTGTCGTTGCATCGTTGACTGGTACAAATACTATCAAATAAATTTTTCAGGTGTCTTGCATACAGCACACAGGAAATCATCTGCACATAGTCGCCTTCGTCCTGAGTGCAGCCCACAGTTTCTGACCATTGGTATTTCAGGTGAAGGTCAAACGACATTCCTCCTGTGACTACAATGGCATCTGCCTCATAGTTGCAACATTTTTGTGCTGCTTAAATTCTAACCGAAGACTTAACAACCATTTGGCTAATTTTGCTACAAGCTGTGTGAAACAACAGCAGCTGGTGACTCTTAAGAATAAAATGATGAATTGGGATAAAGAGTTGTAGGCAGGTTCTTACCGCACGCTTAAATTCCAGATCAAAGATTGTACTTCATGTTGGTAGGACTCATTAATAAGAGATGAGCGTAGTTTCATGATGGGATTTTGGTAATCACAGGTTTACTGTTGGTCTCAAACCCACTATCTCAATAGAAAAGTTCGAAAAACATTGAATTGTTAATTGTTTATAACAAAGTTGTCGGACCTCTTTCTCTTCCCAGTCTTTTAAGTTGTGCTTCCCAGCGATTAGTCGTTCCTCAGCCACGTCGGGCCTATGTCAAGAAATTTAAAAAATATTTCAAACAAGAATCAAACAAGCAATAAACAAAAAATCAAGGAATGCAATCAAAAACGAAATGAGGTAAAAGTTTGAGTTGAAAATAAAACCAGCGACATGAAGAATAGTAAAAGAGATGGGTTCTTAAATATCTAAAGAAATACGAGAGAAAACATATTAAGCTCAGACAGCAGGAACAGGGCAGTAGCTGGAACTGCCTGAACTCTTTTCTTTTCAGTTATATGGAAGCTTGAGCAGTGGAACTTTATGGCCAAATAACAAAATAATGACTTTAATAATGCATTGATCTTAATTCTCAAGCATTACAATTGAACTTGCAACCTTCTCTCAGCTTGAAACTTTTTAAACATGAGAAGACCGCATTTGCAAAATAATAATCGATATCACTAAGAAGTTCAAAGAGCTGAGAGAAAAATTAAATGAACAGGCGAATTTCTAGACAACGGTGGCAAAGGACCAAGCTTTTCTGCTTTCGGCTTATCAAAGATATAAAAGATAGACTTGATCATTTTAAAACACTGTTTAGACTTAAATGATTTAAAATAAAGGTCAAGACCACGCTTTGCCATAGCTGATTTCTCAAAACTCAGTATTCATTTTTATCTCAGCATTGTCCCACTCGCTTTAACGCAGCCACAAAGTCGTGGAAACAGTTTTATTGTATTTTTATGGCGATGAAAAGTGATTCTGCGTTTCTTTGTTTGCTTTCTTGTTATTATTGTACACTCACCGTGCTTTTATGCACATATTCAGAATTACATGCACCGTTTATGGTGCCCTCTTACTGTCGATGATGTTTTTACGCAACTCTATTCAAATAGTTTAAGTCCCACCACGCAAACGTGCTACTTGATTCAGTTCTCAGGTCTTAGATGTTGCCTCTATTTGGCAACGAGAATTGTAAAGGCATGTGTCATATTATTGGCTGTAGAAATATCCATACAAATTCAATACGCTTCAAGTGGACTTGCCGGCAGATGTCGGAATTTTGCTTGTATAAGCACAGCATAACGCAGACCTGTTTGAACCGATTTGAATGTTTGCAAAAATATTAAATGCTACTACTGGTGGCTAAGATATATTTTCCAAAAATAAAGCATTCAAAATCCATAGCCAGTGTTAGCTTATTTAAATTAGTATTTGCTTTCATCGCATTAGGGAAACTTAAACATTTAAGTTCAAAAGCATTTATAATTTATTTCTGATAAACTGGATCTCAAGCTTTACGGTCTTGATGGTAGTGGTATCTCTCAGAGTTCGAGCAATGTCCCGGCTCCTCTCTTGTATGGTTTGTACTAGCAGTGTGTTGATATCAGAGTCAAGACACTGGTCCACATTCTATGGACTTGCCTGCAGTTGATGTCCTTGTCATTGGCAGTGCCAACTGTGTTGTATCTTAGATTATGTGTGGCTGTGAGTGCCAGAATTTGCCACGTCGTGTTCTGCATTTTGCCACAAGCAACCTCTTAAAACCCCTTTAAACAACATGCCGGGAAAACTTTACTATTTTCTACTTAACTCTATTCGATGATTTTTTTTTATATTCCCATATTCTTATTGATTTCATTGTCTTCAAAGCGATTATGAAATATACAGATAATTGCGTTCTAGTATAATGAAATTCCTTGAAGAGAAAGATGATTTAAACTTAACAAGTTCTGAACTTGTTGGTAATGAATATATACAGCATTTCGGACTACTTGCATTTTCCTGTTTACCTTTATTCCCTGTCGCCAACGAGTTGTCAACGGTAACAGATTTGAGAAGGCAGGTAAAATAAGTTAACATGTCGAGCGTTGAGCTACTTTGACAAGCTACAACTGTGCAGAATAACGAGACACACATCAGCCACAACGAACCATGTCTGACATGTTCAAAAGTGTACAAGCGTGTGTGTGCTGTGAGCGTATAAGTATGTGCGCTGGAAAAATGAAAACTTTTGAAAAGTCATATTCCCCGCGCACCGTTCCTAAAATGTCTTGAACTTAAGAAACAATTTTGATAAAGATGCAGCGGGCAACGTGAAGATGTTGTTAGTGTGGATCACACTTAGAGAATTTGTATTTTAAAAAATACTACAGAATGCTGAAGTTATAAAAAAAAAGTCTTTATATTCAAGTTTAATTGTTAAGTTCATAAGAGAATTTAGTTAATTACATTTTCTATTTTTTAAATACAATGAACTATGTTATACGTATATATACAACAACATATATGTTTTGTCAGTGTATTTACCAAGCCACAAGAATATGAAGAGCCGGTTCATTGTATCTCCTGGTCATGTACGTAATTAGAAGTTTGGTTGCTAGCTTATTGTTAAAATGCAAAACGGTAGCACAACAAACATAAGAATATGAACAGTTTTCTCGTTCTTTTTGCTTACAACAACTCTTTAGAAATGCGAGAAAATAGAGTGAAAATAGAAGTCGTACTCTCGCACTGTAAAATAAGTCAGGCTTAATTTAAAAACAAAAAAGGAAAGGTTATCTTCGGCATAACGTATTTGAATTCTGTACACTAAATACACCGCCAATTTTAAACCTAAAGCCTTGATCATTCTTGTTATGCGTATAATATGTAATATGTTTTTATGAATGAATGAATGAAATCCAATGTTATCGGAACCGTTATCGTTATGTTGTTATTATTGGACATACCTTTGGGGCTAATTATGTGAATTGTTTATCCAACGCTACCTGAAATCACAAGAGTTTAATATATGCATCCTTTGTCTCTATTTCTCATTGCACAGTCAATGTCAACATCATTTAAATGACAACGTGTTGTTTGTTTGCTTTTCTTTTTGTACATGCTATAATCACGTGTGCATATGTACAGCACTCAGTACTTCAATCTTTTCGACCGCAAATTAAATTCAATTGTATAGTTTTTATATTTTTATATATTTTTTCACAGAAATTCTCATCAAAATATCAAATTACGTACAATAATAGTTGTTATACGTTGAAAATGCCTTCAGTTTATACTTATACAAGATTAAAATAACGTTTCTAGTTATGCTGTCGGTTTTCCTTCTTTCATTTTGTGGTTGTTGCTGTTGTTGTTTGATGCTATTGTTGTATAATAACAAGATAAACTAATACTAAATACAAAATCTCATTTTTATAGGCATTTTTCTTTATTAATTTGCCATGTTTATATTTTTAATCATGTTTTTCTTTATTATGCTCGTATTATTTTCTAGATGCTTTTCAAATTTTTGCATATAAAAATTTAATATAGAGATTGACAAAAAGCCGCAACAAACAAGCCATAATAATAATCAATAATAAATTGTTATACTTTTCATAGAATATACCATATAATGGCAAAATATGCTAATTTCATTAAATTCTTTATAAATTGCCGTATATAAACTAATAAATTAATAAAGCATTTCGTTGCAATGCTACGAATTTGTGTTTCATAATGAGTAAATAATAGCAATTTCTTCTTTTACCATTAATCTGAACCCACTAAAATCAGCTCACATGCTTAGCAGCGCCACAACGTGGAAAAAATTATATTTGATTTAAGAATAAGCGTAAAAATACGCAAACATCAATTGCACATCAATAATAATAAACGCTGACAATTAGATATTTTGCTTTAGCTAAGGGTTCATTTTAAAGATAAGGGGTTTCTTTTAATATTTTATGCACAAGCGTTAAAGAGCCATTGTTTGAATTTGTTAGCATTGTTACTGTTGCTTTAATTTTATGTTTTTTGTTTTGATTTACATACATACTTATTGTAAATGTATTTTTAGTTTACCTGTGTCGAAACATTTTAATTTTGATATCAATTTCACGTCTTATGGATACAATTTAATGTAATGTTATATCAATTCATTTAATTAAATTTTATATCAATTAGTTTAATTTTCATGCGTATGCGTAGGCTTACTTACACTTAAAAAACAATAATGAAAGGTTATCTTCGGCAAGCCGAAGATGTGATAGCATTGCAGACCCTTACACTTAATTTCGTTCAATCGATCCTATGGCAGCTGAATGATGTAGTAGTTAACTATTCTTCATCAGGATATCTTTAAGACTGACAGACTAGTTTGTATAAAAACAGACAGACATGGTTATGTCGACTTTGCTCGTCGTCTTGCTCATACATCCAATGGGGTCTGCCACGCCTCCTTAATGCTTTACACACTTCTGCACAAAGTAATAATCTCCTCTGCAAATGTATAAAAGCTAAATTAAGATCTTTATAAAAAATCTGTGTAAATCACCATTTGCTGCTGACCCAAGAACTTCGCATTTACGTTCATTCTCCATCATCACCAACTACTTAACATGGTTTCCTGTTAAACTCATATTATAACATCCCAAAATAATATACCAAAGTATTTACGCTAAATGTGCGTCAATAAGCCAATACTGACTTATTCTGGTCTCATTTTCCGAGAGACCAGCCAGTATCTAAAAATTTTAACTTTTTATACAGAATTCTGTGCCTTAATGTAGATGCTTTGCATGCTCCTCTACTCTTTATGTTTTTTATTCTTATTGCCTAAAACATTCACAACTTTTACATATATAGTTTGCAATAAATTACATATTACATATTTATAAAGTTTGTCATAGTTGTTTTGTTCTGGTATGTTTAACTTTTATTTAATTTTTATGCAATGTGGTTGTTTTGCATTTGATTTGATTTAATATTAATCTAATTAATTTTACTAAACTATACACAAAACTGTTTATTGCTGCGTTTGTTCGCACGTCATTAGTATATTTAAATAAAATTGTTAAGATGCTTTTGCCTAAAGTATAGTCGAAAAATCCTCAAAGCTTTATGCAAACAAAAACTTAAAGAAAACATTTTCCCCTTTACTTTATTATTTCACACAATTTGTATACCATTTTATTTCTAAACTGTAATTCTATAGAATTTACTCAGAGATTTTCCTCCGGTATATTTCTCTTGCCATGATTTTGATGTATATGAGTATACTCGAATTTGTGCCTTTTAGCGTATTCTTAAACACGTTTTGCTTCTGACATTAAAATATATTCAGTGGTTTTTCTTTCTTTTTTAGTTGTTTGGTAGTACTCTCTAGACTCACATTCAGCGTTTCTTAAAATTCGTACTTTATTAACTTTTACAGTTTGTTTACGTATGACTTGCAGACATTATAATATATTTTCTCAAATTGATAAATCGACTTTTTTCCTTAAAGGTCAAAAATAAGTTATACAAGCGCGCAGACTCAACTAGAATGATAAATGTTAATTCAATCCAACTAACGTTTGAATGATTACATGTTTGTTTGGGTCTTAATCCGTTTTGTAATACGCTAATGAGTGTTTTAATGGATTTTAATTATATAGAATAATGTATGAAATTTTCTATATTTGGATTTCGTTCCTTTTTCCATAATAATTATTACTTTTGTTGCAATATTTGCAAAAACGCGGAACACCTCGTTGACCAGTCTTTTCTTTGTTTAACTTTTTACACAATGAAGTTTAAAAATTATTTTTGTTCGGCTTACAACTTGAGTTTTTCTTGTAAAATACATACATAAGTATATATATATATATATATATAGATATATATATTTCCCAGTGAGAATCCATGGATTATAATCTAAATGAGTTTTGTTAGATTTTCATTCTAGTTTCAAAGATTTTCAATACAAAATATTCCATCTTAGTTTGGGTCTTCTAATTCTTTTTGAAAAGTTATACTAAACTGATTGAAGCATTTTTGACACATCGTACACATTTTTGTTCTTTTAGGAGTTATTTAGACTTTATATTTGCATTATCAATATATTCATATTCAGTGCATATGCTTAAAGTTGTTCGCATGGAAGCCAAAAGAAATTTTGTATGAAACATTTGATATAAATGTAAACAAGTACATTTAAGATCAAATTTGAGGTAATAAAAACACAAGACCCGTTCCAAAGCTTCCTTAACTCTATAATTTAATGGGACGCGCGTAATTCAAATCTGAATAGGCAAATATATAATTTATTTATGTATTATATAATATTATATATGTATGTCAGTATAGTTTTTACAACCAATTCAAAATATCTGTGCCTAATTAAAGACAGCACATTACTTCTGTAACTTTAGCCAATCTTCATCTCTGGATCACAGAATTTTTCATTTTACAAACCATAATGTTCGTATATAATTATTTATATTTTATACTCCATAATGATGTAAACCTTGATGAAGGGACAGAAAATAAACTTAATTAAATTAAAAAAATTGTATAACATTGGAAATCTATTTGTGTTAATATTAAATGATTTTTATTTATTAAAAATAATTAATAATATTCAAAATGTAAACAAAACTATATGGTATTTTAAATAATAAGCAGCATAAAAACTAGGGAAAATATGAGCACATATGATGAAATTAAAAAGTATTGGTATACATTATCAAAAACAATCACTTTCACTACAATTGAAGAAAATTTTAGGTTCTATTGAAATTATATGGAATTGATCTTTGGAATACATTTATGGTATATAACAAAAAAATCGTTAAATCTTACAATCATTAAATATAATGCGGCACATAAAGAAGAATTTGGTCGAATTTAGTCTGAAAACAGAAAAATGAGCGTCTGTATTTAATCAAATAAAAAATTCCCGTAATACTTTTCAATGGTGAACTTTATGAACACAAATAAATTAAGCATCAAACTTTATTTAATAAAAATAATTTGTAGCGTTGGAATTTGTATTTATTACGTATTTTTGATTTGCTTGACAATTCTCACTATTTAATAAACCTATACAACAATTAAATGACAAATTTAAAATATATTAATATAATAAAATAATGTATGAAAACATAAGCATTTGATTTATTGTTTAAAACATATTTTGCACTTGTATTTTGTATTGCCAGTGTGACATATGTTTTCAAATAATTTGAAATCCTGGTATATGTATTCAACGTATTGTTATTCTTATTTTTTATTTATATAATTCTTTTACACATTTTTGTTTTGGCAGTGTTTACAATTTTGTTGTTCTCGCTACAAACCAAACAAAAATATATACATATTTTTAATTATATATATATATATATGTTGTGCTTCATAAGTGGTTGGATTTCGACTGCCTTCCTTGCTCATTTATATTTTCTGTTGCTGCACTAAATTAAAAAGTTTAGCTTTGGTAAAATTGTACAATATATGTTGTCAAATGTTGAAATGCACATGGAAATAAACGGTTGGATTACTCCATAATTAAAATAAAAGCAAACAATTATAAGTCTTCCAGCGAAACTTTAACAATGAAAATTTTTATCGAGGGCATGGTATATTTTTATCAGAATCATGTGAATGTGATGTATATATGTTCTTTAATAAAAATTATACCAGTACATTTAATCGCCCTCGGTTATATTGCATGTGATGGCACACAGTTGATTTTCAGCTCTCTTTGATTTAGATTTCATCTCACATATGGCGCTTCATGTGGAGAGCTAGATGATCGGAGCGAGAGAAGCAGCGATCGCAATTGCGACACTTGAAGGGCTTGGCTCCAGTATGTTTCCGATAGTGACGCGTAAGCTCGTCGCTTCTAGCGAAACGCCATTCACAACCCTCCCAAGAACACTTGTATGGCTTCTCACCTGCAATAAGAAGAGATAATAAGAAAGGAGATAATTAATAAAAAGGCAAGTAATTCGCAAGCATCTGCACATTAAAAAGACTGCTCTGAAAAATGATACTAATTGGTGAATGCAGTCACAAGGAGCCATAGCCAATACAGAAAATTAAAAATAAAATTAACTGTGGCCATCAATCAAAAGTTAATTTGTATGTACACATGTATGAATCTGAATACTTTTTTTGGTTCAAATTAATAGTATTTCCGAATATTTAAATCTTGAACTTAAACGAGTTTATTCTCACAAGAAATATATAATTCTGCTATGAATATACAATTAAAGGAAATCGAGGAACATTTCCTTTTATATTGCTTTATACATTAAGAACCAATGTTTACTCAACAAAATATGCATGAAGTAAAGCATAAATAAATAAAATGCAGTAAGCGAGACTACGCAAACACAAAAACAACAAAAAATGAAAACAATTAAAAAAGAACAACAAATAACGAAACAAAAGCCAAATAACAGACAGCGAAGTCGACTTTAAGATCGATGCTAGTGAAATGATGTGCCAAAAAGTGTACTCCTTTGCCAACATTTTTCATGCGTGCCAAAAGCATCAAAGGAAGCGGCAAAATCAAAAGCTTAAGCGCAAAAAAGCCAACCAGAGATGCATCTACAAACCAGACCAACGAGAAAGAGAAGGCAGTCTAGGCGAAAAAGGAAAAGGAAATGCAGAAGTTGTAATTTCACACAAAAGTATAAGACCTAAAAGTGCGCCAGGAATGAAACACAGAACGACACAGCTGTGCCAGAAAAAATGGCAGAATTATTTGAGTTTAAAAGACAAACAGCAGCCCAGGCAGGAAATTGCCGCCGTCGCTGTCGTCATTGCTACTGTGGAGAAAAGCACAGGAAAAATGGAGCCAGATAACCGGCAAAGTAGACGACTGCCAAGAAAAATGCATAAAGCTGAGTGAAAAACTTTGTAACGCACACCACAGCAGCTTAACATGTACACTCACACACACGGCTTTAAACTTAATGCATGCGGAAATGTGTGATATTTCCGTGCTCAATTTCACATTATGCACTTGCGGCCAACTTGGTGAAACAAACGACCCACCAATGCCCCTCCGGCACAACGACTAGCGCTGTCTTAATTTCCATTGGTTTACTCTTGGTCCATTGCTTAAATTAGAAGCACTGACCGGCGACGGTGCAACATAGGAATATTTCTATCGCTGTGTATGTGTGGGTGTGCTGCCACTTGCACTTTGGCATGTTGTCAGAACTGTGAACGAGGAATCGAAGCAACGGCTATAAATAAAATGGCTGCTGGAAAATACCAAAACTCATATAGAGTTTGTGTGTGTGACTCGTTGTTAAAATGCTTTGGTTTTGACTTTTGGAATTTGTGAACGCCTTTTGGCGCTTGGTTGTGTAAATCAGCGTCAAATGCACAAAGTGCAGGTCGCACAGATACAGATACGACCCAGGAGTCTCATATTGAAGTGCTTTTGAGCAGCACATACTGCGCTCTTGCCATCGATAAAATATCTACAGTCACAGAAACCGCTGGAGCTATTTGGCAAGCAAATGCAAACGAATCGAAGTCGAACCGTAACGCTGGTACCATATTAAATTGCTATCGATTGCAATTTCAAAGTTTTTAATTGTTTACCAGGCGCCACTATGAATGAGTTAATTGCAATATATACAATATGTGCTACAATGTTTTCAAATCACAACGAATTAAAAGAAAAAAATTCAGCGCGATTATATTCTAAAGAAAATATGCTTAATTGCTCCTCTCTGAAACCAACATAGGTTAAATTAAACCTTAGCTATATATCCCTGTACACTCACGAACATTTTCCCTCGATGTTCAGAGCTTCGATTGCAAAAGTCAAGACGTATCCTGTTTTCGAAAACGGAGTAGGAATTGTTGCCAATAGTGGTTGCATCCGCTGCTAACACAGAGCCTGGAGCTAGTTAATATTTTATACATTTTGCTGGCGTTGGATTTTAATGTAATCGACCAATAAAAAAGAATGCTCCGACGAGACATGCAACGAATGGTGCGGAAACAGTCCTTTCATTGCATGCTATTCCAATATTTTTCTTTTATTCTCTATAAGGCTTCTCGGCTTCTACACTCAACACAATTTATATGGTCTGTTTGCGTCTTTTCACTTGATTGCACTTGTAACCTTTTCTTGGCTGCAACACTTACCCTCCTGCCCCTAGTTATTTCCAAGCCTCGCCTTGTGTTTTTGGCTAAAGAATTTAACTAATTGAAATGTTTAACGCCCTGTACGTATTTTACAATGATAAGCTTTAGTCGATATTTAATTGTAATGTATTCATACGCATTTGGGTGTCCATAAAACAGTCTAAGCACTGAAATCAAACAATAGTCTGACCCTTTAGGCCCTAGATAAATAGCTCATATACTGAAGCAACATCTCTAATCAAATTTTTGTTTGTTTTTTTTTATATACTGGGTAAATAAAATGGATTAAATTTTCACTTTTTCACTTTTTTGTACCTTACAGTCTCCATGGTACAATTAATATAATTGCTTTTGAGAAGCGCGCCTTTGCCATTACCATTGTAGAAACCTTGTCTTTTTAGCCTTGGCTTTTGAAATATTTATTCTGTTTTTTTATGTTCCCTGAAATACGCATAATTAATTACACAATTTTTATCAGAACTTGAATGTTCATGAATTTATTTGTTGGGAGCCCAGCGATTTCATCCCCACTCCGAACCTATCGTAAAAGTTTCGCTAAAAACTTTGTCTTACTAAATTAACACTTTACGCCCCAACACGAATGCCTGTGGAGAAAGCTACATAAAAGACCAATATGGCAAACACACACATTAACAAACCTAACAATAATTACAACAACTTGTAAGTAAACAAGGCAAACAACAGGGTCGTAGGACAACCGAGCAAGCTTTTCCCGCTTTTTATGGTCTTTTTGTTTTGACGATTTAAGTAAACTAAAGTTTATATTCTTAAAGATAAACTCAAGATGATTGGTTAAACCTTTACAAAAAGTTTGTTGTCTGGAAAGTGTTATTTTTTATTGCCACCAGTTACAACATCACACTTATATAGCCATTAATTTGTAATGCTAAAATAGTGAAAGCACTTAGGATAAAAAGCGTGAACTTCTTATGGAATGCAGGACGTTAAAAACGGCAATCTATATTGGGGTGTGCAAATCTTCGGGATCAACAAGTTCATTCGAACTTAAGAAAAAATTTACTATATGAAGCTGGAGATGCCTCATTCTGCCTGATACAATTGCAAAGTAACTAAGTTATATCATTAACATATATAATATATATGTGTGTTTACATACATATTTACATATTATATTATACACATGTTAAATTTATATTTAGTTTATATGCTATCGGTAGTGTTCTGAATGCCAAAGCATGCTATAAGAAGCATACATAGTTGTATAGACATGTAGGTAAATGGTACTGCAGTACAGGACGAAGTTTCCCGTTCTCTGATCCTTAAATCTCTGTCGCTGAATGTGGCAGCAATAAAATTACATTTGGTCGTTCGGTTTTATCTATGTGGGCTAGTATGTGAGTGCGCGTGTTACCAATATTTCATTTTTGAATTATGCGATTTTTATTGAAATTTTAAGCCTCGTCTACAGTCATGCAAGGATGTTTTTGGTTGCTTCCGTGTTTTTGGGACATCGGTTGCTGCGGTAGGGACATTTGGATGTTGCCAACCAACAATGCAACGTGTCACTTGTGTCCTACCCGGTGTTGTCATGTTTGGAATGCCGTCTCGACGTTTTGGTGTTGTTATGTTGCTGTCACAGCAGTCTGATTTATTGCGGGAAATCCGTTACCCGCTTAACATTAAGCTGTTTTTGACCAACTAAATTTTGGAGCCATGGGCTCAATGAGTTGGCTATTGAGCCTTATAATATGCACACAATATTCAAAGCATAATATCAGATATCAATCAAATATCCGATTACTTAACAATTTCTGCACTTACTGATCAATCGGTTAATGTTGGTGGTTACTGAATATGGGCTTACCAGTATGCGTTCTTTGGTGTGCTTTCAGATGCGAACTCTTCGTATAGACTTTCTTGCAGCCCAGAAATTGGCATTTGTGTATCCGACGTTTCGCGTCCGGACTGTGGTCGCTGTGATGTTGGCGGGGGTGATGATTTTTTATAGAAGCTGTCGAGTTAAAACGATTAGGCTATGTGATCTTATACAAAGAACTTTAAGTACCCACCGGTTGGTGATTTTTCCGCACGTGACGTTACTACGGCAATAATTTGAGGTGTCTGTTGATGCCCTTGAGATGTTGACTGCTGTTGCATCTGCGATGCATTGCCAGAATTGGAACTACTGTTGTCCTTGTGCGCTGCGGCACTAAGCACGGCAGCAACATTTGCATTGCCATTGTTTTGCATTTGTATAACACGTGCAAGACTGATTCCAGCGGCTCCAGGTGTTCCATTAGCGGTTGTCAGTCGAACGATTGTGCTGCGCGGAATGTTACTATGGTTGCCCGATGACGGATCATTGCTGTTGCTACTACTACGACAGGCAGATGAGTTGTTGTTGTTGTTGCTGCTATTGCTATTGCTGGTAGTCAAGCTGCTAGTTGTGTTGCTAGCTTTACTGAGCGTTTGTGGCGATATGCTTAAGTGTTGTACTGCTAACTGTTGCTGTTGCTGTTGCAACTGCAGTGTTGTGGCCTGCGTCAGTGTGGAGTTCTTGGCGCTTGGCATTTGGCTGGTAAAGTGCAGTATGGCGGTCGCGGGTGGGGAGTTTGTAGCCTGTGACCGAATCTGTTGGCGTTGTTGATGTTTTATGAGCGCCGCTAATTCACTTGCATCGATTTGCTGGGGTCGCTGCTGCTGCTGTTGCTGAGAGAGCTGAGCATAGTTGTGGCTGCGAAGGCTGGACTCGGGTGAGGAGGGTGGCGTCAACGGAGGCAGCATAAAATCATGTGCATGACTTTGGCTTAAATGATAATGGCGCTGCGTTTTGGCCTGCACCAAACGCACTTTAATTCCCGGCGATGTGCTATTGCTTGAACTCAAGGTGATAGTATTGCAGCTACTGCTACTAATGCTAAGGCTGCTGTTATTGCTGCTACAGTTGGCGTTACTAGTGGGCGTCATATTACCTGCGCTGCTGATACTCGGATTGGGAGATATGGCTGAGGGTGGTGCAGCAAATAGATCCCCGAGCTTCTCATCACAAGCTAATCCATGAGCCGCCTCTTCATCATCTTCGTCGATACGCTCCTGCTTGACTAGTACTGCACAGCTGAGCGCTTGTGAGCCGCTACTGTCCCACGATATGCCTGAGCAGTTGGAGGACACAGATGAAGTGGTCGAGATAGTGTCCAAGCTCTCCTTAATCTTCAGCTCCTCCAACAAACGTGCAGGCGTTGAGAATATGTCCCAGGCCGTATCCAGATCTGTGTGCATTTTTTTGTAACTCTGTAGCTTAGGCTCGTCTCGCAGATAGCGCTCCAGTTCATAGCAAGTCTAAAAAATGCGAAAAGAATTACTTAATTAAGATAGTCGAGATAGAAAAAGCAATAGCACAGTGCTAAGTTTTGCTACTTTATGCGCCTACATTAATATATATATACTTAGTAAATCACTTAAAGTGTTATTTCAAGAAAATAATTGCAACACATAAATTTCTTAACCCTTCCAAGTCACCAAACAAGTTGCGTGTACGATTTACGAACAGAGCAACAACAAAAAACTTATAAATGGGTTATGAATCAGTACTACGACGTTGGCGTCTCAACACGTTCGGAAGGATGGGGAAATACCAAAAGCAGAAGCAAGTCCATGATTAATGTGCGGCTGCTGCACTTAGCTTCCATTTCCTGACCAGCACTATTTCAGTCAGACAATGCAGCACAATCTTTTTGTAAGAATCTAAATAAAATGTAAAATGCTAGTCCGCTATTCGGAATTTGATATATTGTTTAAGCATTCCTGGCAAAACATGCACAAAACAGACGATACCCGCTCAAAAAAAAAAAAGCAAATACCAGCTAAGCTAACGCTTGCTCTGATGCTGCCCTCCTGCAGGATGCTATCAGGAATGCCATTTTGAGTTATGTGCTCAGCCGCCAAGGGCGCTGCAAACAAATCACGTGGCCAATGAGAAACAAATCAAAGATTAGGAAGCGACTTTCAAATTACTCTGGCGCAGAGCCAAAGAAAAATAGAAAATATCAGTAGGGTGCTACAGGTGAGCCATTCTTGAGAAAGTTAAGTACAACATTTAAGGCCATTGATTGATTGACGTTCACACCAACTCACTTTACGTATACTAAAATTATTCCATTTTATTCTATTTATTAAAATAATAATTCGTAATAAATCGTAGACTTGCCTGGACATTAATATCATGTGTACTTTAGGTAGATATATTTAGTAGATATATATTTTTAATAATAAGTATTTATTTAAAATGAAAAAAAAAAATTATTTTTATAAATTAAATACTTTTGAGAAAACTCAAATTCAAATATGATCAGTTGATGTGATATTTTCAAGCTAGAGGGCTAGAGCTTTCGTTTGCTTTTAATCAATATAAGTTGTAAGTGTTTCAAGCATACAAGGGTGGGTAAGATACGTTTAGTGTTAAGAGCTGGTGTCAATATACGAGCTGAATAGACGTAAAAATGGTCCACATCTCATTCGTATTTAATATAAATTTATTTTCCCCGTATTGTGTTGTGGAAGTTACTTTACCCGACTAAGAGTGTCTGTTTAAGTGTGAAATACTTTTCCTCACTTTTTGCTGGGAATTTATGTTTCGACCGAGTGGGGAATTTCAGGCCAAATGGCTAAATCTATTGCGCAAGTTGGCAATATAAAAAAATCTTAATTTCCTTTACGTCCATTTACCGTATGCTTTTTGCTGTCGCCATATTTTTTGTTTGTATGTGTCGTTTTTTCGGTCCTAAATTGTGGTTTTCATTTCCGTTTTAACTTTTGTTTTTTAGCTTAAGACGATGACAGTTGTGGTGCGACTTATGCGCTACATTAGACAGCTTCGTTTTGTTTATGTTTTGGTTTGCACTTCGTATAAATCAGTTAACTGCTGTGGTTAATAAATTTTGACGTGAAAGTTGAATTTTTGCTTACGATTCCATGATTAAGCCCAAAATAAAAAGAATGAAATGCTTGTGAACATTTGTAGCAAACACAAAATAATTGAGTATAAAAGCACATTCATTCGATGAAATATTTATACAAATTGGTCCTCCGAATTGCGACTAACAGAAACTTTTCTTTAAGCTTTAAGCAAACATATATCAAGACTGTGGGGTAGATGGGCAAGCACAAGACAAGTGGGCATAAATTAAATTATCAGCATGTTTATTAAAATCTACAACATGTCTATCTTATAAGTGGGAAATATTTTGAGTATTTGTTGGAATTCACACACGCACAGTGGATAATGTCTGCTAGGGCCTCGCGGGACGCCATGCCCGCCTACAACGAGTTAGTGATAAAGATAGATGAAACATATTTAATAATGTGTGTAATTGAAAATGGCGCAGCGACAGTTAGAAAGCACGTTGAAGACGACATCTACGACAAAAAATCTTGTTATGGATTATATGTGGCATATGTCCTGGGCACTGCTCCGGAATTATGGATGTTTGCGCATGTGCCTGTGTTTAAGAGAGATAGAAGGCTACACCAGCCAGCGGCAACATTGCCGGCGGGTTTAATTTCCTATTCTAAGAAGCATCTGTTAATTGCCGAAAATTATGCTATACGATATACTAACATTTTCAGCCTGTTTGTTTTTGTATGCGACTCTTGTTTTCAATTTTATGTCATATAATAAGCCATAAATCCCCCAACATTTCATTTTTGTTTGCCACTTTTGGGGATACCATTTTGAATGTTTTAATGAACGAAATACGGTGATATTATGTTGACAATTTATGTCGTCTTGCCGCTATGGAGAATCAGTATGTTAAAAATAAGAAAAGTTATCTTCATTACTTAATACCCTAGCAAAACATTTCAGATTTTTAAAACTTTTTTTTGCATTATTGAATTAGTAAGTCTTTCCGGTAAAAAACAGTATTATTGTCCATTTAATAAACGTATCTTGAAAATCGTATAAAACGGATTTTTCAATCGATCGTTGATATGATTTAATAATTACTACTGTCTGCAAAATCCGTTCTTGTACATTTAAATATACTACTGCCTCAGGCTGTAAACTAAGTGTTGGTTTATTACAATTAATATAACAGCGGCAGAACATTAACAAAATCGCCAAATCATTTGACTTGACAAAAACAAAAGGCCAGAAACAAACGATATGCCACTAGTAACTGCAAGAGCAACTAGAGTTCATCGAATTATTGGTATTATCAGTGTTGTATACACTAACACACATATACACCGTACACATATATCCACTTGAAGTCATATTACAAAATGCAAGGGCTTGAAAAACGTCTCGACTCTCGCCTTTGTCCCTCTTAAAACCTTTGCTCTTACTTATTATTTTTATTCGTGCCACTGCATTTGTACTTTGTTTTGGGGAGCGTAAAGTGCACTTAAAGTGCCACAACATCAGCAGCAATAGCAACTGGCACCTAACTCAAGTGTCTGGAACAAAAAACGTTGCATAATTTCAGGCATTATGCTAATTTAAAAAGTTGCCGACTGCTCAAGCAGTAACAACAACGGTAACAACCTTTCTCATAAGTAGTTTAAAACAAGGAAACAGCTGCAAGGAAATGGGGACAGAAATGAACCGACGTTGATCACATTCGCCTTGGAACGAAATTTGCTTTTAAGCAATCGAGAAGCACTTCAAAGCGAAACGAGTATCACAACGGCAGCGCCTAAAAGTATGCTATATACAAAAAATGTGGAACAGCAACAAGGGTTGCTGGGTTGCTTGGGTGGTTTGCTTGACGCAACTAATGCTTCGTACGCGCCGTTGAATTTAAATGAGGAATTAATGCGTACATTATTTCTGGTCTCCTCTCAGTAGCGTGGGAGTAGCAACCCACGTTATAACAACCCCAAAAACCACCGAGCTCCTTCGAATGGTCTCTGCATTTGCTTTCATTGAATATATAAACAGTTCTTTCAGTTGCCGCGTTCATTGTGTTTTCGCTTCTGGCATTGTTCGATTTCAGGACGCCAACTTGCTGAAGGTTCACAGATCATGGAATCTGTCACAACGCCCTAGCTATTAGCTTTGAATTTAGTTTGTCATTTGTGTGCCATACACAAATTTCGTCGTTCTCGTTGTTCTCAGCCCCTTTACGCTTTGTCATTTTGTGGCATGTTGCCGCTTTGTTTGTCTTCCTATTGGTGTTTTTGTTTCTATACTGACTAAATGACAGTTGGCGCATATTATGACGCTGATAATGATAACAAAAAATGAACTATACATTCTTACCAGCACAACAGACTCTAATTTCGTGCGTTTGAGATGAAAAATGAAACTTTTAACCAATATTGTTTGCTCTTTCTATTTAATAGAATTCATAATTATTTTGGTTAAAAAATTGTAATTTAGGAACACATTTTTTTGTGTAACATTAATGAGAACCTAACAACCATATATACAAATTAGAAAAAATGTCTAATAACGGAACGGAAAAGGGATAGAACGATAAAATAAGCACGCACACACAAGCTATAACCGAAAGTTCTGTCGAGGCGAGAAAATGTAAGTGTGTTCTTTACTTTTATGGTAAACCCTTAAAAGTCCCAAAAACACCATATAAGGCAAAACATTCACAATGTCTATTACCACCCATATGAATAATTTTTGTGATCAACTCGAAATCTCTCTACTTCATCCCCATGTAAACAGAGAATTTTGTCTAATATTTTGCGGCTTACAACTATGATGGCTTATGTTATTGACCCAAAACATGTTTAACGACACATTTTATCTGAAGGCAAATTAAATTCATGTTTGTATTTAGTGTACAATATCGATTGATATGATCTAATGATTAAACAAAATAGCAGAAAGTGGTTGGTCATAATAGCCATAAAATTGTTTAGTTGCTATCGCTGTTAAAAAGTTAATGTCTGTCAAATAAAAGGTTCTTAGAATTGCACTACTTATTGTGTTAACTTTTAAGTAAAACAGATATGCAACAACAACACTAAATAGAAGAACCCCTGCTTTGCTAGAGACTCAAGACAACCCTCTAAGATTGATTATTCACACCAAATTCTTTAATGATAAGTTTGTGTTGCCCATTAATTTATCCTAAATTATTTTAATAGTATTCATAAAACTAAAAAAAATTGAAATTTGTGTCGTCTCTCTTTCCATTTTTGTGTCACCCACAGAATTTACATATAACGGAAAGCTAAGTCATTGTCATGTTCATTGGAATTACGTATTACTATAGAGCTCGATTTATTACACAGAAACTCAATTCAAAAATGATTGCACTGCCAATTTGTATCGTATGAATCGTATCGAGCTTCTTGTTAACTGTACCTTGAGGCACCACTTGTCATTAAACAAACTTCATTACATAAATATCATTATTCTTATTTAATGAAACGTAAAGCTGAGTAATTGATGAAAAAGTACTCACTGCTTACAAATAACAAAGGCAACAACAGCAGCAACAGATGGTTAGTACCATACCAATAAGTGTTAAGCTGTCTGTGGTGCCACAAGGGATATTTACAGGAGGAGTGAGATTTACCCGGTTGCTTTGCATGGCATGCAGACTGAACTGATGATATTATTGTTTTTCTCATCGTTGTTCTTACTGGCAATGTTAACCTGCGAACGAGTGCTTTAAATATATCATCTTACAGTTCTCTAGATTTATTTGTGGTTCGGCTAGTGATTTAACTAGAGGTTTAATTCCAAGACTACAAAGACGAAGCCATAGAAAATGGCGTGAACCGATTGTTACAAGAGCAAATGCAACTGATGATAATAAATGAACAAGAACGCAACGCTAACGGTCAATGAACTTGAATGTATACTGCTAGATTCCTACCAAGTTCAGTTTGATCAGATAAGATTTTAATTGCTGATACTAAGCTTTTTATCGGAAAACGATTTTCTCAGGAATATCTCATGTAATATCTCAAGCTAAAGTTTTCATTAAAGCCCTGCCATAGAAGCTTTGAATTCACTAGTTATAAATGTATGTGTATAAAGTACGAATATTTGCAATCGTAGCTGTAGTCAAGAGTTTCTCGCCATTTACAATTGGTCAAGCTTTGCATGCATTTTGCATTCACTTTAGAAGCTGCAACTGGCAACAAACGCAACCTGGCTAAGCCACTTAGTAGCAGTAACTGGCAAATGAGTCTTGACTTGCTGAATACTATGGTTTTTTCTGTTGCATAGCAATTATAACGTAATAGCATATAACTCAGACGCAGAAAAATAGGACTCATACGGAGTCCCTAGTATAGTTTGAAATATACACCCATATGATCCCTCTCTTATGAGACGGCGAAATATTTAATTACTTTTGTTATTGTTATTGTTATAGATTAAGTCTAACTGCTTCAATAAATCCAAAAAAAAAAAAAAAAAAAAAAAAAAAATAGCATATAAGAGATTCAGCCTACTTTTTGGCACTTAAAAGTGAACAATACTATTTGTAGCCAAACGAATAACATTTTGCAAATGAGTGTTGTACCCAAATGATTTGGTAGTGGATGCCATACATGTTTTCTCAAGTCTCGCTGACATCCAGCAATTAAATATTTATTTACAGCTCCAGTTAACCCATTGTAGATGTCTCTGCAGAATTGTTAAATAAATAAACATTTATTCATTTAAAAGCTGTATGGTGATTATCGTAGTTCTGGTGATGTGTGATTACTATTTTAAATTGCATTATTATGTAAAACTAAATTTTCGAATGATTATATATTATTCTATGTTGGTGTTTTGAATCTATTTGGTGAAATATGTTGTTTGTAATGCCAGTCGAAGCCCAAAAGCGATAAATATACATAAATAGAGAAAATGAAAAAGCAGAGAAAAATGTAGAAAAAAAATATTAAAGAAGAGGAAAAACCGGAAGGAATCCCAAAAGCCCAAAGCAAAAAGCCAACTGCGGCACCAGTCCACTGACCTAACAGTCAGCACCACAATGTTGAAAAGGAAGTTGCTTAATTAAAAGCGGATATTAGCAATTACAAGCCGCAGAGCGAAAGAAAACTGTACAGAGTCCGAGACCGAGATTCAATGAAACGGAAGTTAACGAAATGGCATTGAATGGTAGCAGCCTGTTGGGCCAAAATTGAAAAGGAAGAAGCGATAGATAGAAAATTAAAAACGCGTATGCATGGGATCGGTATCGTTGAGGAACGAACTGTGGCTATCAAAATCTCCGGATGAGGCCAAAATTATTCTTTAATATGTATTTTAACCGCTGTATTGCAGGGACTTTTGCCTGTATTCTTTTTATTTATGTGTGCAGGTTTCTTGACTGTTCACAATGGGCCGATTCACAACAGCAGAACGACACCATCAATGTTGAGAACTAGAGAACTTTGTGCCAAAGAAAGTAAGTGGCAAAAAAAGCTGTGGCAGACTCTGTAATGTATATTTTCCTAATCAGTACCAGCTGCCGAGTCCATTTGAAATGTTCGCCTTTCTGTGGGTCTGTTTGCATGGAATTATCGACCTCAGCAAGAAATCGTAACAAAGAAAAATTTGAATAGATTCTCATCGCGTTTGGCCAACAACTGTGCGAGCGAGACAGAGGGACGGATAGCTAGCATGTAGTACCGATTATGAGTTAAAGCCGAATGACAGCGGGCACATAACCGTCCCAAAAATAAAAAATTCATTGTTTCTTTCCAATCAAAATTTCCATAATTTTGAGCAGGTTAATTAGGTTATCAATTCGGGTTTCTTTCTTGATTTTCCTTGCTGCTTGATAAAGATGAAAGATAAAAAGTGAACCATAATTAAGGAATATATTTTGACCTTCCCCTCAGCATATATATCTTGTACGCAAATAAAATAATCTGAAGCAATTAATTATTTATTTTATTTTCTTAATATTGTCATATCAAGGTAATAGTTCTATTTTACTAATTCGTGGCTTATGATCATTGCTCAAGTGTCTTTAGTCTTGTTCCCAGTCACGCTTTCAGCAATTGTCAAATGTTTACTGTCGCTTTTACCAGCACTGCCACAAAACCGACGCCGGCATTTGTTGTAATTGTTGTTTGGCATCTGAGTTGTTGTTGCTCGCAAAATTTCCCACTCGCAAAATTACCTTTTTGCGTTGCACCGCTGTCATGCGGTTGTTATTCCCGCTGTTGTTGTTTCTGTAGTTGTCGCCGCACTTAATTTATATGGCATTCACATTCGCTGCACATGGAAAACACTAGGGTCGCATAGGTTGAAAATTGTACAAATTTTTGGCAGTCGCCTGCATGTGAAGTCGTCGCAAACCAACAACAGTAAAAGTCACAACAACAAAGGCAATTCCCCCTGTGGTTTATTTTGCCACAACAGAAACATAAACAGTTGGGGAGCTTCATGCTAACAATGAAATTTTCTCCAATGCCAAACTTCATGGTAAAAAGGTAATTACCATAAAAGCGTCCACTGCGTATGTGTATGTGTTTCAGTTGTAATGGTATTGTGTTCACAACACTTACGCACGTTTGACCCAAAACATAACGCCTTTTACGTTGTTCATTGTCATAGAAGTATTTGCACGAACACACGAATGACTCAATAATATTCGCTCAATTAGCCTTTTTGACAAATCATTTCAATTTCTACGCTCCAGCGAACGGTAGTCAGTTATAGCATGTACTCATAAATTCGCGGCAAGCTTACTCAAAGGATGCATTGACAAAAATAAATTATCTTCGCTTTCGTAACCCTTTTTCCTATTTATTTCATATGATACTAAGGGGTCAAGAACATCTTTCAGACAAGCACTATTCTTATGCATTATTTGGAGCAAAAAATAAAACTGAATTGGAGTAGTAAACAAAAGTTTCACTCAGTGTTCAAAATTGTACAATCAGTGAATTTGTAAATTACTCACCCAATCACAAAAGAATGCCAACATGCAATAACAATATACTCATCGTTTTTATGACTCAGCGGTATTCATAGTCTCTTCTGACTTTACTTTTTGATATACATTTTCATTTTGAAGTTATTCCAATTTCATCAATTAAAGTAAAATAAACAAATTTGTTTCGCATGCTCGCTTGTTAGTGTTACGTATGCTTGCTATTTATTAACTGCAATTAACAAAATGTTAAATAGCAAGGGATGCAAAAAGCATAATAAGCACTTGAAAATCTTCAAGTTTTTGTTTGGGATATAATTTAAATTTTATGCGATAGGAGATGCTTCCTCTTCTCAGTTATGTATATTTCCATTACGACAAGCTTAATATACACTTTGTATATTTTACGTACAGGGTCTAATGTTAATTTACTGCCTTTTCTATAGCCTACAGCGGGATTTTTATAGGCTGGGAACTCCTTTTACTTAATGGCCTACCTAGTGCCATCGTTTTGCCTACCACCCATTTATAAAATGGAAAATATATATGTAGGCTCAAAATTGACGGCCTGCCACGGCAACTACGGACTCTTAATTTTCTCCCTAAATAGGTTACAAATTTGCAAAGCTCACCTTATTTTTGGGAGAGTAAAATGAGCTTCAATTTTTTTATGTTTGCTGTCTTTATTGTTTTGTGTTATACACGCGCTTGTGGCCTATGAATTGCTTAATACATTGTTGTTGTTTTGGTTGCGATAATGGCGTGCTAAGCATTGTTGCCAAAGGAGGCACACATCACTGAATTAGCAAGCCAACCATACATCAATCAACTAACAGCTTCAGTAGCAGAAGAGGCTGTCAATCAGATTACCCTTTTGTCTTTAAGGTTCTAAACTTGCCATATTGTTTCCTATTCCGATCTTAGTAGTATTAGGGTACAACTGACAGTGATAATTAATCATGCGATAAAAAGATGTAAATGCAATGCATTGAATATTTTTCCAAACCTTAACCCCGCATATTTATTGTAGGGACTCCCCTCGGAAAATGTGGAGGCGGGAAAGAGCTAAAGCCCTTCTGGCGCATTGCAGTTTATTTGAAAATTAAATTTACGCCAAATTTGCGCAGACAGCTGGCTACATTTTCTTTCTCAACTCCCTGGGAACTTTTCGCTGAAGCAACTTCATGAATTGGATTACAGTGCGGGTTCTTGCTACATTTCCAGAGTCTCAAGCCATGTTCTTGGTCCCCTGGCAAACGGCGTTGCATAGTTTTTTAAGTAGCTACGTAAATTTCGGTTGGTTCTGATTTGTGGGAGGGCCCAAAATTTTCAACTATAGTAAAATCGCCGCCAGCAACAGCAGCAGCAAACAAAAACTTACTGCAGCATCGGGCTTTACAGACAGTATAAAGGAAGACTCTTTATGCATGCTTGCATGTAATAAACAAAACATTTTAAAGGCTTTCGAAATGTTGTCGCTGATGATTAGGATGATGATTATAGGACAATCCATTTTATTATCTATATGTGCAACTATGTAAATTTGCGTGCTGAAAGGTTTGCTTTCGCCGTTGATTAAGTGACAATTTTTTAAACTTTGGTTAAATGCTCTTAAATTTGTCCTTTTATTTCATTTGCTTGTTTCATGCTTACATCGACGGCATTTGTTTCTGTATCATTTATACGCATAAAGTCCTCGTTGGCACAAATAAGTATGCTACAAAATGGCAAAGAAGTTTTGTTTGCAGAATGAAGGTGAACCTTTAAGTTTCAGACACTGGACTTTTATTAAGTGCGTGAGAAATCGTAACTGATTGTTATGTCATGCAAAAGCTTCACAAAAACTCCAGGCAATACTTGTCAACAACATTGGAAGCCAAAAAAGAATAACTGGATGGCCTTGGTGCGCTTATCAAAACGTGCTTTTAATAGCTTTTTGGCAGATAACTTTCAACGCAGTTGCGACCTATATCACCAGCATTCATTGAGCAGCTATCCGAATTGCGTGGATTTATTTATGTCCAAATTTGTCTGCTACCAACTGGTGTTGGCTAAAGGAATACATTTTACAATCCCAACTTGAATCGTTTTCATTAAAAAAACATGAATGTGAAGCATGTTGTTGTTATTGCTGTCTTTTGTTTCGCTTGACTTCACAGCTTGATTTTGATTTATTGACCTGACATTCAAGGAGTGGCTAATGCCAAATTATTTATGTCAATTTTGGGATTACATAAAAATAGATTAAATATTATGAGGCACAGTAACTTAACTAATGAAGACTGTCCAACCTAAAGTCAGACATCTGTTTATGGAAATTTAATAAAAATGTAGAGCAGACAAAGTGATAACTTTTTAATTGGCAGTAAATTCATTTTGCAACTTTCAATAAAAGAAAAATATTTTCAGTTGTATGTAAGGTTTCACATATTTTTGGTAGTAAACTTTTAAATGCTAATCATCCTATTAAAAGTTGCAATTGTTGGATTGAAATATAGGGGACTGAGCCTTGGAGGTATAAATTTGACTAGTGACTACAATTTCGTACTTTGAAAAAAAAGACTTAGCGAACAGAAAAAATATGCAAATAATACGATAGCTTCACGAACAATAACTAAGAACAACAGCTTTACCAATACCCACAGTATTTAATAGATGCCATAGTAATATATACCTGTTATTGTTATTTTTATATCTTACGAACTCGCTTCTAAAATAAGGCTTCCTTTTCACGTTTGATATTTACTTCACTTCCGTAATTAATGATATATTTCACTAAATAAAATAAAAAGCAATTTGCCAATTTTCAATGGATTGTATTTAAGTTTTAAATAAGCATAGCTGATTATCGAACTTGACTTAGATTTTGAATTAACAGCCATTAAAGTGATCGTCTAATCAGATAAAAACAACACTAATAGTTTATTCTGTGACTGACAAATGCACACGCCTAATACATAAAGATCTTCTTTTTACTTTTGTCTAGCTGGTTCACTCTTTGCCTGCACACGCAAAGTATGATGAATGAGTTTGGGTTGAATGGGCGATGGCGTAAGACTGCAAAAAAGCGCAGCGTAAAAGCTTCAGCACCTCAACCCGCTAAGGCAAATAAAAGAGCATCCCTTATGAGAGATATGTTTCTCTCTGTGTGTATGCCGCCTCTTCTAATGTACATAAATTCCAACATTTGCTCATTTTAATGGGCATATTTTTGTCATTTTACAAAAGTTTTTGCAAATGCAAAGAGGAAATATAACATGCACACTCACTGTGTATGTATGTATGTCCTATACATGTATATTTGTGTGACGTACTTATAAATTTTTTAGAGCGTAGGGATTTGCCATGAGCACAAACATGCAGCAGCCCGCCGTTGCCGTTGCCGTTACATTTGTATGCTGTACATTGGGTAAAAGAGTACAATGGGGTCTGACTCGCATCTGGTTGTGTGTGTGTGCTACAAAAAACACTGCAAAACTCTTCAAGGCATACGCCTCTTCCATACATACACATACAACTACAGCAAGCAGACCCCAGACAAACAAGACAGTGAGTCAGATAGATAGGACAGAAATACATACTGAGCAGGTAGTTGGTCTATGCAGTTTTCCACGGCTTTGTCTGTTATACTGTGTGTGGCTAGGGTGCGGCTGTGAATGCCTTTACATCAAAATGTGGTTTTTATTTCTATGCTTTTTAAAGGGATCGTTGACTGTTTTTAAAGTTAACTAAAAGTACCTTAAAAACTTTGTGATTAGCGGTATTGGATTGGAAGATCTATTATTATTTAAGCTAATTAAATCTATAAACATTGAAACAATGTAGTTAGAGCTCCATCGAACTATGTCTAGGAGAATCCCTTGAACTTTATACGTAGGTGATAAATTTATAACAAAAAAAAAAAAAGAATAGATAGATAGATAAATTGTATTGGATAAAGAGAAAAAACTTTAGCATAAACCAAAATTATTTTATGTCACTTTAATTTGGAAAAATTCAATAATCACTTAAAAAATCTTATCACCGCCCCGCCAAATATCAAATAGTATTGCTGTATACGTAATGGCGCGCCTGCTTTATTTTTAATATCCTGCGGCAATAAACAATGTGCAGATCAGAGGAATAACTGCAGCAATGCTTTTGGGTGCAATGAACGCACAATCGAGCACAAAATAAGAAGCGAAATAGAGAGGAGTCCTGGTGCGCGACAGAATAAAACCGACAGCTACAGGCCTGCGCGGATCACAGCCGCATGAAGTTTATTTGAAAAGTTGGAACCGCTGCCAGTTGGCAGCTTGTCGACTGTTGATTGTTGTTGTTGTACTAGTTCCCATTATTGTTGTAATTGCTACTGTTGTTGTTGCCACTGTCTGCTGAAGTTGCTGCTGCAGGCAGCCGTAATCATTGTAAAGGCATTACTACAACTTTTCATTCAGTTTGCTGCCTTTGTGCATGACTGAGAGGGAAGGTTTTTGTCTGTGTTACGCATATGTATGTATGTCTCACATCGCATTTGATATTAACAGCAATGTGTGCAAACATGAGGTATTTGTATATGTATATTGTATTCGCTAAGAGCGAGAAAAGCATACAAGGCAGTTAAGTTTAATGTCTAACAGAAACCACAACTTTCCCAAATTCTTTCCTACAAAATATATATGCTTGATGCTAAGCCATTTCAATCAGAAAATATATTAGTTTTATTTGAATGTCAATTATTTGTAAATTTTTTTTCCTATAGCTGATAATTAAATGCGTGTAACAAAATTGTTCATACATATTTTCTTTTTTAAGTTTTATTGGTAGGATTTGGTTAGACCATGTGAAACTCAGTACAAACATAACTTAAGCTATGAAATTTTATTTCAAACTTAACTGAATTTTTCTGTTTTTTCCGAGCTACAGCTTTTTTCAATCTGCGAAGTGTTTTTCTTGTGCTTGTTGCTAAGTTTGAACAATAAAACAAAGCAAACTCAGAAAGCAATTGAAAAATACCATCATGCAGCACATGTTGATATAGCTGCCATAAAATGCGCTCATAATTGAAAGCTGGCCATAATTAAAAGCGGTATGCAAAGGAGATACCACAGCACCCAATAAATATGCAAATCGCATTTATATATCTACTTTATAATAAAACAAATGCCGATAATGACAAACGTTTGACAATAACAGCAATAATAATATAAAATTTCTAGATGTATTGATCAATTGAAAACAAAAGAAATCGTTGAAGTTCGTTCAACTTTATAAACGACTATAGCTACTAGTACTCCTACGCATGGAGAGAAATAGAAAGAGAGAACTGTCTAATGTTGCCACATTCTTCGTATACACACCATTCACGCACCACTTGATCGCGACTTCATGACGCACTTAAGCATTCTAAACATGATTTATAGCTCGCGGCATATTTTTGTCTGTCGATTCTGGCTCTCTAGTCTGACTGTCCCTTCGATTCTCTGACAAGTGGCAGTACCACTGGCTTGTACATAAAAGTGTTAGCCACGGTCGTGGCACGTATTTAACGTGCCATATCGGCTTGCCAACTTCCCATTGCTCAAAGACCTTTAAGCAGAGAACATTTAAATTAAACAGGGGCCAAGTCAGCAAAGCAAGAAACACAATGCATGGGCACTGTCTACTCATCAAGATAGTCATACACAGCCATAAATATAACTAAATAACAGCGACTTGATTTGACTTTGTTTCCTTTTATTTTTATTCTGAATAATTCGGTCCGTTCCCCGATTACCTTTGTATGCGTTTTGAATTTTAAAATGTTTTTCCACCTTTAATGTAGGGTATTAGTATAGCAAAATTTAACTTAATAACTTTATAGAAGGACATGCTCATATATAAGCTGATCAAATATTTAACAATAACAAATTGTATTAACTGCATTATGGTAATATTCGTAGAATACATTTCCATATATTAGCACTCTATCCGAAGCACAAAGCTTATCACAACAAGCAGTTGGTAATTAAATAAAATATGTATGTATAAAAATTGTGTACATATATGTATAAAGAAAACTTAACTTTTCATAACAGTTTTTGTTTTCCATTTAGAATTATAATATTAAAGAGCGCTAATGAAAATAGTATTTATTATTTATTTACATTTCCGTTTGATTTCCCAATTTTCGTATATTAATAATGTGTGTGTTTACAAATAGGATTATAGACACTCGCAATGACAAACCAATTACTATTGCAATATTAAAATGTTAATTATGTGGTAGGGACATTGAATAGCTTAAATTCTTTAATGCATCGCCTAAAATAATATGATTAATATGGAACGTAGCAATGTTGAGTCAACGGGTCAGAACGCAAATGAAAAAGCACTTAAGATACCAAGTGAAGCGTGGCAACCCTCAAAAGGCGGAAGGAATCCGCAACAGCCATCAATCAGACAAGAGTTCCAACTTCTACCATCAGATGCAGACAGTTACAGATGCAGATAAAATATGCGTCCTTACGCTATAGTACTCAACGTTGCTGTGTTGATCGATGGCGTCAAAGCGTTTATGGCACAATGCATCCAATGCAATACCACGTAGTGTTTCCATTCAAGTGAAACGATGTGTGCTCAATATAAAATAAAAAAAGCGAGAATACTGCAGTTGGCTTGCCCGAATACCAGATACTCTAAAGCAAGTTCTAATATACCCTAAGAAATCTAAGTACATTACATAAGTTTATTTAAAATACTTCTGGGAATATTATTTCTTTTAAACCCCGAAAATGCTTTGTCTAATGTATTCAATAATTGATCCGTATTTAATATGCCATGCAGGAACATATCACGTGTTGTCGTTTCCAACTCTTACGGATCGCAACAGTATAGGGTATAAAAATGTTCTCTTCCACTCGTCTTACTTCATGATATCCGCCGAACTTAACAAATATGTATCTCTAAAATGTATTTGCATTGCAAACCTTTTACTTTGGCACAAAGAGATTTAAAATATTTGCGATGAAGCGCAAACAAATACCAAATTTGATTATAAAATGGTTAGATGGGGGATTATGGGTAAATTAAATTTAATATGAAATGTTGTTGCAAGATCCAAATTTTTCTGCTGCTTACAATTAAAATTCAAAAAATTTTGTGGGGCTATAAATAATATTATTCATTATGTAAGAAATAAGAAGAATTTAACAGTAGTTTCAATATTTGTAGCAGCTTCTACTCTTATTAAATATTTTATACATTTCATGAAATAAGCAATGAAAATGATTTTTCCATTAAACTAATGGCATTAGGGTATATAAAGTAAATACAACGGACACTTGAGACAGCTATGCGTTAAATTGAAGATACACACACGCAAGCAATGAAAATGAAACTTTACTCCATAATAAAACGGATCCCAATTATGATGCCTGCATGTCAATGGCAACAGATGGAGCAGTAGTTTCAGATCGAAATACATTATATATAAGCTACAGCGAATGAGCGGATATCCTTCTTAACGGGCACCAGATCCAAAGATGACACACTTCAGATGCACTATTAACAACGCATAATACAAGTGGAGAGATGCTGCTGTAGCTATTGAAGACGACAAAAGCCCAGCACAATGCAATTACCCAGCTATAATTTTTACTCTTTGCGTGCAGCCTTGAGACGACCAACGGCTTTTCAGCGTGCAAATATTTTTGCAATTATTTCGATTTCAGTCTCACATGAAGTCACAGAAACGGAAATTTTAATTTTCCTTAGTTCGAGTGCACCTCCCGCTTTGCAATAGTATATTTTCAAGTGCTTAAGATAATAATAACGATCATTATGTTGTATAAATGACGAAGTTTGCAATTATAATACTGTTGGAAGTTCCGCCGAAACATGCAATCGCACTTGAAATGGGTTTGTAGGCCGTGAGTATCTGGATATATGGAAATGGATGCGCCAGCGCCTCCAAGTCGTGTACATAGCACGTTTCCCCTACCGCATCTTAATAGAATCAACATACTTGACAATGTGGCGTGAAAAATCTCACAGCTCGCATTCATTTTCATTTTCTAGGTCTACACTGTCATCAGGTAAAGTATGATATAAGTTGAGCTGTATATGGCTCTGCGTATAGTCAAAGCTCGCATCATTGTAATTCTACGATGGCATACAAAATCCAGTAACTAATTGGTACAGGGACAACCAACGACAAGAATTTGGCATCAAAAAACAAGGGTTTCTAATTTAGTGACTAACGATATACACAGATAAAATACAGCAGACGTGTTGATCATAATAGAGCTCAAATTGTTGGCCTTCATACAGGGACATGGATAGTAATTCCTAACTAGCTGTAGCGATATAGAAATAAGATAAATATATAAATGAGCATTCATGCCTTCTCTAACCTGTGTCATGTAGAACGCCTACAGAACGACCACACACAAATTTACATTTAAATGAAATATTTTTATACTTATTTGAAATATTTTCTCATGCATAAAATTGACATTTTTGTACTTTTGCTGCAGAGCAACAAAGAACAAAGCCACAACCTGTATCGGACCAAATGCCAAAATCTCGAAACCCATATTTTCAGCGAAAAATATAAAGGCTACTACAAAAAAACATACATTACAAACAAAAATAAAAAAACGAAAGAAAAAAAATGTGGGAAATGTATTTTCAACAAATAACCAACAAATTTTACAGCTGCCTTTT
Source organism: Drosophila macrospina (assembly GCA_035042075.1). Taxonomy (NCBI): domain Eukaryota; kingdom Metazoa; phylum Arthropoda; class Insecta; order Diptera; family Drosophilidae; genus Drosophila; species Drosophila macrospina. Next base: position 20,682 of record JAWNLW010000133.1, on the reverse strand, counting down.
TCATGAGGCTTCAATACCTAAAAATATGCTTTATTATTTGAAAGTCAAATGAAGAATGGTCCTTACAACAAGTCAAGGACGAGGAAACAAGATGAGCTTGGAAAAATTACGACCCTAAGCAGCTCCGCAAAGCATTCGACTACGGTCTGTTTTTATCAAAAGGCGTTTATAGAATGTTTGGGTGTTTAAGAATGGGAAAGGGGTGCTTAAATAATGACGAGTGGCATCACTGCGGCCAGCTCAAGGTTGAAAGGAGGCCAGTTTCACTAGCAATACGTAGAGTTGTTGTTTATATGTTATTGCTATTGTGTCCATTTTCATCGTGCAGAATGACATATTTTTAGAGAACTTTTGTATAGGTAATTAAATGCAAGCCTTCATGAACCAAATACTATCTTACAATATCTTTTTGGATATTCTGCGGTAATTATATGTTGGTCTGTCAGCACAAAAATTTTATTTATGCATAAATATAGATTACACTATTTAGGAAAACATACTAGAAGCAACACATGCATTAAGAAATTCAAAATGTACAATCAATAATTTGGGCTTCACTCAAGCAATTTATAAAACTTTAAGGTGCGCAACGTCATGAGCAGATAAAAACGGCTTTATAGTGGGAAACCTCAAAACGCCAAGGAAGCATAGCGGAAACTGACGTGAGCTGACATTACATGCATTAGAAGCTATTAGAACGGTGCGAAGGATGTCGATGCCGCTGCTTCTGGCTGCCTGGCTGCTCCCTGTAGTGTGTACTATGCAGCATCAAAAGGCACGAAACCAACACTGATGGCAGCTGTAATCATCGAGACATAGATAGCAAAGCAGTGAGCAGTGAACGGAAGAGCCAGAGTCAACCCATGCCAGCCACATGTGGAGACGTTGTCAGGCGGGTTGGAAAACGTTGCCACAGCGCGCACTTTACCGTGTCATTGAACGTTGTAATGGCTTAACCAGGTGCTGTGTGTCTGTATGGGTATCTCTTTAGTGTGGGGGAATTTAAATAAATTAATACGCTGTATTAGACACATATTAGCACTAGGAAAGTGCCAGTGCCCATGATCCAGAAGTCTTTTCCTAAAAAACAGGACAAAAGGTGAAAGTTCATGTGTATCTTACTCCAGAGAGTTAGTTACGGCTAATCGAGCATTAAAGTCTGCTATTTTACATATTTATTTATAATCTTTATTTATATATATATTTGTTTTTATATATAAATCTAATCTGAATTAGAGCTATGTAAAATATTGCCTCGATATGCCTTAATTCTTGTTTTTATTTTGAAAACTCAATATGATTGCTCTCAATTAATTTTTGGTGATGGCTTTCTGTGTATGACAATGGTGAACATTTTTCAGAATGATTTGCAAGCTAGTAAAACGTTGTCTTTTTATTGTTTTCTACTTAATTATATTAAAGACTAAACGAATGCCTTCCTACATAGAGAAGAAGCTGCAATTATGAAGCATCCATACTGTTTTTAGCTCAAGCATAAACCGGCATTGAGATAAATATGCTCGTGCATCAAACCTATCATTGATAAATTCCCTGTGACAACAAGCTAAGGAGAAAGGCAAACCATGAAAAAAATCAATTTCCTATGCCTTCCAACGTAGCAAGCGAAGTTCCAATGGCGTGTGTGTATATCCTGATATATTTTTTCTTTTAGAAAGCCTGCTTTAGCATCGTTTTACAAATAAACTTGCAGAGCCACTCAAGACTGTGACAACAAGAATATAGTAAGACTCGAATATGGTTCATACAATATATTCAAATGTGTGCTTTTCACTTCCTATTACCAAGGTAAACAAAAATTTTATTACCTTTTTATGAGCGAGCCAGAGTCACAATGTCGCATAGTCAGACAGTCCTGAGCGAAAACCGAATGCTCTGCACCCATTCCCATGCGAGACATAACTATGCAAAGACTATAAAAAAATTGGGTTGTAAAAACGCAAAGTGCAGAGTGTAGCAAAACCAAATCCCTTGCGAGCATGACACAGTTGAATGAATTCCGGTAAGTAAATTCAATTTGATATGACATCATTCGAGAATAGACGATTTGCACAGAGCAACTGTAAGAGATTGGAGTTAAGTAATTTCCAAACTGTAACTTATAACTTCATACCAAAACAGATGCAGATTAAGATTAAGCGTTTGTAATATTCTTAAAACCGTTCCCGATACCGACCTCAAGAGATCAAAAACGACAGATTGAACATATGTCGAATGATTTTAAAATTGAACGGACGTCAGCATCTGACTAGTTCTTTTAACTTGAACTGTACGATGATGGTTAGTCAGAAACAGATTTACATAAATATAATGGAAATTATTTATGCTATTTTGTATGTATATTGATATTTCCAATATGGATGATACCAATATCAAATTAAAACTATAGCACATACGAAATATATAAGTAAACGCTTTCCAGGCTTACGTCAGACGGGCTTCTTTAATTTTAAAATAATCAAGGTTAAATAAATTTGCACATTTTCTGTATGTTTATACTTATATTTTGCGTTTGTCTATCTGCCTTTAAGTCTGTATAGTTTGGTCCAACAATGTGCAAATAATTTATTTACTATGCGAATTCTAATACTATCATCAGTCAATGTCTGTTTATAAGCCAGCCAACCCAACTAAGTTTATGTTGCACTGTGCATGAAGAACTTGATATATATATAAGAAAATAGCGAATTACATTCATATGTTTAAATATGGTGGTATACTAAATCTAGTTTCAAGGTTAGGCAAAAGCAAAGTTTCATATTTTTGTTTGTTTCACAGCTAAAAACAATTGGTTTGCTCCAATTAGCCATATAGTAGTTTAATATTCGATTTAATATATTTTGTATATTGCTAATGCCGAAAGAAACTAATCTACTTTTATTAACTCTATACCCAATTTCACTAGCCTTAAGAAAACGACAAAAAACTTATATTTAACGCTTAGTTTACTTTTTAATTTTTAAGACTACCACTTTAATATGCATTTACCCGCTATTCTTTTTAAATAACAGTTAAGCGAAAAGCTCTTTTAAGCCAATATATATAAATAATTTAAACTCGAGTTGGAAAAACAAATGCCAAAATTACAGATATCGATGACATCAAAGTTTCATTGTATAAAAGTTGCACAGACCTTGTGCCAAAAATTCAACGCCTTAAGTGAAAAAAAATTCTTGAGGTCAATAACATAAGCATAAATAAGTGAAGCCACTTAAGCCATAAGATTCCAACTGACGGTATAAGATAGAACACAGCTATGTATATCTGTTCAGTTGTTGATTCTAATCAAATATAAAATATTTTCTTTTCAAAGAGGCGCATGAAATGCCACAAAAACAGGTTTGAGGCATAAGTTTATGCAATACAGCGATCGTATATTCCAGATAACATACTCATAAGTTAACATATAATACACAATTCTAATATACATGTGCTAAGCACATAAATATTTAAAATAAATTAATTTAGGCGTACACAAGTAAACATAAATATATGTATGTAACAGATGGCCAGCTGAGTCACTTGTGCAATTTGTTTAAATTTCATTCATAATTTACAGTAAAGATCGAAACTAGCATTTAACAATTTTAAAAGTTCTCTACAAACCCATGCCTTAGTCACGCCTTATGGCGACGTCTCGTCGCGACGCCCATTGAATCATCAACTTCATTATTATCTTTCCCTCAGCTGTTTTGTGGAATGCGTCTGTTCTGGCTTATAATTGCTGTGTGAACTCAGAATACAATTGATGACGGCTATTTAATGAATCAGCTATTTACTGTAGTCACATTCTCACGCAAAAAATGTTTATATACTATAAGCAACTATACATAAACGCTTCCGAGTCTTCATATTATTATTAAAGTATGTGTACAAATATGCTGTATGCACATTATATTAGGAAGGTTTTTACTTGAATATTACAACGAGATGTTGACTACGAATATCAATTGTTATTAGAGTTTTAATTTACTTATCAATGGCATATCGTAAATGATAATTATTCACATATCTGTGGATCGCTATGCAGAAAAATATCAGTCGAAGCTTTGGAATGTGTTTGCTTTTGAAATATCGTCATGACATCATATCTTAAGATAGAAGAATTCACACAACATTCAACACTTCGTCTAACAATTAAAGCCATTGATGCTGATTTAAATTATAGCTCGAAAAGCTTATCAAAAAGTTTAACATGTATAATAATATAATACGAAATAGCGAACCTTCTATTTCTATGATATCAACCCCTAAAAACCTTTCGGAGTTATGTATATTACAATTTGCCTAATGTTGTGGTATGGAATATAGCCTTTAAGTTAGTCAAGTTGTCAAACTGGCAGTCATTCGACTGGAGGCAGGTAGTTGAAATTGAAATTCAATTTCGTTTTCTTTAAAAATTAAAATTTGCTTGTCTTGGAATTTGAATATTAAATTACGTCATTTGTTGTGCTACGCTCTCGACGTCGCTTGTTTATAAGTAAAAATATAAAAAAAATCAACAACGGTGACAGCAACAGCAAAATGTTTATAAACAAAAAACCTGTTTCATTGGGGTGTGCCAAAAGCCGGCAACTATTGCAGCTTGACTTGGTATAGTGGATTGAATGAATGAGCCGTATGCTGTAGATACTTCTCTATATATATATGTATTAGTAACACAGTTAGCATGCTATTTATAACAATTGACAATTCTACAGTCGATGGTGACCGACAATAAATACCCTATACTTGCATAATAATACGTGGAATAGCTTTTATGAGTTTAAGTAAAGTAGTATTATCTTAAAGTAGAAATTTTAAACTTCAATGAACATAACCTTTTTAACTGTTAATTCCCTGCATACTTAGTAGAATCTCAGATTGCTTGTTTACGCACAAATTTATAATACCAATGTATACAGGGCGCAAAAATGCGCTTTGAACATTACTTCTACATACATATATCAGCAATGTAAACGTGTTCAGAAAACTGAGCAGCTGGAACCGAAATGAAAACCGGTTAGACTCGAGCAGCATTGCACAAATTCATCTATGTACAATATGTACAATGCTTTAAAGTTGGCTGGATATATACACTTACTATATATTAGCAAAAAAAAATACAAATTTGTAAAACTGCAATTCACATAATTTTCGTCTGTCTGTATAGCCCGGATAAATAAAAGGAATACTTTAAATTAATTTAAGTCTGAAGAACTGGTTCAAACATATTGCAAACTGGTGTCCGGTTCTGAACCGACTAACTCAGTTAACTTACTTCATCTTAAATAGCCTTAAATCGGCAAATGGTGTGCAATGGCGAATGGCAGCACAGCGAAAAACCATTAGAATAAATTAAAAACGTATAGCATTGTATATTCACAGACACAGATATATATGACTGATGAGGCCACTGGCCTACTAAATATTATCACGAAGTGCTAAGTGAGTGCTTCGTTCTCAGGTGTTACAACTTTCAACTGTAATTGCGTTGAAATCCAACATTGCAATGCAATGACTGTTAATCAAATAAAAAACTATATATCAATTGATTGGAAGAGTTAATTATTTTGAATTATATTTTAATATATTTATAATATAAATACTTAAGTTGAAATAATTTATTGCAGCTGTTGTCTTGCTGACGAAGAAAACTTCGAGGTACTTCTCAAAGTAAAAGTAAAATAAAGAACTCACTATTAAGACATTCCAGACTTGTGAAAAAATGTTTGGACTTATATTTAAGCTTCTTAAAGTTTTCATCCAAAAACACAATTTTGCACAATAACCTTCAGCGATTATTGTTGTTGTCGGAAAAAGTACCACACTTGGCAAACAGTCTCCCATACACACACAATGTCTGTCAGCTGTAAACTTGGGCTGCATGAAATTTCTCGTGTCAACGAATGTTTTGCGGCCAAAAGAAAAAAATATCCCTTTTCTTTTGTTTACTTTGGTTGCTGGCGCTGAAAGAGCCTGGGACAACGTGCCCTGCCAGTCCTAACAGCGCGTACCTCGCCTGTTTTGTCGTTTGCCTCTTTGCGTGTTTTTGCTGATATTGCCACTAAACGTCGAGGCATACTTTTGGGCGTCTGGCTGGCGCGCCTATATGTCGACACACGCTTCCTGTGCTTAGGCAAGTAATAGTGTAGGGTAAAAAACGGCGCACAAAATAATACTAGTGGTAGTAATAATAAGAGCCTGTCGCTGAAAGGGCCAACGGCCGAGGCTAGCCGCGCCTGCCTAAAAATAAGGCAGGCTTCTGACCGTATCAGTATTGGGATTGGGCACTATTGCCAACTAGTTTATGGAGAAGTACTAAATTTTCACGCTTGTTTTACTGTAGTGTTGTTCACTCTTAGACAAACAATGTCGACGGGCAGGTGTCGTCCTTGTCGAATGTTTGTTGCCTTTTGTTTAGATCCGAGTCTTCTTACCTTGTTCGTTTGTATATTATGTTTGTGCATCCGACCTTATCACTCTCAAAAGCTGGCCACAAAACGCAGCCGCAGAAGTCATGTGAGTGTCACTTCCACAGTCGAATGGCTCTCCAGGAACAAAACTTGACAATGATCAAAGCGACCACCCGTTTAAGTTGTGCTCATTGTTTTTGTGCAACGAGTATGTTGTTGTTATAGCACTGCCTGTTGTAATTGCTATTAACTAGATGACATAAGGTAGAGCGGCGCCATTTTTGGACAGCAATTTTCAAATTGTTTTTGTGGCCAACAGGCAGAAAACTAGTTTTATACGTTTATAGCTGCACGCGAGTCCATGAGTTCAACCCCTCTTTCTAAGTGAGTTGCATGAAATATGCACATTTTTGTGTTGCATAGCCGCAGGCGTTGCGGCAACGCTCAAATGAAAACTATTTTGAATAAAACCTGTTTTATCGTTATTATTACTGCTACTGTCTGGGACGTCTACAGTTGTACAAATTAAAATTCGATTGTTTTCAAGTCTTCAGAAATGCTGCACTTTTGTTAGCTTATGTGTAAGAAACTGATTTAGGTAAGGTACCATGCCAGACAAAATAAAACTACTTCGGGAAATAAATACAAACCTAACAAAATTTGGAAGATAGACGTAGAGATACAGTATCAATTGGCATATATTTTTTACATTTAATATTTGTATTTATATAAAATATTCAAGGGTTGCAAATTTTAAAACTATATTTATTTATATTTTTAAAGACAACAAAATATTTAAATCTTTTGATTTTATAGCATTTTATCATGACAAGCCTGCCTTTAAGGCTTTTTGTTGACAATGTTTCGACGTTGCCACCTTTTGCTGATGCACTTCACACCCTCCTGCAGAACAGTTATGTTTTTTTTTTTGTCCTGTTTTTACTATGAAGTCTTGGCTGTTGTGTCCTGCCTGCACGCCCTGTAGTGGTGTTGCCTTTTCTTCTTGCTTTTACTGTTTATTGCTGTATGTGGTGTGTTTATTTACCATATACATACCAGGCTTGTTCCCTGTGGATAAAGCCATTAATAAGCACAGCATATGCTGATATCTTGTTTCTGTTTTTATTCACATTTTGCGATTGATATAGCTTCAGCAGCGACATTCAGTTTTAAAATAAGTAAAAAATTCTGTAACTGAAGGGAAAAGTATAGAGTAAACTTGCGCTTGTCAAATTGATATAAGTATAAGAAAATATATATAAGAAAACGCAATAAAATGAATGACTTGCGGCTTATTGAGGGACACTTGTTGTCATTTCATTTGTGAACAAATTACCAAACAAAAAGAACAATTCATAATAATAAAAAATATACTTGGTCACTATACTCGTAAATTTAGAACAATGTTTTTGTTTTGATTGCCAGCAGCTAACGCTCCAGTCGATTATTTAAATAAGCACCGCATGCTCAGAAAAGCTGAAGCGGAGGCAGTGAAATAAAAACAATAAATATGTTCTGCCCTTGAAGACAAACAATGTAAAAAATAAATCCGAAAACAGCACGATTGCCAAGGATATTATTGAGTTTCGTATATTGATTTAAACTTGGCCACTTGTTAACATCCTTTTCCTCATTATCTTTCATTACCAACTCACACAGTCTCGACCCAATTGCTTTTGCAGCACCGCCGATATTATAATAATTATGAATGAAAAATTACTTTAAATTTTTAGAATTGCACAAAAATATTTGCATTAATAATCTTTATTATTGTATATCTTCTTAATACAATTTTGATAAAATATGTATGGACTAAGTAGGTTCGACTGTTAAATATCTTTTGCGCGCAATATTTGAATCAACAGAGGGCACCCAAAGTACTCCTGCTATAGAAGGTGGCTATATATTTTAATGAATGTGAATACATTTTAGGCTGAATTGAGGCTGTCGCATAGAGGTTGTATTGAATTTAATATTAAAAATAAAAAGTTTAGTTATATTTTACCCCGTTGTGAGCTAAGATTGTCTGTGCAATTGACAGTTCCTACTCCCAATTCGTTACTTAATTTAATCCTTGATCTGTGCCTTAAGGAGACGCTCTCAAGTGTTTAGCAACAAAGCAAAGCACATTTGATGTTGTTAATTGAGTACTTTTGCAACACTTAAACAAACACATAAGAAACCCCATAGAAACACACTCCAGGCGTTGACGACGTGTTTGACAGCTGTAAGGAGATAAGCATAGACAAACACAATGACACTTTAGAGGGCTGTTGACAGTTTTTTTTACTTCCATCTTCGTTGCTGTTTAGGACCGCCATTTACTTATTTCATTGCACTTAATCATGTCTAACGGCTTCTGCCCCGACTTTGAACTTTAATGAGTTGCACTTTGACGTCACTTCAAGTGTTCCTAAAGTGTTGGAACAAACACAAAAAGTGACAAACACCTTATGCATTATGTGCAAAAATCGTATACACACATTTTACTGTGGATAGCCCCCTTTCACAAGTCATCAGTCTTGTATATATTTTTCGCATTTTTTGTTTTTCCATGAGCTGTTATCTGCGACGATAGATTGAATTTATTGATAAAACCTAGCACATTTGGGCACATCTGGAGTGAATGATTTTGTACAGAATATCAGTCTGACATATTAAGAATTGATATTGGAATATGGGATATTAGTTAAAAGAACAATCGGTCGAAATACAGGGTTCTGCAAGACTATCAAATCTTTGCAGTCCGGATGATAATCGTTCTTTTTGATGTTATTAATTTTTAACAATTTTGTTAACATCTATGATTTAGTTTGAGAACATAACTATTCACGGATACATGTAATGCACACATAATAGTAAACAAATAAAAATAGAAGGGATCCACACACTCACTCTTCCACAACTTCAGTTAATTGCGAATGTATTCAACATGCAAAATGTTTGGCAACGAATACATGACTCAGTTGCTTGGTTTGAAGAGTGACTCAGAAAGCAAGGTTAAAGGTACACATACACATGTGTGTTCTAATCCCTAATGCCTCGTATAAAAACTGGACATACTTTCGCATTCAATCTTATGTAAGTAAACTTTCTGGCATTAACTAATTAATTTTTACCCCAACTCTTTCGTCCTGTTTATCAATTTGCACCTTTACATAGTACCCTAAAGTGTAATGTGCTTTAATCAAAACGGTAGACATAAGGCCAAATAACCATTCACAAGTTATGTATGAAAGGTTACGTTTTGAATTTACAACCTTACATTTTTTATATTCGTTGAACAGAGGTATCTAAAAGCACCATACATATCCTATAGGGAGCTTTGCAAAAGCTATGCCAGAGCAGCTGCCACTAACAAAGCATCGTTTTAAATAAATGTTTTTGTTTCTTGCTGGGGATGTAAACACGTGAGGGTGTTTCATTACGTTCCTGAAGCTACCCCTACGTCTTACTAAGTTAACCAAAATTGACGACGACAACGGCGACTGTTGCATGTTGCTATCGTCAACGATGGCAACCCCCAAAACGGTAAGCCAAACGGACGCATGCCATGCAGCGAATTTTTCACTAAATGCGTACTAAGGTGCGGCAACCACATACTTATCGAAGTTGCTGTCTGTTTGCATTAGTACAGTTGTTGGGGGAGGATTGAGCGCCACACCTCCAGCTACTGTACACAGTACACATACATATAGAGGTAACGGTACCCGCAATAAATTTTCATTTGTTTACTGTGTGTAATTAGAAAATTAAAACCCAGTTTATATGCCATCAACAGAAACAGAAACATACGCAAACACACAGCGGCCGTGAGCAACTAATTCACCAGCACTAAAATTTAGTTAGGGTTGGTTTTTTATAGAATTGTATAATATTAAAGTTTTGCAAGTTTTTAAAAATATAATTATAACTCACTTCTTTTACACCGGAAGCTAAAATCGAAACGTTAAAACCGCGAAAATGTAAATTTAACAAGTTACCCTCACAACGACATGATATTTTTAATTAGTTAGCAATTAATAATTCAATACAAATCCTTACTTTAATAAAAACGACGGCTCCAATATAAAATATATACAGATCAAGTGTACATGGAATATTTTCAGCGAGTTCTCTGAGTTGAAAATACTTTTACTCTCTTTTCTATAAAGTTGCTATAAGAAATATATTGAACTTGCATAAATGAGCATATGTGTGGCAAAAAATTTCAATTGCCTTTAAGTCAAATTGAACCAAGCAGAAGAGGGAGCAAAGCAACGAGATTGAAATTGTGAACCCCGGACATTGTGTGTCATAAAAGCCCCTGCTTCAAGCATGTGTTACACCTTTTAGTGTGATTGTGTCTGCGTCATGACCATTTTTCTTTGCTTGCCTTTCTTGGCTTTTATTTGGCCCTTTATGCTTTAATGCGTAACTTTAGTGTGCAACATATGTGGCAACTTCCTCTGCAGAATGTTTTGCGAGGAGGAGAGAGTCATTTGACACACTCCCCACACTCATTTCACAATGTGCCAATTCCATTTTCAAAATTTGCTGTGGAATTGCTGGGGTGAATATCGTATATGTCAGATATTTATAATACAAATAGATCTGTATTGCTTCATTATAACCACAATTAAAGACGCAAGCATTGACAAATTTATAAACCCCGAAAAATTTTTAGTGGCAGCCTCTCAAAATGAACGCAAGTTCTAAACTAAGCCATCTGATCTGGCAACTCATTCAAGACATCTCAGCCATTTTCATAAAACTTATTTGCGCGCCAAATTTAACAAGATTTAAAGTCTTAATTCTTTATAATTTTTAACTAATTTATGAGCCAAAGTATTTTTTCTAAAGATATGTTTATATACATTGGTATGCAATATTGTCAAATAAATAATTTGCGATCGCTTTTTCATATTGGCAGAACTTAATATTAAATTTTTAAAACTTGGAACTGCTTGAATCATTTTTTACAAATAATTCCATATTTAATATTTGCTTACTTCAACTCTACTTTTAATATCAGATAAAATCTTTAATTAATGGTCAAAAGACAGAGAGTCTAATTACTAAAATTTCATATATACAGCTTATTATTAATGGTGTAAAGTCCACTAGTATGCGTCACTGAGATATATAGTGACAAATTCCATGGGCTCATTTAAATATAAAAATAGATTTTGCTGTCTTATTTTCCTTTTACAAAAAGCCTGTTCTCAACACGGTCTTTTCTTTTCATGTCTACTAAAAAAATGCAAATAAAATCATGTCGACGGCAAGTTTCAAATTACCATGAATTCACTGGAGCAGAAATATGACTGACAAACCGAGTGACTGTGTGACAGACTGATTATACAATTTATTGATTATATACATGAAGAGTTATGCACCAATAGTCATCATTATCTTATAAAAAAATATCAGAATTTTGTAACTTCCCTGAAAACACCAGTATTAACATCTTATTGCATATTTAATTTATCCGGAGCATTGGCCAATTAATCCAAAAATGTATATGCACAAAAAACATTAAAATCCATTTTAGTATATATTTACATATACATATTTACATAAGTAAATACTATGGCAAAATGGCAATGTATGTATGTGAATTTATCGCGCTTAGCACTCGCAATGGATTACGTCTATGTACATATGTACCCATATAATATACTTTTTATATGCACATACATACAAATTTATTGACACTTGCATGCACGCGCACATGCTGGCAAAGTAAAATGATTCAATGCAAAGTTGTCGTTTTTCTTTACTTTTTTCATATTATTCCATCTTATTTAATCTTTTATTCTTATCATATTATTTAGACACTTGTTAGCTAGAAATAAGAGCTATACTTGATACAAATATTTTTTTTAGATCAGCGAGGGAAGGACTTGAAGTAAAATTGTTTTGCAAGATATTGATAACTTATCATGCGCTAGAGCAAAATTGGAATCAGTAACATATACTGACTGTTTTATTATTCTACAACATATTTTTATAGAATTTACAACACATGAGAATTGTGTCAATGAACTTTACAACCGCAGTAATTTACTATTGGTCAAGGTTTAGTAAATGCATGCTGGAAATACACTTAATATCACAATGCAACAATAGCTGCGACATTTGAATGTTGAAGGTTAATTCGTTAGTAAATTATATAAAGAAACTGAAAATCAGCTTCGTAAAACTCGATTCTTCGGTTCCATTGCTCTCCACTACTGCATTAAGAAACATGACACATAGTTTGGCACGATGCTGAGATATTCTCAACAACGCTGGGAAACTGCAAACTATATAAGTTAATGCCAGTCAAGTCGATTTCTGTACACAATTCTCGGCACATAAATGACGCATGCATATATGTACGACAATTGGTTAAATGAAATAAATGGTGAGTGTTAATGAAAACAATTACAAATTATTTTTGCATGCCAAACCACTTAGTAATGACTATAACTCTATATTTTTTTGAATAATAGTTTTGTCTTGATATGAATGATCTTCGCTTGCAACATACAAAAACGTTCTCTTATATATAAACCGGTTTGATCAATTGTTTGAGTTATGCCCTTTCAATTTTTTGTTCAAAAATTTTAGTTTGATATACATAAATATAGATACATGCGTTGTGCATCCGCAATAAGAATGAACAAAATTTTTAAACACGAGTTGATTGGCCAAACCGAAAATGTGCTTTCCGCTGTGCGAAATGGAAACAGACAAGAGAAAAAAAATTAAACTAGTTAGAACGCTCTAACTACAGCTAAATTGAAGATAACTCATGCGTTTAAGCTGTCCCCCATCTATTATTCGTTCGTGTATACATTTGTTTACAATTTTAAATTTTCATTGTGTTAGAACAAGTGAGAACGCTTTAGTCAAGAGGGCACGACTACGACTACATTAGACCCTTAAATACCCTAACACGTACAAAATTACATTACATTACATTACATGGTATGCACTTTGTAGTATCAGTGTACTCTTCTCCGTTCCTTGGCCCGATGCTAAGTGAATTTTTTTCTTAAATAAGATCCGAAATGTTAACTCGATCGAACTGTAATTTTTAGTTTACTATCATACATCTATTGCTTAAAATAAAAAAAATGTTGATATATGTAATATAAAGAAGTCTAAACTAAATGCAGATGGATATTGTTCAATGGGCGCAGTGCTGAACAAATTTCAAGTATATATCATCTAATGAATTACAGACATTTTATCAGAGTCATTATACAAATACAAGCTATAAATTAGTTAAAGAACATGAACAATGTTCACTACACATGTAGTGTAGTGAAAGTCAGTTATAGGCAACAACAGTCACTGCCTGTGACATTTCTATTTTAAGAGCTTCATTCTTAGATTTAAATATGAATTATCAGTCCAAATGTCAGTATAGTTGTGTATTCAATTCTATTAGCTTGCTGGTATTTTTATATTGCATTATAATTTATAATTTCGATATGCTAGATGCATGGGTTGGACCTACGCAGCTGTTCGAACTATATTAATCAGTTTTTATTTACTGTAAATTTTTTTTTATTTTTTATTAAAAGCTGACAATTGATGTACTCAGCGCAAAGCAGATATTTTAGTTATACTACTACACAGACTGCATATCAGAAGTCTTTGGAGCAACACATAGATAAGTTAATCCAAATAATATAATCTGTTAATGTAAGTAGAAGAGGCGATGACAACAATGTGTGTAATGTGGACGATAGAATATTTATAGCAGAATATTGCCCCTCACTGTAGAAGCGTGTAAATTATATGAATTAGAATAATATACATATTTATAGAATTTTTCTTTAGAGTCCTATTCTATATACCAACTTCATCTATTTTCTTCCATAACTTCTGAATCTTTCAGCAATCACAAATCCCAAATTTACATCGTGCGAAAAGAGCAAATCTGGTGCAATAATAAGGCTGGCAATTCTAATTACCTGTAAAGACAAAAAAACAAAAGAAGAATGAAATAAGGATTATATTTATTTATTAATTTATTAATTATTATTTGATCATTAATTTAACATTTATTTAAAATGTTTTAATAGCTTGAACGTAGCTGCTTTCGAGCTAAACAATTTCTCAAATTTTTCAGAAGCAGCACAATAAAACTGGTGGCTTCCATCATTGTATTTCTTGCGTCTGCAACATTGCTGCACTTGTAATTAATTTACACAAATTAATCGTTTCACTTACATTTCGTAATGCACAATCCACGAATTAAATAAAAATTTAAGTTGTCTGCGCTTGACTCTTTGCTTGCAGCCATTAATGATAAATCAGAATTGCTTGCAATTTGTGAAATTCCCTGAAGTATAATTACTAAAATGAACTGGGTTGAACATAGCTCAAGCTGATATTTTATTCTATATACTCTATATTTTATTCTATACTTTCTGTTTCTAAATTATGTATGTATACTTGAACCTTGAGCATTTATGTTTGTTATAAAAACTTAAAAAATACTCTAAATACAGAACTTAATAATTTGATGAGAAGTTTCTCAAATAGTTCATTTCTCTTGCAGACAGGTCAATGTTAATAATAAAAATATAGTTATGTTAAGGTTTATTAAAACTTATCTATATTTGGAATATTTATTTATACTTATATATGAATAATAAGCATACATACACATTACTTACACTTCGACTTAAATTATTGGCTCAATGAGTACTTGTTAAAAAGAATGAATTAACAGTTTACAAATTAAATTAGGCCATGATGTGACACACACACTGAGAATTTTGAATTCTCCTCACAGACCCTTAGTAAGTGTTGTCGACAGCTCATAGCTAATTTAATTTCTCACCGTCGCTGGCAATTTGCATTATTAAATTTTTAGCTGAGTGTAAGTGTAATTGAGTCTGTTCATATTTAGTATAAAGTTAGTATAATGATTGAACAACCGTACAGCTAGCTAACTGATCTACTACTTAGCTTAGATAGTCCATAAGCGAGAGACCTATGCATAACTATGTATATGTCTATTTGGTATGCTCTTCTTCCATTTTTTAATCAAAACAAATTAGGCAGATGAAGATTACTAACAGAAAAACATTGAACCATAACTTAATCTATATTAACTAAAATTGCTCCCCTCAGATCGGTAGACAAGTCGAAACAAACGGAACCCACGATAGGCAGGCAGAAAACTTAAAATAATTAAAGCCCACAAGAGTTGAGGAAATTAGAGAAAGTACCCCAAGTCAAGCCACGTGAAAAAAACCTCATAAGGACACAAAAGCTGACACAAGCAAAATAAGCACATATGTATAGAGAATTTGGCTACAAAATTGACTCATCCAAGGTAAAAGATACTTGCAAGCAAGTTGGCAATTCTACCTGTCGTTAATTAAGAAGCAAGCAGAGAAGAGCATCAGGTGCTTTATAATAATCAGCGTCTAACACTTGTATAGAATTTACAGACAGCCTAATGGTGGGCTGGGATTCCAGCATTTAAACATCATCAGTTAAACATCATTGTTGAAATAATACTCAGGCGAGAAGCTGAGAACAGACTAATTCTTCTTCCAATTCAAAAGCTGACCTCTAAAAAGCGCATATTCAGAGTGATTTTAACTTCAAAATATATTATAGCTTAGCTAAAAATAAGGAAAAATGTTCTCGTGTATTATTATGTGTGTAAGATGGAACACCCAATAAAGTATATATATTTGTAATCACTATGAACAGCAGAGTCGTTTGGACCAAGCATATCTGACTGTTCGTTCGTCCTTCTATATCTATCGCGTCGATCTCAGCAACTGCAGGTTTAGTTCGATTGCAATGTTCGCAACGGTGCTCTTGGCTGCGACATTGACCAAATTAATCTACCGTAACTGAATCAACTGTTTATCGCTGCCCAAGATTTCTTGCACAAAACACATATGTGTACATTCATAATAATATCTTATCAGATAAGTACAAACTTGGTTATGTCAACGCGCTGTTAGTATCACTTACTGTGTGTTTGCTTGATGGTAAGGTTTTCGCTTAATTTCATTTCCATTGTTTATTTTGAACATAGCTTTAGTGCGCTATTCTTATGTTTGTTCAATAAAGTTAACTAATATAAATGAATTAAAAGCAAAAGTGCTCCGCAATGACAACGCTTTGGACAGAGATATAGTAAAATGTTAGGAGTTAAAGAATCCAAGGATGACGATATTAAATATTTAACTCCAATGAGTGGGACGCGTACAGTATTAAATATTTATGAAAAATTTGCTCGGCTTAGCTCAGCTCATTAGAAATGCATCCGAAAATTGATGTCGCAGCGTGTTGCAGCGCATTAGGTAATGGCCAATGTTACGAGAACCGCTTTCTTTACTTGATGGGGGACTATGCTAAGCAATTTGCTTATTCCATACTCTCAACACGCGCGCACCCACTCGCAAAATATTCATGTGTTGCAGAGTCACGTCGCAGCTTTTTTTTATGATGTTGCAGCCACAAATACTGAAGCGAAGAAGACTTGAAAGCATAAGCTACTTGTAACCGTTTTTCGCATTCTCTCTTTACGATATAATGACTTTGCTCAGATCTATATTAATACGCATGAAGGATACTTCCTTCACGAGTATTAAGAATCAAAGGCGTTAATCATCCAGCCCATTATAGCTGCGAACATTAAGATTAGTTTGTACACTTCAGATTTCCATACACAGAGAAAGTCTTAACGTATGAGCGTCGCATCTACTAACCCTCGGTCCGTCTGTCTGTACAGCAACTATAAAAGCAACAGACACCAAATCTGGCATGAGGGTATTCCATACATACATCAAGTATATTTCCCCCCTTTCTCTCGCAAATCGAAAAAGACTTTTTGCAAGTTAATTATAGCGTGCATTTATGTAGAACATTTTTCATTGAATCGCTAAAGAACATGTAAATATGAATACATTGCATGCTTATAACTGAAAAGAATATGGGTTCACTTTGTTATTTGTAGTACCTTAATATTTTTTAGACTATGAACTAAAAGTTCAAAGTCTATTAGGTTTGACGAAGGCTTTAAATATTGATGCGCAAACTATTTTATGAAATTAACAACTATGTTTTTATTACCTTATGTTTATTTCCTACAGTAATTGTATCTTCTGCACGAGTATAAAATATTGAAAATGTTGTGCGGCTTGTCGAGCGAGTGAAAATGCATCGCTTTCAAAGTAAATATACACTGGCTAACAGTAGTTTCTAGGGCCACATGTTTTCATTAGCCAAACACAAATTGTGACGACACGTTTTCTTGAGTTTGGTTGTCTATAAGATGAATAAACCCATAGTATGACAGAAACACTTAACATAAACATGGAAAAGGTTATACAAGCAGACATAGTAGGGAGTGAAAAAAAGCAAATATCAACTACTGTTCATACATACAAGTCGTACTAAACATACCGACAGACAATTACTTTAAATGCTTCAGACAGCGATGGCGGCGATAGCTGAATCCAGAAGAAAAACAACGACCCATTTTATAATTTACTTATCTGATCAATAGATCGTTCCTATGGTAGCTATTTAATATAGTTGTCAGTTTTAACCAAATTGCTGCAGAATGTTTAAGATAATACCAAATAAAGAAAAACCTGTTAGAATGGTTTTTGTATACGAAGAAAGGTAGAAGTTTTCCTTAATACTTCACGAGGCTTGACTTTCGTCTTTTATTGATTCAAGATTGTAAAACTTCATGCAAGCGTATACAAATTATATAGTCGATGATAATTTATATAGTAGGTTAATAATTGACAACTTAAATTTTGACATACCTTTCACAACAGATCGAGCAACCCATTTTCAATACACAAAATATTTTATATCTGTCAGAACTCAGATGAACTAATTGCTTATTTTAAAATTACGAGAAATTTAAAAAAAAAATTCATAAGCTTACGCTTTCTAGTCATAATGTGCGACGAAAAAATACAAAAGCCCAACAAACTAATAATATTATGCCTATTTGGACTTGCTATTGTCCTGAAACTAACTATCATTATTCTGGAATTCGTTGTATGAGCAAGAACCAAGAACGTTTTATTATAATATATTTATTTTGAAAAAAGATTTAAGAAAATACAGAGCGCATATTACAATTGCCACCTTAATTTCTTATCATTGCTTTCAGCTTAGAAATAGCGAGATAAAATTTGCCCACAATTTGACTTTGTCATTTTTATGTCCTGTAGAGAGACTTTCTACATTGATGATCTCACACATACATACATAAAGCATAAAACACATAGCTGCATGCATATGTATGATCTATTAAAAACAGAGCGTTACTTCATTTCATTTTGGAATTTACGAACTCTATCAAAGTCACACTGTACGATCCTTAACCTAATTTATGAACACTTTTGTGAAAGATGTACATTTATTGTGCAATATATAGTCTATAAAAAACTGGTATTGGTATTGTTTGCTGCTTTTTAATACCTTTTTCTTGAGACGTCTTAAGCATCTTAATTGCTGACTTAACATCAACAACTTTTTTCAGCTGTTACCTTTGTATATAATCGAAGAGTCACATAAAAGTCAAATTAAGATTTGCTTTTTTCAGTACATTTGATTAATGATAAGCGATTATTGGTATCCTTAAAATAAAAAAGTTAAATACTCTAAGCAAACAGTAAACCTTCAGTCTAAGCAAAAAATTATTTGTCTGGCCGTTAACTGAACTCACCGTGTTGGTTGGTTGGTTGCGTATAATCATTAATTACAAAAACCAATAAGCACAGTAGCCAGCACTTTATGTCAGACTGCCAAATTTGAAAGAAAATATGCTGTCATCATTCGAGTTAGTTACAATTAACAAGCTCTCCCTTCCAAACAAAATAATGGCAGTCAGACATAAAAGAAAATTATAAATTAAATTTCCACATGGCATGTTATTTGTATCTTTGTTGTTGTTTAGGAATATCTAATAATGAGTGGACACTCAATAAGAAAAAGTGTTGGGCTTATCTTATGGCTGTTTAAGGAAGAAGTACCAAAAAGATGGGTTCCAATTTGTTTTAATTGCAATATATAAAAAGAAAAGGATTTTATTTTTTTCTTTATGTTTTTATAAAATCAAATGGGCTTTATAATAGCTCACACTAACACGTTCCAAAATAAATAAATAGCAAAATAGCATTATTAATCATCAGATGGCGTTCATGGGGATACAGAACATGCACATACAATAAGTAGTGCCCCAACATGTAAGTACTTTGCCCAACGTTGTTGACCTTATCTCAATGGTATTTAAATATGACTCGTACCTAGATAAAGAGTATAAGAACTTTTCATTGCAACTTTTATCCCCTTTTATTAGATATCTAGCGTTCCATCTGTTCATTCGAATGTTTTTACTTTGCCGTTTTTATTTATATATATAAGCAAGCATATGATAAATAACACATTTATCATCCGAGTAAAGTGTGGGTTCTTATTAATGGCTCATGTTATCTTTATATAAATTTTTTCATTATAGATAGAGCCAATATAATACAAACTAGTTATCTTGCTCCTTTGCAAAACCATGTATTATATCTTAGAGTTATTTTTTCTTTTGTTGTGAGCACTTGGCGTTTATCAACTCATTCCATTACAATGCCGGCAATCATCAATCATTATCATTGAAGGTCTCTTAGCCTCAGCTTTTCAACTCAATTCAGCTAAAATTTTTGAGTTGGTTTGTACATATTTTGCTTATTTAATTTAGTTGCAATCTAATTTTAATGCAAGTGCAATGGTGTTCTCTGGTTAATATAAATAAGTTTGTTCCCATTCTTTGCAATATAAAATATTCACATTATGTACCAAAAGGATACATAGGGCTCTGTCAATTTCAATACATTTTCAAGATATACATATTTTCCTAAAAGCGTCAAAGCAATTGATGCACTTAACCGCAGGGTTCCACACCCATTAGAGGTTCAGCAACAAATATCACACAAACGTACAAGCAGAGTAAAGTGTGTAAATTGATTTTAAGGCACGCCTTATGAACCAGCAAACAATGTGAAAGAACTCAAAGGCATTGTAAGAGGGAGACGAGCCCAAAAAATGTGGGGCACAACATGAAGGGGTGCCACTGTTCCAGCATTCCAAATGTATTTTGAGGCGGACAAATACACAACGGAGTTTGGATTATGTTATATGAGTTTCAAAATATTTGAATGGGTGATTAACATATGGCGAGGGCCACAACGCAAACACTTATTTTTAGTTGTCAGCTGTATGTCTTCGAAATGTTTATACTAAATTG